>CM076577.1:870619653-871347097 GCA_034641835.2 Pinus albicaulis | reverse complement strand
TATCGATCCTTCCACACATTTATCCCAGAGATACACTCTTGTTCCTCTTTATAAACCTCTAGCATATGCCTTATGAGAATGATGTGTCCCATGGAGTTTCCCGGTGCATGTATATTGATGTTTTTCTTGTTGGACAACTAGCATTGTCTAAATGGTTGGTGGCACCTAATTTGTTGGCATTGATGTCAACTAGACTAGCATTGAAGTTGGTGGCAGCATATGTTGGCATTGGTGTAACCACCTCCTCCCACATTTACCCAAGTTAACCAGTATGTTTGGGTAAATATAATATGAGAGGCTAGTATGATGTGATTCAACATCCTAGGTCACCTTAAGGAAGTGGAACCAACAAAATACAACCAATATGACCTTACACACATACTACAGAACCTTCAGGAGCCAACCAACACTTCTAGATGGTCAACCCCTAAGATAACTCATCATTTGAATGACCTAAAACTTCACCCACTCCCATGAAAGCCCTGCAAATGACTAAGGCCTTCCAATCACTCCCACAACAAGGCATGATAGTGAATGTGGACTTTTCCAGCTAGTTCTGAGCCAACAAACTCAGATTCTATGCCACTTATTTAGGGCCAAGGCTCAGGCGACTACCCAAATATCCATGAAACTTTCAGAAATGATAAATAACAAGGAAAAATACTACTAATTTAAAAATTGGTACAATTACTTGACTGGACCCCTACTAGCCATGATATAAAGTTTGTCAAACATATCACAAATATGCATTCTACAGGTCATAACAACAAATCTGAGCAGAGGGGTCTCATACTTATTTGATAATTTTTAAGAAGCATTAATTCCTTATCACAATAGATGCATTATCAACTATTAGGTCATATATTCATTAAAATTTCATATACTAACCAAACATGATGAGAGCTATGCATCAGCACTTTCATAAAACATACTCATAATATGCATATAACCAACATAAATAACAAGGATATAACAACCATAAAAACCGCATATGAACAAGTATATTTACCCATCAAATACAAGAGTAAATAAGCTCTTATTAACATATGTAAAATGCAACCAAGTATGGGACTTCCATGTACCACCAGACCCAAATATTTCTTTTATCCAATCACCCTGATGCCATTTTCCAAGCATGAATGTGGTATCTCATGAAAAAATAAATCAAAACCACTCAGGGAATCCAGAGGACGATACACCTCAACCCTCAACTACCTATTCCTCCTCACAATCGTACATTACTGACCATCACTATATTGGTCTCTACCCAAGTTTTTTAGGGCTCCAGAGCGTTTCTTAGAGCTAGGGCTTCCAGGACTAGTAACTCAACCCACAACTATTGTCTAGCTTCTAGAGTGTTTGTCAAACCAAGGATTGTAAGACTAGTAACTAAACCCACCAAGGGATTCCAAAGAATTTTTCCAACCAAGGATTCTAGGACTAGTAACTCAACCCAAGTTGTTACAGGGATTCTAAAGTGTTTTTCCAACCAAGGCTTCTAGGAACTAATAACTCAACCCATGGCCAAAGAAACATGACAAACAACTAGAAAACAATATTAATGCCCACAACACCATGACTATCCAGGAAATGAAAAGGATAGGAAAAAACATTATCAATCCAAGCAATCCTCCATGCTAATGACAAATCATAACCAGGAGACCACATGCATATGCCATGCATGCCAAAACTAGTAAGAAAATGATACATGCAACTCGATACCTACAAGAAAAACCTGTTGTAGTTGTTGATCTTGATTTCCTCTTGTACCTTCCTACTCTTCCTTTTCCTTCTTGCTTCAAATCCCAAGTATGCCACACTCTTTTGAGAGTGCTCCAAGAAAAATCTAAGTGTCCAAGATCATGAGAGAATTAGAGAATAGAACAGAGAGCCATAAGTGAACTAAAAAAAGCTACCAATTGATCCTCATAAGCCTATTTATCAATGAGTCCTCTATTTTCTTCATTTTCCATTATGTTCCTTCATTTTCCTCCACACATGAAACCTGTGACCTTTCACCTTCCTTTTATCTTGTTTTCCATTATTTTCATACAAAAAAATTCAATTATGCCTCTTTTCCTTTCCAAAGACTTTTCCAATGCCTTTGTCAATTTCCTTTAGCCATAATAAACCAAATCGATACCCCTCTAGGATTTTTTTCCCACCATTCAGCTTTGAATATGTGTCCCATGACCTTTGTGTTATATTCTTTACATAAATGTTTAACAGTGGTTGTTACAAAATGCTCCCCCTTGGGGGAACACCATCCTCGGTGTTCTGTGACACATATAACCAAAAAACTGCTAAAAACAATAACGTACTTCCCATGGATCTTTATAACATAACTCATTGCATTATTTACATTTACATCATGTTGAAAACATGACAATCATACTATTTACTAGATCTGTATAACACAGCTAATTATAGTATTTAAAATAAAAACCACATATACACTCATGCTCATTTTCTTCGACCAACAAATAATCATACTGTCTATGGAGATTTACAAATCCAACTCAATACGATATTTATAATAATATGCACATATACACATGCACATTCTCTCAACCAACAAATAAAAGGATATGAATCATGCATCCGCAACAAGGGAATCGAGAGGCTCACACCTCCACCCTCAAAGTAATATCGGGATTCACCTCCTTCCAAGGAATTATAGAATCCACTGTGAGAGTCAAAGTTTGCATCCAATGTCCAACACTACAATCCTGTGATTTTTTCCTCTCAGTGAAAAATTACTGGCTAATTGTTCCAGGGCACACTCACAATGTGCATCTAATTCCATTGGGTAATGCTAGTGACAAGAAAAAATCCATCTCTAACCTTCCCTTCTCTGCTACATAGTCTCTCAGGAAATCCGATCACCCCCATCCATGTAGTCACACACCTTTCAAGTTTTTTGTGCATCCCCTTCTCTGCTACACAATCCCTTGAGCGACCCCTCCCTTGGAAAGGCTTACTTGCATGAGAAGGTCCAAAAATAAAGGCATATATTTTCTTGAAAACCATCATACCGGTCATAGCATGGTCGTGGAAATCAATGGACACTATTGGGTATCAGTGTCCCATAATGGCCCTGCTCCTAGAGTGCTTTACCAGCATATTGTTTCATATTCCAATTCTTTTGTTTTTGCTTCTATCATTCTTCTTATAGTCAGTCCCGACCACCCAAACCGGTGTTTTCATGTTCTCCCGTACCAAGCACATAACTCCCATTAGATTCAAAATAAATTGAAATAAATTCACATCATACCTCGTTGGTGGCCCATCAATAAGGTATACTTGCATTCATGTTTACTTCCTATCACAAAAAGTAAAAATAGCATCTTTGATCAAATCATCATGTATAAACATATCACGTCTAGTTAGCTCAAAACACAACCATCATAATCAACATCATAGATCACATGTAACCATCATAAATTAGAATCATAGATCACATGCATAGTAAAAACTAAAAGGAAATAATGATATTTATCCTTTAATCAATCTTTAGCTTCTAACTTTATCCTTTTTTTACAAACATTAGATCAGCTGCAACACTAGACAAGCACTCAGTGCCTTCCCTTCAAACACGTACACATACATATAGTGTGCATCACACACATACAACCACACATAGTATAAAACACTATACAATACATGCACCTACACCTATCATACAACACATAGATCTACACCCGGGGTAATACATACACCTATAGCGAGTGTAAAACATAACACATACACCTGCATCTGGTGTACAACATAATACATATACATACATAGAGTACAATACAATGAATACACATGTCATGGTACCATGAATATGCAATGCACATACACGGTAACAAACATACACAAAACATCATGTACAACATGAACATAATACTACATGTTCACAACACAGCATGTGCAACATGCACACAACACCACATGTACAACATGTACATAGTACCACTTGTACACAACACCACCTACACAACGTGTACACAATACCACCTGCACAACATGTATGCAGCTTCACATGTACATAGTGTCACATGCACAACATGCACACATCACCACATGCACGACATGTACACAACACCACCTACACACATCCACCCATGTACAACATGTACACGACACCACATGCATACAACACCACATGTACAATCATACGCACAACACCACATGTACATAGCACCATATTTACAACATGCACACCACGCCATATGTACAAAACACTGCATATGTAACATGTACAAAGCATCTTATGTACACAACACCACATATCCAACATGCACACAACACAATATGTACACAGCACCAGATATCCAGAATGCACACAATACCATCTATACATGTACACATAAGCTACATGTACACAACACCATATATACACAACACTGCATGCACACAACATCACAGGTGCAACATGTACAACATATATATCATAGTAGTACTACACATCCATAGACCACACACTCACTCTACCAAGAAATCTTACTTCCAATGTCTTTCCATAGTTCATGCTTGTTCCAACATGTCACAGAACACATTACTTCCATTTCACTGATGTATCCCTCATCATTACATGTATATATCATAAAGATAGACATAGTATAATCACATAATATCAATTCATATCCATATGATACTAACCTCATAGATTTGTCAAGGACACTCTTCCCATGTGATTCCTCATAAAGAAAGAAAATATTAATTCCATTCACCTTCATAAGAATCATTTCTCCACAAGAATGATCCCTGATGTATCTATTAGACAGCAACATACACACATACATATATACATATAAACATTAGCATAAAACAATCCCGATCTATGATGAACCTGTGAGACAATGACATACATACATAAATATATACAGATAAACATCAACATAAAACAATCATGATCCTTGACGAACATGTCATACAATGGCATACATAGACGCATATATACATACATAGTCATTAACATAATCATGATCACAACATAATTATCATTCTATTAAGGTCTAGGCTAAGAGAACTTCCTTATCTTTGCACAACATACAAAATGTATAAAACAATAGTTCCCAATATATCCAGGGCATATGATCGCTCATATCCATTTATTTTACCTTTCTCATGATTTTAATTCCATCGTCCCTTTATCCCAATGGACTCAACCAACTCAACCAACTTCCATATTTTTGTATTAAACTACCCTTTACATACACTAGCCTTCATCTAAGTCTTTCATTACCTATCAGGCTTCATTCATCTCTCCCAGAGCTCCATTAACATTCCTCTTTCCCAAAAAATTCCTAAAACCCTCAAAACATAAAAGGAAATAACAAGGAAAAAATAATAAGAAAAACATTAAAAATAAATAGTGATATGACACTGCTAACAAAGTGATATGGCCATACACTAGACATAAACAAAACTGCAAACCAAACGCAAAAAAATCACAAATTTTGAAAGCACAAAACTAATAACAAACACCATGACTCAATCCCCATGGGTTCTCGATGCTTCCAAAGGAAATATCAACCTGAGCATTCTCCAATATTTCATGGCAGTCTCTTTTCCATGCAATTCTCTCCATCATACTACCATAAACACATAATTTTATATTTATAAAAAAATATAACAATATACGAGTTATCTTACCTTTTTTTCCCAATCACGCTTCCTTGTAACTGAACACACATATCCACCACATGTTGCAAATATCAAGACAACATATCCATTAATTTGAAATCAACCTTTACCAAGACTAACAAACATGTCATAATGAACTCAACATACCCCAGGCCTGGAATATTGGAGCTTGGGAAGTGGCCAGCCTAGAGAGCAGATTGGATCAACCCATGTACACCAAGAAGAAGTGACTTGCAGCAATGTTAAGTGGCAACCCTCCTAGAGTCTCAATGTGTTGTCCTTTGAAGGACTAAGGGGTAGCCAGTGAGCAATACGAAAGCGAAGGACCGATAAGAAAAGATAAAACATCGAGTCTGTGCAACACGTTTTTCATTTTAAGTTGTAGTCCATATATTTTTGTATTATTCAGATTGGTTTAATATAATGAAGATCGTGATGTACACTATTATACAATTATTTTTTTAAATGTGTATACTTGTGCATGTGTGATTTACTACTTTATATTTTCCAATGTGAAAAGTAGTTCTAGTTGAGATTATTGGTTTGGTAGCGTCAGTTATTTTAAGACTCTAAACTACACCCAAAATCGTGGAAATTCAATAATTGGCATTTGAATCTAGATACAATTGTTATTGAATATGAGTCTGTATAAATTTTATGATAATTTTTTCTATACGTTTTTGAACATATGCTTTAATATTTTGTATTATATTCAATGATGTGTTATTTCTGAAATGAAATTGAACATTTAACAATAATTTTGCTATCTTGGGCATGCATTTCTTAATAATATAATGCTACCACCATGGCTTTATAACTGAAATAAATTTCATTCTACGGAAAATGGAATTCTTGAGAAACTTTTCATTGCAACTCCTCTATAGTCCCACATTCTCCATAATAAAAGCATGGTCTAATTATACATATAAATATTAAATAATTAATTGTGTTTCCCACACACCCTTTCTTTGTAAAGTGAGATAAATCTTGGTATTGCAGTTCTTATTTTGTTTAATAAGTTTGTTTTTGTCCCTATGTTTCTCATATGATATCGTAAATATCTAAATTATAGTTATGTTGATTTCCATCTCAATATGGATACAATTATGGTTATTGAACGTGATTCTATATTGATTCTATGATAATGCCTTCTACAATTTTCAAACATATTGTTTGAGACTTCATTTTTATATCTAATGTTGTGTTTTGATTAAAATGAAAAATGAACGTTTAACAACAATTTTGGTCTAACAAAAAGCCTTTAGAATTGGATAAATTTCATTCTGATGAATACATAAATATGGATAAAGATTACACTGTATTTCTTTCATCCTCCCAACTTCCACATAATCAAAATTCACTACCCTATACATGATGATAATTTGAAATATTGTAAAAAGTGAGAATAGAGGAAAAATATTAAAACCAGTTAACGAAGAGCAAAAGCCATAAGCATTATTGTTGAGAATCCTACTAATGTTGATTTTCTAAATCTATTTAGTGTTTACAATTGTTTCAATTAAAACATCATTTCAATTAAGACAATGATAGACATTGATAATTTTTCTAAGAAGAATTTTCTATGTACTCCATGATATGTAATATTGTATAGAACAAGTGCAAAAAAGACTCTCATAACCTAAAATAAATGTTGCACAATCTATATAACCATAGAATAGACATCATCTATGTGATTCCCTTTATTTTCGCATTCAGAAACAATGTTCCCCGGTCTTATTGTTCTTTGAAACCTGCTTCTAAGCTCTACCATATTTGCATCTCTTTGTACACATTCTCTTATCTAAACACATATGTCTTCATCTACAGATACTTCACTCCACACTTGTAGCACAACAATCTATAGTCAGTGCCAAATACTGAACCAATGTGCAATATTATATCTGGTTCCTTTGCATATATGAAATGAAATAAACAATTTTACTAAAGATTCATAAATTATTTAAGAACTTCACACATGTATCAATGTTTCTTGTTGTGCTCCTTAATATATAAAGATCCATATGCGAAATGTAGAGAAAAAAAGCTTCACTCAATAAGCGAATTACAATTTCGCTAATTTTGGCATTTTTGGACTCTATAAGGGGTTCACACAATGTATAAACGTTACTTTTTCCACACCTATACATAATAATATAGGAAAATAAATATTGTTCATAATAATATCTGACTACTTCATTTTTTAAGTATATTTTTCCTAGAGCGTTAAATTAGCTCTATGCAGAATGCAGAGGAAAAAGATTGACTCAATGAAGTCTGTACTCTTTCTCTTCACATACACCTTTTCTACCGTGCACTCTTTCTCCACGCAACAAAATAATAGGAGTTAGCTCATACACCATGCCTTATGTGAAAGGCGAAAGAAAAAAACTCCTACTGCATACCCCTTTACCCGCATTTCTTGCATGCCCTTTTTCCCTCACTTCAATTCAAAACTTGCATAATTGGATAAATGGATGACTCCATTCAAAAATTTCATTCATTTACGTACATAGTGGATAAGTATTCATTAATTGAAGAGTTTTGTGTCAAAATATCTCATTGTTGTTCTCCGCACTCAGAAGAACCTTTAATCAATATATTATAATGAGTTGAAATAAAAAGATATGCACTTTCTATTATTAAAATATTACCAATACTATATAATAAAATGTGAAAATGTGAAACATCGCCACATAATATTGTGTAGAGAGAAAATTATTATTTCTGACCACTTCCTCTTGCTACATAATTTTTTTCTACAATGTTAAATTAGCCTTATGCAGAGGAAAAAAAACTTGTATTCCCTGTTGTTTCACTTCACGTTCACCTTTTCTTCCACACTTCAGGTACACCCTTTATCCCGCACAACCTTTCTCCACACAAAAAAATAATAGTATTTAGCTCATTCCCCTTGCATTATGTGGAACACGAAAGAAAAAAACTCTTGCACTTACTGCATATCCCTTCTCCCGCATCTTTCACACACCCCCTTCTCCCAAATTTATCACACTTTAATTTGAAACTTGCATAAATGGATAAATTTATGAGTCTATGTGAAAATTAAATCATTGTGCACAATGTAGATAAGTATTCATTGTGAAAAGAGTTTCATGTAAAAATATCTCATTACGAGAATAGTTCTCCGCCACAGAGAGACTCAACAATAGTTTTATAACCAATTAAAAAATGACTGATGCCCTTCACAGCATCACATCACTCCAATTATCTATTTTATGTAGATTTATATTGAGATATTCATTTTATTTGTAGATATATTTCATTATATGGAGTTTTCTCCATGTTCTGCACAATCGTTAATTAATTAATTAATTAGCAGTATAATTTGTGTGGAATTAGTTATCCTCTATTTAATTAATTAATAGTGGTATAGGTTTTGTGCAATTAGCTATCCTCTGTATAAGTCCAATACTAACCCCTTTTTTTAGAGAGTTTTGTGAGGAAAGTTTTTCTTGAAACACTCCTTACAATTTATCAATGTTACTTTTTCTGCACCTCCGAACAAAAATATAGGAAAATAAATACGAGTCATAATAATCTCTCACCAATTCCTCTTGCTAATTAAATTTAACCTATAATTTTAATTGACCTTGTGCATAACGCGATGGAAAAAATAGACTTGATGTATTCCCTACTTCCATGCTTCACATACACCCTTTCTCTCTAACCTTGCTTCCTTATGCGAAATGCGGAAGAAAAAAAACTCCCGCACATACTGCATACCCCTTCTCATGCACTTGAATAAATGGACAACTCTATGCAAAAATATCATTGGTTATGCATAACATGCATAAGTAAGAGAAACTTTCTCCACATTTTGAGGAACATTTAATATATTAATTATAAGTAATTGGAATATGGAGATATGCATTATTTCTTAATAAAATTTTACTAATACTATGTAATAACATGTGAAAATGAGGAACTTCGCTACATATTATTGTGCAAAGTTTGGAAGCTATGCAGAATAATACTCTTTGACCACTTCTTCTTGCTAAGTAAATTTTTCCTATAGTATTAATTAGTCCTAAATAGATTATAGAGAAAAAAAATTAGCTCATGCAGTAAATTTCTCCTACAAAGAAAAAAAATTTGAATGGATGTGTGCACACCCTTTCTCTATCATACCCTTTCTACACACAACAAATAATAGAAGCTAGCTCTTGCCCCCTTCATTATGAAGACTATGCAAGAAAAAAACTCTTGTACTTACTGCATACCCCTTCTCCTCTTGTCGGCCACCCCCTTCTCATTTATTTGTTGCACTTGAGTTCTTCATTGTTGTTAAAATGTAAATAATTTTTAAATCGAAAAAAAAATTAAACACTCCAATTATCTATTTTATGTGGATTTGTGCAAAAAAAATTCACTATGGATAACGTTGTGTGCAGATATTTCTCATTGTGCAGATAGTTATGTGTGGATAGATATCATTACGAGGAGTTTTATGAGCATTCCACACAATATTTAATCAATTAATTAGAGGCAGAGGAAGTGAAAAATTAGCTCTTCTACACATACCTCCAATACTAACTCTTTTGTGTGAATAGTTTTCATTGCGCGGAAAGTTCTATGCGAAGAGCTTTCAGAATGTTTTGTGCGAAAAATTTTGTGGAGACAAATTTCATTGTGTGGAAAGCTTTCATTGTGTGGAAAGCTTTCATTGTGTGGAAATTTCTACATACCCCACACAATTTTTAATCAATTAATTAACAGTAAAAACAAAAACTATAAAACATTAAACTATTACCCTTATTAGTCCCTGCCACCTGCGACATGGCAGGGACTATAGTAATTGAAATGGATATAGTGTATTAGTCCATGCACATAAATCAATATACTTTGAAACTTATACAGTATGCTTTGTTATATATTATGTCCCACCACATTTTCTTCAACCAATCAAGTACATAATTTTTTTTTTTGACCAATCAGTACAATTATAATCTTATTTGGCCTCATACCGAGCAAGTATGAGGCTAAACTTACGATAAGTAAGAGAAAACAATAAATTTTTTGAAATTTTCACTTTCACATGAACTAATGTTAACATTAGTTCTAAATATTAAATTCTATGATAAAATGTTTGAAAAATATGGTTCCCAAAGTAAAAATAGATCAAAAAATAAAATTCGTTGTCTATGGCTCCCAAAGTAACAATAGATCAAAAAATAAAAATCATTGTCCACCGCTTATGCCTGCCACGGGTTTTGTTGCCCCATACACTATAACAGTTGTCATTATTCTTGCCATCACGCTATCATTGTTTTCCCTAAGCCCTCTATCCCCGTGTTGCTGTAGAACTAGCTTCCTTCTGTGGCTTTCTT
Source organism: Pinus albicaulis (assembly GCA_034641835.2). Lineage (NCBI taxonomy): Eukaryota > Viridiplantae > Streptophyta > Pinopsida > Pinales > Pinaceae > Pinus > Pinus albicaulis. Next base: position 871,336,118 of record CM076577.1, on the reverse strand, counting down.
CCCTGGGCGAAGAACTGATGATAATTATCATCAATGTAGTTGGAGGAGCTGGAATCATAGAGCTTAGAGCTGGAGTGTTCCTATGATAAATGGATACCAAATGCATACCTTCAAATGGTTTTGTGTTCTGCAGCAATTACGATCAAATCTCTACACCTATCTCTGCAGAATAAATTACAGTGATTTTTCAACAAAGAATTATATTTTAATTATGTTTGCTTGTTGGATGCTACTTTTATTTTTTCAAAGTGTTATATTCGATACAAATCACTATTTTATTGAACACTGAAATTTTACATTGTGAAGAAGAATATTGATTCACACTGAAAGTTTACATAGTCTCACATGATCTGTGAAGAATTTTGTTTACAAACTATTCTATCCCAATACAAATCACCACCAAAGGTCTACAGAATCAATGTGCAACTTCAATAAAAACCCTACCTAATAAGTAGTCAATTAAATTTGAAATTCAATAAAAGGCCTACCTAATACACATTCGTTGTTATTTATTTTGCTGGAAATTACATACTTACATACTCGAAATTAAGTAGGTAAAGAAAAATTTTTGAGTCTGCAAATAAAACAAAACCAAAGAAAGCCCTACAATGAGTGGTCAAACCAAAAAAGCTTCTAGTTTACATGTTGAAGTCTCAAGTTTACATATTCAAGGCTCAAGCCAATCATAAAACAAACAACCTATTTCAAATGGTTGGTTATCATTGATTTTTTTTATAGCAACTTTCTTGCTACAAACAATCACAGAGAACTGTATCTCATGTTCCATGCATATGTTCGGTTACCAGCAAGCAAATTGAGACTGAAGCTTACCAGTTTTGAAAAATGGCAGACAATGAGAATCATAATCTACGGGCAAGCAACCTTATGTACAATTTGCAACACAAACTGCAGAATCCATACATAAATAAAATATAAGGCCTTTTGTGAATTGTGAATTAACATGTTTTGTTTCTAGGTGAGGATTTTGCTCACTATTTAATAGTTTAAAGGTTACAATTGTGGTTCTAATCCTTTACAGTCTCCCTTATATTCACAGGGTTTGTCTCATTTCTAGTCCCACTATTATGCAGAGAGGATTATAATGTGTTTGATTCTTTGTCAACTTGGGTGGTCCATAACTATCAGCATAAATATCAACAAGGCCATCACCATTATCATGTTTTCTATTGCAGCAGTTTTCTCATTAAAAAAAATTAAGTTATTAGGATACAAAATCCACTTCCTACAAACTGATTATCTTCCATGATAAAAAATATTAACAAATCTCGTCGATTCTTAGTGAGGCCAATCTCAGGTGCTTTCAGTTTTGTCTCTTATTAGACTCGGTATTGCACTCCTAGCTGCTGGGTAGCCAGCTCAGCTGGGTAGCTAACCTAAGTCTCAAGTTTGAGTCTTTTATATATTATTAATTTTGGTATTAAAGCCTTTAGTTGCTTAATGTCAATCAAACTATTCTATTCATTTTTCTTTCTCATTTCACTAAAGGATGCATGACTAGAGTCTATTTTCTTTAGGGCTAGCCCAGTGAACCAACTCCTAAAGCACATGCATAACTAACTAGTGTTTTTGTTCGGTGAATACCATGTACAAGTGAAATTAATCACCTGCATAATTGGCTTTTGAAAGGAGTAGAGGAAGCCCCAAGGGGAAGAGCCCTTGTAATCTGGCATGCAATCCGTAGTTGTAAAATTTCTTCTGTCCATTTTATATATAAGATATGAACTAGTGGGTTACGATAGAATAAACCCAATGCCAATTTTTTTCACATCCCCACCTTGGTGTATTCACAACCCTTCTCAGAACAAATGGTTCAATTTATTCACTTCATGCATGGGCTTCTGCCATAACACCAATCCCTTCTGGCTGTGGTTTTATCAGCTTCATGAATTTCTTAATGGCGTATTGTTATTCGGTCCATTCATGATCAATTTCATTCTGACCGATTGACTGAATCGATTTCATTCTGATCGATTATCTTAAGGGGAAAGAAGCAGAGAAAACTAGGAGGGCTTCTTTGCGGGCAAGTAGGTCTATCTCCTATTTGACTTACCAGAATCTGACCAGAATAACTTATTTGAGCACACAGCTTTCTATGAACCAGTCCTATGCTACCCCTTCCTTCATGCTTTAGAGTGTGAAGACCATGTACAAAAGCAACCCAAGGCCAATAAAAAAAGTTCGAACAGAGTTAGTGTTAGTATTACCTGTGCCTCGCATCTAAGTCACTAATGTTGTTGAAAGTGAGATTAGCATGCAGGAAACCAGGACAAGGATTACAATAAACATGTTTTACACTGATGAAGTTTTTCCTCAACATGTAGGAAACCAGAAAAAGGAGCACAGTAAACATGTTTTTAACTGATGTTATTTGGAAATATGACTCTTGTAAAGACAACAGGTGGGTTTAACGCAAGCGCTACATGCATAACCAACGATAAAATGTTTCTGCATTCAAACTCATGGACACCATGCACCATTGGAATAGGTTGTACATGTGGTTATCTAGAGATGGTGTATTTTGTATATGAAATTTTAATTGACAAGTCGATGAGCCACAATTTTCAATATATTGAGATTTTCATTTTTTTTTTGTTAAATGAGTTAATGTCTGAATCCAGAAAAAACTAAGATTGGTACAGTGACCACTTTATGTTTAAGTTCTACAAAATCATTTTCACAGTGTGCAGTCCAAACGAATTGAAAATCCTCCTTCCATATAAGCTCTTCAATATGCACTGTCAGATTGACATAATTGCATATGGACATGCGGCAGTAATATTCAGTGTGTCCTAGAGTAGACTGCATCATTGGAACATTCTCAGGAGGTGGTAGATTTACAATCAATGAAATCTTAGTGGGGAACACTAAAAATCCTTCCTTTCATACGATATGTCCAAGAAGTACCCCAAATTTAAATTGAGTTATATTCAACGAAAGTTGCATTTTCCCATATCTTTGAAAAATTAATATTGACATTTTAGAACATGGCCTTATATATTATATGGGTGCAGGAATAAATAACATTGGTAGGGTGAGGGAGATCCAGTAAATCTGACAGAGGTGGACCATTGGTTACACCTGCTCAAATATTGCATTATATCTACGATCAGGAAGGACCTCATTTGGAAAGAAAGGGATATTGTCCAGAATTCATTTTCGTTAATTATCTATATAGTTTTGGCTAGATTTTTTAATTATTTCCTGGGCCAAGGAGATCAAGGTTAAGCAGTAAGCAGTAATTACTTACGCTTTTAGTGTACCTTCTCACATTCATTTTGATTAGCACAGAAGTTATTTAGACTAGCACAACAACATAATTTTCTTTTGCTGAAAGCCTATAGGTATAGAATAAATTCTATTAGCCATTGGTAACATATTTGATCCATTTTTGTAAGAACATAAAACTATGTTATTTTTTTAATCACATGTATGACTTCTCATCAATCTCATGGAAAACACATGTACAACTTCAAGCTCTTACTCACAACAAGGACTTGCTATTGTGCAGCTCTCCTTGTTTTAAAAGCAATTAGAACACTTAAAAAACAAAATGCACACAATGGAATGCACATTATAAACTCATAACCTTTCTACAAGAATCTCTAATGATTTCCATACCTATAGCTCGAGCGTGAGGTAAGACTATCAATTCCTACATATAACTCGAGCATAATGTGAAACTGATTCGAGTGAACTGTTCATTAAGTAAACAAGTGGAACCACTCTTTTTTCCCGACTTAATACACTTTACATTACAGCTCATCACATATTACAATTTCACATTATTCCTGTGAAATAATAACTATTTATTTTTACGTCGTAAGACGTTCTTATTTGAAAACAACTCACCTAGGTGCCACTGTGTCAATGTTTGAGCCATTGGATCAAATGTTAGATGATTGAAATGTTTTAGGCCATTAGATTCACAAGTAAAAGTTTCATATATTTTTTTTATAATGTAATTTTTTTAATAAGTGATTGAATTTAGGTTTTGGTGACTTTGTCAAATTACACAAAAATCAAAATAAAAGTAAATTAAATAAGAAGATTGACATATTGTAATGAACATTTTAACTAGGTCAAATAAAAAATAAAAATAATACTAAACTATAAAAACAACCCATGGTATTGACTCATGGTATTCATGTGGAATGTGGTTTATCTAAAAGGGGGAATTAAGATGGTCTAAGTCTAGATCTACCAAAAGCCAAGAGGGATCAAATATGTTGATATGCAAACGTCATTGATCCCTCTCATCAAGAATACAGATTTAAACTAATTATTTAATAAAATTATTTACTAAACTATAAAAACAACCCATGGTATTGACTCATGGTATTCATGTGGAATGTGATTTATCTAAAGGGGGAAATTAAAATGGCCTGACTCTGGATCTACCAAGAGCCAAGAGGGATCAAATGTCTTGATTTGCAATCCTCATTGATCCCTCTCATCAATAATATAGATCTAAACTAATTATTTAATAAAATTATTTTTTAATGTTTATAACCATTATTCTTTTAAAATTTCACTTAATAAAATGTATCTAAATTTTTATACATCCAAATATACATAGTTTTTCTTGTTCTATATTATTTTTGTTACAACTATTTTATTATTCAAAAAATACAAGGGTTTTTATGTTATATATTTTGTTTTATTATTGATGAGTAGTATTTCTTAATATCTAAAAAATTAAATTAATAATTTTTTTTTTTTTAAATATGTGATTTTTCAAAATTTCCAAATTATTTCACAAGACATGATTTATCTTGAGCAATAATGATGAATGTTCATAATTCTCATTTCTTAAATGACACTAAATTTACCTTTAATTACTTAATTGTAATAGTTTGTAACTACATAACAGTTTGTAACTACGTACATACTCTTTCTTCAGTTCAAAAAAAACTATATACATATCTTTAATTACCTATTTTTACTTAAAAAATCTTACATGTTTTTTACTTTATATCATAAACAATTTTCATATTATATGATGTCAAACTTACTCAACTTTTTAATGTTCACATGATATGATGTCAAACTTACTCAACTTTAATGTTTTTAACAATTTTTCTTAGCTCACATATTACATATATAATGCTATATGATCTAAGATGATAACAAATTTTTGAATCATGATAACTAGGTGAAAACCAAAACTAAGTTGTAGCCACAAGCAAAAAATCACAACAACTCATAGAATATATCCAAGGTTGCAATGAACCTCATACATTGTGATGGACCTCATGGGAATTTTATTGCACATAGAACACTACCTGAATAATTCTATACTCTTGATCAATTTAGAATAACCTAAGATGTGTAAAATATTTTAGTAAGCTAAACAAAATAGACACCAAGAAAGTTAAGATTGTGGTATAATAACTGATTTTTGAATCATTGTGACAAAAAAAACATCACATTAGCTCACATAATATATATAATGCTATAAGTATCTAAGATGATAAATAAAGGTAAGGTAACGGTAAAGTGATGTTTTTCTCAAGCTTGACGAGCGATGAGAATTTGGTTTTGTTCCAAGCTCCTTTCCTATAGAATCTACCGACGATGAACAATGAGTCAAAATCTTCCTTTTGGTTATAAGGAAATTTGGTAGAAGCAGTCGATGAATAGGTCATCGTTTCCTCAATGGACAAACTCATTGATCAAAGACCTTTGGTTAGCGAAATCAGTGAGCAAGTGGCTGTAAATCGATCTTTCTCAAGAGATGATATCCCTTGAAATCTACCAAGCATGATAATTACACTTCCTACCTTGAACCTCTCGTTCATTGTATGTTTACCTCCAACTTAATAGAGTATGGAAATTATGAAGGAAATTTGGGTACCGTGAAAGAAAGCAACGCATCTTTAATCCAGATTTGACCAATGTGTTTCAAAAGATAAGTATTTTTATAATTTTTTTCTAGAAAGAGTATTTTGCATACAAAATATAATATGGTTTTGAAAAAGATGCATATTAAATTCCTTATATAGCTTAAGCATAATAAAATATAAGTAATTTAGCCTGTCTATATATATACATACATCTTATGTAAAAATATAGGATGCTTGTTGTATTTTGAAAAAGGATTTGGTACATGTGTATGAAATGATAACGAAATCCAAGCTATTTTATTGAAAGTGAATATAGATTAAAGAGGATAATTCCTAAATATATTTGATGGATTGGGAGATAAACTAATGAGTTTTCTTGGAAGAAAAGTCATGAAGAACCCATAATAGTTTCACATGATTGTTTCTTTGGGAAAGATCATGTTGAAGCTTGTGTGAAAAGAATAATTTCTACTTGATAAAATATTATGTTGTTTTATATATTTTGTTCTTACTTGGAAATAATAACTTCTTGAAAAGAGTGCATGTCGACTTTTTGATTGTGTGTTGGTATGTTGTAGGTACATCCATGCCACCAAGATATAAAGATATGAAGTCTAGAGGGTAAATATGATCTTAATTATTGTAATGGATTAAAGATAGATATTTGTATATTTCCTTGTAAGATTTATAACAATGGTTAAGGGATGGTCTCCCTTATAATCCATTGAGTGAGGGCTGAACACCCTCACAAGAGATAGTAAAATTAAACGTTTGATGGTTTTCACCCTACGAGGTTTCTAGGATATATGGGTGCTCAATGATGTGATTGATTATTGTGTCAAATTGATGATGTTGATTCCTTTCTTGTTGTGATGTTCATAATGTCAAGTATGTGATGACTAGATGAATAAGGAAATGAAGACAAGGTTACATCATATAGTTTTATGTTAATGTACTACCACAATGGTTTTTTTTTTTCTGAATAAGTCTAATTCTATTTATTTAACATAAAAGTAAAAAACTACCACAGCTTCAACTGAGTGAGCCTGAGAGTTGGGCTTGATAGTACAAAAAAAACATAGTTCTGGACTGCCCTCCAAGGGGAAACCAATCCCTTAAAAGCTTGTCTTACCACCGTCATAGGGGAAACCGGCATTGAGTTCAGATAATCTAACCATATAAACAAAAATTGGCCTATGAAGATAACAGTCTTCTTTTTCAACAAAGGAGATCTAAACAGAAATACAGAAAACAACCCATTAAACCCAGGCTTCAGCACTATATTCCAGCAGAAGTTGTTGTGGTTACTTATCATTAGCGGGAGAGGGAGGTTCCTCCACATCACGGCATCTGTATTCATCGCTGCTACCATCTTCGTCTTCAGTGGATGCACAGGTGGCTTTGCCAGCAGACTCCTTCACCTGTTCTTGATGCGTGTCAACATGTTCCATCTCCATCGGCTCCCTTGTATCCTTAGCAGCAACTTTTTCTAGAGGGGACTGAGGAGTGGGAGTAGCAGGGGGGTTGAAGCCAGCAGCGTCCTCCCGAAGGGTGACGGTGATATAGGCGGTTATAACAAGCCCGTCCATCGAGCACTCAAATCAAAATTCAGCCCTTTGGGAGGTTTGGTAGAGGGGAAAATGAGCATACGGAGTGGAGATGGGTGGAACAATGGTATGGAATACCGGTGGCGGAGAAGACATAGTATGGTGAGGCTGGGAGCCCTGGGTAGGGTGCGCTTGCCCAGCAAGGCTGGCTCCTCCTCTCTGGCTCCTGGGTTCCAGATAATGGCCATGAGAGAAGTCCTCAGAGGAGGAATCGGTGCTGGAGGAAGAATGGTGGCAAATAACACGGCCCCTGCTACTGCCTCGTCGGCTTCTCATTCTATGTCGGAGCCGAGGCATATTGGAGGTGGAGCGCTAGCTATGGGGACTGATATGCGGACAGGATTGACACCGAGCAGAGAGGAGGGGCACGGAAAACTGAGCACAGGGCCGAGACTTCATACAGAAAAGCGCACTCTGAGTGAAGTGAGAATCCGGTAAAGTTTCAATGCAACAGAGCAGCCAACATCATCTCCCTATGTGCGTTCGAGCACTTGGCTCGGCACAAGTAGGTGGATAGGAGCTACTCTGCGGAGCAAGAGACCGACAACATGTGTGGGCATGAGTCGAGTTACTATGTTTCGACGCCATTAAGAACTAGAGGGGCGGCACAAAATGGTGGTGGAACAAATTAAAGACGAGAGTGCTGGGTAGGTTGGCCTCATTTAATGACGAATTAATGCCTCTGTGGGTGGCCATATGGCCATCCCACACGGTCGCCATTGGGATCCTCCGCAGGACGAGCGTCTCATCCAGATCATATTCATCCGCATCCGGAACTGCAATTTCTTTGTGCACCAATGTGATGCAGTCTTGTAGAATAGCACTCTCATAGATAATGTTTTGGGGGGCATGTTTGAGAGTGTCTTTACTTTCCACTCCAATATTGGCCAAGAAATCTGCCACTTTGTTTCCATCTCGTTTAATATGAGTGAATGAGACAGCTTCGTGAATCTTTAACCAACTATCCATCATTTTGAGTCATGTTGCTAGTCTCTAGCTGGTAGCCACTTTGGCAGTGTTGGTTCCCCAGAGTAGTTGATTAGCGATGTTGATGAGCACCTATGAATATCCTTCAGTTACAATGGGGAAGTAATTATAATGCTGAGTTAAGTGTAGACCTTTCCACAAACCTTCCAATTCAGTTGAGTTATTGGTGTCCCAGCCAATTAAGCTGAAGTAGATTGCTAGAGGAATGCCCCTGGAGTCTTTGAAAATGCCTCCGAATCCTGCTTGTCCGGGATTGCCTTTTGAAGTGCCATTGAAATTTAGTTTGACAAATCTTGTCGAGGGGGGAGACCAATGATTAGGAATTTTCGGGATGTTCTTTGTTGTTTTGGTTGGAGTGTGAGTAAGCTTAAGCTGCCAGTTCTTGCAAATGGCTATTTCCCGTGGTTTTTTGGGAAATTCTTCTTCCTTCCATTCATGAAGAGCCAGGGATTCTTTAAGGTTATTGCTAAAGATGCTCTATATTGTCTCCAATGTAGTGTTTTGGCTTCCAAAGATTCTCTTGTTTCTCTCCTTCTAGATTGACCATAGGATCAGGCCTGGAATGAGTCGCCATAGAGTGTTGAGGAGAGCACTACTATAAGGATGCTTAGGCCAATGTCGAATGATATTAATTATATCCCTAGCAGGTTTGCTTCTTTGGCAGTGAAAGCTTAGTTTCTCCCAGAGTTTATTTGCTAAAGTACAGGAGACCATGAGGTGTTGAATTGTTTCATTGCTTTGATTACAGTTGGGACATCTGGAGGGTCCATAGAAGCCCCTTTTAATCAATTTATCCCAAGTGAGAATTATTTTGTGGCTTAGAAGCCATAGAAAATTTGATACTTTGGGCCAAATGCCAGGAGACCAAATAAGCTTCCAAAGAGGATCAGGAGGATCAGTGGTCAAGTGCATCAAAGTGTAGGCTTCCTTTGTGGTGAACATTCCTTTTGTCGTGTAACCCCACCTAAGAATGTCTAAGATCTTTGAGCATCCGATATTCCTTTGCTGTAGTTCTAAGCTAAGGGCTTCCCATGTATCTTCCTGGGCCTGGGGGGCGATTTGAGTAGAGTGCTTCCATTGCCTGAATCCATTGTTGCTCGTGGGGAGCCATTTCTAATTTACCTTGTCTTCCAGATTAATGGTTGGATCTCCCATATTGTGAGGATTGATGGTGTCGGCAATCTTGGGCTTTTGTTGCCATGAGTCCACCCAGAATCTAGTTGTACCTCCATTGCAGATTTCCCAAAAACTGTGTTGTTGTACCAGTGCACTGTGTTGTTTGGCAGCATTCCAAATTAGCGAACATGTTTCCTCAGGGGAGATTCTAATCAGTTCTTCTGGAGGTCTGTTATTGGCATATTTTTCAATCCATAATTTGGCCCAAGGCATGTGTGGAGCTAACATCCATTTCCACCATATTCGTGCTCCCATGAATTTATTACTGTGAGTCAGATCTCAGAGTCCGAGTCCTCCGGCTTCTTTTGGGGTGCAGACCATGCTCCATTTAACTAGAGCCCATTTTCGATTCTGACCAGAGGAACCCCATAGGAACTTACATTTCAAAGATTTTATCTGTTTGAGAACCCATTTTTGTGCACCTAGTACTGAGAAAAGTTAAAGAGGCATAGATTGCAGAACTGTTTGATGAGAATTAATTTACTTGCCATGTTGAGGGCTCTATAAGTCCAGGAGGCAAGGCAGGCTTCCAATTTTTCTAGGAGAAGATTCCAGGAAAAGTGCTTGATGGCTGAGTCAATAAGGGGGGCTCCTAGGTACTTAGCAGGAAGAGTAGCCATAGAGAAGCCCAAGATATGGGCAATATTAGCTTGGGTTTGGACCGGGGTATTAAAGAAGTAGGTCTAAGATTTGGTAGCATTAATGGAGGTTCAGGAGGCTTCAGAGAAGAGGTTCAGAATGGATTTGAAGGTATGGGCTTCTTGCACCGAAGGGTGGCCAAATAACATATTATCATCCACAAATTGTTGATGGGTGGTGGCCGGGGCCATGGAGAGAGATGCCTTTCAAATTCTGGGATTGAAGAGCATTTTGAATTAGCCTGCCTAGGCCTTCTGCCATGAGAACAAAAAGGAATGGAGAAAGTGGATCTCCTTGTCTAATGCCTCTCGAAGGAGAAAAAATATGAGAGGGTATCCCATTAACCATGATGGAGGATCAGGTGGAGGAGATAACGTTCATAACCCATCTTATCCACATTTGATTGAAACCAAAAGCACCCAACATCTCTTGAATGTAAGTCCAACTTAGTTTATCAAAAGCCTTGGACAGATCAATTTTGAGAAGCATACCTGCCTTTTTGCTGATCTTCAGGGAGTGAATGACTTCGTGCATTAGGGTGATCCCATCCAGAATTTGTCGACCTTCCACATATCCAGTTTGTTCGGGCGATATGAGTAGCGGGAGAAGTGGCTTGAGTCGATTGGCAATGACTTTTGAGATCACCTTGTAGATCACATTTCACAGAGCTATGGGGTGAAATTTGTCCGGGGTGCTTGGTTGATCTTCTTTTGGTACAAGAGCAATGAAAGTGGCATTAAGAGAAGGGAGCAGCCAGTGCATTGATCTTGACTCCTCCACTAATTGCCATACTTCCAACTTAATGAGATCCTAGAAATGGTGAAAGAAGTTTGAGGTAAAGCCATCCGGACTTGGGGCTTTTCCGTCCTTGGATTGGGCCATAGCGGTTTCAACCTCCGGCAGGGTAATAGGCCATAGAGGCATTTGATTGTGCTCCTCCGTTATGATTTTTGGAATATGCTGAATTGTTTTTTTGATAGCTGGTTTTCTGTTGATTGGAGGTTCTTGATGGACACTTTTGAAGTGTTCCAGGAGCACTTGCTCGATGTCATCATGATTTTCCATTCGCCCTCCTTACTGATTTGTGATATGGGCGATGTGGTTGTTCATCCTTCTTTGAATGGTGGAACGATGAAAGAACTTTGTGTTTCTTTCTCCTTCCTTTAGCCAACGTATTCTTGATTTTTACCGCCAGAGTATTTCTTCTTGTTTTATTCTTTCATCCAACTGCTCCCGGAGCCTCTATTCCTGAGCTCCAAGAAGCTCTGTTCCTCCATTGTTAATGATTTCCTGTTGAATTTCTGCCATTTTGTGTTCAAGGATATTTTTCTCCTGAAAGATGTTCCCAAAGATTGAGTGGTTCCAAGATTTGATTTGAGATTTGAGGTATCGGAGCTTTTGTTGAAACTGATACATTTCGAAACTAGTAGGCGGAACAAATTTCTTCCACGCTGTGTGAACCAGGTTTTTGAAGTTGGGATGGTCAAGCCATAAGGCTTCGAATCTGAAGGGCCACTTCGATTGGTTGCAGGTTCTCTGCCATTGAAGAGAAATGGGCCAATGGTCCGAGCCCGCAATTGGTAAGATTGAAGCAAAGATGTCTCCCCCCAAATGTATAGTATTATTAGAGATTAGGAAGAGATCTAGCTTGGAAGTTATTTGTTGATTTCCAGATATTTTTTTGTTCCAGGTGTACATACCATTAGAGAAATGCGGATCAATAAGCTAGCTTCTGTTAATGAATTCTATGAAGTGGGAACTTTCAAGCTCCAATCTTGGTCGACCCCATATTTTTTCTTCAAGCTTGGTGATCATGTTAAAGTCCCCTCCTATTATCCATAAGGCGTGTGTTCTGTTATAATTTAGAGCCTCCATTGTGTTCAAGAGCGCCATCTTGCTTGCCGGATCTTGAGGAAAGTAGACATTTGAGAGGTGCTCATGTGTATTGGTGCCTATGAGGTGGAAGGTTGCCTGAATGAGATTATGCGAGGCATGGTAGTTTGCAAGTGAGATAGTTTGAGTATCCCATGCTATGGCTAAGCCTCCCGAGGAACCAGAGGCATCAACCGCTACTGAGTGGCATCTGGGCCATGCTTTGGTTAGAATAGTGCCCAGAGCTATGCTATTGCATTTAGTTTCTTGAAGAAAGATGATTTGTGGTCTTTCTTGCTGAATCATGTTTTTGATCATTCTGTATTTCCCAGGGCTGTTTAGCCCTATTACATTCCATGAGATGAGCTTCATGAGGAACAATTGGGAAGCAGCTTGAAGAACTGGGTAAATTTGGGGTATCTTCCTGAATCCACCAGCATCTCCCCTAAGGTGATGGTGCGTTGCCAATCTAGTTTTCTACCTCGTTTCTTAGACTCCTTTATAATCTTTAGACCATCCCAGTGACTCCTTGGTTGAATACCCAGTTTCTTTTGTTGTTGAGCTCGTGAAAGGACCACTTATAAGGTCTCAATCTGTCGAGGATTGATTTTGTCAAATTCCTTTCATCTGCAGGCATCCTCCAATCCCAGAAGATCAATCTCGCCCAGTTCGAAGCTCTCAGAGTCCTCATCCATGCGAATCAGCTGACTGCATTCTGGGTTTTCCTTGTTGGAGAGGTTAGGATCAAGAAAAAGATTGTAAATATCCATACTATTTGGCTTCCAAATGACAAGTTCTGTTTCTAGGGTTGGCTTGGGGCCCGTGGTCGCCATATTTTTCGATTCTGTCGGGCTAGGTTTAGGACCTAAGGGATCTGGAATTGCGGTCGAGGATGAGGGCTGAGGGAGCGTCAGCCGTGAGGTCAGGCTAAGACAGGAGATCAAAATTGTTGCTGGTAGAGGGGGCATTAGCTTGAGGATTGGATTTTTTTCCTGCTGATGGAGGTTTCTTGTTATGCCTTATGCGATTGGAAACTTTGGTAAACCCATCCGCTTCAGGTTTGTCTTCGGCCTCTTTATTCTTGGGAAGATTGTTGAGAGGGAAATCTCTGAAAAGATGCCCATGGGCATGACACCTACGACATCGAAAGGGAACATGTTCATAGTCGATGGGTTGGATCCACTCAAAATCATCATGAAACAAACTTACCGCATCCAGAAGAGCTTTGTCGAGGTGCATGTATACACATATCCGTGCATAGGAGGTGTATCTTTGGAGCTTTGTCTCTTCCACGATCTTGATGAACTCGCCCAGCCCTTTGCCAATAGCAGTGAGTGATTCTTCATCCCAGTATTCAAGCAGTAGTGAATACAGGCGTCTCCAGACCGGAGCCCAGTTGAAGTTTTCTTTGTCTGGGTTGAATCTCTCAATCAAATCTCTTAGGTGTAAGCCAGCAAAGTTGAAAAAGTAAGGTCCCCCATCCAAAACTCTATTTCAGTCCTCGATACAGTTGAATACAGTGTTGAAGAAGCCCTTTGGCCCGAGCTGTAGAGTGACATGTCCTTTGGGCTTCCATTTCGAGGCTATCCACCACTGCAGAGCTTTCTCAGTAGGCCAGAAGCCAATAAACTTCCCAATGAGAGCATGATCTTTCATGAACTGAATCTGAGCATTTATGCGATGACTGGGCAGATCGATCTTGGGTCTTTCAGCTGCTATGGGTTTGCATGTTGCAGAGGTCACAGCAGTTGTTTCCAAAGTATCCACTGAGGTCTGCGCCTGTGGTACTTCATTCCTCTGTTCTGTGGCTTCCTTGTCATAGGTCGTCCTGTTCTGCTCATATGTGGTGTTATTTCTTTCCTCGTGTGTAGGGGGAGGCTGACTGCCTCCCCCCGGTGCAGATTCCATGGCTCGTGCAAAGGATGCCATAGAATCACTTGGCCAGGAGCATGAAATACCACCAGACTTCTGTTAGCAATTAAGGCAGCGCTGTTGTAGAGGTGGTCAGAACCCTAGCAGAGTGCTCAGCCAAAAGATAAATGCTTAGTGCTCATATGTCATTTGTATGCATGCTCTGATAGCTCGGATTGTTCACCACAGTGGTTGTTAATGGTTAAGCAACTTACTATTTTTCTACTAAGGTTACACTATGAACTAGTGAACATTCTATCTATTGATTAGTAAGGAATATTTAATAGTGATTTGGATAGTTACCCGTGAGTAACTTGTATAAAAAAATTTAACTCCTTGCATTTTCATGTGAGGTTATCGGTGTATGTTACAGTATACCTAGCATCATTAATTTTGTGATTCTTTTTTTTTAAGAATAAAATCATCATGCATAAACTCTTTATTGTGTATATGGTGACTACATTGATGACTCTTTATTTTGTATATAGTGACTACATTTTTTAATAACCCTATGGAATGTCTGTCTTGGTTTTTTTCGCTGTCAATCAAGGATATGGTAACTCTCCCTTTTCTATGGTTAGACAATTCAAATGAATATCATTGATATGCCTATGAGTGTAGCTATCATTTTCAGTTTTGGACTATTCTATGACTTTTGGAAAGTCAAACAATGTCCAGATCAACTATACATTATAATAGAAATAATTTACAATAATTTAAAAAAAAATAAAAAAATAAATATTTTTTAAACATAATATTTTAATTTTCAATAAATATCAATATAATATTTAATATATTTATTTTAATTCTATGTTAAAAATAATTTTGTACATTAATTTTAAATTATATAATGAAAAATAATTTACAGCAATTATTTTGTTTTTACTCTACACAAAAATTTACATTTATTTAAACAATTATCTAAAAAAATATCAATATTAATACACTAAAAGTCCGAATGAATGATATTACATATTGATATTAAATAACTACATAAAATAAATATAAACTGGAAAATGAAAAAAAGTAATGTTAAAAAAATCAAATAAATAAAATGAATGCAATTAAAGTAGAAAAAATTTCATAAATATTAAAAATTAAATGAAAATATTTCAGAAATTAAATTTTTAAAGATAAAACTATGATGAATATATTTCATAAATTTATTATATAATAAGAGATTTTCTCAAATAGAAATTTGATGTTTTAAAATATTACAAAATATTAAAATTAATATAAATTTATTTTTAATCAAGTTTTATTACAAATATAAAGATCAAAGTTTTTAGATGTAAAATTTTATTTTAATTTTTATTTTATAAAAAAAAATCATCCATAAAAACTGTGATCTTTCTTTTATATATATATATATATATATATATATATATATATATATATATATATATATATATATATATATATATATATATATATATAATTACATATTTTTTCATATCAAACACTACACCATTTACATTTTCCATTATAAAATTAAACTTCAACACTATTCAAATTTATTGTAAATAAATAATAAAACATTATTTGTTTTTAAATTGTAAATATACTTTCATAATAACATAATATTCATGTATCAATAACTATATAATATTTTTTCTTCTCCAAAATGTTAAAATATAATGGAATAATATGGAGCTACATGTATACTATTAAGGTTAGATGTTATTTGAAATGACATGACCTCATTTCACTATTATAATATAATATATATGATACTATTATAATATAAGATATAAGATAGTTAATCTCTTTATCAACCCTAACATGTTAAAAATTATTTTTGTTATAAAAAACTTAATGTTATTTCTTCCTCAAACATCAAGAAATATATTAAGAGTTAAATTGCTAGTAACATTTGAGTTGATTGATAATTACACCGTAGCTACTTGGAATTGGGTGACTTCGGTAGCTTATTTGTGTGGTGAACATTAAATATGTTTGAAATATTAGGTACAAATTTAATTAAAACATATTAATCTTTATTTAAGCTATGGCTATTTAGAAAAGTGAATGAGAAGTTGACTTAGAAGGTCACTGTAATGGAAATTCCTATAATCCATTCATGTAACGGTAAGAAAAATAAAAATAAAAATAAAAATATGTATGATAACACTATTTGTAAGAATTCAAATTTTAGAATTAGAAATTAGTTATGTAGTTAAAAGAACAATTTAATAAGATAATTAATCTCAAATGTGCAAGTAACTTAATAAATGTAATCACAATCGTTTTAATAAAGCGTGACTATGAAAAATAATTTTTTTATTAAATTTTAAACACATATATAATATTTATAATAAATTCTAAATTTTGATACTAATTTCTACATAAATGCACTTATCTATATAATTATCTAATTAT
Source organism: Pinus albicaulis (assembly GCA_034641835.2). Taxonomy (NCBI): domain Eukaryota; kingdom Viridiplantae; phylum Streptophyta; class Pinopsida; order Pinales; family Pinaceae; genus Pinus; species Pinus albicaulis. Next base: position 871,319,683 of record CM076577.1, on the reverse strand, counting down.
ATATAAGAAAATTAAATGTGTAATATGGTGAATGGACTTATTGGAGTAATCTAGGTAAATCTATGGATTAAATTTTTTTCAATAGCCCAGAAGTTAGATATACCAATAACTTATGACTTAGAAAAAGCCAAGATATCCAAACCTCCAAAGGTCAACTATTCTTCCAGCATTATCACAATGAGCCAAGCATGTTCCTAAGAATTGAACTCACCAAATGAGATAAAAACCATGGCCCCAACCACTCAAACTACTAACCCAATACTCTTATTATAATTACCTAATGAGTATTATAATTTATTGTTTATAAATTAAACAAATGACTTTATTTCATTATAATAAGAATAATACATCAACACAAGTTAAAAAAACAAAAATCGCAGTTTCACTAAAATGGACAAGGGTCTAGGTGGAAAGTAAAAGTGCGAGATGTAATTTTTTACTCTTTAAATAGTAAAAGTGCGAGATGTAATTTTTTACTCTTTAAATTGCATTTTTGAATTTTATAGAGATTAAATGAAATCCCGTAAATAATTGGCATTTAAAATTTTTACGAAACTATTCTTATGTAATTATCATATAATTATCATGCCTTATGAATCGATTGGTTATCAAGAAATAGATTCAAGAGTTCGTTAGGGTTTCGTGCAGTTGCAACTACCAAACTCTTAATAGATAAAAATAAAATCTTACGGAGGAGGAAGGGGCATGCATTTTTTCCCTTTCAAGATATGTAACTGAACGAAGATCTTGAAACTGCTCAATCCTTCGTTCGAATGTTTTATTTTCTCGTATGGGCATTTTAGGGGGCTATTGTCCTACCCCATCATATTTACTAGTCCTCTGATATGTGTGTAGAATGTATTTCCTTGTCTCCATTGCAAACTCCATTATATAAGCCTCTATGATGGTTTTTACGCAGTGATATAATGGTTGTAGTTCTATGAACCTGTTAGAAGACAGTCCTTCCTTTCTTCCATAAAAATATTGAATTCTCTTATAACCCTCGCAAGCTTAGTAGTAATCAATGGGAGGAAAATTTTTATTGATTGTTATCATAGTAGCACTGAGTTTCGAAGATAAGGATGGTTGTTTTATTTCCTTATGGTCGATGAATGGAAAGAATTCAAAGGAAAACACCTTTCACAGCAGTGAAAGATAATACACAAATGAAGAGAACAACAGTCAGCTGACCACCTTTTACAAAAAATATTTGCGTTAAAAATGAGGCCAAGAACTCAGGTTTTGGAATGATAAGATATCTCATTAATTTTCTTAAAATTTTACATAGTTTTTTCGATAGTGGATAATCATTCATATTATGGTTTTGGGAAGAGCTAATTATTTTAATACTTGAAAATGTGCAGTGGGTTCAAAGATAAGTGGGAAAGGAATTCTCGAATTTTTGTGCATATAGAGAACCTATGCTATTTTTCTTAGTAAAGAATGATATTTTACTATATGTAAATAAAGTTAGTAATATATCTATCTGTTACACTTAACTTATCTTTATATAAATACGTACAACAGTAACTTAGCTCGTATATATATATATATAAGGAAATTTACTATGTTAATTTTATTAATAGTAAAGATAAGTAACTTAGCTAGTTTATATATACATATATGGAAAGTTACTATGTTAATTTTCTTAAAAAGAATAATCTCTTGAAAATATTGGTATTATATGAATCTCTTAGAGAGATATTGATCTTAGTGAATTACCATGGTAAAAGGCATAATCTATGTGAAAATATTGGTATGTTAATCTTTCAAGAAGATATTTTTCTTAGTGATATACCATGGTAAAAGACATAAGGAAGTTTCTATGTTAATTTTCTAAGAAGAGAATATGTGTTGTGTGTTGCCTACATTAAAGGAAAAGCTATCTCTCTTGCATGCACAAGAGGGACTATCTCTCTTACATGCACCAAAAATAGCCATTGTGTTATAGAGGTATGTTCTTTGCATGGATAAAATAAATAATGAGCTATATTAGTCTTTAGGAAAAATATGTGAGTACCTTTATGCTAACAAAACTATTATATTTGTTTATGTTAGTTTCTTTTGGAATAAGATCATGTATATTCATGCAATATTTGTATTAGATTTCATTCGAAAAAATATACAATTGTATGTGGGAAATGATAACATGTTTTTTTATCCTACATTGGAAAATATTCTTTGTCAAAGAAGATGAATTACATGTACAAAAACTAAAGTAATGTTTTTTTTTCCTTGAAATATATATATGGGTAATGTTGATATAATATTTGGAGAATAAGACATGTATTCTTATGTTTCATTCCATTAATTTTATGGAAAAGAAACCATGCTTTTGCATGCCTATTATGTTATATTTCCTCGAAAAGGAAACATGTGTTTGCATGTTCTATTGTGTTAAGTATTATTTTGGGAAATTATTTTGGAAGCTATATGCATTGCATGCATAGGAACAACATTCATCATGTTAGCTTTATTATATTTGCATGCATCAAAATAAATAGCTGAAGGTTTGGTTATTTTGTTAAAGATTAAGTAAGCTTGAATGCACATTTTGTCATTTTCCATTAAATGGATTCATGGACAGTTGTAGTGATTTGTCTTGTACGAATGTGAGCGTGTGCTAGAAGTGTCATAATAATGTGGGGATTATTTTGACATGAATTGATAATTACTTGCTTACACTAAGGTAGAGATGTTAGAAGAAAGAATGTTGTGATATTGTAGTCACATATCATGTATGCACATGAATATGTGTTAAAGGATCGCTTAAAGATTGATTATTTATTGATTGAGGATTTATCTAATCATGCTATAAAAGCTTGTTGATGACATGAATGACAGAAAACGATAGTCACTTATGAAAAGGAAATATTATGCTCAGCATGGTGGAAGGTAAATGATTAATGGTTCATGCAGATGAGTGCGAGCTGCAGGATGGTCCATTGTATGATGGTACATTGTAGGTACATCCATACCACCAAGATATGAAAATATGAAGATTTTTGGGTAAATGCTATCATAATTATTGTAATGGCTTTAAGCTAGATATTTGTATATTTCCTTATAAGATTTATAACAATGGTTAAGGGATGGTCTCCCTTATAAGCCATTGATTGAGGGGTGAACACCCTCACGAGTGTGTAATAATAAAATTAAACGTTTGTTGGTTTTTCACCCTACGGGGTTTCCAGAGTATATTTTTGTTGAAAGATGTGATTGGTTATTGTGTCAGATTGATGATGTTGATTCCTTTCTTGTTGAGATGTTCATAATGTCAAGTATGTGATGACTACATGAATAATTAAATGAATGCAAGTTTATATTATACAATTTTATGTTAATGTACTACAATAGTAGTTGTTAATGGTTAAGCAACTTACTATTCCTATACTAAGGTTACATTATGGACCGGTGAACATTCTATCTAATGATTAGTAAGGAATATTTAATATTGATTTGGATAGTTACCCGTAGGTAACTTGTATAAAAAAAAATTAACTCTTTTCATTTCCATGTGAGGTATCAGTGTATGTTACAAGTGGTATCAAAGCTAAAGGTTGTAGCACCAGTGCCTTTGGGATTTGTTAAGTGAAAATAAATTGAGGTATGCTACTAATGGACATCAGTTAAGGTATGATTCTAGAAATCTACATATTGGTTGATATATGAAGTAGTCTATTTTTTACATGAGATGTGTGATTCATGTTTATGACTACATTGAAGAGTAATAAGTAATAAATGTTGCTTCAAAATGGTTTTCATAACACTGGAATCCTGTTGAGGATAAAAGACAATAAAGCCTTTGTTGTACTTATGAACAACCTGAGTACTCACTAGTGAAAGTGAGAGTTGACAATTAAAATTTGGTTATATGACATATTACTCATACATTTAATTAACATAATTAAAGCTACCATGCACTACTTGAAAAAGATGAATGTGTATAGTGATGGTGTGTGAAACTAATGCATGAATGCAAAATATGGGGGAAGGACTTAAAGAGGATGATAGAGTGTGTTAAAAATGAAATTGACTGAACCTTTTCAAATGTTAAAAATACACAATGGGTCAAGTAGTGAGACTTGACTATAATGACTAGTTGTTGAATGACTAGATTTGCATGAGTCATGTCATGGATGCATTAATATTTTTAGTGGCATTGATTAGTTAGTGTTATATGACTAACTAATAAAACCTATATGGATGATTTGGCTTTGATTAAATATTATTGCAAGTTGTGAACAAATAGCTACTTCATGTGTCAGACTGTTGGTAACAATACACTATTGGAATTGGAAATGTTGGACTGTTACCTATGGGAATGTTACCCTAATCGTCATTCATATATACACATTAATGAATATTTGTATATAATTGTATGCATGACAACATTCTATGCATGAAACTAAAATTATTTTTAAAGTTAATATTTTTTTTTAACAATGCATATTTATGATTAGTGTCATTGATGAGATTAAGCATTGTTAGCTTAATGGAAACAGGAAAACTTATGAAAGTAAAATGTTGCAGTCAAAATTGTAATGGTAATTGATAAATTATCATGTTATAATGTGAATTATTGTGTTATTTGGGAAATAATAATGTATAACACATGTATTTTATTCATGTTCCCTGTTAATATAGATATCATTGACCCATGTCGAGGGCCAAGTATGATGTATGATGTACATAAAGTTTCTTTCTCTTTGTATATAATATGCATATAGTTCATTATGTAAAAAATGCTAAAAGAGAAATTTAGCATGCCAGAAAGTTGTCAATAATTATGAAAGGCTAGAAGGCCTTGGGTTGATGGTGGTTTCCTGCCCGAAGGGGTTGATGGCACTTATCTGCCTGGATTTCCTCTCCCTAGAGATAGATGATCTCAGTAAGGGAAAATAGTTGGCCAAGATGCTGAAGAGGCAAAACCTGAGGCAACTCTATTGATTTTGGAGTCTGTTGGAGGTGGCCCAAAATTCCTCATAGACGAGATGTTGTCAGAGGAATAGGCATGATGTTGCCAAGAGGAATCCTATACTGGACCTTGAGTGGTCATTGGAATTCTCGAGCTAGTTTTCTAGTGGAATTCCATACTGGACCTAGAATGGTTTTTTGTCAAATAACTATCTAGATGTGAAAGACTCGATTTTGGTTGTGGAAACCAACTCCCATGGGTTGGGAGGAGCATTTTGTTTACCATTGTGGTTCTCATAGCAGAATAAGTTAAGTAATCATTTATGTGTTATATTTAAATGAATTTTATATGATTGTGTAAATATCTTATGTAGAAATTGAGAGGAAAGGAGCCTAGTGCTCAGAAAGGAACTACAGAAAGTATAAGTTCCTTTTATTGTATTACTAATTTTTGAATCTCTTATCAGAGGCTAGGACAATATGCACTTGGTACATTGATTGACCATTTGTACGATTAGAGAGCTAGGTGCTCTCTGAGTATGTTTTTTGAAGTATTGCGTGGATGTCTTTAGTGAGAGCTAAGACAGTGTGCATGTGGTGTAGTGATTCATAATTCTTATGATTTATCATGAATAGAGGGTTGGTGCTCTCTGAAGACTAGGAAGAGTACTGTCACTAAAATATCACTTGAAATTGCATGAATTATTGATAGTTTAAAGTATTTCATTTGATTGGAAACGGTGTGACTAATGTTATTGAATTTGTTAGTCATACATTATAGGCTACTTTCCATGGAGTGTTGATGGGTTGTTCAACCATTCTCAGAGTGTTTGTGTAAAAGTGACCATGAATTCCAAGAGTAATTGGTAAGTAATGGTAAAATGGTATATATGTTTTGTTTTGTTTCTATAAAATTGAATAATGGCTAAGAGATGGAAAGAAGAAGTTGCTTAATTTCCAATTGTAAATCCTTATGGCTATTGATCAAAAAATTTTGTTTTTTCTAAGGAGTATTTTCTTTGAAATAAAATTAATCATTTTGAAGGGAAAGAGTCCCTTTTTCATTGTTTCAAGATGAATGCCATGATTAAAGAAATAATGATGAACACCGAAGACGGTGTTATCTTTAAGAGGGGGAGTATGTAACACCCCTGTAAATTTTTGGCATTTACAAATTTTACGGAACTATTCTTATGTAATTATCATATAGTTACCATGCCTTATGAATCGATTTCTTGTCAAGAATGGAGTCAAGAGTTTGTTAGGGTTTCATGCAGTTGCAACTGCCAAGATCTTAACCGATAAAAATGAATTCTTACAGAGGAGGAAGGGGCATGCATTTTTTCCCTTTCAAGATATGTAACTGCTCAATCCTTCGTTTGAATGTTTTATTTTTCTATACGGGCATTTTAGGGGGCTATTGTTCTACCCCATCGGATTTACTAGTCCTCTGATATGCGTGTAGAATGTCTTGGCTTGTATCCATTGTAAACTCCATTATATAAGATTCTATGATGGTTTTTACATAGTGATATAATGGATGTAGTTCTATGAACATGTTAGGTAGTGATATAATGGTTGTAGTTCTATGAACATGCTAGAAGAGAATCCTTCCTTTCCTCCGTACAAACATTGGATTCTCTTATAACCCTCGCAAGCTTAGTAGTAATCAATTGGAGGAAAACGGTTACTGATTGTTATCATAGTAGCACTGAGTTTCGAAGATAAGGATGGTTGTTTTATTTCTTTATGGTCGACGGATAGAAAGAATTCAAAGGAAAACACCTTTCACAGCAGTGAAAGAGAATACACAAATGAACAGAGCAATAGTCAGAGCTAGCCACTTTTTACAAGAGATATTTGTGTTAAAAATGCGGCCAAGAATTCAGGTTTTGGAAAGATAAGTTATCCCATTAATTTTCTTAAAATTTTACATAGTTTTGTCGATAGTGGATTATCACTCATAGTATGTTTTTTGGAAAAGTTAAGTATTTTAATACTTGAAAATGTGTAGTGGGTTCAAAGATAAGTGGGAAAAGAATTCTTGAATTTTTGTGCATATAGAGAACTTCTGCTATTTTTCTTAGTAAAGAAAGATATTTCACTGTATGTAGATAAAGTTAGTAATATATCTATCTATAGCAGCTAAGAGATAAGTTACACTTAACTTGTCTTTATATAATTACATACAATAGTAAAGATAAGTATATTAGCTTGTCTTTATATATATATATATATATAAGGAAAGTTACTATGCTAATTTTCTTAAAAATAATAATCTCTTAAAAAGATTTGTATTATGCTAATCTCTTAGAAAGATATTGATCTTAGTGAATTACCATGGTAGAAGACATAATCTATGTCATTGAAAATACTGTTATGTTACTTTTTTAGAAAGATATTGTTCTTAGTGATATACCATGGTAAAAGACATAAGGAAAGTTTCTATGTTAATTTTCTTAAAAAGAATAATCTCTTGAAAAGATTGGTATTATGTTAATCTTATGCCTTAAAATAGTATTTCATGATGATAGAATTCTAAGAAGAGAATATATGTTTCCTACATTAAAGGAAAAGTTATCTCTCTTGAATGCACAAAGAGGGAGCGTTATCTCTCTTGCATTCACCAAGAATAGCCATTGTGTTATAAAGGCATGTTCTTTGAATGGATAAAATAAATAATGAGCTATCTTAATCTTTAGGAAAAATATGTGAGTACCTTTATGCTAACAAAACTATTATGTTAGTTTATGATAGTTTCTTTTGGAATAAGATCATGTATATTCATGCAATATTTGTATTAGATTTCATTCAAAAGAATATACATTTGTATGTGGGAAATGATAACATGTTTTGTTATCCTACATTGGAAAATATTATTTGTCAAAGAAGATGAATTACATGTACAAAAACTAAAGTAATGTTTTGGTTTCCTTGAAATATATATATATGGGTAATGTTGGTATAATATTTGGAGAATAAGACATGTATTCTTATGTTTCATTCCATTAGTTTTATGGGAAATAAACCATGTTTTTGCATGCCTATTATGTTATATTTCCTCGAAAAGGAAACATGTGTTTGCATGTTCTATTGTGTTAAGTATTCTTTTGGGAAATTATTTTGGAAACTATATGCATTCCATGCATAGGAACAACATTCATAGTGTTAGCTTTATTATATTTGCATGCATCAAAAGCAATAGCTGAAGGGTTGGTTCTTTTGTTAAAGGTTAAGTAAGCTCGAATGCACATTGTGTCATTTTCCATTAAAGGAATTCCTGGATAGTTGTAGTGATTTGTCTTGTACAAATGTGAGCATGTGCGAGAAGTGTCATAATAATGTGGGGATTATTTTGACATGAATTGATAATTATTTTCTTACACTAAGGTAGAGATGTTAGAAGAAATCATGTTGTGATATTTTATTCACATCTCATGTATGCACATGAATAAGTGTTAAAGGATCGCTTAATGATTGATTATTTATTGACTGAGGATTTATCTAATCATGCTTATTGATTGATTGAGGATTTATCTAATCATGCTATAAAATCTTGTTGATGACATGAATGATAGGAAATGATGGTGACTTATGAAAAGAAAATATTATGCTTAACATGGTGGAAGGTAAATTATTAATGGTTCATGCAAATGAGTGCGAGCTGCAGGATGGTCCATTGTATGATGGTACATTATAGGTACATCTATACCACCAAGATATGAAGATAGGAAGCTCTGTGGGTAAATGCTATCATAATTATTGTAATGGCTTTAAGCTATATATTTGTATATATCCTTGTAATATTTATAACAATGGTTAAGGGATGGTCTCCCTTATAATCCATTGAGTGAGGGGTGAACACCCTCACGAGGGTTCAATAATAAAATTAAACATTTGTTGGTTTTTCACCCTATGGGGTTTCTAGGGTATATTGGTGTTAAATGATGTGATTGATTATTGTGTCAGATTGATGAAGTTGATTCCTTTCTTGTTGAGATGTTCATAATGTCAAGTATGTGATGACTACATGAATAATTAAATGAATTCAAGGTTACATTATACAATTTAATGTTAATGTACTACAATATTGGTTGTTAATGGTTAAGCAACTTACTATTCTTATACTAAGGTTACACTATGGAGTGGTGAACATTCTATCTAATGATTAGTAAGGAATATTTAATATTGATTTGGATAGTTACCCGTGGGTAACTTGTATAAAAAAAATTTACTCCTTGGATTTCGATGTGAGGTATCGATGTATGTTACATGTGTATTGAGCCATTTAAATTAATTCATATTAAAATATTTTATTCATTACTCACATTGGATATTTTATTCTACATGGAATTAAAATATTTTCTTTTAACATTTTTTCTATATATCTAGATATATATCAAGTTGATACCATTTATTAAAATATTTTTGAAAAACATAATGTTTAAATATCTTATTCAAATATTTTTATTTTTTTTACTTCTAATTAATTTGCATGATATTAGGTCATATGGAAAAATAATTAAAAATGAATAGGACATATATTTTTTCTTTTTAAATATTATAGACAACATTGATTTTCTATTTAGAGAATATTTTATGTTTTCTTATTGAGAGAATATTTTATTTTTATTTAAGATGTATTAACATACTTACACATCACTTTCACACTGGGTTGTAGAACCAGTATAGGCTCAAATATACAAGTCAATTAATCCATTTTAGTGCTTGGTAAAATGTGATTAATATAAATCTATAGTACACGTAAATTAATCCATTTTAGTGCTTGCTAAATATGTGATTAATATAAATATTTAGTGGTAATTTTTCATTGTTTAAATTTTATATTTTTATATTTTGTCATTACTAATATTTATATTAAAAATTGAATGAGTTACACATTTTCCTCTTATTAAGAAGTAACTACTCTACTTTACATTTAATTACTTTTTCATTGATACACACACACACACAATATATATGGTGATGGTGGTTAACGTCCATTGAGACCAATATTTGGTCTATCAGACCTAAAGAAAAGAGTTATTTAGTTTGATTTAAGATTTTATTCCTATGCTCAAAAATCTTGGAGAGAAGCCTCCCGAGCTCACTATAATTTTGACATTTTAAAAGGCTAGGAAGGTCAGTATTGCAGAAAATATTATGAAATTGAGCTCTAATGTGGTTGTACGCAGGGCACTCTAAGGGGAAGTGATTTTCATCCTCGGTGTTCATATTCTCACAGAGATGGCAGATCCATCCATCCATGGTGTTTTAGGAACTGTCCAATGACCTATTTCACTATGGATCTCATGACAGTTCGTTCTAATCTTGGCTATATTAATTTTCTTCTTTGAGCTAGTTAAAACAGATAGATATTTTTGATATTCTAGGGTGGGATTGATGACCTCCTTATAATATCTTAATTTTCTTTTAGCTGCTATATCTTTCTCACACCACATTTTTTCTTTGAACTTAGAAGTAACAATTTTTTTAATGTTATTAATGTTTTGCAATGCAACATTCTCGTCGATCTCCCAATGGTTTAACCAGACGCTGGTGTCTTTATACCAACCTTGTTTAAGCCTTAGGTGGTTATGGCTAGAATTTAAAGCTAGATTAGGAAGTCTATGGTCTCCTATGCTATTGAGCTTGTGCTTGTACAACAGAAGCCTAGTCATAGCTAGGCTCTCGATAGGGGAAAGACCCACTTCTATAAGGAGAATAGGATAGGGTGTATTGCTTTTAAATTTAAGGTTATAAGTTATAAAACGCTTCTGGATTTGCTCAATATTTCTCCAGGATTCTCTAGAGATGCTACAACCCCAAACCTCACATCCATATAAGATAACAGGAATGACTAAAGTTTCAAAGAGGAACTTCTTTCTATCTCACATTACGAGGTTTTTCGTTTTATAATTATTTTCAAGACCAAAATAAGCTTTCCACCACCTATTAATCCTTTACTGAATGCTATAGTTCCAGTTGAGCTTGTGATGAATATCAATTCCTAGGTACTTGTAAGAAGATACTTCCTCCAAGTTACTATTGTCATACATAAAATTAGCGTAAGTGTCCTTCTTCGATTTGATAATCATAACTTTTGTTTTGTTAGTGTTAACAGACATACCCATGGTAGAGCAGAAATCCTTAAGAAGTCTAAGTTGCTTATCAAGATCAGATGGGCACCTTGCGAGAAGAACAATATCGTCAGCATAGAGAAGAAGGATATATATATATACACACACACACACACACACTTTATGTAGAAAGAGAGAAAGTTCACACTGAAATATATTAGATAATATGAATATTCAAACAATTTATTTAAACTCTCTCTCTCTCTCTCTCTCTCTCTCTTTGATAGGGTTTTAATTGTTTATTTATATGGTTTTTAATTTATGTTTTTTTGTTTGGGTGATTTAGCTTAAATTATTTTTATTATTTTTTGACAAAATGACATACATACAAATGTTCCTCATAATAAATTTTATAAATTGTAAAATGAACCTCTAAACTCAATGAACACGTTATTTTGAAAGTAGTGGGTCATGCCTCTCCAATGATAATGTTCTCTGTTAGAAAAGGACAATGCTCCACCACAGTTTCCTAGATAGTGATGGAGATGCAAGTTGAGCTCATAACATCTGTGTCGATGACATAGCGAAGCACGATATTGTCATAGAGGTCAGGTCCCATGTGGAGTATGCACTTCCACGTTGATAAGTTATCGAAATTGGGTGCACCATTAATTACTAAATAAGTGATAGTCTAATTTCACGGACTGATCGGAGCAAGTTGATCAAACGGATTTGATATGGGGTGGGCAAAAACAAGAATTGTCAACCACAAATCAATGCAAGTATTTTTTAATCAGAAGATTAGCAGTGATCATCTCTCTAAAGCCGTCAGGAGTTCGTGATTGGCCCAGTTATTTCCATTCTATTCTTTTCAATAATATAATTGATACCACAAGTGATGTGTTCGTCATGGATTACCCATTGAACCTTGTGAAGATTCCATATCAGCAACATTGTGGCAACACTGCAGTAATATTGGCTCCCAATGTACCCATTTCAAAGAGTAGTGTCAGTCCTTTGACAGTTAAATTGTGGGAAGATGACACTAGTTTTTTGTTTCATGTAGTTTTAATTCATAAGTGGTGGGGACAGTCTTGAGGATGTAGACTTCAATGTTATTTAATATAATATGGTTAACTTAACACAATAGTTGTAATGTTATTAACTCAATTTAATTTTCACCCACATTTACTCCTCCCGAGATGACTTCTCACATATGATCGTGGTTAATACCATAGGCTTATTACTCCGGTTAAAAACAATACGTTTTTTTATCCACTTGGTTATTTGTCATTTCCTGTTTGTCGCAATTTTCTGAGCAAGATATTTGTCAAGGGTTTCGAACCCTGGTCTCTAGTAGTTGGTATGACTTCGCTGTCTGTGTGAAATGGTCCTCTTCTCTGAGTGTGAGACCTTTATTCTCACGGAACACATTGTTACATCTACTCTGTGACTGTTGTAAACTCGTGAAGCTTCTATGTCTCTACAAGGTGATCTTGGCTCCTTTCTATGGCGAGGTTTTCTGTCCTTTTGAGTTACATTCGTTGGTAAATTGCTCGCTCTCTTTTATCTTTTGATTTTGGCTTAGTCTTTCTCAATTCTATGGGTAACTAGTTGTAATGGCTTTCTGCTTTTCAACAGTCTCTTGGCTTCGCTCCTGGCAACACGGGTTCTTCATACACTGTTAAGCTCTTGTTCTAGTTATACTTTACATTTTTTATTGTTCATTCTACTGACCTCTTGGCTCCTTCATGAGAAGGTGAAATTCTTCAAGAACCTAACTGTAATAGTGTTCCATTCTCGCTTATCATTTCTGCCTTTCTTTCTAGTCCGGCTCCTGGTAAGTATTAATATGAAACTTCTCTTAAATTCTCTTCAGTGTTATTCATCTGACGCTTCTTCACAACAATTTCTAAGTCATTGTTTTGTTGTGATTGCAGGTCTGGTACTGGGAGGCTTCGGCTGTCAACGAACCCACAATTTCTTTTGTGTAAAATATGGGTAGGGTCTTTTCCCTTTGAGGCTATCACATTTGATTTTCGTTAGGTCCTGAAAAACCTAGGAGGGTTTCTCCGTTCTGTAATTTGATATAACAATTTGTAACCCTTTTGCACTATTCGAATGTGCTTCAATCTTGAAGACAAGGTAAAACCCTGGTCATGTGTCAATATGTATGTAACTGTTTCATAACCCTACGGGGTTTTTCGTTCTATTGTTATTTGGAAAATGATTTCAATGTCATTTTATTATTCTCCGTAAACGAAATTGATTTATAAATTTTATTTGCTAAAAAATTATAGACGTTGTACCTGGGACCTCTCCTTGTATGCTTTCCTCGTACAGTGTATCTTTGTTGTAAGTTTGTTTCGAAGAACATTGTTCTTGTCTGGTTCCTATTTTGAAATTAAATTTTGAATGGTTGTCTCTCTTTGTCAACTTGAATGGCTTTAGTTGTTTTTTCTATCTTTCCACACTGTAGATTTATTTTCAGATAGAGCTCAGACTATTAAATTTGAAAATAATAATGGTACACATGATTACAGGAAATTTACGAAAGGAAATGGAACATTTCACACACATTTCATTAAAGTATTTAACTTCTGATAGTTATTCTTTTATTCGATGGTAGCCCCCACAATGTGGGTTTGGTTTGGCTTTTAAGCCTTTCCTGGACTTTCCACATGGTTGAGAAACTATCATTTTAGTTATTGAACAGTTTCTTGAAGACAATTTCTTGGTATTTAACTAATCCTATCTTAATGTACTTTTAATTTTAAATGACAATTGTTTTTTCAGCCCAAATTTAAATAAAAACAAAAATAAAATAAAATTCACAAAACTCTTCTTCCAGTTGTCGCCTTTCAGTTGGATGATCTTGTGTCAGACTCTTGAGGTGAATTAAATTCATGGCTCGTGTCCATGAGCTCCTCAATAGAATACCCGGTGCTTTGAATCTAACCAACGTCCAACTAAGAACTATCCTCAATAGGATGTTCCTTCCATTTGACTAGGTACTGTAAATATTCCTTCTTTTGAGTCTGTCTGGCCACCTGTGTGTCTAGGATCTGTTCAATCTCTAAAGGATTTACTAGTGGAATTTGTCAAATCCATGATTCTTCCTCCTCTTGGGTGTCCCATGTTCATCTCTCTGAATTGTCTTCTTTTCTAGCAGCAATGTAAGGGTACAGATCTACCATATTAAAAATGGGTGAGATTCCTATACTTGGAGGTAACTGCAACTCATAAGCATTCGCAAAAAACTTCCGAAGGATTCTGCAAGGCCCAATTTTTTTCATTTTTAGTTTGTTGTACTCACCTTTTGGAAACCTCTCCTTGCACAAGTGTGCTAGTACCAGGTCTCCTACTTCGAACTGTACCTCCCACCTTTTCAAATCTGCCTTCTGCTTATAATTTTGGCTACTGTCGTGTAGCTTTAATTTTACTTGTTCATGTAGATCGTTGATTTCCTTCACGAAATCCTCAGCATCAGCTCTTATGCATTCCAATTGACCCAAATCCCGCAATTCATATATCCCACGTGTATGCATTCCAAATAGGATTTGGAAAGGGCTTCTGCCCGTGCTTCTATTGGGCGAATCATTATAAGCAAACTTCGCTTGTGCAAGCACAAGATCTCACTGTCTCGAATTCTCACCAATCAGACTCCTTAGCATATTTCCCAGAATTCAGTTCACAACTTCAATTTGTCCATCGGTCTGCGGGTGATAAGCTGAGCTGAAGTTCAGTTTGGTGTCTAACTTCTTCCACAAGGTTCGCCAGAAATGGCCTCTAAACTTTACATCCCTATCTGAGATGATGGACTTTTTCAAACCATGTAATCTAACTATCTCTGTGAATAACAAGTGTGCTACATGTGTGGCATCACTGGTTTTTCTGCATGGAATTAAATGTGCCATCTTGGTGAATTGATCCACCACCAAAATGATGGAATCGAATCCATGCTGTGTCTTTGGCAGACCTAAGATAAATTCTAATATGATTAATTCCCATGGTCTACTCGAAATGGGTAAGGGTGTATACAACCCTGCATTCTGGCTACGTCCCTTTGCATGCTGAAACACTTTGCATCTACTCACGAGCATCTGTACCTCTCTACACATCCTCAGCCAATAATAAAAGTGGCTCAACTGATCCAAAGTTTTGTCTATGCCAAAATGTCTGGCTAAGCCTCCACTGTGCTTTCCTGGATCAAATTCTCTCTCATATAACACTGCAGAATACACAATTGTCCTCCCTTGAATAGAAATCCTTCCTATATATTATAATCCAACCAGGGGCTATTATCCCTCAAAAGTGGATTTTGGCATGCTTCATAGGCCTCCTTAAAATCTGTATCCATTTCATACAAGTCTTTAAGATGTTCAAATCCTAATACTTCTACTGTACTTTCCTATAGGATAAAATTTCTCCTGCTCAATGCATCTTCCACTTTGTTGGCTTGACCGCTAATATGTTTCAAAACAAAAGTAAAAATCTGCAAGTACTCCACCCACTTCTCATGTTTATGGTTCATCTTATGCTGCTGCATGATATATTGCAACACATAATTGTCAGAAAATAAGACAAATTCATTTGCTAGTAAATAACGTCTCTAATGCTTCAGTGCTTGGACGACTGCATAAAGTTCCTTGTCATAAGACATGTACCTCAGCCTACTTTTGTTTAACTTCTCACTGAAATAGGCTACTGGATTATCCTCTTGGTTGAGTACTGCACCAATGTCTATCCCACTGGCATCACAACAAACTTGGAAAATTTTGTTAAAGTCCGGTAATCTTAGAATTGGTATTTTAGTTATCTTCTTTTTCAGTAGCTGAAAACTCCTTTCAGCCGACTCTGTCCAATGAAAAGGCTGGTTTTCCTTTTTGATAGTGTCCACCATAGGAGCACAAATTCCACTGAAATGTTTTATAAATTTTCAATAAAAACTTTCCCATCCATGAAAACTTCTTACTTCAATCAAACTCTTGGGAGATGGCCAGCTAACTATGGCTGCAACCTTCTCTAGATCCATCTTTAACTCATTCTTAGAGATCACAAATCCCAAATAAATTAATTCCTTCTTGAAAAAAGAACATTTTTTCAAATTTATCAGCAATATATTTTGTTGCAATTTTTCTAAGACATACCTGATATGCTAAAAATGTTCTTCTTTCGTTTTGCTGAATATAAGTATATCATCCAGATATATAATCACAAATTTTCCAATAAAATCCTTCAGCATCTCGTTCATCAACCGTATAAATGTACTAGGAGCATTACTCAGTCCAAATGGCATGACTAGCCATTCATATAAGCCTTCATTAGTCTTGAAAGTTGTTTTCCACTCATCACCTTCCCGAATTCTGATCTAGTGGTATCCACTCTTCAAATCTATCTTTGAAAAGTATGCTACCCCACTTATACAATCCATCATGTTATCCATCCATGTTAAATGAAACTTGTACTTGATAGTGATCTTGTTTATCATCATGAGTCAGTGCACATCCGCTACTCACCTCCTTTCTTGGGAGCTAAGACAGTCAGAACAACACAAGGACTCAGAATTTCCCGAATCATCCCTTTGTCGAACAACTCCTGCACTTGCTTCCTGATTTCCTCATTGTCTTTCAGGCTCATCCGGTAAGCAGCCTTGTTTGGTAAACTGGCTATTGGGATGAAATCAATCTGGTGACTAATGCTCCGCTTTGATGGAAATTTTTTTGGTAGATCATCAACCACAATATCATTAAACTCCTGCAACATGTCCTGTATCTCTTCAAGAAAATCGGTAATTTCAGTATGTATCAATATTGTTCTTGGCCTTCGCACCACTACACATTTTACCTCATTATCTTCAATCTGTCGCAGAAACTCCTTTCCGCCCGTCAACAATGCTTTTGTTCCACTAGTTTCCGCAGTATCCTCTTCCTTCATGGGAACTAGCGTATGATTTATTCCCATCTTTAACACACCTGTAGCAATTCTTTTCTCCATCATGGATGACCTTCCTATCATACTACCATAGTCTTCCCAACAGAATATGGCATATGTCCATTGGCATAATATCACAAGTCACTTTGTCTTTGTACTTGCCAACATGAAACTCCACTTCGCATTCCTCATTAACCAGCAATTGGTGTCCTTTCTGCAACCAAGACACCTTATATGGAGTTGGGTGTTTCATCTTCTTTAATCCCAGTTTTTCCATCATTTCAGTAGCTACCAGGTTATCAGTACTTCGACTGTCTATTATCAACTTACAACATTTTCCATGTGATTTACACACAGTCTGGAACAATGCTTTTATCTATGTTAGATCGGTCACTTCCTTATCTAGTTTTAACAAAAGCTTGTTCATCACCAAGGCTTCTTCGATTTAAGGCATATATTCTACCTCCTGTGGTGGTGCATCTGCTACATCTGGTTGAGCAACATATGCTCCTCTTTTTCCACCTAGTTCATTTTCAGGACATTCAAAAGACGTGTGTCCCCACTTGTGACACTTGTAACACTGATAGGAATTTCCTCTGCCTCTGTCATTACCTCTTCCCCGTTGGTATAGCCTTCCTCCTCTAGTGTTACCATCCTTCTCAGTCTATCCCAAAGCTTTCGAACTACTGCCTTCTTCACTATTGTTGGCAGTTCTACCTCTACCAACGGACTGTCCTCTTCCCCTACCAGAACCACATCCTCTTCTTTCATTATGTTTCCTGGTGATCTTCTCTTCTGCCCTCAAAGCACTCCGATATGCTTCCTAGGGGAAAGAATACCAATTTCATCTAGTATCTCCATCTGTAGACCATTTACAAACCTCATTGTTTTCTCTAGGGTATCTTCAGCATACCCATCTCTTAGATTTACTTTGTAAAATTATTTAGTATATTCCTTTACAGTCATTGTTCTTTGTCTCAGGTTCTGCTCCTATCTGTAAAGGGCAATTTGGTAATCCTTAGGCAAAAATTTTCTCTTTAGCTTTACAATCATTTTATACCATTTCTTTATCAATGGTTTATTCAACCTCCTTCTTTTTGCCTATACACTATCCCACCACAGTGCTGCATGTTCTTTCAACTTGGTAACAATAAACCCGATCTTCATATCTTCACTGACTTCTTCATATTTAAATTATTTATCTAACTCGCTTATCCAATCCAAAAATCCCTCTATGGAAAAGCTACCATCGTAATTAGAAAGCTCTGGTTTTGGCTTGCTGCTAGCCATCAAGACTAATCTTAATAATTTAATCTTTGGTCCTTCTTCATTCAACCCTTATATCGTCGCTGTGTTTTCTTCCTCACTATCATCTCCACCTTTAGGATCTTTGGGCCTTCCTACCTCCACTGCTGCTAAATGTGTAGACAATGTTCTGATCTCTTCCCATAGCCCTTCATCTACTACTCCCATGTTGGCTCTGTCTCGACCTATTCTTCCTACTTCCATCCTTACTAGGAAGAGAAACTTGCTCTGATACCAAAATTTGGTGGGGAAAATCTCAAGGACGTAGACTTCAATGTTATTTAATATAATGCAGTTAACTTAACACAACAGTTGTAATGTTATTAACTCAATTTAATTATCACCTACATTTACTCCTCCCGAGGTGCATATGATCGTGGTTAAGACCATAGGCTTATTACTCCGGTTAAAAACAATCTGTTTTTTTTATCTGCTTGGTTATTTGTCATTTGTTGTTTGTCGCAATTTTCTGAGTGGGATATTTTTCAAGGGTTTCAAACCCTGGTCTTGGGTATTTCGCATGACTTTGTTGTTTGTGTGAAATGGTCTACTTCTTTGAGTGTGAGACCTTTATTCTCACGAAACGTGCTTGTACATCTACTCTGTGATTGTTGTAAACTCGTGAAGCTTCTATGTCTCTGCAAGGTGATCTTGGCTTCTTTCTATGGCAAGGTTTTTAGTCCTTTTGAGTTACATTCATTGGTAAACTGCTCATTATATTTTATCTTTCGATTTTGGCTTAGCCTTTCTCAATTCTATGGGTAACTGGTTGTAATGGCTTTCTTCTTGTCGACAATCTCTTAGATTTTCTCCTGGCAACATGGGTTCTTCATACACTGGTAAGCTCTTGTTCTAGTTATACTTTATAGTTTTTATTATTCGTTCTACTAACCTCTTGGCTCCTTTGTGAGCAGTTTAAATTCTTCAAGAACCTAACTATAACAGTGATATGTTCTCGCTTATCATTTCCACCTTTCTTTCAAGTCTGGCTCCTGGTACATATTAATATGAAACTTCTCTTAAATTCTCTTCAGTGTTATTCATCTGACACTTCTTCACAACAATTTCTAAGTCATTGATTTGTTGTGGTTGCAAGTCTGGTACTGGGAGGCTCCGGCTGTCAACGAATCCACAATTTCTTTTGTGTAAAAAATGGGTAGGGTCTTTTCCCTTTGCGGCTATCACCTTTGATTTTCGTTAGGTCCTGAAAACCCTAGGAGGGTTTCTTCATTCTGTAATTTGATATAAGAATTTGTAACCCTTTTTCACTATTCGAATGTGCTTCGGTCTTGAAGACAAGGTAAAACCCTGGTCATGTATCAATATGTATATAACAATTTCATAACCCTATGGGGTTTTTTGTTCTATTTTGATTTGAAAAATGATTTCAATGTCATTCTTTTATTCTCCATAAACAAAATTGATTTATAAATTTTATCTGCTAAAAAATTATAAATGATGTACCTGGGACCTCTCCTTGTATGCTTTCCTCGCATGGTGTATCTTTGTTGTAAGTTTGTTTCGAAGAACGTTGTTCTTGTCGGGTTCTTATTTGGAAATGAAAGTTTGAATGGTTGTCTCTCTTTGTCAAATCGAATGGCTTTATTTGTTTTTTCTGTCTTTCTATGCTGTAGATTTATTTTCAGATAGAGCTCATACTGTTAAATTTGAAAATAATAATGGTACACATGATTACAGGAAATTTACTAAAGGAAATGGAACATTTCTCACACAGTTAATCAAATTATTTAACTTTTGATTTTTCTTCTTTCAGTCGATGGTAGCCCCCACAATGTGGGTCTGGTTTGGATTTTAAGCATTTCCTCGACTTTCCACATGGTTGAGAAACTATCATTTTATTTATTGAACAATTTCTTGAAAACAAGTTCTTGGTATTTAACTAATCCTATTTTACTATACTCTTAATTTTAAATGAAAATTGTTGTGTCAACCCAAATTTAAATAAAAAATAAAATAAAATAAAATTCACAAAACTCTTCTTCCAGTTGTTGCCTTTCAGTTGGATGCTCCTACATCAGTAAGAGGGAAGATACTCCTTTGGACATTGTCCAGAGTTGCGCCAATATGTGTTCCTTCTTCAGTGAATATAGAATGGGAACTCAATTGAATTCGTAGAGGAGAATTTAGCTTAAAAAATGTTTGAACAGCTATCTATTTGGTTTCTTTGACAGGGCATCAGATGTGGGTGTGGTGCATATATTATTATGAATCTTAATTGTTTTATTTGCTCAGTTGGAACAACAATTATGGTACAAACACTTCCTCAGAAAGTATGGGGTATCTTTTTTGTGCTAGATGATCGTCCATTGAGTCACGAGATGTATACAAAGATTCCAGAGTTCACAATTGTTTGGATAAATGGACTGATTTCTTTTTATTTTCCACTCCTTATAAACTGTAAACTAGATGCACAAAATTGAGAGATTAAAAAGACTTTTCTATCAAGTGAGGTTCTATCATATTTTTAGAGAACAAAATCACATTGTTGATGCCTTATTAAAATAAGGTCACGGTCACCCATATTCAGGGGAATCAATTATACTGTTTACAATATGGGAAGTATTCAGAGGATTGGTAAAATACCATATATGTATAAGTTATTTATAAAAATATGGTGATAGGATTGCTTTTTGTGTGATATTAAGCATATTAGTAGTAAATGGTTACAAGATTGTAAAGGTGTTTTTCACATATATATATATAACATTTATGTTATTGGCTTACATAGAATCTGAATCTGAAGATCAGGTACATGTAGCCGATTTGGTTGAGCCGAGAGGCTTATTATGCAATCCACTATGAGGGACATGTTTAAGTATGTCAAGTCCCAAAAAAATAATAAAAAATAACTTTTTCTAATGTCTCTTAAAAAACATAAATTAAAAAACCATATAAATAAACAATTAAAAACTTATTAATAGAACAAGTAATATATATAATATTTCACCCGGATGCGGGTGATCAATATGTTTAATAGGGGATTAGGACGGTTGGCGGGCGCGTGGATTCCATTCGCCGCCATTCTTCTTGGCACCCTCTACGCCATCAATGGAATTAACTTCGACAGGTCCGGAGCTTTTAATCGGCACACTCCTCCAAATTCGCACTCCATCCACATAAACATGGCTTCTCCGGGACGCTTCTGCAATGGTTTGTTATCCCTACGCTCTCGCTGTAATTCGCAAACCTCTAAGCTCTGTTCCTTCGGCCCTCAACGCTTTGGTCTCAGACCTGTCTCTCTCCCTTTGGAGATTGACACCCGCCATTCCTCCTCGTCGCCCTCTGATTCCTGGAGAGGTCGATATCCCAATACTCGTAGCGGTAGGAGCTCTCTGGCGGGGCGTAGGAATGAAATGTTGGCCAGAAACCTCTCCAGTTTGCTGCCGGGTAAACATCACCGTGCCCATTTCCGTTTTCCCTGCCTGCTCAACATGCCCACAGTCAGGGCCACTATCACCATTGAATTCAATGAAGAACCACCTGATTCGACTGCCAAGATGTCTGAATCTCCTCCAGAGATTTTCACCTCTGATAAGGCCTATTCTCCCCCTCACTCTGGACCGAAGCAGCAGTCGGCTGCAGGCGATTCCTCGCAGGACCTCTTCGTGGACTCGATGACGGACGCTTTCAAGGGAGGCTGCTCCACTGCTCTAGGCGACGAGGTTCGGGTGCACTCTTCCATTCTGGCTGCTACGAAAGTCAATGACGCTGTGTAGGACGAGGATGATCCCGATGCTCTAGCCTGCCCGGTGGTTGAGTCGCCTCATTCCTCTCTTGGTAACTAATGGCTTCTCCATTCTCTGTTCGATTTTGGTCTGCTTTTTGTGCCAGACTCGGCTCTAGCCCACGTATGATGACTCAGTTCAGTCGGTTCTATCTTTTTTGTGTTATTGAATGCCGGTTTTCCCCCAGTGGGTGGCAGTTCTTTCTGTATAACTTTGTCTACATCTCTGAAGCTGAAGGCTGTAGGATTATATGTTGTCTGGACTCTCTGGCCGGTTTTCCCTATAAGGGCGGCTTCTCTGTGCTTAGAAGTCTTTCTGTCCATCAAAGTTGTATCAGTCTACAGGCTCTGTGTGTTTTTATTTTGTTAAACTATCATGGCTGCACTAGAATGCCCATCTCTTGGGCCAGAACTTCTGAGGCTTCGGCCTCCATGTAATATTTTTGTATATTAATAGATTAAACTTACTCAGAAAAAAATATATATATATAATATTTCGATATCTATCTCAAAGAATATAATTGTATATCATTTTACAAAGATTATATATATATATATATATAATTTAAAAAAAATTGTTTGAATATTCATATTAACTAATATATTTCAGTATGAACTTTCTCTTTACAAAAAGTGTGTTTATATATTTATATATGTGTGTGTGTATCAATGAAAAAGTAATTATTAATGATAAAATATAAAAATATACAATTTAAAAAATGAAAAATTACCAGTATAGATCTATATTAATCACATGTACTAAAATGGATTAATTAACATGTAAATCATTTTTAAAGTTTGAGATTTGAACCCATATTGGTTCTACACCCCACTGTGAAGGCCATGTGTAAGTATGTCTAAAAATTATTTGAGTAAGATCTTTAAAATCTTAAGTTTTTCAAAAATATTTAAATAAGTGGTATCAACTTGATTTATATCTATTTTGATTTATATTTATATATAAAAAAATGTTAAAAGAAAATATTTTAATATCTTGTAAAATAAAATATGCAATATAAATAAAGAATAAAATATTCTAATATGAATTAATATAAAATGTTTCAATACATATGTCATATAATCTCTATAACGTTCAAAAATACAATTTAAAAAATAAAAAATTACACACTATTTTTTACACTATAAAATAAATTTGAAAAAAAAAATCTATCTCTCTCCACTCATATTAAATCTGTATTTTAAATAAATCTATACTAATTTTAACACCAATACTTATATTTTTCTTTCCTAAATAAAATGAAATAAAAAGAAAAGAAAAAAGTGATTGACTCTATTCGCCCGTCACAATTTCATTAGCAGCACATTTTTTCCCATTCTACGCTGTATATCCATGTTTCCAATCACATAATTTTTTATTAGTTTTATAATAATATCGTTGACACGACAATGATGTATTCGCCATCAATCTCTGGAATAGTTAAACCTTCACGGTGATTAAAGGTATTTTATTTATAAAATGAAAATCACGTTTACAGTTCACTCTACCCCATCGCTTGAGTTGCCGTCTATATATCTATCTTGACATTTGAGTTGTCTTGATATAATTATCTTACCTCATTAAGTATATTATACAAATAAATATCAGTTATAGAAATCAACATTTTTATTCAAATTAATATTAAACTACCAATATGAAATAAATTTTGTTTTTAGAATTTCTATTAACTTTGTTTAATAATTTTATTAATTTATCTGACACATTGCTTATTCTCCTTCTTTATCTGTTTTGTAAGTAAAGAGAAGCAAAACATATACTAATTTTGTAAGTATGTTTGTACAATTTTGTAAGTATGTATGTACAATTTTCTTGGGTGTATTTTTTTTGAAGATGTGCGTTTTATAAAATGGTATTTAATATTAATATTTTAATTACTTTTATTATGATACGCTGGATTTATAGTGAAATGGAGAATACTTTTACATTTATAGAATATAGTTACACTATATTGTGTTAATTCAAGTTTATTTAGATGGCTTTTACCAAATTGCTTTTTTGTGGGCATGTGAGAGAATGAGGACAGAGCTAGTCATGTCTATTCCTTCCACAATTTTGATTTAATTATCACTAATTATTAAGTGAATGGCAGAGATTTAACCTCCATGCAATTATATGTCAAAATATTCATAGTAATATTAATGGATCAATGGCTAAGATTTATCTTTAAGTTAGTTATGCCTTTTAATTAATGTAAATGTCATATTGGACATGTAGTAGTGATAAGCCATGGTATTGTAACAAAATATATTTACAAGTTAAGAATTTCCATGGTAAAGTCATATTTTAAATCTCTTTATAATTAATAATAATAGTAATTTAAACTAAATTTATAACTTAGTTTATTTTTATGATTTATTTTTTTTTATTCGGGCAATGTGAGATGTACCATGGGCAAAGTTGATGATGCTTATCATAGATTGATCTCTCTCTCTTCTTACCAGCCATTTAATTTATATGGTTGCAAAAGTATATTCTATATATTCTATATCTGTAATTTATAAAAAAAAACTATTTCATGAAGCTTTAACATCCAACGAATGGATCACCTGATGTTGATCTCTTCTTGTCCAAATCACCTACAAAATCCTAATCAACATAACTCCAAATACAATAATTAAAATCATTAAAAGTAATATTATCATTACTTAAATCTTTAAAATACCAAAGCACCTATTTCACTTCACTTTGATGCTCTCTTCCTAATTTTTTTTTATATCTCTAACGACAAAATCCCACTACATATAGACCAGAAACATATAATTTTTTCTTCCATATTATTAAGATATAAGTCTAAAAAAAACTTAAAATGATAATTTAATGATATATTTATAAGTTTCACACTTTTCAAGTATTTTTCAGCTTACCTATACTATGAAAATATGAGCTTACCATTTTTCCTATATATATATATATATATTTATTAAAAAAAAAAAAAAAAATCTATTCCTGGATCTTTGATATCAAAAGTCTTAGCCATCTTAGTTTCTGGAATATTTTTTTTCCATGTTTTCAATTTTATCTTATAAATAAAATAATTTATTATTTTTTAAATAAAATATTTTAATGTAAGATTTATATTATATATATAATGCCCAATAAAATGTTTCCCCACATTATTTCTATTTTACATTAAAATAATTTAATCCATCAAAATTTATATTTAAATAAATTTTTAATAAAATACTTTATATTCTAGAAATTAGAGATTAGGATGAAACATATTGATATCATGTAACAAAATACAATTACAAATATAGAAAAAATAATGTCAAAACATCAAAAAAAAAGAGTTTAAAATGAAAAAACAAGTGTGATTAAAATAAGAAAAGAATACGGAATTTGATATTAAAATTTAAATAAAAATTTATAAAACCCTAAATAATTAAAAAGTGAATATATAATGAATACCTTTTATCAAAATATTATATGATAAGAAATATTATCTAATTCATATTTGAATTTTTAAAAGTCTATTGCAAATCGTTAGAATGAGCATAAATTTAATTTTAATTAGGTTGTGTTCACGCATATGAACATATATAGAGATCAAAAAAATTTTAAAATATAATTTTTTATTTTTATTTTTTAATTTATATAAAGTTTTTAATTAATAATAATTTTATTTAGATAAAAATTGAATTGATTAGAAACTGCAACTCACAAGTGAGTATTGCACCTGGAGACTGCACACAAAATGGAGAGTACACTCTACATTCATTAATCAAATGATACAACTATAAGTACATCACAAAGAAGTAGGAAGTTGTAAACAAACTCCTATATCCTAAGAACTAATCCTAACTTAAAGAGCTACGTTACAACAATGTAACCATTTCTCCATTAATATACAAATAATATTAATTATTTCCTAACATCCCTCTAAACAATTCAAACTTTATTCTCCCAAGAGGCTTAGTAAAAATGTCTGCCATGTTGTCACATGATTTACAATATTCAACAAATATTTCCTTTGACTGAAGTTTTTCTCGAACAAAATGGAATTGAGTATCGATGTGTTTGGTGTTTTTGTGAAATATTAAATTGTATGCTAGCTCGATGGTACTCTGGTTGTCACTTTTAATGGTAGTTGCTTCTTTTTGTTCTTCTCCTGCATCATTGAGAAGTCTTCTATAGCTTCACATGTGGCTGCACACAATGCTTGGTACTCAGCTTCAGCTGAAGATAAAGCTACAGTACTTTTCTTTTTGCTGCTCCATGCTATGACCCCAGATCCAATACTGAATGCATAACCTGTGATAGATCTGCTATCATCTAGGTTGGCTGCCCAATCGGAATCTGAAAAACCTGATAGAGTAACATCAGATTTGTATGTGTATAAAATACCATAATCACTAGTACCACAAAGGTACCTCAGCACACTCTTTGCTGCAACAAAATGACTTTCGAGAGGTTTAGAAATGAACTGGCTCAGCGCACTAACAGAGTGTGCCAATTCTGGTCTAGTTGTAGTAAGATATATCAGACTCCCAACTAGTTGTCTATACATAGTGGCATCCACCTCCTTAGTGCCATCGTCACTGCACAACTTTAGATTCTGCTACAATGGTGTTGCTGCTGACTTACACTGCTCCATCCCGAATTTTTCTAGAAAACTTCTAGCATACTTCCCTTGAGTAAGAAAATTCTGTCCAGAATCTCTCCAAACTTCTAGACCTAAGAAATAATGGAGATTTCCGAGATATTTCATTTCAAATACTTGTGACATCTGCCGTTTGATTTCTTTGATCAAAGTATCTGCATTACCTGTTATAATCATATCATCCACATACAAAGAAATAAAAATAATTTTCCTCTGTTTATTATACTTGGTATACAGATTTGGATCATTCATGTTTCTATGAAAACCATGCTGTAAGAAGAATGAATCGATCTTCCATACCACGACTTGGGTGCTTGTTTTAAACCATATAATGCCTTTTTCAATCTACAAACTAGATGTTCCTGCCCCTTTTTAACAAACCCTTCAGGCTAAACTAAATAAATATCTTCTTTCAATTCACCATTCAGAAATGCAGACTTAACATCTAAATAGTGTAGCATTATATTTTTTTGCTAAATAAATTAGCATTCTAATGGTATTTAATTTTGCTATAGGGGCAAAGGTTTCATCAAAATCTATTCCCTCTAATTGTGAATAACCCTTTTCTACCAGTCTAGATTTAAACTTTTATATACTCCCATCTGCATTCACTTTAGGTTTGTAAAACCACTTACATCCTATGGGTGTTTTTCCTTCAGGAAGTTCAACTAGATCCCAAGTATGGTTTTTAGTAATTGATTCAATTTCTTCATTCATCGCAGCCCTCCATTCATCAGATTGACTTGCTTCTTAATAGGTTGTGGGTTCTACAATGTTTAAAATACTTATCATTAAAGCATAGTCTTTCAATCTAGTTGGTAATTTTGTCTACCTACTTGATCTCCTTGGTAGGAAACTTACCTCAAATCTGTCTGCTTCATACTTGTATGGGCTTGCCTTATTGACTACATCACCTGTTTCTTCTTCTTCATGCTCCTGCACCTGATTATCCCCGTTGTTTTCTTCCAACAATAATGGAATGTGCCATTCATTATTACTATCATCCTTTCCTTCCTCAACCTATTCATGAAATATCACATCTCGACTTGCAAATATTTTATGAGTTACAGGATTAAATAACTTGTATTCTTTAAACTCGGTACCATATCCTACAAAGACACATTTCATGGCTTTAGGATCTAACTTCTTTCTATCCACCTTGGGTATATGGGAAAAGGCTTTTGACCCAAATACTCTCAAATGACTCACTACTAGTTTGAATCCATGTAATGATTCAAAGGGAGTTTTGAAGCCAAGATATTTAGTAGGACTCCTATTCTTTAAATAAATAGTAGTGTTAATGGCTTCCTCCTAGAAACCATTTGATAGACCCTTACCTTGAAGCATACTCCTTGCGCATTCCACAAGAGTTCTGTTCTTTTGTTCTGCCACTCCATTTTGCTATGGTGTATGAGGCACTGTAAATTGTTGAACAATCCCATGATATCTGCAAAAATTCATGAACTCACCCGACCTGTATTCTCCCCCTTGATCTGAGCGGAGAATTTTTATACATTTTCCTGTCTACTTCTCTACCAAAGTTTTAAATTCTTTAAAACACTCAAAAGTATGACTCTTTTTACTTAAAAAATATATCTAAGAGAATCTAGTGCAATCATCAGTAAACAGAAGAAAATAATATGCACCACCTATCGACCTGGTCTGCATAGGTCCGCATATGTCTGTATGCACCAGCTCTAGAATATCTCTTCTCTTTCTATCAATATGCAAAGGAAATTCCTCTCTATGCATTTTCCCTAATGCACATCCATCACAATCCAACTAAACACTATGAAAAATAGGGATTCCATCGACAATACCTTTTCTTTGAACATGAGGTCTTGTAAATTAGGATGACTGAATCTCTGGTGCCAGAGGTTTTCGGCTATCAATCCTGTTGCAACCATGGCTTGTTGTGGTATTCTTTTGACATTTAGTCTGTACAAGCTCCCCACACACACTCCTGATGCGACTGTTTCCATCTTGCTATCCTTTATGACATAGCGTGTCTTGAAGAATTCAACTAGAAGATCCTGATCTGTTATCATAGATACAGAGATCAAGTTTTTCCTAATCTCGGGCACATACAATACATTCTTAAGATGTCTAATGTCTCCATTAGGCAATCTTACTGGAATATCACCATACCCTTTTATCTCATATCCTCTATCATCTCCTAGAAAAATTTTAGATCCACATGAAGTTTCTTCAAGAAATTCAAACCATTCTTTCTTACCTGTCATATGTTAAGATGCACTAGAATCGACATACCATATGTCTTCGTCATCTTCTTTAGAAGATAAAAGCGCACAATCAGCTACAAATAGTCGAGTTTCATGACTATAGTCTTTATCTTCATTAACAAAATATCCTTTGTGCCTAATCTGATTATTCCTTGCTTCGTCTGTCTACCTCTTAAAACAATCCCTAATTTCGTGGCCAACTTTCCCATAGTAAAAACATTTCTTGTTTGAAAATTTATTTGCAGACATACCTTTAAATGGTCTCTTTTGAAACGTGCTACCTCCTCTCTATTTCTATTGTGGTTGTCATTGTTGCTGTGGATGCTTCCCTCTAAATTGTCGCCTCTTCTCCATCAGAGAAAGATCATCACTATGCGGTCTTAAGTTCTGTCGGCGCTCTTCTTCTTGTAACAAAATTCCTGTCAATTCTTCAAATGCAGGGGCTTTATCCCTCACTTCCAATCCTGTGATGAACATATGATATTCATCCTTCATTCCATTCAATGTAATTGTGACTAGATCGGAATTAGACACCTTTTCTCCGATGTCTCCCAATCTGTCCTTCAGGTCTTTAACCCTTGCAATGAATCCAGCAGCAGATTCATTTTCCTCCATCCTCATCGCAAACAACTTGCCTTTGAGTGACAAGATGTGATTTGTATTTTGTGTCTAGTATAAATTCTTGAGCGTCGTCCAGATCTCAGTGGACGATTTGCCATCTCTAATGTGTGGGATAATATTATCCTTGACGGACATCTTCAGTATGAATTTTGCTTTGTTCTCCCTTTTATCCGAGTCTTGTATAAGTGCGGTTGTTCCTGTTACAATATTTGGTTTTTGCTCCTCGCTTGTGACAATCGACCATGCATTTTCTCCCTCAAGCAATGTTTGTAGCTTGAATTTCCAATTGGTGAAATTGGACCCATCGAGTTTGCTAGACTCGTTGAGATATGTTTCTATGGTATTATTCATACTGGACTGATCTGATTCCAAACCCTTCAATGATTCTAACCAGTTGAATAATTACAAGCTACACTAAAAAAAAAATTCAATACATAGCAAATCCTTATCGCCGATCTGCCTCCAATATGGCCCGATCTTGTGACTATATCTCAGATCCTCCTCTGATCTGATGATTACTGTGTCTGCGACTTGAATTTACCACCAATGGGCAAATCCCCTTTGCAGAACTGCCAACCAATGTATCTACGACTCAGATCTACCACCACCGGGCAAATCCCATGTGTAGAATCGCCATCAAACGTGTCTGCGACTCAGATCTACCACCACTGCGCAAATCCCATGTGCAGAACCAGCAATAACATCTGCGACTCAGATCTACCACCATCGAGCAAATCTCATGTGTAGAATCGCCAAAGAGAGAGCTTGGCATTTTTCTGAGGCAAATATCCATGCCAAATAAAATATCTGTGTAAGTGACCTAGATTGGCACGGGTATGGCCCTAGAAATCGCGCCAATTGCGCTTTTTGGCGCAACTGTCAGCAAAAAAACCGTGCCAACCCTCTTGTGCTCAGAGATTCCAAAAAAAAAATCTTCTGAGACCTGTGAGTCAGGTGTTTGCTGCAGACCACCTGCTCCTGTGAGCACTAAGCTCATGTGTGCAGCGTAGCCACTAAGGCTTTATAGCCACTAAGGCTTTATAGCCACTAAGTCTCTGTAGCCACTAAGGCTCTCAAAACAAATCAGGCTCACCGAGTTTGTGCTCTGATACTAAGATAAAAACTAAATTGATTAGAAACTGCATCTCACAGGTGAGTACTGCACCTAGAGACTGCACACAAAATGGAGAGTACACTCTACATTCATTAATCAAATGATACAACTATAAGTACATCACAAAGAAGTAGGAAGTTGTAAACAAACTCCTATATCCTAGGAACTAATCCTAACCTAAGGAGCTACTTTACAACAATGTAACCATTTCTCCATTAATATACAAATAATATTAATTATTTCCAACTTATTTTAATTTTAAAGTTTTTTGATACATGATTTATTTTAATTTTAAAATACACATATAGAGAGAAAGGCTATGTCTCAAATTCTTGTTAAACACAAAAAAAACTATATTAAGCATCATATTACTTACATATTTTTTTATCTTTGACATCACAAATAAAGACATTGCACTTCAATACTATTCATTGTCATTGTAAGTGAAAGAATATCATTTTATAGACATTTTCATTTGTTAGATCATGATAACCAACATACATATTCAGTAAGAAAATTGTGTGTGGATATATATATATATATATATATATATATATATATATATATATATATATATATATATATATATATATATATATATTCTACAACACAATAATATGAAGACAATGTGTGAATTATTTCATGTTTAAAATAGAATTAATAAATATTATTTTAATAATTTTTTTATTAAAATATTATTTTATAATAATTATTATAATAATAATTTTCCATTTTCATTTATAATATTATTTTTATTTTTAATAAAATTATTTTAATAAATTCTTTCAACGTGTAAATCTTTATAAAAAATTACATCTAGAAAAAAAAAATCAATTCTTGTCCTCACATAATAAATATATACTGGTAAATACATAAAACTCATATCTTATATCAATAACTATATAATGTTTATATCTGTATAAAATAAAATAAATTGAAATATAATAATATGCAGCTATATATATATATATATATATATATATATATATATATATATATATATATATAATT
Organism: Pinus albicaulis; assembly: GCA_034641835.2. Lineage (NCBI taxonomy): Eukaryota > Viridiplantae > Streptophyta > Pinopsida > Pinales > Pinaceae > Pinus > Pinus albicaulis. The sequence goes on along the minus strand of CM076577.1, from coordinate 871,288,094 downwards.
ATAATAATATTATATTATATACTTAAATGTTAAAAATATATGACCTCATTACATTATTATAATTTAAATTATATTTTTATTTATTAATATTAAACTTTTTTCTTATTGAAATACTTAAAAATATTTCTTCTTCTATTTAGAAATAGTTTGAAGTATTTCATGTGAGTAATAGTTGTACCAATATGTATCCCTATTTAGGTATTGGGGGTGACATAGGGTAGCTTTTTCTAAATGAGAGGTTGAAATGTGTAGTCATGATTGAAAAGGATAGAAATATCTTCGTCTTTGAGGGTGAATAAAAGATATATATTATAAATGTTGTTTTTTAAAATTTAGATATTATATTTAATTAAAAAACATTAAAAAAAAAATCTATCAATAATCATTTTTGTGTAATTAGTTATAATTGCCTATGAAGATTGTTGCAACATAGACGGTAGACTTTTTCAGATCACTATATTTTGTAAAATGATAATTAATTTACATTTGTAAGGAATACACATTAACAAATATTGTCACTTGACCTATTAAATTAAATTATGGTATATTTTACAAACCTTCGTATAATGAAATATTTAGACGACGTCATTACCAACGGCGGAGCTGGAAAGGAAAATTGCACTCGACTTCCTCAAACAAGTCGTTATAAATAACTGTAGACAGCAATAGGATGGTGTCGGAGGATGCCCCTCCCGTGATAGTGCTCCACCTCAATTTCAGTGATAGAGATGGAGAATCTAGGAATAGTTGAGCTCACAACGTTTGAGTCCATTATTCATGTGCTTTTTTAATTATGAGTTATTTTATTTGGATGGTAAATTTTGAAAATATTTCTAAATTTGATTGTGGTTTTGTTGTTATAAATTTGGGAATATTTTAAAATTTAATAGATAAAAAAACGTTTTTTAAAAGACATTTCAAATATTTTTAAAATTTAATTTATAATTAAGTTCTATTATATTTATCAGTTATGAAAATTGAGAAGCTCTTTTACTTGTCAAGTAATTTTTTTTAAGCCATGATTCCTTTTTAAAATTTTCTTTCTTATAACTTTTGATGTTTATTTTTACTTATCATATATTATGTGTTTTGTTATTCTCTTTCTTTATTGTGAATGTAAGAACATTTTTTGTTAATATAAGTTTTGTGTTTAATGTTAGTAAATTTTTTAATTCTTGCTTCACTATAAAATTAGCTTAAATCAAATAAATATCATAAATGTATATATTTTATATTACTTCAAAAAGGTTAAATATATTTAATTAGGATCATTCCTAATGCCAAACTAGCTAATGATTTAGTGTAATTATGTATAATCATTATTTATGACATTTCAAACGTTTTACAAATTATGCTAAATCATTTTTGATAAGTTTTCAAGTAGCTCTGTCAAACTATTAACAATAATGTATTTTGAGAAAGAACAATTGACCTTAGCTTTCAATTTGATGAGTTGGACTTAAGGAGAACACTATAAATAGTAATACAAGTTTGAAGCCATTTCTAAAAAAGAACTTGGGAAGATTCTAACATTTCAAGCAATAATAGCATAGACAACCTCACACCTAAATGACACAAACCCATTTTTGTTTACATTCACCACAAACCAGTTGTGTTTAGATTCAAGTGTGAGTGTATCCAAAACATCATAGCCAACCTTGGTAAGCACTCATTTCAGATTTCCATGTCCAATCACAAAACATATTTGTTTTCTAATAAAACTAATAAATAGATCCATATTATAAAAACTGAGATCTATCACTTGTGTAACAACACTAAAGAAACTACACCAGCATAGATCCATCTTAAGTATGGATCTAACATGAGCCCAGAGGGATCAAATTTCTTCAAGTCCAAACTTCTTTACAATGCAAAATACAAAGTGTTATTTTGCATTGTTTAAATTGTATTTTTTGAATGTTAAATAGAGTATATATAAGACCAAATAAATGTTTTAACCATAAAAAATTAATTTTTTCATGATATGTACATAATTGTTTTTAAAAGATATACAATATATATGTACTTGACATTAAAACATTTTACATAACATGTACATAGAGCCATTATTTTATTCATAACTCACATCCAATATATTTTTATATACAACATTAAAATATTTAATTTTAACAATTTAGTTTTCTATATATATATAGACATAAATTAGTTAACATAAATATTCAAATAGTTTATTGGACATACTTACACATCTCCCTAAAACTCAATTAAACTCTCAAAATAAAACCAAAAAAAACTATCTCACCTACATAAACAAGAAAAAGCAGTGAGTGTTTTATATAGAATACCTATTTTCCATGATTGTCAACTTGTCATGTGAGTTTCAACCTTTAAAGTTTAAGCTTCAATGTTCACGCTTTATGCTTAAGTATGTACAATGTAGGATGCCATAGTGTGACTAAAGACAGATATGAACTTTTTCTAGTAAATCCAAAAATCCAGTATGGATGAATCTATATTTATCTTGAATTCTCATCAAGGTTTGGCTTAGTACTATCTATGTTGCACAATATGATATTTATCCTCGAGTCTCACTGAAGAGAACCACTAACTTCATTCTTCTTTTTTCTATTAGTTACTAAAAAATTATTATGTTTATGTGTGTGTCACACCCATCAAAATGAAGGCTTGAAAACATAAGTATCCATCATCAATGACGTGCAAATTTTAAAATAGTATGTTTCTTATGGTTAAATAAATAAAATACAAGTAAATACCCATCGAAATTAGCTCCTAACTATAATTATTTATTGACAAAGTCGTTATTTATTGACAAAGTCTGAATTTGTTAGTTTTTTTAAATTCCATTGTAAAAGTATTTGAATAATTTTTTTAAATGTTCAAAATAAATTCAATATCATAAAAAAAAAAAATCTTTGAAACACCAAAAATATTTTGTATACTCATTCAAATTTCCAAAAAAATATCAAACTCATGCCATAATTTCTATTATTTTCCAAACCAAAACATCACATCACTTCCTTACATTATGGCGAATTTAATGGACGGATCAGAGCAAGTTGATAAGATGGATGGGATATGGGCCCGGTCCAAACAAAACTTGTCAACCACAAACCATTGCATGTAGTTTTTAATCAGAAGCTGCCCTGTAGAACCGTCGGGACTTCATTATTGGCCCATTTTTTCCATTCTATTATTTTCAATAATATCCTTGATACGACAAGGATGTAGTCGTCATTCATTGCTAATTAACTTATTTGTTTGTGAAGATTCCGGTTGAGCAACATTGATCCATGTTGCCTCCTCATGTACCTATTTCCGTGCAAAGTTGTTTTGTGGGATAATGACCCTAGTTTGTTGTTTCATGTAGTTTTTTTATTGGAAAGAGCGACGTGATTCGCTCTGTATGACCGTCCCAATTTCATTATTTGCACATTTTTTATTTTCTACGCCCATCGCAGAAACTTTGCTTTGTTTTCCAATAATATCGTTGATACGGCAATGATGCATTCGTCATTGATTCCAGACGAGCAACATCGGTGCATGTCGAGGATTCTGTGCTTAATTATAGCTTTTCGGCACAGCCGGAATTGGAACATAATTTACGCATTTCAGCGCGGAGTATCGATTTGTGTTGATATTCACACATTGTATAAAATATTAACAACCGAAAATTATTTCAGGCAAAACAATAATGAGAGAAAGATATAAATAACTAAATAACTTATAGACTTAAATATAGAATATTAGAGTTGTTTTTAATGTAATTTTTTGGAGTTTTAAAGGTGGAAATTTTTGAGTGAAATTTTGATTTGTATTATTTAAATTGGTATTTTGATTATATATATATGGATTCAGCACCCAGAAAAAATTTTAAGGCATTTTTATCGTGCAAGGATTACCCATCAAACTTGTGATTTCAATGAATTTCTAACAGATTTTAAAGAAAATTAATCAGAAAAACCACCAAAAAAATCTCCAATAAATCGCACTAAACACAACTTCAATAATATTCTAAAATTTAGAAGTCTATAAAAGTAACATCCAAGAAATAGGTATAAGATAAGGTATTTTATTTATTAAGAAAATCAAAGCTACCACCACTTGATATATTTATTTTTCATTACTATATTCCTTTTACAAATAATTATCAGTTTGAAAAACCGTCACTGTTTATTAGAACTATCAAAAATTTATATTACTCAGATTTTACTTTTTGTAATATTTAAAAAAAAAAAAAATTGGGCAACTATTTTTTTTAATCTGACATAATAAATTTTAATAAGTTTTATTTAGAAAACAATTTAATTCATATTTTGTATTCATCACCTCTTTTGCAAAGTTGGAGAAGAAAAATACCATCACAACCTTTTTAGCAATCTTTTTTAAGATGTTTACATAGTTTCTAAGATTTGTTTCAATAAATGGTACTTAATATTAATGTCTAGTCTTACTATGATAAACTAGATTTGTAACTAAATGGATAACAATTTTGTGATACTCTTGGTACAATTGTTTCCAGACATGATTATTTTATATTTACTTGTAAATATGGTTGAACTTGATGGTTGTGGAGCTATGACTTAAGTGATTGACTATGTAAATAAATCTTATGGTAAATATATGTTTTTTTTTTTTGGGTAATTTTATAGGAAAGAGCACATGAATAACCCAAATTGTTTACTATTCTAGGAATTGTTAAGTGGTTAAGTCCAAATGGTTGATCTTCCCAAATTATTACAAAATTCTCCGGAGAAAGATTGTCATGAGGAAAACAGCATAATTGGATAGAAAAGTTATCCTTGGTGGAATGATAGACTTAGAATGTATCATGCATTAGTAAAAATTATAATTTTTACATAACTTGTATAAATATTCTCTATCCATGTGACTGTAACCTTTCTATAATTAATATTGACAATTAAGTCTCACTATTTTAACTTGAACAACTTCATAAAACTAACATTCAATTTCAATATTCAAATCAACATTCCAAATCATAAAATATTCAATCTTATTCTATAATACAATAACAACTTATCTAACTGAAAATAATTCACATTGGGAAACTATGGGATAAGACAAGTTCTTCGCAACCAATGAATTACACACCAACATATCCCCCTTATTTCAAATTTCTTCCCTCCTTTTAATATATGATGATCTTGGAATAAAAACCCCCTCATTGTTTTTATTTTTTTTCTTTACTTAGGTTTTTCCTTTTTAAACATAGGAAAAATCTCAAATTTTTCCTGCATAAGCACACCCTTCTCTCAAGATTCTCTTATGTTTATCTTCATACCCAATTTAACATTTTTGTCTCTTAGATTGTAGTCATTCATAGTTATATAATTACTTTGACTATTATGTAAGCCGAATTTGGATGCAATTGATGGAAAGGAAACGTGGAATAGGAAGCTATATGCTAGTTATCCTTCAACCTTAGAATTGAAAAACCTAAATCAAACATATCTATATTTAACCAATTTCAGGAGACTAGGAAGGTCTATCAGACCATATTGAGTAGCCCTAGTAATTATAAAATTATTAGCACATTATTGGAAATTGCTTGAGAGCTCTAGGAAACTCATACCATGTTTATGCAAGAATCAAAATATGTATAACAACATATACCAGAATGAATGTGAACTAGTGGTAAACGAGATGATGTAATACTTATTCTCTAAATAGTACTTTCATTTATATATTATTGATTAATTAGGGTAAGCATGAGTGTTAGGATCTTAATTAAGATACTAGTAGCTTTACCATACCACTAGGAAAGTGTAACTTAAAATGAACAAGGCTCAATAAGAAATCTCATGAAAGTTATACAATTGTCTATGAGAGTAACTATCAGAAGGAATTATTGGTACTTTAGTTCACTATCAACTATGCAACCATGGACACACCATTGACACTATGGAAGTGGCAGGGGGATTAGAAGGTCATTTTTTAAAATATTTACTATTGTATATACAGGATTGGGCACGAGTAACCTAGTAGTTACTATCCTTATACTTGGAAATAAATAACTATAGGTTACCAATAATTTGATGATTACTATCTCTACATCTAGGAAGAAGACAATTTTATTATTAAACCAAATATAGGAATATAAGTAATTTGGTAATTTCTAGCTCCAAGACATTAAAGAACAATATTATGAAAGGAAAGTAAATTACCATAACCTAGATATTGAAGCTTTAATGTAATATAGTTGAAAGGACATTAAGAGTCTAGAATGTAAATATCAGACCCAAATAGGGTGAAATATATATCGATAAGAGAGGATAAAATTAAGAGTCTCGATGGATATATATACCATGAAAGACCCTTAAGTGGTTGAAACACGTTAATAGAACTAAATGGATAAAAGGTTCATTATACCTAGAAATATGGAACCAAAAAGACACTACTCACTTAAACAGATTCATTATTTACAGTGGTTAACTAATTACATACAATAAAAAGATGGAATATCTAAAAAATAAAGGCATAGTATTTGTATTAAATGTCTATCCAAAAATTTACATAGGGATGTCCCTAGTCTTGAACACTATCATCTCAGTCAAACATATTACACATGGAGAAGGTATAGAACTAGAATGGAGTATTACATATAGTTATAGTGCCAAAAATGATAACTCTACTACAGGATTACACACATACATGAATTATCCATAGAATAGAGATGTCATCTCTAAGCCACCCTAAGCTTGTGGATGAGGTGAGAAAAATATATATTAACAAAATAAATGACTCCAATTTTGGTTCGGAGGGACCCTGCAGAGGGTGTGAAAGAAATTAGCTATGTTGAACGTACTTGGAGGTATTCCTAAAATCAAGAATGCATGATAGGGTACTATTGAGCATACCTGTAACATTTTGAGATGAAAATCTAAGTCAAAATCGTTACAATATCATTCTAAAATAAAAATGACAAATAAACCAAGTGGTTAAAGATATCACCTAATGCAAAGTTGTGAGGGGGTAGTGACAATATCGAACCTAGAAAGAAAAAGTTGAAATTAGAACTTTCCTAATTAAGAATAGGAACAACATAGTCAACATAAGTCAAGGCCAAGTTCTATGGAGCAACAAAGTTGTAGGCTTGTTGAATTAATTGTAAAATACACAAGAGGTATTGTAATAATGATATATTATATATAAAATGTATAAAAGATGATGATAAATGTTATAATGAGGCCCTGCTTATATACCTAGGCAGGTGACCTTTCATGAATGGGCTTGTCTTTTAGACATGCCCTTTGACTAACTTAATGACTACTTACATAATCCCTATTTAACGATTAATAACTATATTAATTATGTCTGTTATGAATTATATTCATAACATTGCCCCTTTCTTCAAAAGCTTTGTCCTCAAAGCTTATAGTTGACATTTTTCTTCAGTTCAATCATGCACTATTTTCTTCATTTGCTTTCGTCATTTGCTTTTGTCACAATTTAATTGTTATGAATTGGCCCTTCAGCAATTTTTCCTCAAAGTTGTATCGATAATAAAACTTTCACTTTAACTGCTAACAATTCTTTCACTTCCCCACATTATTGCGGAATATGTAAGTCTTCAATAGTATTATATTGAAATCAACATTTATTTTTTTATAATTATATAAATTATTTATAATTTATATAATTAAAAATTAGATTAATAATTAATTTATGATGATATTTAGAATCTTATGGTAAGTATAATGTAGTCATAGTCGAACAAGTGTGAGACCCTGTCACAAACTGTGTGACCCTACCATGCACCCGTCTGCAAATTTTATTTTTTTTACTAAGCTTCAATGAATTGTTGGTTAGCAGTGGAAAAAGTGGAAAAAACCGGCGGCCGTGGGAGGACGACCTGACAGTCTGTTGGCCGGTGGACAGTTGGCGGAAAATTTTGGCTTCTACATGTGTTCATTAAACACTCCATAATGTTCGAAACACACAGATAGTAAGGGACCTGTAATATTTTCATGATTTTCCGAACATCTAACATATCGATAATCTCAAGAATTTTTTCTTTGATTTTTGCATCACAAGCGGAACTCTCCATACTCTCCCAAACTTTTAATATATCGATAATCTCCTGACCTTTTACGTCGATTCCTGCGTCAGAACCCTTCTCTGTGATAACTTTTAATTTATCGATAATCTTATTTAAATTGTTAGAAGTCCAGTTAGCCTCCAATACATTTTCACAGAGATAAAATGGGCAGGGAGGTATGAAAAATTGCGTGGGTCTGTACACAGTTCGTTTGGCATTTTCATCGACATGAAGACTTTTGCAGTTGAATTCACTGCACAAAATTAGGGTTTCCTGCATCTCATCTCTGTTGTACGACAATTCTGATCTGTTTCTGATCCCATTCATGTCAAAATGCTTCTTCATAGCTCCAACCAGCATGTCAAATCCATTCGCTGAACGCAATTGCCTCTTGTTGGGAAGGCCAATCCAGCAATTGAGGTGAAGAAAACTTACCTTCTTCCGAAGGGTTTCCGAATCCTGAGGGATATGAATATCATGTACAATCCAATGAATGAGCGAATTAACATAATATAGTACATGTCCTACGTCTAGGATCTTGATTTGGTCTTCACGTTGAGGGTGCTCTTTTGTTGGTCGGGCCGAATATCGTTTATGCCGAAGGGTACTTTACCATTTTCGGAGTTTTGAGAATCACTGTGCATATTTCCCGTTAGGATTCCAAGGTCTACCATCATAATTGTCTTACCAATGCCCATTACCTCTGCTAGGATTCCGTTAAGGCATTTCTCATACATAGTGACTAGCCAATCTAAACCAATATCTTGATACTCATGAAGCGAGTATTTCGGAGGGAATGTCAACTTTGTGCAATCTTTGGTCGTAGAAAATTTATTTCCTGTTGGTTGTGCTAAACGTACAGCATAATATTTTTTTGACCTTTCAATTAGTTTATTTTCAATGTACGGATAAATATTGAACTTGGTCACCATGGAGAGCAGAGGTTGGATAGTAGATCGCAGAAAAGGTTCGTGATTGGTACCGTCTCTATGCTTCTGAACAATGAACCACATCCACTCTGCAATCCTGTGCTTTTCCTTTTCAATGTTCTCATGCAATATCTCCAACACCATGTTGCAAAGGTTAGGAAGATTTCTTCTATAGGAATAGGTTTGGTCGAGATACAGAACCAGGTTGCCTATGATATCTATTTGTGCATAGATATCATGATAAAGAGAATTTACAACAAATTCGAGGCTTTCTTCTGCACCACGCAATTGCCATGATCTCCGGATTTTCTCTTTAATATGTTTGGTGCACTGCTGTTGTATTGAATTATAAAGACTTTCTTCCATATTCAAGGCTATCAATCTCACTTCTAGCAAATTTATTGGTACATCCCCTCGAACAACTCTTTGTGCCAGCTCTTCCTTCACAGCAGTCTTTCCCACACCAGGGTCTCCAATGAGCACAGGATTGGTCTTTGTCCTCCGAGACAAATTTCTAACTACTCTCCAGATTTCTTCATCTCTACCAATAACAGGATCAACTTTTTCTGCAATAGCAACCTCATTTTTAGCTTCTTCAACAATCTTATCTATGTCACCCCGAGGAGTTCTTTTTTTATCATTATAGTTGTAGTTTTCAACATCTTCCTCATCATTATGATATTTCTCATCTTCTTGTTTTTTAGAATAGTCTTCCTTCATATTATCTTCATCTACATCACTTTTAGCTATTTTAACAGATTCCTGACTAGCAGGCTCATCTTTATTTTTAAGTTCACCTTTATTCTCATAATTTGGGATTTCCATAACCTGATCTTTTTTAGAATGTAGTGATTCTTCATGATTTTCTAAATTTTCTAAATCGGCTGAATTGTTCTGTTGACTATGTTCAATTTTCTAGGCTATTGGATTTATCTTGTCAAAAAAGGCATTTGATTTCTTCATTAGTTTGTTATGATTGTCTCTGGATTCGCTATGGATTTTCAACATTTGTCTTTATATCCAATCGGCCATCGTCATTGATGAAGACATCGAGCGGTAGCAATTTCGAGGTAGATCATTTAACAGCTGAAAGAAACTAACAGTGGCATAGGTGCTTCCTTCCAGGCGAGAAGATCGCTGCTCTGATACCAAATGGAGCAAAAAAGTTGTAGGCTTGTTGACTTAATTGTAAAATACACAAGAGATATTGTAATAATGATATATTATATATAAAATGTATAAAAGATGATGATAAATGTTACAATGAGGCACTGCTTATATACCTAGGCAGGTGACCTTTCATGAATGGGCATGTCTTTTAGACATTCCCTTTGACTAACGTAATGACTACTTACATAATCCCTATTTAACTATTAATAACTATATTAATTATATCTGTTATGAATTATATTCATAACATTCTAGGTCTACATTACACCCATAAGAAGGGAAATAAAGTTTAGGCCATAGAATGTACTTTAGAAGAAAGGGAACACTTGTTAGGAACAAGGACAATACTGAGAGGGGGACTGAATCAGTATTGTAGGAATTTTAAAAATTTCTTCTACATATATCAATAGGACACAATAAAGAGATTCAAAAATATCAGTAACACAAGGAACACACAAGTTATTCAAACTATTTTTCAATTCCCTCACAAGGCAAGCTTCATCTTATCATTACAAATTTCTCTTGCTACAACTCCCTGATTTATCTGCTATAAGTAAATGAAGCTAAAACCCCAACTATTTATGAGCACATATTGGAAGGATCTACAACCCCTAATCTGCAAGATTAAACTTCCTTGACATCAATGATTCATTTTTCATCCATTTTCAAACTAGAACCACGAAATCCACATTTTTTGACAAAATAAAACAGTTTTTCCAACACCACCTTCAACAATATGTGATTACTAAGAAATACACCATCCCACTACCAGCCTCAATCCAACTTGCACACTGCTACAACACACTTAAAAAATTCCTAAATAGATTTTGCTTATAAAGAATCTTGCTTGATATTTTTGGCTATTGTAAGATTTTGAGAACTTCATTTGAATCCTTGCATGAATATTTAATTTTTCCTTTATCCTATTCATTTAAGTCTTAGGAATGTGTTGTTCAGGTTCTCAATCACTGATATCTTATTTGTGCAAGTTAAACTAATTAATTCTTCTTATTTTGAAATATGGAACTTTAACAGGTTTTAGTTGTAGTTTTAACTCTTGTTCCAACTTTAGTTGCCACTATATTTCACATAGCTACAAAGAAAAAACTCCACCAAAACTCGTCCATGCCGCCATATTCTCCTTTTATCCCTAGGCACTTAATTTCTCTAAAATCAAGATTGTATATACGTTAGGAATAACTGGTATACATAACCTGCCATTGTTTTATATTATGGCAAAAATCATTCACAATAGCCCAAAGTGATTTTAACCAAAACTCTCCTTCCTTATATAAATGTTTCCATACAATAATCTAGTTTGGACCATGTTCTTTGTTTTAATGCTCTGTTAAACAACAAATCAAGAATATATATTTTTTGCGCAATAGGCCCCAAGTTCTTAATGTTCTCGTCCCAAGATATTTATAAAAATTCTCAAGCTCTCGGCCTTTGGTCACTCTGCGACATAGAACCTTATGTAGGCGCTTATATCGATCCTTCCACACATTTATCCCAGAGATACACTCTTGTTCCTCTTTATAAACCTCTAGCATATGCCTTATGAGAATGATGTGTCCCATGGAGTTTCCCGGTGCATGTATATTGATGTTTTTCTTGTTGGACAACTAGCATTGTCTAAATGGTTGGTGGCACCTAATTTGTTGGCATTGATGTCAACTAGACTAGCATTGAAGTTGGTGGCAGCATATGTTGGCATTGGTGTAACCACCTCCTCCCACATTTACCCAAGTTAACCAGTATGTTTGGGTAAATATAATATGAGAGGCTAGTATGATGTGATTCAACATCCTAGGTCACCTTAAGGAAGTGGAACCAACAAAATACAACCAATATGACCTTACACACATACTATAGAACCTTCAGGAGCCAACCAACACTTCCAGGTGGTCAACCCCTAAGACAACTCATCATTTGACTAACCTTGACCTTCACCCACTCCCATGAAAGCCTTGCAAGCAACTAAGGCATTCTAGTCGCTCCCACAACAAGGAATACGAGCGAATGTGGACTTTTCCATCTAGTTATGAGCCAACGAACTTGGATTGTATGCCACTTATTTAGGGCCAAGGCTCAGACCACTGCCCAAAACTCCACGAAACTTTCAGAAATGATAAATAACAAGGAAAAAATACTACTAATTCAAAAATTGGTACAAGTACTTGATTGTACCCCTACTAGCCATGATAGACATTTTGTCAAACATATCACAAATATGCATTCTATGGGTCATAACAACAAATATGAGCATAGGGATCTCATACTTATCTAATAATTGTTAGGAAGCATTAATTCCTTATCACAATAGATGCATTATCAACTATTAGGTCATATATTCATTAACATTTCATATACTAACCAAAACATGATGAGAGCTATACATCAAGACTATCATAAAATATACTCATATTATGCATATAACCAACATAAATAACAAGGATATAATAACCATAAAAATTGCATATGAACAAGTATATTTACCCATAAAATACAAGAGGAAACAAGCTCTTATTAACATATGCAAAATGAAACTAGGTATGGGACTTCCATGTACCACCCAACCATATATTGGGCTAAACCAAATATTTCTTTCATCCAATCACCAACATGCCATATTCCAAGCATGAATGTGGTATCTCATGAAACAAATAAATCAAAACCACCCATCGAATCCAGAGGCCAATCCACCTCCACCCTTAACTATTGATTCCTCCTCGTGGTTGTACATCACTAACCATCACTAGATTCATTTCTACCCAAGTTTTTTAAGGATCCAGAGTGTTTGTTCCAACTATGGCTTCGAGGACTAGTAACTCAACCCATAGCTATTGTCGGGCTTCCAGAGCGTTTGTCCAACCAGGGATTCCAAGACTAGTAATTAAACCCACCAAGGGCTTCTAGAGATTTTTTCTATCCAAGTATTCCAGGACTAGTAACTCAACCCAAGATGTTATAGGGCTTCCAAAGCATCTATCCAACCAAGGCTTCTAGGAACTAATTACTCAACCCACAGCAAAAGAAACATGAGAAACAACCTGAAAACAAATTAACACCGACAACACCATGGCTCTCTAGGAAATGGAAAGGCTAGGAAAAACCACTGTTAATCTAGGAAATCCTCCATGCCAATGAAAAATCATAACCAAGAAACCACATGCATGCCAAAACTAGCAAGGAAATCGTACATGCAACTCAATACCTGCAAGAAAAACCCACTGTAGCTATTGATCCCAATGTCATCTTGCACTTTCCTTCTTTTCCTTTGCCTTCTTTATCCAAATCCCAAGTATGCCACACTCCTCCAAGAGTGCTCCCAGAAAACACTAAGTTTCCAAGAGTATGAGAGAGAGAGAATAGAGAGAGAGCCATAATTGAACTGAAAAAAGCAACCAATTGATCCTCATAAGCCTATTTATCAATGAGGCCTCTATTTTCTTCATTTTCCATTATTTTCCTTCATTTTCCTCCTCACATGCAACTTGTGGCCTTTCACCTTCCTTTTATCCTATTTTCCATTATTTTCATAAATAAATTTTCTCTTATGCCTCTTTGCCTTTCCAAGGCCTTTTCCAATGCCTTTGTCAATTTCCTTTAGCCATAATAAACCAAATGAATACCACTCTAGGATTTTTTTCCCATCATTCAACTTTGAATATGTGTCCCATGACCTTGGTCTTATATTTTTCACATGAATTTTTTACCGTGGTTCTTACAGAATCCTCCCCTTTGGGGAAACACCATCCTCAGTTTTCTATGACACATATAACCAACAAACTACTGAAAACAATAGCATATTTCCCATGGATATTTATAACATAGCTCGTTGCATTAATTAAAATGACATCATGTTTAAAATGTGACAATCATATTGTTTACTGTAGCTTTATAACACAACTAATTACAGTATTTACAATAACAACCACATATACACTCATGGTCATTTGCTTTGACCAACAAATAATCATACTATCTATGGATAATTATAAATCCAACTCGATACAATATTTATAATAATATGCCAAATACAAATGCATATTTTCTCAACTAGAAAATAAAAGGATATGAATCTTGCATCTGCAACAAGGGAATCCAAATGCTCACACCTCCACCCTCAAAGTAATACTATGATTCGTCTCCTTCCCAGGAAGTCTAGAATCCACTTCTAGAGTCAAATTTTGCATCCAATTTCCAACACTACAATCCTACGATATTTTCCTCTCAGTGAATGGTTATTGGCTCATTGTTCCAGGGCACACTCCCAATGTGCATATGATTCCATATGGTAATGCTAATGAACAGAAAAAATCCATCTATGACCTTCCCTTCTCTACTACATAGTCCCTTGGGAAATCTGGTCACCCCCTTCCATGTAGTCACACATCTTTCAATATTTTTGTGCATCCCCTTCTCTGCTACACAGTCCCTCGAGTGACCCCTCCCTTGGCAAGGCTTCCTCGCATCAGAAGGAACAAAATCCAAGGCATATACTTTCCTCAAAAACATCATACTGGTCATAGCATGGTCATGGCAATCAATGGACACTATTGGGTACTAGTGTCCCATAATGGCCCTACTCCTAGAGTTCTTTGCTCGCATATTGTTGCCTATTCCAATTATTTTATTTTTTCTTCTATCATTCTTCTTACAGATAGTCCTGACCACCCAACCAAGTTTTTTCATGCTCTCTTGTACCAAGAACTCCTATTAGATTCAAAATAATTTTAAATAAATTCACATCATACCTCATTGGTGGCTCCTCAATAAGGTACACTTGCATTCATGTTTACTTCCTATCACAACAAGTCAAACTAGAATATTTGATCAAATCATCATGTATAAACATATCACATCTAGTTAGCTCAAAACACAACCATCATAGATCACATGTAACCATCATAAATCAAAATCATAGATCACATGCATAATAAAAATGGAAACAAAATACCGATATTTATTACTTAATCAATATTTAGCTTCTACCTTTATCCTTTCCATACACACACTGGATCATTTGCAACACTTGGAAAGCACTCAATTCCTTCTCTCCAACCACGTACGCATAAACATAATGTGCATCACACACATACAACCACACACGGTATACAACACCATAAAATACATGCACCTACACTTATCATACAACACATACATCTACACCCGGGGTAATTCATACACCTATAGGCAGTGTACAACATAACACATACACCTGCATATGGTGTACAAAATAATACATATACATACACAGATTACAACCCAACGAATACACATGCCACAATACCACGACTACGCAATGCACATACACTATACCACACATACACAAAACAACATGTACAACATGAACATAATACCACATGTTCACAACATAGCATGTGCGACATGCACACAACACCACATGTACAACATGTACATAGTACCACTTGTACACAACACGTACACAGAACCACATGTACACAACACCACTTACACAACGTGTACAGAATACCTCTTACACAACGTGTACATAGCACCACATGTATATAGTGCCATATTGTTAAAATTGGACAACTAGGCCCAAAATCCATGTTGTGATGCTCAGATGAAGATACCAATATTTTTATTGGGTTCCTCTTTCGGAGAGGTGTAATATCGATCTAAAATTGATCTTAATCCGATGTGCAGAACATTTATTTTGAATTTATTTTTAATAATTTCAAATATGTGCAGGTCGGACTTAAGGTTTTACACCCCCAGCAAATGTGTCACACACCTCAGTGATTGATATAAATAGAGTCAAAGTTGGAGGAAATTTCACGCATATCATCCACACACTTCATCTCTCCTCTTCTGATTGGTTCGAGCTCCTTGGAGGCAGTTTCAGTTCACATGTGGGAAAGAAGGACGTTGAAGTTGTTGCTGTCGTTGTTGTTGCTGTTGTTGTCGTTGCTTCTGTTAATGTCATTTCTACTACCATTGTTGTTGTCGTTGCTGTCATTTTTGTTGCCGTTGTTGTTGTCGTTGCTTCCGTTGTTGCTGGTGTTGTTTTCGTTGTTGCTGGTGTTACTGTTGTTGCTGTCGTTGGGGTAGCATTGACGTTTATGGGGTTGAATTTGAGTTGACCGTGTGGCTTTTTTTAGGGTTTTTGTGACACATTCTGGGTTGGCTAACCAAGGAGACTTTGCTGGTTGAAGCATCTTGTTGACCACCGTAACGCACCACCACATTTTTCTATTTCTGGTTTGTCTTCTATAGATCCACTGGTATGTTCTATCAGCATTTTACTTGATTTTTTATGTGATTGCTGTGGTGAAAAGTAAAGCTGCATCAAGCATAGAACATCTACATAAATTTACATGGTATCAGAGCTGAGGTGAAGACAAGCCCTAATTTATAGCAATCACCAAAGAAGAAAATGGGTTCCACAAACTATGACTTCAAGGAGGATGACAAATTGACTGGACAGTATGACTTCCATGCTTGGAAGATGATATTGGATCTCAAATTGGAAGACCAAGATGTCATGGACTATGTGCAGGGTAAAATCCAAGAACCTCCATCCACTGTTACTTCTGCTACCAAAACAAAGTACAAGAAGGGGGAGATCAAAGCAAAGCTGATGATCAGGGAATCCATTCATAAAATTCTGGTGGCCTACATCTCTGAGTTGGGAAAATCCAAAGTGATGTATGATAAATTGATTCTCATGTTCAAGGCCAACAATGCGAATCAAGTACTATTCTTCAAGAATCAATTGAATAATCTGAAGAAAGGTAGGGATGAGTCTGTCAAATCATACTTTCTGAAGTTGATCGAGATTAGGAATAATTTGCTGGCTATTAGGGAGACAATATCTGATCGAGAGATGGTACTCACCGCACTTGGAGGGTTCCCATCCAAATGGCATGTGTTCAACACTACCATTCTCAATAATAATGTGATACCTAACTTTGACGAGGTACTGTCGAGATGCATTCAAGAAGAGACAAGAATGAAGGAGTATGAAAATGAAGGTAATGATGCCTACACTACTCATTATAGAAAGAATAACTTTGGTGGTCCAAAGATCAAAGGAAGAGCAGGGGCACAAGGAAAGAAGGGAAAGTGTTACACTTTTCATAGGCCAGGTCACTATGCTAGAGAATGTCCTTTCAAGAAGGATTCTCCCAATGGTGATGACAATCAAAGGAACAACAGGTTCAAGGGAAAGAGGAAGGCTCCCTTCGGCGAAAATGATCAACCTTTCAAAAGGTCAAGAAATTCCAGGTATGAGGAATCAAATGTTGTTGATAAAAGAAATGAATTCATTCTTGTATCTGCCCTCTCTACTGCATCTCCACCCGACACTATGGATGTCTGGTTGATAGATAGTGGTGCCTCAAGGCACATCACTGGCTTCAAGGAAGCACTCTCTGATATGGTTGATAATGATACCAATCTAGAAATTATCCTTGGAGATAATGCCATATATCCCATGAAAGGGACAGGGACTATGACCCTCCACTTGTCTCAAGGTCAAGTCCTCTTCTTGCAGGATGTACTCTATGTACCTAATTTGAAGAAGAACCTTGTGTCTATATCGGCCATGGAAGAAAAAGGTTTCAATGTGGCATTCACTGATGGAAAAGTGCACATGTGGAAGAAGAGCTTCAAGGAAGATATCATGTTTGGGTCTAGAATTGATGCACTCTACCAGGTTGGAGGAATTACACTGGGAAAAAAGACATGAGATGATATCCGACAGACCAATAATGGCACTGAATATGAGACGAACGAGTTCAATAACTTTTGCAGAGGAGCTAGCATCAAGAGGGAGACCATAATGTTTGTGGGCTACAGCGAAACTTCAAAGTCCTATAGCTTATATGTGCCTATTCAAAGGGAAGTGGAGATATGCCACGATGTCACCTTTGATGAAGAGACTTCCCTGAGGAAAGTAGTCAATCTTCTGAGATCTGAGGAAGATCATGAAGCAAGGCCTAGAAATCAAGAAGAATCGAAGGATGAAACAATGCCTGATGTTGAAGGACCGATGGACCTGATTGATCCACCTCCTTCACTAGGAAAGAGACCATCATGGCTCAGGGACACTCTCGAGGATGCTGAGGGACATGCAGCCCAAAAATGGGGACATTCCGTGAAAGAAAGAAGCTAAGTAGATACCAAGGGTATCTAGCAGCCATGAGTACTATTGTACAATCCGAGCCTGGATCCTTTGAAGAAGCCGTAAAGCATCAAGTCTATAAGGATGCTATGCACGAAGAGTATGAGTCCATTATGAAGAATGATGTCTGGGATGTGGTTCCAAGACTGAAGGACAAAGCAGTTGTCACCTCGAAATGGCTCTACAAGATCAAGCATGGATCTGATGGAAGTGCTAAAAAAATTCAAGGAAGGATTCATTTCCCATGGCTTCTCTCAAAAGGAAGGCATAGATTATGATGACATATTTGCACCTGTGGCCCGATACACCACCATTCGATCTATTATAGCCCTTGCTACTACGCAAGGATGGAGTCTTCATTAGATGGATGTGAAGACCGCATTTCTACATGGTGCGATAAATGAAGAGGTATATGTGGAGCAACCTCTGGGGTTCGAAGTCTAGGATCAGGACTCCCATGTCTATAGGTTGAAGAAATCCCTCTATGGGCTAAAGCAGGCACCCAGAGCTTGGTACGAGAGGATATATAGCTACTTGATGAAGCTGGGCTTCACTCGAAGTAATGTTGATCCAAACCTTTACTTCTAGGTTGTCAATGGGAAGCTTCTCATTCTAGTGCTGTATGTGGATGACCTCTTCCTGACATGTGCTGACCCTCTCATTCATCAGTGCAAGAGGGAGCTCGCTGCTGAGTTCGAGATGAAGGACCTAGGACTGATGCACTATTTAATAGGCTTGGAGGTCTGGCAGAGACCTGGCAAGATTTTCCTTTCTCAAGGAAAATACATTGTGAATATTCTGGAGAGATTTAGTATGGTGGACTGTAAGTCTGAGTCGAAACCAATGGAGCTCAACTTTAATAATTTGAGTGGCAGCGCTGCTGGGCCCATGCTATCAAATCCTACTAAGTATCTTCAACTCGTAGGGGCCCTAATGTTCTTAGTGAACACCCGTCCGGACGTATGTTGTGAAGTGAACACTTTGAGTCAACACATGGTTGATCATAACATTCACTGGGTTGGTGCCAAGAAACTCTTGAGATATCTCTGGGGCATGATATACCATGGGATGGGATACACTACCGGGAGCATGACACTCCTTGGATATACTGATGCCGATTGGGTTGGCAGTGTGGTGCATCACAAGAGTACATCTGGATGCTACTTCGCATGTAGATCTGCTTCGGGTAGGAAATGAAAGTCGATAGCCTTGAGCAGCACTGAGGCCGAATACATTGCCGCATGTATGGCCTGTTGTGAAGTCACTTGGTTGCAAAATCTCTTCAGTGATTTATTCGACCATGTGCTAGATGCCACCGTTATCCTTTATGATAACCTAAGGGGGATTCATTTGTCATAGAATCATGTGTTCCACGAACGATCCAAGCATGTTGATGGCTGGTACCACTTTATCTAGGATATGGTACAGTGAGGCACTGTAAGGCTCGATCATATAAGAACTGATGATTAGGTCACAGATATTCTCACAATGCCCTTGGGGAAGGTCATTTTCCTAACCTTTCGTAAGAATCTTGGAATCGTGGAACGACCCTATTCTGAGGGTCTTTTTGGACGATGAGCTCTGGGAGCTCTGGAGGGGCCTTAGGGATGGTTCCTCAGAGCTATAAGCACACACGGGGCTAGGATTACCGAACCTTGTGGTGCTTCTGCCCCACCTTTATGATATTTTAGTAGGTTCACCACTCATGATCTATGTCGCATATGCATCCTACCCACTGAGTTATGGACTCATGGGAAGTACCTCTCATTT
The DNA here is from genome assembly GCA_034641835.2 of Pinus albicaulis. Lineage (NCBI taxonomy): Eukaryota > Viridiplantae > Streptophyta > Pinopsida > Pinales > Pinaceae > Pinus > Pinus albicaulis. Next base: position 871,268,032 of record CM076577.1, on the reverse strand, counting down.
GGCCAACGAGGTGAGAAAAGCTAGAGACTAGTAGAAAATACTAATGGACGCATCAGAGATTGTCGTACTCTCTATCCAGGATGGCACGTGTCCAACCACTTGATCTGGGATCAAGTCTAGTGAGGTTTCGGACCTCCTACTGACTTCGGGTCAGATGAACCAACTTCAGGTTGGTATGTGACTCTTTGATTCCATGTGAGGTTTTGAACCTCCAACTGACTTCGGGTCAGTGAAACTAACTTCAGGTTAGTATATATGACTCTCTTGAGTCCAAGTGAGGTTTCATACCTCCTACTAACTTCGGGTCAAATAAACCAACTTCGGGTTGGTATGAGACTCTTTGTGAGTCCTATAGAGGTTTCAAACCTCTGGGTTGAATCTGTCAGCCGGGAATGATGTCTTTGTGACTGACCCATTACTGTTCTGAAATAAAGAGGCCAGCAAAGCAAGTTACGGTGGGATGATGCACGATGTTTGATTACACAGGTGGATGGAGTTCTCCCTAGTTGAAAGGGAGTGTTAAAATTGGACAACTAGGTCCAAACTCCATGTTGTGATGCTCAGATGAAGATACCAATATTTTTATTGGGTTCCTCTTTTGGAGAGGTGTAAGATCGATCTAAAATTGATCTTAATCCGATGAGCAAAAAATTTATTTTGAATTTATTTTTAATGATTTCAAATATGTGCAGGTCGGCCTTAAGGTTTTACACCGCCAGCAAATGTGTCACACACCTTAGTGATTGATATAAATAGAGTCAACGTTGGAGAAAATTTCACTCATATCATCCTCACACATCATCTCTCCTCTTCTAATTGGTTCGAGCTCCTTGGAGGAAATTTCAGTTCACACGTGGGAAATAAGGACACTGCCGTTGTTGCTGCTGTTGTTGTTGATGTTGTTGTCGTTGCTGTCGTTGCTTCTGTCGTTGCTGCCATTGCTTCCATTTTTGCTGTCGTTGTTGCCATTTTTGCTGGTGTTGCTGTCGTTGCTGCCATTGTTGCTGGTGTTTTTGCCGTTGCTGTCGTTGGGGTAGCATTGACTTTTCTGGGGTTGACTTTGAGTTTACCGTGTAGCTGTTTTGAGGGCTGTTGTGACACATGTTGGGTTGGCTGACCAAGGAGACTTTGCTGGTTGAAGCATCTTATTGACCACCGTAACACACCAACACATTTTTCTGTTTCTGGTTTGTCTTCTATAGATCCACTGGTATGTTCTATCAGCGTTTTACTTGATTGTTTATGTGATTTCTGTGGTGAAAAGTAAAGTTGCATTAAGCATATAAAATCTACATAAATTTACACATATGCATGACATGTACACAGCACCACATGCACAACATGTACACAACACCACCTGCATACATTAACCCATGTACAACATGTACATGACACCACATGCACACAACACCACATGTACAATCATACACACAACACACATGTACATAGCATCATGTGTATAACATAGCCATAGCACCACATGTACATAGCACCATGTGTACAACATGCATACCATGCCATATGTACACAACACCACATATGAAAAATTTACAAAGCACCTTATGTACACAACACCGCATATCCAACATGCACACAACACCATATGTACACAGCACCACATATCCAGCATGCACACAATACCATATGTACGCAACACTGCATAAAAAAAATGTACACAACACCATCTATACATAGCATTGCAAAAACAACATGTACATAGCACCATCTATACATAACATGGCCTACACTACATGTACACAACACCATATATACACAACACTGCATGCACACAACATCACAGGTGCAACATGTACAACATATATACAACAGTATTACTGCACATCCATAGACCACACACTGACTCTAACAAAAAACCTTACTTACAGTGTGACATGTCTTTCCACTATTCATTCTTTTTCTAACATGTCACAGATCACATTGCTTCCATTTCATTAATGTATCCCTCAACATTACCTGTCTATAGCATAAAGATAGACATAGTATAATCACATAATATCAAATCATATTCACATGATACTAGCCTCATAGATCTATCCAGGCCGCTCTTCCCACATGATTCCTCATAAAGAAAGGACCTCTTCATGTCATTCACTGGAATAAGAAATCATTTCTCCACAAGAATGATCACTGAAGTCTCTATCAGACAACGACATATTTACATAAATATATACATATAAACATCAGTATAAAACAATCATGATCTATGATGAACCTTTCAAAAATTGGCATACATACATAAATATATACATATAAACATCAGCATAAAACAATCATGATCCCTGACGACCCTGTCATACAATGGCATACATACACACATATATACATACATAGTCATTAACATAATCATGATCACAACATAATTATCATTATATTAAGGTTTATTTTAGGAGAACTTCCTTAACTTTTCACAACATGCAAAACATTTAGAACAACAGTTCCCAACATAGCCATGGCATCTGATCCCTCAATTCGATTTACTTTACCTTTCTCATGACTTTCCTACCATCATCCATTTATACCAATGGACTCAACCAACTGACATATTCTTGTATTAAACTACCCTTTACATGCACCAACCTTCATCTGAGTTTTTCATTACCTATCAGGTTTCATTCATCTCTCTCAGAGCTCCATTAACCTTCCTCTTTCCCAACCAATTCCCAAAACCCTCAAAACATAAAAGGCAAGAACAAGAAAAAAAAAAACCATGAAAAATAAATAGTGATATGACATTGCTAACAAATTAGTATGGCCATACACTAGACACAAACAAAACTACAAACCAAACGCAAACAAATCACAAATTGCGAAAGCTCAAAACTAACAAAAAACACCATGACTCAATCCCCATGGTTTCCCAATGATTCGAAAGGAAATATCAACCTGAAGCTTCTCCAATATTTCATGGAAATCTCTTTTCCATGCAATTCCTTGTATCATACTTCCATAAACACATAATTGTCAGTGTATAAACAAATATAAGAATATACCAGTTATACTACCTTCTTTTCCCAATCACGTTTCCTTATAACTGAACACACATATCAACCACATGTTGCAAATATCAAGACAACACATCTATTAATTTTAAATCAACCTTTACCAAGACTAACAAACATGTCATAATGAACTCATGGTCATTTGTCATAATACTATAACTAGCACCCACTTACACTCAAGTGCATATCAACTGTTCTCAGCACATATGTGTTAGTGCAACCATCTCAAAACAATATCATTCCTTCATGCAATATTATGGATACAAATTCATATCTTGCAACTAATAAAACATTCAAACAACAGATAGACAAAACAATAGACATCAAACACTCAAACACAAAATAGACAACATAATCAAACATTCAAGCACCAAGTAGATGACATAATAAAACTCATACCTTAATGTATCTCAGGGGAGGTTATCTTGTTTGCACAGTCAATCTAGATTAGCATGATATAACTTCACAACATATCAACTCAAACAAAAATAAGGTCATGATGTCCATAACAGTAACTCGCTAACATGTTCACATCATAAACTCATAAATGATTGTCATTCAGGCATAACAATCACATATGCACAACTAGTCTATATTATTACAAAACAATATCACAAATAGGTGGATTCATACCTAAATGTCATAACCCTAACCATATGCATAGGAAAATCCAAATTATCATGATACATATAACATCAATATATTAGTTGTAATGACCATAACTATTATGCATATCCGCAATGCATATAACAACAAGTTACTATCATTCATGACTATCTGACACATATGCATATGACCACACTGATCAACTAGCATCCATAATGCATGTTACCATAAAAATGATAGAATGACAAACACGTACATAACCCAAATTATTATAACAACCACTAACCAACATACCTACATGTTAAACATACAAACCTATATAACGATATGCTCTTACCCTGAAATCCAGTGTTGCAACCTCACTTTGATGACTTGTGTCTCCTGCTCTATCTCAGCCAACATGTCAACATCAATACATACATAGAGAATCATGATGACATAAATTCATACAATGACCTAATGGACAACCATAACGATGAAAATGCATGCATAGCAACATATATACACTAACATTCATAAAAAATGCATATAAAACCGACATGAATTCATGAAAAACACATCCCATCAAAAACATCATCAAATTCTACATGGAGACACAACTGCAACCATGACCACCAAGATGCATACGCAACAAGAACATATACCAAAATCATAAGGAAACATATGCAACTGACATGTACATATGACAACACATTCATCCAAGGAGAACGAAAATCATACATCACCTATGGATAATGGAACCATACTCTGATACCACTTTGTGGTATCAGATATCACACAAGGAGAATGGAAACCACACACCACCCAAAGAGAACGAAACTCGCTTTGATACCACTTTTTAACCACATCCTCCCACATTTACCCAAGTTAACCGGTCCATTGGGGTAAAAATGTGATGAGATGCTACTATGATGTGATTCAACCTCCTAGGTCACCTTAAGGAATTGAACCGTTGGAACCCAACCAATCATACCTTCCACGCATCCTATAGAACCTTTAGGAGCCAACCAACCCTTCAAAGTGGTAAAACCCTAAGACAACTCATCATTTTATTGACATGGGCCCTCAGCCCCTCCCATGACATGCCTTGCAAGTGACTGAGGCCTTCCAGTCGCTCGCATAACAAGGCATGCCAATTATTGTATATTTTTCCAACTAGTTTTGAGCGAGAAACTGCGGATTTTGTGACACTTATTCAGGGCCAGGGTTCATGCCACTACCCAGAACTCCATGAAACTTTTAGAAATTATAAATAACAACGGAAAAAGTATACTAATGCAAACATTGGTGCAATTACTTGACTAGACCCCTCCTATCCATGAAAAAAAAATTCAAACATATCACAAATGTGCATTCTACATGTCATAACAACATATATAAGCATAAGGGTCTCATACTTATCTAAGAATCGTTAATAAGAGTTAATTCCTTATCACAATAGCTGCATTATCAACTATTAGGTAATATATTAATTAACATTTCATATACTAACCAAAACATGATGAGATCCATAAATTAGGATTGTCATAAAACATATTCATAACCATCATATAACCAGCATAAATAACAAGGATATAACAGCCATTAAAACCACATATGAACAATTATATTTACCCATCAAATACAAGAGAAAAGAATCTCTTATTAACATATGAAAATTGAAACCAGTTCAGGGACTTCCATGTACCCTTCGACCATAGATTGGGTTGAACCAAATATTCTTTCAGTCAATCACCCTCATGCCATATTCCAAGCATGAATGTCAGATCTCATGAAACAAATCAATCAAAACCACCTATGGCATCCAGAGGCCAAACCACCTCAACCACCAACCAATGATTCCACCTTACGGTCGGAAATCACTAGCCATCACTAGATTGGTCTCTACCCAATTTATTTAGGGATCCCAAGGGTTTGTTCCAACCAGGGCTTCCAGGACTAGTAACTCAACCCACAAATGGTGTCAGGATTCCATAACATTTGTCCAACCAAGGCTTCCAGGACTAGTAACTCAACCCACCAAGGGCTTCCAGATCGTTTTTCCAACCAAGGCTTCCTGGACTAGTAACTCAACCCAAGCTATTACAGGGCTTCCAGAGAATTTGTCCAACCAAGGCTTCCAGGAAATAATAACTCAACCCACATCCAAATGAACATGATAACCAACCAGAAAATAAAATTAAAACCCACAACACAATGGCTATCCATGAAATGGAAAGGCTAATAAAAACCATTGTCAATCTAGGCAATCCTCCATGAAAATGACAAGTCATAACCAAGAAACCACTTGCATATGCCATGCATGCCAAAACTAGCACGAAAACCATACATGAAACTCAGTACCTGCAAGTAAAACACGTTGTAGTTGTTTATCTCGATGTCATCTTGCACTTTCCTTATCTTCCTTTTCCTTCTTTCTCCAAATCCCATGTATGCCACACTCCTCCAAGAGTGCTCCAAGAGAATTATAAGTGTCCAATAGTATGAGAGAATGAGAGAATAGAAGAGAGAGCCATAAGTGAACTGAAAAAAACTACCAATTGATCTTCAAAAGCCTTTTTATCAATGAGGCCTCTATTTTCTTCATTTTCCTCCTCACATGCAGCATGTGACCTTTCACCTTTCTTTTCTTCTTTTTCCATTATGTTCATAAATAAAATGCCAATAATGCCTCTTTTCCTTTCCAAAGCCTTTTCCAATGCCTTTGAAAATTTCCTTTAGCCATAATAAACCAAATGAACACCTCTCTAAGATTTGTTTCCCACCATTTAACTTGGAATACGTGCCCCTTGAACTTGTTCTTATATTTTTTACATGAATTTTTAATCAGGGTTGTTACAACTGGTGTGCATGGTGTGTTTATCTCAAGGGGTGATCCATTGTTTCTACAATCACTTGTGGAGAATCATCATAGTAGTAGGCTTAGTGGAGAATCCATAAAAATATGACTATGATGGTTGGGAGTCCCAGATCTTGGAGGCATTTTTCCCCCATGTGTTTAACTCAAATTCTCTTGGTTATGGCATAGTCGGATAATGTTCTGAAATAGTTTTCCAATGGTATGATAAAGTATGGAAAAAGGCCTTTTGGATCAAAAGTTACAACCAATTGAAGTTTGCAGATAGAAATTTTTTTTCGCTTAGAACTTAGATAGATTTTTTACTAAGCTCAGGACTTAGGTGATTCAGGCCTAGTCAGAGGTTGGGCCATGCAGTAGAGTTTGGCAGGAGAGTAAAGTCCTGAACCCCAACCCCCCAACTTTTGAAGTACTAACTACCAAGTCGGGCATACTGGAAGGTCGGGTCACGCAAAATAATTTGGCAGGAGAACAAAGTCCCAACCCTTGACACCTGACCTATGTGGGACTCGGTACAAGAAAAGAATTGGCCATGAGTGATTCGCTCATTTCGATGTGTTGGCAGCAACCTGGAAGATGACACCAGCATGATGTGGCAATACAAATGGCACGTGGTAGGAATATTCAACATTTTTTGGTGGCCTAATGGGAAAAATATAGGCAATGCGTGTCACCATGCAGAAGGTTCTATGTGGCCTTGATGATGTTATAATGACATAATTTGATGATGTGGCAAAACCTCGAAGTTTGTGCCAAAGGGATGTTTTGTGATATTTTTCCTGTGTATTTGGTTTCTGGTGTTGAATGAATGGAACGGGCAAAAATAGTGAAAAATGACCCAAGTCAGACGTACTGGAAATTTGAAAATCCAAGCTATTTTGGCCTATGGGAAAGTCGAGATTGAGTAAAACACAGATGAATAATAGCTGGAGCAAGCCGACCCACAACCTTCTGACCTCACGATCAACATTGAAAGGTGAGCCCAAGAGTTATTTTTTCATGGTTTTCATGTGTTATTGGTGACTTCACTAACTATGGTATACCACTAGAGTTGTTGCCATTATTAATGGTGACTGCAGAGAACAATGACACAAGGAATTGAGGACCACAACTTACAAAGCTAATTTACTAGGCTTGGCTCAAATAAAACAAGCGATCCCTGATATATGTTGCACACTATGAAAAATTCAATGGAAAATATTACTAGATGCATGAGAGTTGAGTACAAAATAAGAAATAAATTTCTAAGGTACATGTTGATCATTTTGATCAATTTATAAGCATTGAACGCCTTGTTAAAGTGCGCGATTTGACTGAGAATTAATTCTCGGCATAGGGAAACACTTAAAATCCCATTCTCTGCATTAACTCAATTTTCGTGACTGAGAATAGAAGTAACATTGGAATGGTAATCCATGTTGAATTATGCATGACAAGTCCAACATCGTTGATCATGCAGCAGAGAAACAAAACCATGGATGGCAGGAATGAAAAGTAGGGGAAATACAGTAGTTTGTGTGAGTCTAAGTAAGTGAGGTGTAGAGATTAAAGTGCTAAGAGATAACTACATTTATAGAAAAGAAGAGGGTCGATACTAGAGTCAGTTGAGAAGTGAACTTGCAAAGCTTAAGGGAAGTAGTTGGTACAACAATAGATAAGTTTTATATTTATGAGCATATGCAGTAGCCTCTGCTTTCAGTTTGAAAATTGTATGAAAATAATAATAGTTTCTAGAGTAGGTAGCGGCCTACATTCGTTAGAGGTTGGTCCCTCTTGGAAAGTTGTGTCTTTCTATCTGAATGGGGTTGGTGCCTCCTATGAGTGTGTGCTAAGAAATAACTTGATATAATTAAGTGGGTGCTTAATTTAAATCATAATAACAAACATATTGGTGGTTTTTTTCCCTTTGGATTTCCACTTAAAAATATCTCTATCAATATGTGTGTGTTGCTCAATCGATGAACTATGTGCTCATGTGAATGGCTTTCTTTACTGCATGTTTAATCTAGTATGAATTCTCATACAAATAACTAGCAGAAGTCAAAGGAAATAGAAGAATTGAGCATACAATTTTAATAACCTCACAAATACTAATTCAACCCCCTCCTCCCAAGTAATTCCTTACTCTAACAATTGGTATCAGATCCAATAGTTCCTCCAGCAGTATTTTAACCACTAGAAGGTATATCCATAAGGAATTATGTATAAGAAAGAGAGTCAGGATGCTTAAGCAAGATACTAGTATTCAATGGGACAAACTATGCTTTTTGGAAAGTTTGGATGGAAGCCTATATTAGGTATCTAGGGGTAGATTTTTGGAGCTCTATGTTAGTATATTATGTTGTTCCTAATGTCCCTCCCAGATATGCATATAGTAAAAAGGGGTATGGAAATAATGCTAAAGAAAAGAATTCCATTCTCTTTAACCTTAGTCAGTCTGAACTTGTAAAATTTATGTACTGTAAGTTTGCTAAGAAATTATGGGGAAGGATCAATCAAAATCATGAAGGAGATGATAAATTCAAGAAATCCAAACATCAAACCTTTAGAATGAGGTTTAAAAATATAAGAATGAGTGAAGAAGAAATCATATTAGAATACTTCCTCAGAGTTGATGAAGTAACCAATATGATTATAGGACTTGGTGAAGCTATAAAATAAGATATAATTGTTCAAAAAGTCTTAAGATATCATCCTATGGGACTTAATGCAAAAATATCTACCATTTAAGATATGTTTGATCTAAAGAGCATCACATTGGACGAATTGCTTATTACTCTCCCAACCTATGAGATTAGAGTAGGAAAACAAAATTTTGAACCAAAAGGTGGAAAATTTCAATGTGTCTAAGAAGGATAAGGAGCACAAAGACCATCAAGATTTCTCCTATTGTGAATTTGATCATGATATGACTCACTTTGATATGGAACTAAAGTGTGGCTCAGGAAATTATAAATGTAATATGCCCTTCAAATTCTTTTATTGTGGAAGAGTTAGACACTTTTATTCCAAGTGCAGGCCTTACAAAGAAAGGAAATAAAAGGAAGATGATCAAAATTTTAGAGAAAAATCTCAAAAGCATCAAAAGAAGAGGCTCTTGAAGAAGAAGTGGCTATACTCCAAAGAGGATAGCTTAGCAATAGAGTCATATAGAGAAAACTCCTCAAAGGATGAGTCAAATGAATGGCTACTCATGGAATTTCGATCAGACTACAAGAAACAAAATATTATAGACTCTAAAGAATAAGAAGAATAAGTATGAGTAGTGTACTTTTAAGGGGGACTCATCAGTGCTCTAGATGAGTTAAAAAAGGCCAGAAGAAAGAAAAGGTAGTTAAAAGAACATATGCAACGTGTTGAAGAAGGTATGTATAACTTAGACAATGAGGAATTTGTCTATCAAAAAGCAAAACTTGAAGAAGCCATTAAAATTAAAGATATATTAACTCTTCAACTAGAAGAAAAAAAATCATGTGAGAAACTAGAAGAAGAGAACATGAATCTAAAGTAGGAATTATTCAATGTAGATAAGAGATGGTCTCAGAGAAATGCAAAGAATAAATTATGTCCATGAAATTCAAATTATAAGAATCTAAATGAAAATAAGAAGTTCTTAATGATTTAATCCATGAATGGGAAGAAAAATATTAGAGTCTCGAGCCAGAAGTTGTCTCTCTGAGAATGGATCTTGAGAGATTCGAGACCGAGAAGGGTGTAAATGAAAATTTCATAGAAGGGACAAGAAAGCTAGATCAGATTCTAAACAACCAAAGGTCTCGAGACAACAAGACAAGTTTTGGATATTCTAGACCACAAGAATCTTCTATGAGAATGATAAACTTTAGGTCCACGTGATTTGAGGAACCACAGAGCTATGAAAATATTCTTCAAGAAATAATCAACGAAGATAAAAAGGTAGCAGGAAAGATAGGATCACATCATTGGAATAAGAATTACAACTCCTCAAAGAAATCCTATCAATGGATAATGAGTCAGTTAGCAAGAAGACCAAGGTACCATCGTGAACAAACTCATGAACTTTCCAACTTTAATTTATCTAATTTATTTTATGGCCATCTATAAATTCCATATATTTGGACAAAAATATATTTATTGTAGAAGAGTCAAAGTTGAAAGAGATGAAAATTTCAGATACAATACGTATCAGAATTTTAGATCTCAAAACTATCCTCCCAGAAATAGAAATCCCTTCTCTCCCCTGATGGATGATGTTGGGTGCTTCAAACGTAATGATTTTGGGCACAATGTGAGTGAATGCAGAAGTAGACTTGAGTACTCATCGAAATCCCAGAATTCTTAGCAGCTAGATTTTCAAAACGATTAGAAGTCTTGGAAATGTAAGTTTTGAAAGAACATGGAATGTGTACTTTCTCTGTCAACACATGATTAATATATGTGGATAGTGGTTGTTCCGAGCATATTATTGGGATAAAAGTAAATTCATTTCTCTAAAAGAAAAGGACAGAGGGAAAAATGTCACGTTTGACAACAATGCTCCAGAAAAATTTAAGGGCAAGGGCATAGTCAACCTTGATGAGAATACTAAAGATCGAAATGTATTGTACGTATAGGGTCTCAAGCACAACATGCTTAGTGTGAGACAGAGTGTGATAATGGATATAAAGTGACCCTTTGATCCAAATACTATGATATCTAACATGAAAATGATGGAAAGCTAGTGGGAAAGGAAGTAAAAACTCACAGTAATGTATATGTGTTTGATGACTCCAAAGTAAGTTGTTACTTAAGCAAGACAAATGAAACTTGGTCGTGACATACGAGACTTGGTCATATGAATTTTTACACTAATAAAATTCAACAAGATAGGAGTTGTAAGAGGATTTTCAAGATTGTCAAGGCCTGATAATTCAATCTACAAGTCTTCTCAATTTAGTAAGCAGACCAAGACTCATTTCAAGGCAAAGAAAGGCTCTTCATATAAACCTCTAGATATAACTCACATAGATATTTTTGGCCCAAATAGGACAAAAATACCAAGAGGATAAATTTCTTTTAGGTTGCTTCTTGATGATTTACCTAGAGCCACATTGATCATTCTCTTAAAAGAGAAATCATAAGCGCTTAAACATTTTAATACGTTTAAAGCTTATATGGAGAATGAGGAAGATCTAAAGATGAAATGCTTAAGATCAGATAGAGGAGGAGAATACACTTCGAGAGAGTTTAAAGAATATTTTGAAGAGCATGCAATAAGTAGGCAGTTATATTCTATATCCAGAACTCCAAAACAAAATGGACTAGCAGAGAGAAACAACATAAAAATCCAAGAGATGTCCAAATCCATGATGGATGAAGCATATGTACCTCACATTTTTCGGGGAGAAGTAACACAAATAGGAGTGTACCTAGTAAGCAGAATACAACTCAGGCCTAGTAGTTATAATACTCCCTACGAGTTGTGGAAGTGGAGACCTACATCAATAAAACACTATAAGGTGTTTGGAAGCAAATGTTTTATAAAAAGAAATGACAAAAATCCTATAAAGTTTGATTGTCATGCTGACGAGGGTATATTTATCTGGTACTCAGCCCGATGTAAAGGATACAGATGCTACAACAAAATAAAAAAGAGATATTATGACTTCATTCATATATTAGTGGATGAAATAATGCCAAAATATGAGTCTTCCAAAGGAAACATGAACTCAGATGGAGAAGAAATTTAAACCACCAAAATCTTAGATCAACAAGAAACAAAGGCAGATGACGATGAAGAAGAAATAATTATAACACCATGGTCCAAAAATCCCTAAAGGTATGTATAGAAAGAACATCCAAATAACCAAATTATTGGTGATTGAATACTTGGTGTTCAAAATAAGAGGAGATTTTTCTGGTAGCCCTAGTTGCGTAAACCTAGCTATGTTATATCAGACTGAGCCCAAGAGTCTCAGTCAGGAAAGTGAAGATAAATATTGGATAAAGGCAATGAATGAAGAGTTGGATAAAATTGAGAAGAATGACACTTGGGAGCTTGTTCCAAGACCCAAAGAGAAAAAATTAATAGGCACCAAATGGGTCCTCAAAAATAAGCTAAATGGGCAAGGTCAAGTGGTTCAGAACAAGGCTCGTTTAGTATCCAAAGGATATTCCCAAATACAGGGAGTATATTTTGAAGAAATTTTTTCACCTATAGCAAGACTAGATGCTATCATAATGTTTCTTACTTTTTCTAGTCGTAAAAACATCAAGGTGTACCAGATAGATATGAATTCGGCCTTTCTCAATTGAGATCTAGAAGAAGAAGTTTATATTGAGTAGCCAAAGGGGTTCATGCTCACCGAAGATGAAGGGTTTGTGTTCAAACTGAAAAAGGTCTTATATAGACTCAGACATACCCCCAGAGCCTAGTATGCAAGACTAGATAGACACCTTCAGCAATAAGGATTTAAGAGGGGCATTGTATATAGAAATTTGTATATAAAATCTAAAGATGATCGCATATTGATTGTGATAGTGTATTTGGATGACATAATCTTTGGAAATGATTTGGAGTGGTTGGGACATCAATTTTAAAACTCTATGAAAACACAGTTTGAGATGGCCATGATAGGATAACTGTCCTTTTTCTTACACTAACATATTTGGCCCGATTTCTGACAGCCAAAATGTTGCTATTGTGACACATAGGTGTCCCAAGAACGACACTTTGAGATTGGGAAAAACGTCGTTTCCTGTCCCATCGCAATTCTGACACTTCTAATAAATGTCAGTAGAGTGACACAAGACACTACACATGTTTTCATTTAGTCAATCTTACAATCGCATTGTTTATTGTCACTATTCTGACATCATGTGGAGACATTGGTATTACGACACCGATGCCTTCCTAGAAGTTGTTGCAATACCGATGGCATGTCGTCGCACATGTCGTCGCACATATGGCTCTATTATTTTTCCTATGATGGAAACAACCATCGGAAGTGCCACGATATTCGTCGCTATTCCTACAATTCTTATAACATTGTTGCGATGGTTGGACCATACCAACGACGGAAAAAACCATCGGAAGTGTGACAGAAACAATCGTCGAAAGTGCAATAGAAACAACCGTGGGAATTGTGACACGACTCCTAGAAAAAAAAATTGGGGGTATAAGTAACCTTGAGATGATCATCCACTTTAAGAATGAACTCACATTTGGATTCTGGCATGATAACAGTAGTTGATAAAGGAGAAAGGAAGATGTATGGCCTCATTAGCGAGCTAGGATGCAAGGTAACTGTCTCAGTTGTCTTGCATCCTATCTTATCTCGCTTGGGAGGTCCTCGATCTTCGTTTCTCATTTATAAACTATTGGCATCATGACAAAAGCAAAAGTGGAGTTCCTTCCTAAAGTGGATGATCATCTCAGGCTTACTTCTTCCCCTACAGAGGTATCTCCGGTAAGAATTTGGTACATTTTTCATAAGATCAAGGGAATGTCATGGGCGACATCGTTTTTTTTGTTAATACTAGTTAGTAATGTCTTATTACATGAAAACATCTCCCTTATCATGGGTTGTAGAGTGAATCTCAATGCAATGTCTATAACATCAAAAATATCCATCCTCGTGGTCTTTCCAACAATCAAGGAATAAAATTATCCTATATGGATTTGAGGATGAATTTCTTTGTCTTGGCCATCATTTTATATTTTTCCAACTACATGGGATCAATAGGCACGAAACCCTACACATTGTGCTCCAATAAAAGTAGTACATAACACTTCCACAACTGAAGTTTCAGGGAACTTTGAATCTATCTTCATGTCTAAGATTGAATGTAGTCACACTACTAAAGAAAATAAATCAACCTAGAGACAACCTATCATGGGTCCACAATATTTTTCTTAAGCATGGATCTCGGCATTCCACCCTTGAAACCTTTTGACAACTCCCTAGATAAATTAGAAGCCCTACTACCCATACATTGATGCTTGGAAGGATTTCACCAAACACAATTTGATACCATGTCAAAAATCAGACAATAATTAGGGTCGTGTTAGTACAAAAACTCTTATTATTCCACTCACTCGTATTAAATATTTTCATTAATTAAATTTTATTCTATTAATAAAAATTAATTAATTAATATTTATTATGAGTAAATGTAAGTTAATTATAAATTCAAATCTAACTTTTAAAAAGGTTTTAGGATTAAAAATTGATTAGGAATTAATTAATATGAGAATTAAAATAAAATAAAATAAAAAAATTAGGTTTAATTAATGAAAATTGATTAAAAAAAAATTAGGGTTTAATTAATGAAAATTGATTAAAATTCATTTATTAACATTTATTTAGGTATAATATTTAAGATAATAAACATATCATATTAGTGTTATTTAATTAAAAAAATATTTACACTTTTTAGGTTTTAATTTAGCATATTTAGAAAATTTAGTTACTCTAGAAGTTAAATAAAATTTAGACATTATAATAAATTAATTTTAGACATTAAATAATAAATTTATAATAATTAGAATTCATTTTAGGGTTATTATTTTAGATTTAGAATTAATTCAATTAATACAGATGATCCAAAATATTAAAAAAATTAAATATTTATTAAAAACTTTAAATAATTAAAAAATAAATAAATATTTATTAAAAACTTTTAAATATTTATTATTATGTAAATTACATTATAACAAAAAGCTTAAAAGGAGAAAAAAGTTAATTTTTTTTTAATAAAATAAAATTTATTTTAAATTAATTAGCATAATTTATTGTCGACTCCTCTCATCATCATTAGCCTTCACTATCTATACCTTGAACTCTTGCGACCTTCTTTCATTCTTCATTCGTTTCTCATCCTGAAGATGGATCCCCGTTGGGATTCGAAACGTCGACAATTGTTTTATGATACTGTGGATAATCCGGTTTCTGCAAATAATGAAGACAACCACAGAAGTTTGAGAACCATAATAATAAGTTGATTCTAAAATCAGGAATTTAACCTAAAATTCTATATAGTTAAAACCAAATACACCAATCAAAATAACTATAGGGTATGTT
The DNA here is from genome assembly GCA_034641835.2 of Pinus albicaulis. NCBI lineage: Eukaryota > Viridiplantae > Streptophyta > Pinopsida > Pinales > Pinaceae > Pinus > Pinus albicaulis. Next base: position 871,252,508 of record CM076577.1, on the reverse strand, counting down.
AACCTAAAAATACATACTATTGATAATATAAACAAACACATATCAACTCTCAAAACCACATATCATTGTTTCTATATTAAATCTGAAAGCATTAAAACTAAAATTTTATAGCTCAAAATCTCAAACTCTCGAACCACCACAGTGGTTCACCCTAATTATCCTTTATTGGATAACGAGTGCGTAAAACAAATCTAGACATATTATGCACTAAGCATCAAGCCCTAATCCCAATGCACCTAGGTTGGCATAAGATAGATGAGGGAAGAATGTGCCTCTGATGGAGATGTACTGAGGCATTCACACATGCATTGAGAATGCATGCCTCCCATAGATCTGCACTCTTAATAATACTTTGGATGGCACATGCATGTACCCTCTATCTCTCCTCAATATATGCCCTTGTGCCCTCATTAACTACTATGTAGAAGTGTTGAAAGAGATGGAAAATGACCACATCCATCTACTCTACTGGAAGAGGAAGTTTCCATAGTTGGAGCACAGTTTGAACTACATAAATAACATTAACTACTATAACGGACAAGGAATTTTCTTTATAAATGCAGTCCATTACATCCTATCCATTAGAAAATTTTCTACTAAATTCCCAAGACATCAGAAAGGTTTTTATTTAGCCTATTTTTATCTTTCTAAAAGCCCTATCAAAGTGGTTTTAATTTTAATGTTAACTTATGTTGCAAAATTAAAGATGTTTTAATCCACCTTTGCTTACATAGAAAATAAAGTGACAAGGCCAAAATGTAACTGTGTGTTTGGTGTGTCCACATTACACATTGATAAATATGTGAATCCATAATCCACAGTAGTGTTAGAAACAAGGTGCTCCTACAGCCTAGTGTGGAAAGTTGCATCACAACTAACAAAATAAATTGAAAAAATGGTGTCTGACATCTAATGGAAAAGAAATTACAACTATGTTAATTGTACAGCACAACCATCTACAACTATGTACTAATTATGCAAAATAGCAACACCAATTTCAAATATCACAAAATTATTTAAAAAATTAACTACATTTCACTGGTATACATTGCATCAGCTTGTCATTAAAGGTTGGATGAATTAATAGGCAACCACGGGTCCTCAACAATAGACTGAAGATTCTTGTAGCCATTACAGACTAATGCCAAACCATATACAACCTTCTCCATTTCAATATATCGTACATTGTATCCTGGTTGCAATCACTACACAAAAGTTACATGGATGGATATGAATCAAAGTAGTAAATTTGAAATTAATTGAGGAATAGTATAGTATGCCGTTTGGAATCTAGACAATTCCAAGTTCTGAAAAGACAAAAAAATATTGTCATTCTTATTTTGGGCCTATTGTTTGAAATTACCAAAAAGGGGGGGGGTGCTTACCTCATCAAATAATGATTTTGGTAAGAATGTGATTGGTCACTCCTTGAATGCTCCTAGCTGATCCATTATGACGGTCTTAACTTTTACAGGTCTCCAAAAAATTATTTAAATTAGATGGAAATTGGATATGTAGTGAAAACTTCTAATCGATATATTTTTATGTACTGAATTTCACACATCCCATTGGAATTTCTCTAAATGTAGCTAAAATATTGTCCTGTCAAGTTACAACAACCATGTATGGACAGGAAGTTCTAACCAATCTCATACGATTCCAGAGCACAGATACAAACATGTTAAATAGAACAGGAATCATGTATTACAAATCTCAAAATAAAGATAGAGACCAATTCAAGAATTTCATTTTTTAAAACAAATGGATAGAAATTAAATAATATTGGACTTATCTGCAAAAGGAAACATTCTCAGCAAGGAAGCCTGATCCAGAAGGTAAATCAAGATACAAAAACATCAGTGTTGCCGACTTTTTTCTGATATTTAATATTAAATTTTTTGATCAAATTAAGGGTGAAGCATTGTTCCTATGGTAAGTTTTAATTTCCTATTTTCTGATATTTTAAAGCTACATATGTATTGATATCCAAATTGTAGAAATATATAATGGGAAAACACGAAAATTCACTGAGTATTAGTTTGAATGTCACATAAAGATGGCTAAGAATTGTTTACAACCATAACCTTTGAAGTATAGAAAAGCCAAAGGCCTGATAGAATAGGCATAGCATGGAAAAAAATAAAGCACGATAGTCTTAAAGGATGGTATTGTCCATGGGATTTCCATTCTAAAAATATTCATAGTGGCCATTACAAAAATTATTTTTTTGACAACCCTAATTAAAATATTAATTCCCCAATCATGTAATTCATGCACACAATCCATATGAAGGCTCTTAGGCATTCTATCATCGGAGGTCATTTATGGTTTCTCTTATAGATTCCAACACATAAAAAACAAAGCACCAACATGGAAAAAAAAACTTACAGAAGTTCAATGTGATAATGGTGTCCTTGATCATCAGTGAAAACCTAAACCTCCAAGAATCCAGGAGAAAATAGTACAATATGAATTTCACAATGAAACTTATACATGAAAAAATTCCAAACGAAGATGCTAATCCTTTTGTGAAAATAGACAAGAAAATGATCATGAAAAAGAATAAAAAACATCATGTGCTTTCGAAAAAAAAAAATGTGATGTTTATTCACATTAGACTTACTTATCAATTAAGTCCATTACTTCATATGACATCTCCTTAGGGACAATAGGCCAGGGTATTTCATATGACATCTCCTTGTTCATTCACTGCATAACCATCAATTGTACCACATGAAACAAAGCCACTAACCCCTTCCCTTTTATTTCTTATAATACTAGATGACTGGCTAGAGCTTGATGCATAAGAATTAGATGATGCAGGGACAAAATTACTCTTGAATTGTGCCATGATTCCAGTCTTCAAATTATTTATTTCTGCTCCACGGTTAAGATTGGAAGGTTGTGATGGTTTGTTAACAGAATCAGGATTATAACCTATGCCAAGCCCATAATCAACACCATGTATATTTCGACCTCCACCACCACTGCTTCCACTGCCACCCCTTCCACCTCCTCACCCACCACCTTTCCTCCTACCCACATAGAAACATTTTAACAAATAATGTAAACTAGACTATAAATAGGTATGAAAATTTATCAAAGACATAAAAATAATAAATAACAATAAACAACACAAATTTCAAGATTTTTATCATTGTAAATAGATAATTATTGAGAATCACATACCAGGGACTTTCCTAGCCTCTTTTTTGGCCCGTAAATGACTATCCTACAAGTTTTCAGTACAAATCCAAGTGAGAAATGTGAATTGCATATTTTTGTCACCGGTCAAAAATCTCATTATTAAATGTTTTAATGAATCTATAGTTCAAATGCTAACTAAAATCATGCAAAAATTAACCAAAATAGTCAAAGTCTTCAATTTGCATTCATCTCACCTTCATTACCAGATCCATTAGCTCCTCAGAGACATTTTGACCAGCAACAACCAAAATGTTCACAAGTTCCCCAGCAAAGCGTGCTTCCTTTTTTGTAACAAGGGTGTAAGCTATGCCTTCTTTTTCCCCTGCCTACCCTATCCTTCAAATACGATGAACATGCATATCTATGTCTCTGGAAACATCAAATTTTACAACAAATTTGATTGACTTGATATCAAAACCACAAGTTGCAACATCTGTCGCAATAAGAACATGGTAAATCCCTGACTTGAACTCTTTTATAACCTCCATACGAGAATCTTGGTGCTTATCTCCATGAAGGGATGCAATTTTTAAACCATATTGAATCAACTGATGTTCAATCTCATCAACCTTTGCTTTTGTTGAAGAAAAAAACTAGAACACCTCCATTATCAAGAGAACCATAACCTGTTAATTATGTAGTTGAAAAGATGGGACTGCTTATTCTATTGCTATCACTAAAAAACCATCATTAATTTCATCATTAATGAACCACACAAACTCATGTCATCTCTTAGTCGTAAGTGATGCATGTAGGCAAAGAATAGACCCTAGGATGTTTACCCACCACCCAACATTGTTTTGGTGAAGTAAAACTTCCCTCACTGACAAGCTCGTTCCTTAGTAGTGTAATATGCAATCCTTTTCTCACATATACCTGCCATACTTTCAAGGCAATATAAACTAGCATTCATGTGTTTATATTACAATAAGATTCCAACCGAAATATTCCTAAGCCGATAACATCTATCCTATTATCAGGTTGATGTTACCAGTTTGATGGACATTCAACAAAGTAAACCACAAAATCTTGAGAATTTAAAATTCCAAACAAATTGGATATTTAAGTTTTTGTTGTTTTGCTAGAGTAAAAACCAAATAAAAAATTCTGAACTATGGGAAATTAAAGATTCAAGTCTGCTTATCTATTAAAAATCCTTACAGTTGTGGAAATCATGCTATAAAGGTGAGTTGTATGAAAGTCAAGCACCTATCACAAACTGGATACTCCCAATGAAATGTAAATTTACAACTTGCATCCAAAAGTTCGTTTTCAATAGTTTGCATATTATCCATATAGATGAAGCCTTCAGAGGTTCATGAAATTTTATGAATTATAGCTACAAAATATACTGCTTAAACACCAACAATCAGAGAACCAATAAAATAATATCACTCGTGGTTAACCTAGTTTGGAATATTGCAGTGTAAAATATGATTCCACATGAAGTTAGTCCAAAAACATGAAGATAATAATTTACTAGCATCCATGTTTGACTAGTGAAAATATTCTTACTCATTTGTTTTCATCCTCAAGGATGCATCAAGACAACTCAACTCAAAATCGTGAAACACAACCAGTTAGTGCCAACCAATCAGCATGGTCACAAATACTCAAATAAGACCCTAGTTTCTCGTTCATTTAGCCTGATCTGTAGGTTATAGGAAGAGACACTGTAAAAGCAAGTGGTGGATCAAAGATTTCAAGAGCTGGCATCTTATTTAACATGCAACTTGTCCTTTTTCATTTTCAAGTGCTGAGGAAAAATGATAGATTGAAACTACAAGTTCTGACTGAGTGAGAATGAGTGAAAATGACTCGTGGCTAAATATTGTAGACTTTGTTGCACATTTTCAAGTTTTCCTATGGTTATCAACATTTTTTTGGCATTCTACATGTAATATGTGATTCAAATAGTTATATCTAAAAAGATACCTAATTCATTTTTAAGTTTAATATATTAAATTCTTGAAAGGGATGAAAAATGTTGATCTGCTAAAGATAAAAGACATTTTAATTTGTTGAAAGTCACGTGTCATTCTCATCATGTTAATTTGCAAGTACATTTTAATTTCTTATGATATGTTTCTCGTCACAATTGCATTTACTAGTGTCCTAAGTGTCTGCCTTTTACTTCTGGTGAGGAGGTAGCATAATAAAGGCTCGTTCACCAGGGGCTCTACTAATTTTGTTACATCAAGATTGGATGGAAAAGGGCACCCAAGAAAGCCCAAAAAAATTTTCTAAATCTATTTCATGAGGTAATGATTCTACTATTGTTTCTCATCCTCCTACATTAATCAGTGTTGAGGAACATAATGATTCATCCTCTGATTACAGTCATTTTTCCCTACATGGGTCTATAAAGCTTTGTAGCCTTGTGGTTGGCATATTAAGAGTATTTGGAATGGATTTTCATTTTTTCAATGTTCAAGAAACATGAAGACATTTTTAACTCTATGTTTTGAATGAGGGACAATGACTCATGGGTATAGAACGTAGATTTTTTTTAAAAATTCCAAGTTTCTTTATGGTTATCTATATAATTCCAAGTTACTATGAACTATGTGAATTTCAAATACAAATATTTGAATAGATACCTACCTAGATCATATTGAACATTGACATATTAAAATCTTGAAAGGGATGAAACCGGGTGACCTACCGAAGAAAAAGTTATGCTAATTGGCTGAGATGTCAGTCATGAATTATTCTCATTATGTTAGCATTTACATTTTCATTTCTTATGATATATTTTTTGTCACATTAAGCTGAATTTTTCCTGCACAACCCTATAAGGCATTGAACGATGGAAATCTCTTCATCTTGTTATTTCATGTTTTGATAAACATTTCTAATGTTGCTACATCTATGGAGAAATCCAACTTAAAACTCGTTCAAAGTGGCACATCCTTTCTAGATAGAGGCTCAAAACCTTCTAGAAAATTCTATACTCTACCTCAACGAACTTAAAATTGGTTTCTCATGATTTCTGAATGCCAATTAAGAAGGAAAACTACAAGAAATTTAGACATCTGGCACCTCCAAACACCCTCGATCCTCTGCTCTACTTCTCCATCATATTTTCCCGCAGATCACGCTATATGAATAAGAAACAAGGATATAATGCCAAAATCATATGTCTCCTGCACGACAAAGTAGCTCTCGAGGTTTGAGCGAAATCACAAGGAAAAATTATACCTAACCAAGGCCATTCATGGTAACTTAAAAATGTCAACCAAGAGCTATAAGGTAGTTACAAATCATACCATCTAGATTTTCCAAAATCCCAAAATAGAAAAAGTTTTAACCCCCTTGGGCATAGATGTGTCAATATCTGAAATTAATAATTGCCAACTAGAACAAATGCCAGTGGGAATCAGAAACAAAACATACAAGACCAGAGACCAGAGGACACTTACTTAAGCTGCTCAAGTTAAAACATGATGAAAAACTGTACCCCATTTACTCTAGACCAGTGTAGTCACAATCATTTGGTGGGTGTTAGCAAGACCAAAAGAAATTGAAACTAAGCAAGTTAAAACATGAACAAAAACTAGGACTCGTTCACTATAAACCACTGTAGTCAGAAAAACCTCCATGGGCCTAAATATTTCAATGTTTGAAATAACTATGGGCAACAAGAGAAAATTCCAATAGGCATGAGAAACAAAACTGGCAAGGCCAGAGACTAGGGGTAACTTACTAAGTTCTCAAGTTAAAACATGAAAAAAAATTGTACCCCACTCAGTCGCAACCAGTGGAGTTAGAATCAGCTAATGGGTGTCAGAAATACCAGAGGAAACTTACTTAAATTCAACAAGTTAAAACATGAAAAAAACCTAGACCCATTCACTCTAAACCAGTGCAGTCAGAATCAGCCAGGGGATGTCAAAAAGACCAGAGGAAACTTACTTAAACTGAGTAAGTTAAAACATGAAGAAAAACTAGACCTTGTTCACTATATACCAGTAGTCACAATGGACTCGTCTATGCCCAAAAAATATCCAACTAAGTTTTCGTCTCAGTCCGAATCATTCAAGTCAAACAAAAAAATCTCGACTCATACAAGTCCATTCTTGTCAAACATGTCACCCTGCCAGCAGGCCCCAGGCAAAAGTACCCTGAAAATAATTTTTAAAAATTAATAAGAAAAGAAATAACAAATTTACAGGAGGAAAAATAAAAATAAATTTAAAATACAAGCCAAACCCTCTAATTACCTTCCTAAAAGCGCCCCTTACTTTTATTACCTCATTCTACTTCTCAAATCTTGCATTTGGATTATTTGGAATTGAAGGAAAAGGAAACCCTGCCTAGCAATCTAATGTTGAAGCTGATTTGACATTGATTAAAGGTTGAGCAGTGTTGACTCATAGGTTATAATTTGATGAATTTATGGATTGTGGAGGTCTTTTAGGGCCTCAATGTTAATGTATTATGTCCCACTAAATCTATTATGTTTTCATAACATTATTTTTATGTCTCAGCCTCGCAGGACTCGTACATTATATATGTCGATGTGATTTTTCCTATTTCCACCCTCACATGCAATATAAATAAGCAAACATGTGTATTTGGGGTTAAATTTTTCATACTTAAATTTATGTGCATGAATTTTTTTTAAATTAAATATTGAATATTTTATGTAATTTTACTTTTTTCATGTCAACTCTAGGTCAAAGACCAAAACCCAAGTCAATTCCACAAAAAAGTGTTTGTTGCCCCAAGCCAAGTCTAAGTCTGACTACTTTTCTATAAATTAAACAAGGATGTCAAGACAAACACTAAATTCCAATACTTTACTCAAAATAAAACCTTGATTTCTAGCACTACAAACTAAAACCATGAGACCATAAATCATCATGTAAAACACTCACACCTAGCCCAAAAAAAAAATGCAAACACAGGTTTTCTTTGTTAGATTCTTGTCTCTTTAATGCACCCTTACTCTAGATTATTTTCCATGTGTTAGAGTTGGATGGTTCTTGATCTGAATTATACTTTTTTCACTACTTTCTGTACTTTCTTGTCATAGAATCATAGGCCTTGAAATGGCCCACATCATAAGCGCCACCAATTTTGTTGTAGCAACATCAAAGGGAAATGGTGCCCTTGAAAACCTGAAAATTTGTTCAAAAAGGCTTTCATGAAGTAATGAATCTACACTTGTTCTGCCCCCCCCCCCCCTCCTATATTAATTCCCGTGGATAAATACAATTATGCATGTTATGATTGCAGACACCATACCCTAGTAGGCTATTTTTTTTCCTAATATCATCTAAAGACTAAGATTAGAATTTGGATCCACCAAGTTCGGGAACCTTATGGTTGGCATATTAAGAGAATCCAGAATATGACTAAGGGTCTATTCTGTTCATGATTAGTGGGGCCTAAATTTTTATGGATATCATGGAAGGTAGGCCTTGGGTTTTCCAAAAAACCTAGTTTTCTTTTTTGCATTGGATAGAGAACTTTTTAAAAATAACTTTGCTTCACTTCACTACCCAATTTGGGTAGAATCTCCAAATTTCCCTCTAACTTCTGCATCAGTAAAATTTTCCTCTTGCATTTTGAATCTGTGTCTACAAAAATGAGGTGACAATTTTTGTCAAACAAGGATAGAAGCACGCATTGGCCTCATCATTTTGAAAATGAGTCAATTTGGATTTTAATGCATCAATCAATCACTTGCCAACAATTTCAATGCATTTTTAAAACAGATCCTCTCGTCAAACTTTTCTCTCCTTATTTTATAATGAATATCTCAAGTTCCATGGCGACAAGGTACTTCAATGATGGCCCCTCGACAGAGGAAGAAAATTCTCTTTTTTCCCTCTCGCATACACTGCGAAGTCTCCTGAGCACTTTTACATTTGAGGAAATCTTGATTTTGTATTATTTTTTAGAAATTCCTACACAAAATGGCGGACCACTCTATTGTCAAAACCCTCACATCCGAGATGATGTTTCGTCCAAGTCTCAAAGTTTGCAATTGTTATCATTCGAACATAACTAGTTGACAGGGTTTCTTCCAAAATGGATCTAAAAATTCAAGGATTTACACATGCTCAATTTCTCCAATAATTTTTTGTATGGATAGATTCCCACCCAAGTATCTGAATTGCAAAGGCTCTCTGGACTACACCCGATCCATCAAAGGTGTGCTCTCAGGATGAAACTCTATGGGGAAGTTTTGATGCGTTGTCCGCTAATGGTTTCATTAGCTCCGACAAGACTGATACTATGTTCAATTTCAAGGGCTAGGAATAAAATTTGCGTCTTCAAATACTTTATTTATCTGAGGGTTTCATAGAATTGTCAAACAATAGTCTAAGAGGTAGAATTCCTTCACAGTTTGGGTTTCTCAAAGGCCTCAAGAGTTTAAATATTTCCAAAAATAAGTTGACAGGACACAGACACATCAAATATGGGGTCTAGACCAAAAAATACTAATATAGGTCAGACACTACTGCAAACGCAACAGACACAACATGAAACTCAAATTCAAGACATAAAAATCAAACAAGCTCAATAAATTCTCTTAAGGCATTAAAATTTGGGGTTTTGACAAGCTAAAGGAAATCAGAAAATAGAAAAAAGATTCAACTTGGTCATTTCTCCTAGTTCATTTTATAAATACCTAATGGCAGGCTATCGACGAAGGTGAGCAGTATCTTACTTCCCCCTCAGAGGCCAATCTGGTGTGCATCTCCACATCTGTGGCATTAACCATCTATCTCAAACGATACAAAGGAGTAGAGCATCCCTCCTCTAAATCCCGCAGAATGGTCACCACACGGTTCCACTTTCTCCGACTCCTGAAGGGTGTTTTTTTTGTAGGTAGGAATAGGGAGGCTGGGGTGAAGGGTGAAAAATTTTTGAGGTTGGAATTGGAATTAAAATTAAAAATTAAAAATTAAAAAATTAAATGTAAATAATAATATTTAAAATATATATATATATATATATGTATATATATATATATATATATGTATATATATATATATATATATATATATATATGTATATATATATATATATATATATATATATATATATATAGTATTAAATTAAAAGTTCAATATAAATGAATAAGATATTAAGGTGTATATAAATTATTTAATATGTAAAACTTGCAAACACAATTAGTAGTTTTATGCAGTGATATTTATGTGTGTTAAGAGTATAACATTTTGAAGTTTTAGTTATTTATGTGGTCATCTTTAAATTAAAAGACTCAAATTAAAATTATGTGGTTTCTTCTTGTTTTAATATAGACATAAAAAGGTATGATAACATGGCCTCACCTAAGGTTTGTCAATTATTATTTTTTTTTTACCAAGCTTCAACCTATCACAATGTGGCCAATTGCCCAGATTAGGCATTATGAGTGTTGTAGCTGCTATAACATCACCAAAAATTTTGGGCATATTCAAATTTTGGGTTCCTCCCATTTTTCTTGCTCAAACCATTAGGGTTTCGATCAGACTCTTAACTAGTTACTCTCCTCTCCCCCTTTCTGTCGAACTCTAATGTTGTCCCCATTCCTGTTTTACATGTTTCCCCCACACATCATGTGTTGCCTCAAATGTTGACCTTATAACTACATTAGGGTTTCGAAGGTGTGTCTCTTTGGTGACGTGCAAAGAGACTCCCATGACTTTAAAACTTATCTTTCCCTAGTATGTATCGCAACTAGCAGAAGCACTTCATGTGGACAATCAGGATTTCATTTTTGGCTCCCCTTATGTTGACTATACTAGGGTTTCGGAGAAACCCTAATTTGGCAAGAAAGTGACCCTCCTTTCTATTTTTAACATCAGAAAAATCATGCTGAGATTTATTGCATAGCATGTCACCCTAGGCCCTTAAATGGTCATATGCCTGAACATGTGCATTAGGGTTTGAAAGAATATATATTTTCCCCGAAATCCTTGAAACCCTAGGCGTTGGTGATTGAAGGTCCAACCCTGTCATGAATTAATCCTTACTCTTGAGGGTTCTTATCATCTTCACCTTCTCATATTATCTCCAAAATAGATCGCTCATATGCATCATGGTTTACAAGGTACCTCATACAACATTAGTCCTCATTCCCTCTCATTTCATTAGGGTTTGGGAAGGTAGTTATTGTCTTGTTTGGGTAGGTTTGGGCTGGTTTGTTTGGTTAAAAACTCACTATACGAATAAATGAACTTTTGAAGTCAACAACCTATGCAATTTGAAAATTAAGGCAACTAGACAAGAAGATTCACAAGTTTCCATTTGAAAACCTGAAAACCCAGTAACAACAAATTTTATTTGCACTCAATTCCTAAGTTGGTGACAAATCAATTCTTTGAGATGTCACATATAAGCAACTAACATGAATAAAAAAAATAGTTTCAATAAGTGCAAGAAAATAGTTAAGTTTTATGCATCTCATGAGTCCATACATGATAACTCAGTCCTAAAAAGAATATCAAAATTGACAATCACTCCATGAAAAATATAAACCAGGTAGTAGGATTCCACTCCAGAGACAAATCCAACCCAAAAAGCCAAAAATAAATTTCATGAGGGCTGAAAATGGAACCAAAGACACCGCAAAAGGTTTCCAAGAAATTAAGAGTCATCTTCAAAATAGTTATTAACCTCTGTCAACCATCTAAAATCATAATAATGTTGATCTTCCTTACAATGAAATTGGCCTCCAATAAGTAACCCAAGGCATCAACAATGCATAAATATAGATAAGGCACCAAATGATGTCCCTATTGAATCAACTAATGTAACATTATCTGTAGGGATAAGGCTTTGTGATACAAAGGAATGCCAAGGGATTGGTGAAATGATCACTCATTATACCCACACACCGTGAATCATAACCTAAGCAAGTCAACGTATCTTAAAGATGAAATAACAACCAACTCAATCATAGGATTTCCCAAGTCAATGTTCAACTTAAGGCATTGTTTCCCTATCTATCTAGCCCACTCCATTGCCTCCTAGGTTGACCAGACCCATGGAAAAACCTAGTCCACTTTGTTCACATTACATACTTAGCAACTGACCAGATCCTCGAAGCCAAAGCCTTTGCCAAAATTTTGAAATAAATGGTAAGCAAAGTAATAAGCTTCCAACCACCTATACAGTCTCTCATTTCATTATGAGGAATGGGGTTCATCAATCCATCATTGAGACTTGAGAGACTCAAAGAGGAACCTAGAAAAAAAATCTACATATAAAAAATAATTATGATCCCCAATAAATTATCATGTCAACTTAGAGACTTCATAAGGAAAACCATCCAATATTTAGGACTTTCCACTTTACGTAGAATTAAAGGAAGCACATAAATCATCTCTCATAATATCCTGAACCAACATATCATTGTTCCCAATAGTGACCTTGCAAAGGATTATCATGCAACAAGCATCTTGGGAAACACCCACACTATTTTTCAAAGAAAGAAGAGAAAATATAGACAAAGGGATACCACTGCTACATATGTATAATATATAAAGTCCATATACCAAACCCCACCTCCACACTTCTCTTATTTGCACTCAAACATGGTCAGGTCCCCCTTAAATATGCATTAAGTTGTCAACAAAGAAGAGGTCATCTAATTCCACAACTATTCTTTCTCAAAGCTAATTATAGGGGCATACAAAATAAAAAATGTATCACATGGTCCTAAATCAAGAGCATGACCCAAACACGCATGCATATTAAATCCAAACCACAAGCAATCACATGATTCTACAAAGACAAAGAAAGAGAAAGCGCTATGCCTCCACTCCCTTTAAATATCTCAAAATTCCAAAAATGGGCCATTCCAACAGTTGCTCATTTGATTTTGAATCTCAAAACCAAATCCCCCTCGGTTAAACGAACAAGTCTATTCAACACGCTTACAAGGGATATCATTCACAAAGTGGGGAAGCATCCCTTAATGGATTTCCCCATGAGATTTTCCTTGGAAAAAAATAATAATAATGAATTCAAATTGGATGTATAATTTGTTGGATTTGCAACACACATTGGGGTCATATGTTAAAGTTATACAAATTTTCATTTAACCAAGAATTAGAAGTACATACACTAACCTAAAAATAATAGTCTAAATTTTAATGGGAACTTATTAAATTCAATTTGTACAACATATTTAAATCCTGAAAATTCAAATCACCAATAAGAAAAAAAATAAAAGCATTACCTTATGTTCAATGCTAGACCCCAACAAGTGCTTATAGGGAAATCCCTACAAAAAATCAAAGCCACATGTCAACATGTTTGAATGAAATGAAAACCATGTTACATAATATTTATCTATAGAAAATAATTGGCAGTCAAGATGAAATGAATTGAAATCAATCTTATTCCAATCACCCATAATTTAGTAAAATGTATGACAAACCTTTTATGGTTAGTTAATTCAACCATATTTTAGTAATTAATCAATAATCAATAGAATGATTCCAAAACATGAACAAGACCATAGTGAGGTACAACAACACATAATTAGTTTTTCAGCATACTAAGATTCCAAGTGGATGATGGTAATATTAACGGCTCAAAAATCAACGAAAACGTCTCCATTGGGGTCGCAAGAGTGACACTGCATGGCGGGATTAAAAAACTAAGAAAAATTGGGGAACTTTCCGACAATACGTCAAAACAGTCATAACTAAAGTGTCAGAAAATTTACCATATGTATTAGTGTAGGAGTTAGGGGTTAGGGGTTAATGGGGTTAGGGATTAGGGGGTTAAATGGGTTAGGGTGTAAGGGTTTTAGCGGGTTGAATTGGTTAGGGGTCATGAATTAGGGTTTAAGGGGTTAGGGGTTAAGGGTTTAGAGGTTTAGGGTTTAGGGTGTTAAATGGGTTAGGGGTTTAGGGGTTTAGGGGGTTAAATGGGTTAGGGTTTAAGGGTTTAGGGGTTAGGGCCGTTTAATGATTTATATATTTAGAGTTTAGGGGTTAAATGGGTTAGGGTTTTAGATTTTTAGGGGGTCAAATGGGTTATGGGTTGGGAATTAGTGTTTAAGGGGTTATGGATTAACGGTTTAGAGGTTTAAGGTTTATGGGATTAAATGGGTTAGGGGTTTAGGGGTTGGGAATTAGGGGATTAAGGGCTATAGGGTTGTCAGAAAACATCTTTACAATGTGTGCTATATATTTAAAATAAATTGTCGCTATTGCGACTCTAGTTGACCAAGTCAACTTTGAATTTTTCAAAGGGAAAGTGACCAGTCTTTTCATATCCGTCGGTATATCGACACACATAACATGGACATCGCTATAGCGACGTTTTCTACTATTAATGTTGTTATTGTGACACCCTAGCTAGGTGTGTCACAATAGCGACACTTTTCATAGTGTCACAAGAGTGACAGCGTCACCATCGACGTCGCATGAGCGACACCGTGTGGCAGGAAAAAAAATTGAGAAAATTTGGGGAAATTTCTGATAGTTTTTAAGTGTTCGAAAATTGGCCATATGTACTAGTGTTAGGACTTCAAATTTCTCAATCAAATAATGGGATATTTATCTCCCAATATAAATACATGCGAGAAACTATGGATAATTTTGGACTGGAAGATTGAAAGACAGTTAGCACCCCCATGGTTACATAATGTAAGTTATGCAAAGAACATGAGGCATAATTGGTTAATCAGGTTGTCTACAGAGTGATGGTAGGAATATTTTTGTATATCACAACATCTAGACCAAATATCATGCAATTAGTAGGCCTAATGGTCAAATTTCAAGCCTGCCCCTGTGAAAGTCATGTCATTGCTTTCAAAGGTATCTTCAAATATGTGAAAGGAAAAAAAACTATGGGTTGTGTTATTTGAGTAGAGATGTTAAGTTAAAGCCTTATACTGATGTTGATTGGGTAGGAATTATTGATGATGGAAAGAGAACCTCTGGTGCAACATTATTTTTGGAGACTTCTTAGTTTCCCAGGTCAGCAAGAAGTAAGACTCCATTTCTATATCAATTTTTGAAGTAGAATATATTGTAGTTGTTGAAACTGGAAACAAGAAGAGGTTTCTAATTTAATTTTCCCTTAATTAAAATAGAATTAAATTGTAATTCCACATCACATGACAACTTGTACGAGTTAACTAAGCCAAGATAACTTAGCTAGCTCAGTCAATTCGAGTTGAGGGTCAAACTAGAGGCATGTAGAGTTCTCCCTAAGTTTTAGAGAGTCCAGTTGCAATTTATTTTCAGTTGTAATTATTCAACTTAACTATTTGAGTTAAAATCAGTTTAACTAGTTCTAACTGATGGAGGAACTAGTGAGAGGTCTAGTGAATTAAATTATATTTAATTCACATTCAGTTATCAATCATATCACTGATAATTCGCTAAAAATATCTCAAGCATATCAGTTCTGAGCAAGACCCAATTGAGATTGGAGTTAAAGGGAAGTGTGTTATCAGTTGTATAATTATAAAATCATACAAGTGGTGCATGGCGTCATCGAATGGCCTTAGATGTATTACGCAATAATTATTAGGTAATTTCCTAATTAATAGGGGATCAATTTCCATAGGGATTGTGCAAGAAAAGAAGAGCATCCAGAGGCAAGAAATTGGTTAATTATTGAACCAAATATAGCCTAGGATAGCGTGAGATAGACAGAGATAGTGCAGAGAGCTCTCAAGCCTGAGAGAAGCATTGTATTGTTTCATATTATTTGAATTATGCAATATATAGATAGTGGTGTTTTTAGATGAGGCTTTCCCCACATAAATCTTTGTGTTGTGTGATTGAAATTATTAATCTTTCTTTTTCATGTGATTGTGAGATCGTAATTGGTTTCTACGATTTGTAGAGTAGATTCAAGTATTTTTTTTATCATATTAAAAATATAAGTTTGAATCTACATGTATTTATACATGGTATCAAATTAGGAATAATTATATAATATAATAATATGATTTTGTTTTGAAAAGGTGAATCGAATTTTCATATTTACTGTTTAGGACCAGCAGCAAGATCATGATGTCTTTATGTGGATTGAGACTCAAATATTCCCTTGAGGGTAGTTCGAATTTCATAGCTTGGAAGGATAGGATGAAAGAAGTTTTGGAAGACAAGGGGTTGAATGAGTTCATAGAAATTGATATTCCTAGGCCCACAGCAGTAGATGCTCAAAATATTGATGCATGGAAGAATAATGTAGCAAAGGCGAGAAGGATTTTGCTAGAAGACGTTTGAGATCATATTTTATCAAACCTACATGGAATTGAAACTCCATATGCTATGTAGAAGGCCTTAAAATATTTTTTTCAGAACAGCAACGACCATAGGAAGCTTGCACTAAAGGAAAAGCTTTGAAAAATAAATATGGAGAAGGGTGACACAATACCAAAATACTTGACAAAGTTCACTCAATGTCGAGATGAGCTTGGAAGTGTTGTTGTTACAGTTTTTGAGGATGAAATAGTGATCCTATCACTTCTAGGCCTTCCCAAGAGCTGGCATAGCTACCACGATTCGATGAATGGGAGGGAGAAGCTACCAGAGTGGGAGCGATTGTGGTATGACTTGGTACAAGAAGATGTTCAACGAAATACCATAGATGGATCCTCATCAAATGATGGTGATGAGGAAAATTGTGCCTTTTTTGGAAAGGTGGATAAAGGGAAAGGGAAGGCATCCCATTCCAAATCAGATTTTGGTTAGACAAGCAATAAGAAGGACTTGTCGAAGGTTAAATGTTTTCACTATCATGAGCTCGAACACTATACCACAAAGTGATTTCACAAGAAGGCCGACAAGAAACCCTCAGGAGGAGAGGAAGGTGAAGCTCTTGCTTCACAATTCAAGTTGGATTTCCCTCTCATCACATGCATGGTGTCATTAGTGATGGGTTCTGTGTGGTGCCTAGATAATGTAGCTTCATTCCATATGACCGAAAACAAATAATTCTTCATAAACTTGGAGGAGAAGGATATCTAAATGCACATCGATATGTGAGATTATGGGAGGTATATCACAACTGGCATAGGTACTGTTAATTTTCAGAAAGAGTCGCATACTCATCTCACATTAAAATATTTCATGTATGTTCTTGGCTTAAAGAATAATTTAGTTTTAGTTTCTATGTTAGAATAGCATGGCTATGTTGTGATATTTAGAAAATGAAATATTTTCCTTCATAACAAATCCATAATATAGGTGAATAATATTGGGGTTTGGGTAAAGCACCTATACAAATTAGATGTAGAATATTTTGATTCCTTGAGCACGAAAACAGAGAAGGTGCAGAGCCAATACATCGGTGAGTTATGGCATAGAAGATTGGGCCATCTACACCATGGCACTTTGAAGATCATGCAACATATTTCTATAGGACTTTTCAAGGGTGAAATTGACAAGATAGATACACGCAAAGGATGTACATTGGTTAAGTACACGAAATCCACCTTTCATGATAAGGGAATTCAAGCGAAGGTGATCCTTAAAAGAATTCACTCATATGTGTGTGGATCGTTTTCAACAACCTCCATAGAAAAACACAGGTGTTATGTGATTTTTATAGATTATTTTTCAAGAAACTGTTGGATATTATTCATGTAGAAGAAATATTAGACTTTCTCAAAATTTTGTGAGTTCAAATCACTTATTGAGAAAGATACAGGGAAGGAGAAGCCTCTCAAGAGCGATAATGGTGGATAATATGTCTCGAATGAATTCAAGAAATTTTGTGCTTCACAAGGAATTTGATGGGAATTGATACCACCTCATAACCCACAACAAAATGGGGTTGCAGAAAGGAAGAACAAAACTATTTTGGGAGTAGCACAAGCAATGTTGGAAGATTAGAGCCTACCATTTCACTTGTGGATTGAAGCATGCAACGTAGAATTATTTTTACAGAACAGAATTCCTCATCAGATTCTCGGGATGAGTACACCACAGGAATATTTTTTAGGTAAGAAACCAAATGCGGTGCACTTTAAAATTTTTGGTTCATCAGTTTATTGTCATGTAACCAAAGATGCCATGAAAAAGCTAAAGCCAACAGCTGAGTTGGGAATATTTTTGGGGTAAAAAAATACACCTCACAACTATCAAGTGTACTTTCCATCTCACAGGATGACAGTGGTCAGAAAAGATGTGAAATTTGATGAAGAGAAGGCAATGTGAATTTCCCTTGAGAGGCAGCTTTAGTTGCATGTAGTTGAGGAGCTCTTATCTCCAAAAGAAGAACCTCAATATTTGGAGCAGCCACAAGTAGAGGAACAGAGAGTGGAAGATCCCACTCATGCATAGACATACAATGAAGTAAGTGCACCAAAGAGGCTGACAGATTGGTGCTTGATGCTAGAGGGAATTTGGGAACACCCACATCACAGCGCAGGAAGAGAAGGTCCCTAGAGCGGTACACTTGCTACATGGATCTTATGAGTAAGAGTGTATATATTGAGCCATCCTCATTCAAGGAAGCAGTGTAGAAACCAGTTGGGGTTGATGCCATGGTAGAGGAGTATGACTCCATCATCAGAAATAGTGCACGGGAAGTGTCCCAAGACCAGAGGGAAATTCAGTTGTAGGATTTAGGTGGATCTACAAGGTGAATAAGGAAACATATTGGATTATTGAGAAACGCAAGGCCATGTTTGTGTCCAGAGGGCTCTCTTAGGTAGAGGGAATTGATTAAAAGGAGACCTTTGCTCCAGTTTTAAGGTGCTCTTCAATAAGATCTATCCTTGCACTTTCAGTGCAAATGGGATGGAAGATACATCATATGGATGTAAATACAACCTTCCTCAATGGAGTGATTGAGGAAGAGGTGTACATAAAGCATCAAGAAGGATTTGATGCATTCGACAAAGAGTCACATGTGTGCAAACTCAAGAGAGAATCATATGGATTGAAACAAGCATCTCATTCTTGTACACCAAGATCGGTAGCTACCTCATGAGGTTGGGCTTCACCAAAAGTGAATAAAATGTGAACCTTTACCATATTGTGGTAGAAGGTAAATTATTGATCATTGTTCTTTGTGTCAATGATTTGATTCTGACAGGTGATGAGAAGCTTATCAAATCTTGCAAAGAGGATCTTGCAAGAGAATTTGAGATGAAGGATATGGGGCTCTTGCATTATTTCATTGGATTGGAAATTTTGCAAAGAAATTGGGAACTATTTGTATCTAAGGGAAAGTATGCCAATGAGATTCTAAAGAAGTTTCACATGGAGAGAAGCAAACCCATGGAGACTCCTGAGTCCTCTAGCAGGGAATTGGAGGAAGGAATATGTTACTTCAGGAAAAGTGGTAGAAGCTACCATTTACAGGAATCTTGTGGGTTCACTCATGTACTTGGTGAATATATGACCAAACATATCTTATTAAATTAACCATCTTAGTCAATCTATGGTTAATCCTACCAAGCTCTATTGGAAAGCGGGAAAAAATGTGTTGAGATACCTCAGAGGCACCACTCATTTTTTTCAATGGTAGAGGCTGACAGAGGGAGTGAAGCTTCAAGGCTTCACAAACACATATTGGGCAGGGATTCCATCTGACGGGAAGAGCACAATAGGGGGCATATTCAGTATTGGGTCAACAGTTGTTTACTGGTACAAAAGGAAGCAGACATCAGTTACACTCATTTCAGCAGAGGTAGAGTACATTGATTATATTCAAGAAGCTTGTGAGGCCATCTGGATGAGGAATATACTTGTTGGTTTGTTTGGTCAGTAGATGGATTCGATGATGATTTATTGTCATAACCTGAGTTGCATCAAACTCTCGGTTAATCTGGTCTTCCATGACAGGTCCAAGCATATTTATATCTGATATCACCATATATAGAAGAGGATTATGTCATTAGAGTACATTATTATGGAGGATCGAGATGTAGGCATCTTGACGTAGGTAATGTCAAGAGGAAAATTTGAGTTCCACAAAAGCAGGATCGGGGTAGTAGACAATCCCTTTCTTGTTGGGAGGGAGTGTTGAAACTAGAAACAAGAATAGGCTTCAAATTTAATTTTCTCATAATTAAATTAGAAGAAAATTGTAATTCCACATCACATGACAGCTTGGACAAGTTAAATAATTTTGGAATACTTAGTTAGCTCAAAAAATTTGAGTCCAGTGTCAAACTAGAGGCATGTAGAGTTCTCCCTAAGCTTTAGGGGGTCCAGTTGCAGTTTATTTTTAGTTGTAATTATTTAACTTAATTATTTTAGTTAAATTTAGTTTAACTAGTTCTAACTAATGGAGTAATTAGTGAGAGGTCCAGTGAATTAAATTATATTTAATTCACATTCAGTGATCAATCAAATAACTGATAATTTGCTAAAAATATATCATGCATGTCAGTTCTGAGGAAGACATAGTCGAGATTGTATTTAAAGGGAAGTGTACTATCAGTTGTATAATTAGAAAATTCTACAGGTCGTGCATGGTGTCAGTAGAAGGCCTTAGATGTATTGCGCAATCATTGTTGGGTAATTTCATAGTTAATAAGGGCTCAATTTCCCTAAGTATTGTGAAAGCAAGGCAGGGCATCCAGAGGCAAGAAATTGGTTAAGTATTGAACCAAAGCTAGCCTAGGATAGTGTGAGATAGAAAAATATAATGCAGAGAGCTCTCGAGCCTGAGAGAAGCATTGTATTGTTTCATATTCTTTTACTTATGTAATGTTTAGATAGCGGGTTTTTTAGTTTATGATTTCCCTAGATAAATCTTTGTGTTTTGCGATTAAAATTCTTTCTCTTTCTTTTTCATGTGATTTTGAGATTGTAATTGGTTTCTATAATTCGTAGAGTATATTCAAGTATTTTTTTTAGTATATTACAAATATCAGTTTAAATCTACGTGGATTTTCTATAGCACCTGCCACTTTCTACTTACAAATTCTTTGGATGAAGCAAAACTTGAAATACATTAAGGTAGATTTGACTGATCTAATTCCAATCATGTGTGACAACACAAGTGCTATCAACATCTTTAATAATCCTTTCATGCACTCAAAGACCAAGCACATTCCTATCAATTTTCATTTCTTAATATAACGGGTTTTTGTTAGTGTTGTTCGATTTGAATATGTGGCCAGTAAGAGAGACCTTTAGGTATCTTCAGAAGCAGATATGAGTTTTGAAAACTCCTCCCAAATGACTCAATTATAGTGAGTATTGGAAGCTACTCAACTTGAAGGGTTAATTCAAGAGTAGGGTGTAGTGTTTTAGGGGGAGACTTAAGAAGAATCGTTTTCCATTGATGACAAAAGGGGAGAAGATTAATTATGCCAAGGAAAATAACAATGGTAGGTCCCTATATTACTAGTGTATTCCCTTATTTTTGTTAGTGTAGCCCCCTTGTTGTTATTGTTGTACCCCTGTAACCCCAATATTGTTATTATTGTGCCCTTACATTATTATTGTTAGGTCGGCTAGGATTATATTGTCACCCCATGGACTCCTATATATAGAAGGAGGTTTTGTTATTTGTATCATACAAGAATTTTTCATTTATGTAATGTAAAGGAGGTTTCCCCCTCAAAGTGGTTTATTTCTAAGGCGTTGATCTCTCTTTTCTTCTATTTTTGGAGCTAGTTTCATAATATTTGGTATCAAAGCTTTGGATTCTAGGGTTTTGTAGCTCCAAATCGGTCATTGTGGAATTTTTGCTATAAATTTTTTTTCTACGAAGGTTCGGAAGCTGAAATTTTTATCACGCGTAGTATAAATCTTGAGTAACCTCATGTAAAAAATTTATATCTTGGTTCTCAATATTTTCGAAGATACGACCTATGGAATTTAGGGTTTTTTAGGCTCCTGAATTTCATCTCAAAGAGGTGACTGTGGGAAAAGCGTCATAACTCTCTCTCTATGAGAATCAGATTGGAATTCTATAGAAAGTGCTGGCAAGTACACTGACTATAGTTTCATTTATATCAATTTCAGAGCCGAAGGATGAAACAGTGACACGTGGCACGCCGTACAAATTCGCTCTACTGAACCAGTCCATAATTAGGTAATTGTGGGAGATTGGGCATAAATTTTCCTTAAAGAATCCAAATCAGGTCATACCTATGGCATTTTTAGAAGATTCAGAGGGATAATACAGCACCAAATTTTAGATATTGAAGATCTGAAATCACAGAGATAATTCAGTTTCAATATCAAGCTCCTCAAAAGCAAGAAAAAGGTGTGTATTTTTTCGAATTGCACAAGTCTTGTTTGAAAAATCAGTATGAATTGATTCCAAGGGAATATTGTAGAATAGATATTAGTATTGGGTTCTAAAATTCCCCCTAAAAAGAATTCAACACCCATTAAGCCTTCATAAGGCTCTACTATGACTCATGAAGACGAAGAAGTGCAACACGACATATCAAAATTACAAGAGAAAGTGCACCAAATTTCACTCTCGCAAAGAGAAACAAAAAATGAAATGGAAGTTTTGAAGAAAGGCGTGGAAGCTAAGATGGATGGTTTGAAGAAAGGTGTGGAAGCTAAGATGGATGGTTTGAATAATGACATGGAAGCTAAGATGGATGGCATGGAAGCTGGCAGGAATCTAAGATGGATGACATGAAAGAAAACATGGAAAACATGAAGAATGATCTAAAAGTAGACATGGAAGGTTTGACAAAGTTGATATAAGAAATGTTTCCTAATGGCGAAAAGATAGTAGATGAAACTCATGATGAGAACAAAATAAATGTTAATCGTGATTTCATAAACTCTAATGTTGGATGGAATAACCACCATATTCCAAAGATGGATATGAGGAAGTTTGATGGCAAGGATCCCATAACATGGATACAACAGATGGAGCAATATTTTTATCTCAATAATGTTCAAAACACACAAAAGGTATGCATTGCAACTTTAAATTTGTAACAAAATACATTTGTATGGTATAGATGGATTTTTTCTCGTAATAAAAAATTCACTTGGTCAATTTTTACGGAGGAAATGATAGCACATTATGAGGATACAAAGAGCAACACCTTATTTATCCAATTTATAAATCTCAAACAAAAGCGTTCAGTGGTGGAGCGCATTGAGGACTTCTAAAAATTGAATATAAGGGTAACTGATATTCTAGAGGAACACATGATTGATGTCTTCATTGGGATTTTAAAGGATAACATCCAACATGAGGTTTGCCTTTGGGAACCTAATTCATTGGAGATGGCATTCATGTTGGCAAGAAAAATTGAATGTAAAATTATGGCGACAAGGAAGCCTACCACTCAAATCTATAAAGATGGAATTGTTGCTACTCGTATACTTCCACAACCTAAAAGGTTGACACCACAAAAATTGGAAGAAAAAGGAGAAAATAGGCTTTGTTATAGTTGTGATAGAAAATACACTAAAGGTCATAAGTGTGATGAGAAGAAATTATTTTAGATATATTGTGAAGAGGGGGAATAAAATGAACAAGAAACTTCAAAAGAAGAGGATGTACACCAGGAACAAACCATAGACGAAGAAGAAATAAGTCTGACCATATCATGTAATTCATTGGCGGGAATTTCCACTCCTCAAACTCTCAAGATAGAAGGACATATCAAGAAGAAAAAAGTAATAGTGTTGATTGATTTGGGTAGTACCCATAATTTTATTCATTGTAAGGTAGCCAAGGAATTGATATGTTTCCTATACCCAGCACCAAAATTTCAAGTGATGGTTGCAAATGGAGGAACTATAAATTGCTCTGGAAAATTCCATAATATCAATTTAACCATGGGGGAATATGTATTGAATAGCCCAATGCTTTCCATTCCAATGGGAGGTGTTGATGTTGTACTAGGAGTACAATGGTTACAATCTTTGGGGACAATAGATTTTAATTTTCAAGAAATTTTCTTGAAAATTTTTTCGGAAGGAAAGGAATTCAAATTACGGGGTATCACAGGGAAGCTGGGAAAGATAATAAGCTATAATGTCATGACAAAGCTTCTGAATAAATAACAACAAGGCGTAATTGCACAATTATGCTCACTAGAAGTTCCAACATAAAAATCATTTATGTCTCCAGATATCCAAAAAGTCTTGGACAATCATTCCAAGGTGTTTGAAACTCCTAAAGGACTCCCACCTATTCGTGATCATGATCATGCTATTCATTTGATTCCAGGAAGTGTTCCTCCAAACATCAGGCCTTATGTATATCCTTATGTCCAAAAGAAAAAAATTGAAAGTATGATTGCAGAAATGTTAGAGGCTAGTATAATTCAACCTAGTCAAATTTCTTTCTTTACTCCAGTAGTATTGGTGCACAATAAGGATGGATCATGGTGCATGTGTCCGAATTATAGGGAGCTCAATAAGCTCACTATTAAATATAAAATCCCATTCCTGTGATTGATGAATTATTGGATGAATTACATGGAGCAATTTATCTTACCAAGTTGGATATTTGTTCAAGATATCATCAAATTAGAATGAAGACTGAAGATATTCCGAAAACAACATTTCGAGCTCATGAGGGTCATTATGAATTTTTTGGTCATTCCTTTTGGACTTACCTATGCACCTTCTACATTTCAAGGTTTGATGAATTCCATTTTCAAACCCTTCCTTAGAAAATTTGTGCTAGTGTTTTTTGATGATATACTAATCTACAGCAGGTCTTCGAAGGATCATGTTCAAGATGTTTGTAATAATTCCCAACTAAAACAAAATATTCTCTTAGAATTGCACACTTCTCCTTTAGGAGAACACTCAGGATTTTTAAAAACTTAACACAGGGTGAAGAAATAATCTTTTTGGGATGGCCTTAAATCTAATATTCAAAAGTTTGTGGCAGAATGTTTGGTTTGCCAGCAAAATAAAGTTGAGACAATTAAGACCCAGAGTCTTCTACAGCCTTTATTCATTCCAAGTCAACGTTGGGAGGAGATTTCAATGGATTTTATCACAGTTTTACCTAGGTCTAAAGGAAAGAGTGTCATCATGGTGGTAGTTGATAGACTTACCAAGTATGCACACTTTTGTGTATTATCTCATCCATTTAAAGCAAGTACAGTTACTACTGCATTTATGGAAACAATTCAAAAGCTACATGGAAACCCAAATATTATTGTAAGCGACAGAGATCCCATTTTTACTGGAAATTTTTAGACGGAATTATTTTCTTGTTTGGGTACTCAACTAGCTTATAGCTCATATTATCATCCTCAATCCAATGGTCAAACTGAGATAGTGAATAAATGTTTGGAAGGATATCTTCATTTTCTTGTATCTAATAAACAAGCACAATGGGTCAAGTGGTTACCTCTCACTGAATGGTGGTATAACACTTCCTTCCATACTGCAACAAAAACGACCCCATTTATGGCAGTTTATGGATATCATCCACCATACCTCACATCATCTTTAAGAGAAAATTATAAGGCTCGGGAAATGAAATATCACATCGAGCATCAACAAGAAGTTCTCCAACTCTTAAAGGATAACCTAAATTTGGCACAAAATCAAATGAAACAACAAGAAAAACAACATCGCGGCGAGAGAAGTTTGATGTAGGATACTGGGTATTTTTATGGCTACAACTATGCAAACAAATTTCCCTCAAGCAAGCTAAGAAGGATAATAAATTATTGCCAAAGTACTATGGTCCTTACAAGGTGTTGTAAAAGATTGGTACTATGGAATACAAATTGGAGCTTCCTGCTTCTTCGCAAGTGCATCTAGTTTTCCATGTTTCATGCTTAAAGAAGGTTATAGGTGACAAAATTCCAGTTCAAACAATATTTCCAGAACTCTATGAGTAAGGAAAAATCATATTGGAACCTGAAGTAGTCAAAGAAACAAGAACTCAACAACTACGAAATCGATCAATTTCAGAGTATCTCATCGAGTGGAAGAACTTACCCACTAAATATTCTACATGGGAGGATGAGAATTTTATACAGAAGCATCTAGAGCTACTCAAGCATTGAGGACAACACTTTTTTGAAGGAGAGGGACATGTTAGGTCCATATATTACTAGTGTAGTCCCTTATTGTTGTTACTGTAGCCCCCTTATTGTTATTGTTGTACCCATGTAACCCCAATATTGTTATTATTGTTCCCTTACATTATTATTGTTAGGTAGGCTAGGGTTATATTGTGACCCCCTGGACTCCTATATATAGAAGGAGGTTTTGTCATTTGTATCATCCAAGAATTGTTCATTTATGTAATATAAATGAGGTTGCCCCCTCAAAGTGGCTTATTTCTAAGGTGTTGATCTCTCTTTTCTTCTATTTTTGGAGTTGCTTTCATAAAAAACAACAATGAAGAAAACCATGCCTGGTTTTAGGGGGAGCTTAGTTTGTTTCCATCAATTCCAAAGGGGTAGATTATTGGAAAATTAGCATTTTCTAAATGGTTGGTGGAACCTAGTATTTTCGCATTGATGTCAACCATATTACCATTGATGTTGGTGGTATCAAATGTTGGCATTGGTGTGCATGTTGTGTTGAGGTCAAGGATAGTTTCATGGTTTCTAAAATCACTTGTAGAGAATCATCATATTAGCAGGCTAAGTGGGGAAGCCATAAAATGATAACTATGAAGGCTGGGAGTCCCAGAGTTTGGAGGCATTTCTACCTAATGTGTTTAGCTTAGATGCTCTTTGTTATGGCATAGTTGGATATTGTTCTGGAAGATATTTCCAATGGTATGACGAAGTCTGCAAAAGGAATTTTGGATCAAGAGTTACATCCAGTTGAATTTTTCTGATAGAAAATTTCTAACACTCATGACTTAGGCAGATTTTGGACTAAGGTCGAGACTTAGGTGATTTTGACCTAGTCGAAGGTTGGGTCGAGCAACAGAGTTTGGCAGGAGAAAAATTCCCAACCCCCAACCCCCCGATCTATGAAGGACCAACTACCTAGTCAGGCATGGTGGAAGGTCAGGTTGTGCAACATAATTTGGCAGAAGAACAAAGTCCCGACCCCTGATCCCCAACCTACTTGGGACCTGATATAGACAAACACTTGGCAGAGTTTGATTGGCGCGCGATAATATCTTGGTAGAAACGTGGAAGATGACATCAGCATAATGTGGTGGTACAAATGACACATGGTAGGCATGTTTCAGCATCTGGAAGGTTCCATGTGGCCTAGATGATGTTAGCATCACATAAGTTGATGATGTGGTAGAATATCGAAGTTTGTGCCAAGGGGTTTTTTTGTGAAGTTTTACCTTTGTGTTTGGTTTTCAGCATTGAATGAATAAAATGGGCCAAAATAGTGAAAAAGGACCAAAGTTACGCCTACTTCCAAATTGAACCTTTGAGCTAGTCGGCCTTATGGGAAAGTCAGGGTAAAGTAAAACAAAGATGCATAATAGTTGGAGCGGATCGACCCATGACCATCCAACATCCAAATCGATGTTGGAAGGTGTGCCCAATAGTTATTTTTGCATGGTTTACATGTGTTATTGGTGACTTCAATAACTCTATCAAAGACCCATATTTATTTCCAGTATTAATGGCAACTGTAGAGAACAGAAACATAAGGCAGTGTGGACCATGACTTGCAGAGATAATTTACTGGGCCTGGCTCAGAAAAACAAACCATCCATGATCTGTCTTGCATGCTACGAAGAATTCAATGGAGAATATGGTTGGATGTAGAAGATTTTATTAGAAAACAAGAAATTCATGCTTGAGCTACATGTTGATCAATGTGATCAATTTATAAGTATGGAACATCTTTTTATAGTACACAATTTGAATGAGAACTAATTATTGGCATAGTGAAACACTCAGAAGCCCATTATTTGCATTAAGTTAGTTTTTGTGAATGAGATTAGAAGGAAAAATGAAATGGGAATCCATGTTGAAGTATTCATGATAGGTCCAACATCGTTGATCGTGCAACAGATAAAAAAACCATAGATGGTAGGAATTCAACATAAGGGGAATATAATAGTTTGTGTGATTATGAGTAAGTGAGGTGTAGAGTCAAGTGCTAAGAACTAACTATGTTTATAGAAGTAGAGAGGGTCGAGACTGGAGTAATTTGAGTAGTGAAGTTACATATTTGAAGAGAAGGAGTTGGTATAGAAATAGATAAGGTTTATATTTATAAGAATATTTATTAGCCTCTATTTTTAGTTTGAAAATTGTATGAAAATCATAAATGTTGCTAGAAGAGGTAGTGTATTTCATTCATAAGAGGTTTTTCCCTCTTTGAAAGTTGTGGATTTCTATATGAAGGTGGTTGGGGCCTCCTGTGAGTGAGTGCTCACAAAAAACTTGATGTAAGTAAGTGGGTTCTTAATTTACATCATAATAAAAAAAATTGGTGGTTTCTTCTCTTTCAGTTTCCATGTAAAAATATATGTGTCAATGTGTGTGTGTGTTTCTCAACTAATTCACTGTGTGCTCATGTGAATGGTTTTATTTACAGCAAGTTTAAATTGTAGTCTAAATGCTCATACAAATAACTAGCATAAATAAAAGGAAATATAAGAATTGAGCACAAAATTTTAATAACCTCAGAAATTTTGATTTTCCTCCTTCCCCCTCTCAGTAATTGGCTTATTTCAACATATTTTTTGTGTCCTTAATTCCTTCTGGGAGCATGTGAAATGGATGAACTATCCCATGGGGCCACTTTCCCACTTTTCCATTAGTTGTCGTTGTCAACTGTCAATGACGACATGTCCTGCAGCCTCGTCACCCTGCTACTTCATTTGTGCTCTTCTATTTTCCTTCAGTGATCATGTTGTAGAGATGATGTATATTGATGGAGCTTGTCATTACATCTACACCAAAACACTACCAGTTCCTGGTTGAATTGGCTCTAGAAATGGCCACATTAGCCCAACTCCTATTCACCCTGTAATTCCTTCACATGCATGGCTCAAACCTTTTAGGGTCTGGCCTACGAGATTATGTCATTTTTTCAACATCACAGACACCTGGTACCTCTGGAGTGGTGAAATGTGTCACTCTGAAAGGTCTCATATTTCCACCAAAAAAATCCAAAAATACTTGCCACATGTCACGCTCTATTTGGTCCATGTCATTATTGATGTCATTATCCACCTGTACTACCACCTTTTCTTTTTCCAGAGAGGAGAGAGAAATTTCTTAGGCCATGACTTTTCACCATATTCCTTTATGAAAAATCTAAGGGTCCCAACCATTTATCCTTCCCACTCGTAGGGATTTCATCATCCCTAGCTAGCATCATACTGCTAGCCTCTTTTATGCATTAGTCAAAAATTTCCAGGATAGGCCCTGTGAGCTGAGACGTATAGGGGGCTCCACCAACATCCAAAAGTATACTGCCATGTGTCTTGAGAGAGAAAGGGTTCTCGTGGCCTGGATTTTTGTTTAATTCCTTTATAAAATTTATAAGGGTCCTAACCTACCTCTTCTCCTCTTTCCAATTTTCTCTCCTTGTCCCAAAAATAGTCTATGGACAAACATTTTGGGGCTATTTCGTTAGTATGAGATGTATGGGGGTTCCACCAATGGGCCAATAGAAGTCATTTTTTTTTCTATGTTATCTGTTCCATGGCTTCCCGGAGCTTTTTTTGGTCACTCCACTAATTGTTCTGCTTTCGAACACACCAAACATAACACACACCAAGGGTCCTCTATCCATTTAGCTCTACAAACTTTGACTTTGGGGTCCCTAGCTTTGACTAGCTCTAAATTTTGATCCAAGAGGCCAATTTCATACTTTCTCATATCACTGGAAAGTTCTTTCATAGCTCTATCCATATACTTGGATTCCATGTGATCCTGATGTGCTCTTCTACATCAAAAATACTTTAAAATTATCTGCTCCATCTCCATCCATTCTCCCATCTATAAATTTCCATCCTTTGCCACTTTTCCATCAATGAAATTGTTTTTCTTCCTTGGCCATCAATGTGTTTCCTTCTCCATCAATTAAAACACATTCCTAACATTACCCCCCTTTGTAATTGATGAAAAAAAAATCATCAAACAAAGCATCCTTGTGAAGACACATCAAATATAATTATCTCAAATTTATCGTTTAGATGTTGCGCCCCTTGTGATGTACTTCTCTTGTGTTGTACTATTTTTTTCATGGTGTTTTTGTTCTTCTTCTACACCGTGACTTCACCAAGACTTATTGATTTTGTTTGATCACTAAGACATCCCCCCCCCCCCCCCCCCCTTTTACATCAATGGAAAATACACCAACATTCTCCCCCTACAAAATTACTCCCCCTATCAACAATCCTCCCCTATCTTGTTGATCCTATGGACTTGGCAGCTTCATCTCTATATGTTGATGGTATACCAGTTGCCTTTATTCCTCTTTAAAGAAGAGCTAGTGGAGGGAGGCAAGAGGAAAAACTCCCAATATTTTTTGCAAATAATCAAATGGTTCCCTTGGGATAGGATTGGTTAAAATATGAGAAAATTTTTATTTTGTAGGAACATACTCCATCTTCACAATATAATTGACAACTTTATCTCTCAAGAAATGATGATTGAAATATGATATTTCTTGGAGTGAAAAGTAGGGTTCTTTGACATGATAATGCCACTTGTATTGTCACAAATAATAGGAATAGGTTGATCATAAATCACTTGTATATCTTGCAAGGTCTGCTTCTTCCACAATATTTGGGTGCAACAAGAAGTTGCTACAACATATTTTTCTTCAGCTATAGATAAAGAGATGGAAGCTTGCTTCTTGCTCAACAATGAAACTAGACACTCTCTAAGAAAGAATACACCACCACTAATGATATTTCAATCATCTATATCACCTTTCCAATCAACATCAATATAAGAATTTAGCATGAAATATTTACCTCTTGGTTACTACAATCCCTAATACATTGTAGCTCTGAGATATCTGAGAATCCTCTTGGTTGCTAGAATATCTCTTTTTTTGGGGGCTACTTGAAATATTTCAATAATACCAATGGATTGCATAATATCTTGTCTTGAAGCTATCAAATATAATAGGGTTCCAATAATGTATCAGTATAAAGTCTAGTCCACTTCAGGCAATTTATCAGTCTTGCTAAGCTTCCAACCTATAACCATTAGTGTGCTCACTAGAGATAATTCCTCCATGCCAAATTTTTTCAATACTTCCTTAAGATATTTACTTTATGAAATGAAGATCACCTTGGGATTCTGCACAATATGCAATCCAAGGAAATAATAAAGCTCTCGAAGCATATACATCTTGAACTCGACCTCCATATCTGTTGTAAAATGGCTTGTTAATAAATATGAATCACCTGAAAAAATGATATTTGTTAGGGTCCTATAAATTATAGGATCTCAAGGTGATTGAGTATTTTATAGTTGCAATTTCATATTTTACATTATTTTCAATATCCAAATGATTTCCAAAAAAATATGAAAAAGAAAAATAACAGAGGGTATATTAAAAAAATAATAAAATAAAGAAAATAAAGAGAATAGAAAAGAAAAATAAAGAAAACCCCAAAAATAATAACACTGAAAGTGCTGCAAATCAAAATGCCACTGCTGATTATATTAGTTTGTTCAATTCATACAGTTTAAGCATGATTGGACAATTTTAAAATTATGTTGGATAGAATAGAAAATGAGGATTTTCCAAACATTTTAATCTTGGCAAATCAGTAAATAGGTAGAAATAAAATTGATTCAACAATTCAAACTGAATCAATAGGAGAAATAAGGGAAAGAGTAAGTTAGAATTTCATTAAAAAAAAGGAGATATGGGTATGCAAGCCTCAATGCACCATACAAAATAATGAAAGAAAAAATAAATGTGGAGAGACATGAAATTTACTCTAAAACCTCATTCCAAAGATTTCATGTATTTTCATGTATGGAGAAAAAATCAAAAGGAAAGGTGTTTTATCCTATGTTTTGGGGATTGACTCATTTTAAAGTTTATTTTACATAGCTATATGTCATATCCTAAAGTCCCAATAATTTATACTCAGCCCAATATTTCATTTAATCTACCCGACTCCACCATCCATTCACCCATCGCATCATCATTAAACTTATGCCACCTTCCACTTCATATCTGCACCCACTATCACATCCGATGGCCCATATTTATTTTCCATCCCCCTTCATCCTCCTAATTTTAACGTCAAGGGGGGGGGGGGGGGGGGGGGGGGGGGGTGGTTTGGGGTGGAAATGGGCGGTTCCAAATATCCCCTCACATTACGTGCAAAGTTCCCATCATTTCACACTCCCCCCTTGGCATTCCGCTTATCGTCATGTTCCCCCCCTCGGAAAATCAGTTTCCACAGTGATTAAACCGCATTTTTGACTGCTAACCCTCTTCCATTCTCGTTGCTCCATGTTACCACTCTCATCACGTCTACCCAATCACTCCCACTCCTGCCTAAACACCCGTTGAACATTTAATTTTTTAAACTGTTACCCAACAGTCCTGTGCCATGTCAACAGAATCCCTGCCATCCTACAAATTTACCTTTCCCCACTTGTTTCAAAGGTTTTAGTGTGTTCTCAATATTGTTCTTGTAACAGGTGATCGAATTCAAACTTTAGCAGATCTAAAGAAAGCGCGGAAAATTCCAAATGATCTGCAGATCAGAAAAAATCCCTCTTCTTTAATCCCCTTTTCTTCTAATTCCCCTTCTGATCAAGCAGAAATCCCTTCTATTTCTTCCCCTCTCTATTTAATCCCCTTCTAATCTATGCACGTGAAAATACAGAAAATACAGTCAGTATCATTTCCAGAGACAGTCATGCCTCCAAAGAAGAAGGATCAGGAGCCATTCAATCCAATGTTTCACCCTCCTATGGACCTTGATCACATTGACCTTGCTAACAGGGATTTTAAAATTCACGAGACTCTCTCAAAATTAGACCTCTTCGACATATACTGTTGTTTGGAAGATAAAGTAATTGATAAGGCTAATGATATAGGATTGTCGGACACAAACTTGCCATACTACATCTTTCCAAAAACTCACAATTTCCCTGAATTTATAAGAAAGTGTCATGCATGTTATGATCCAAATTAGAGGGTTGTTGTTGCCCCCACAAGGGACGTTTTGTTCACCATTAGTGCCAACTCTATCATCCAGATGATGCAGGCTCCTGTCATTGAAAAAACTACACCCTTTTCCCATGAAACCCTCAGGGAATTGTATCAGAAATTAGATTTTTCTAGTAGAGCCAAAACCCTTGAATTATTCATGGCTTGATACACTCCCCTGCCCAAGAATAATTATCCGTACTCGTCTTCTACATTCCTTGATAGCACTCATCACATAGCCATTATCCTTTCTTACCTACCAAGATACTATTCAGACCAGTGGCTAGACGAAGTAATTATAGGCTTCCTGTCATTACTTTCATCAGAATCTAAACCTTCCATCATGTTCAATTTTAGTCAATTCCTAGAAGATGCCATTCATGATTAGTTTGTCAATTTTCACACAGAGGAAGTGTTTAAATACACTTCAGTAATTTTTTATATGTTTGTACATTTTTAGGAAAACAGGTTTCAGTTTGCAATGAGAAAATTGAATTAAGAATCACACCCTCAGTTTGTCATCTTTTGGAAAACAATGCTGATGAAATATCATAAATAATTCACATACAAACGATTCATTGAATTGTTTGTGCATCTAGATATGAGTATCCTCAATTGCACAGTGGAACCAAGGATTAGTGAATAAATTAAAAAGATCATGCAGCTGTCATACCAAGCCAAAACTGGAGACTGGTACTTGTGTTGGGTATGTGTTATATTCTTTCCACGACTAGTCACGCGCAGGGGGTCACAGGGGGGGTGACAACCCCCCCTGTACGTTGCGCCGGGTGCAGCAGGGGGGTGACAGGGGGGGCGGCAGCCCCCCCTGTTCAGGGTCCGGGACAACGGCCCGGGAAAAAAAATTTGGACCCTATTTTTTGGTGGGTGGACCCGCCCATGGTTTTGTACATGGGTTTGCACATGGTTTTGGGGCATGATGGTTTTCAGCCCCTGGTATTTTGTAGATCTGGTCAAGGGAACTATGGTTATGTTCTAATTCAGAGTTAATGGATTGGGGTTTATGTATGCTTTAGCATGTATATATATATGTGTTGTAACACTAAAAGGAATATAACGAAAAATCAAGCTAGTCGTCCCGATTTGGGATCTAGGGGAAAATCTCTGTGTATATCTGTTTTATGTTTTACACTCTCGCTATTATTTATTTTTTGTTTTTAAGATTCATTTGCAGATAATTTATGTACATGGTTAAAACCCACATTTGGAATCAGAGTTGTTTCGGCTTCAAGGGGACACCTTTGTTGCTGAACATGTTTTTTCTCGGGCCTGTGGTAGACCCTATTCAGTGGGAGATCTGTGGGATCGATTATTGTGGTGAAATAAGATGGCGAGAAGTGGAAAGATAGAGATTGAGAAATTTAATGGTTAGAGTTTTGAGTTGTGGAAGCTCAAGATGGAGGATCTGTTGGTGGATAAAGGTCAATGGATCGCGGTAGATCTAGGTACTAGACCAATGAAAATGTCAAATGAAGACTAGAAAAATTTGGATCGGAAGGTGAAGAGCACAATACGGTTGTGTGTCTCAGATTTGGTATTGTTGAATGTAATTGGGGAAGCTACAATGAATAATTTGTGGGACAAACTTGGGACTTTGTACCAATCTAAGTCTCTGGTGAATAAATTGTTCCTGCGGAAAAAGTTGTATAACTTGAGGATGAAGGATGGAGACTCGGTGACAGAGCATATGAACGCCTTCAATATTGTGGTAAGTCAAATGTCATCTTTTGATATTAAAATCTCAGATCAAGATAAGTGCATCAATTTTTTGTGTTCTCTACCAGACTCGTAGGACAGTCTGGTTATTGCAATAGGTACTAATACAACTACCTTGAATTTTGATGACATTGTCTCAGCCTTGCTGTAGGAGGAAATGAGACGGAGAAATATGGAGGGTCAGAATGGAGATACCTTATCTGTACGAGGAAGGTCCCATAACAAAAAAAAGAATAAGTTTTCGAGTGGGATATCTAAATCTAGAGGGAGATCTAAATCTCCTAGAATGTTTGTAAAGGTGTGCTGGAAATGCAGAAAGGAAGGGCACTACAAAAAGGACTACAGATCTAAAGCTCCTGAGAAAGGAAAGGGATATGATGATGCTCCTTTTGCAGAGGAAAAAACCACCTTGGATGAAGGTGGTGATGTGTATTTGGCTTCTTCTTCAAATACACATGTAGATCATGATTCATGGTTGATTGACTCAGGTACATCCTTTCACTTCACTCCCCATAGGGAGTGGTTTTGCTAGTATGAGAAATATGATGGCGGTGATGTCTTCTTAGGTGATGATAGGAAGGCCAGAATCATCAGACGTGGAAAATTCAAGCTGAAGCTACAAGAAGCATTAGAACACTTCCTACAGTTCTGCACATTCTTGCATTGGCCAGAAATCTGATTTATGTAAGCAAGATGGATGATGCAGGTGTAAAAATAGTGTTCGAGAAAGATACTTGTAATATGGTTTGGGGATTACTGGTATTAATGCGGGGAGTTCAGATTGCAACTCTGTACAAGCTTCAAGGCAGCACTGTTATTGATGGGTGCAACAGTTCTGTGGTTCTCGAAAGTGGAGCAGAAAGCCTAGTGGTCTCTGGAGAAAAGACCATGCTATGGCATCAAAGGCTTGGACATATTGGAGAGAAGGGTCTTTGGATACTGCATGGAAATGGTATGGTAGAAGGTATGTCTAATAGCTCTATGGATTTTGATTTCTGTGAACATTGTGTATATGGGAAGCAGAATCGGGTGAGTTTTCCTTCTCGTGCTAAGAGGGTGAACAAGATATTAGAGCTTGTGCATACTGATGTGTTTGGACCTGTGTCGGTTCCATCACTGGCTAAGTCTGTGTACTATGTTTCATTCA
Organism: Pinus albicaulis; assembly: GCA_034641835.2. Classification (NCBI taxonomy): domain Eukaryota; kingdom Viridiplantae; phylum Streptophyta; class Pinopsida; order Pinales; family Pinaceae; genus Pinus; species Pinus albicaulis. The sequence goes on along the minus strand of CM076577.1, from coordinate 871,216,430 downwards.
TAGATGACTTCTCAAGGAATACATGGATATATTTCTTGAGGAATAAATCTGAAGTCTTTGACAGATTTAAAGAATTTAAGGCTCTGGTGGAAAACCAGACAGAGAAGAAAATAAAGGTGTTGAGGACAGATAATGGTGGAGAGTTCTGCAAGAAGGAATTTGAAGAGATCTGTAAGAAGTGTGGTATAGCACGGTAGAATACTACTCCATACACACCTTAGCAAAACGTAGTTGCAGAAAGAATGAAAATAACGTTGATGGAAAAGGCAAGAAGCATGCTCAGTGGTACAAGGTTAGGACAAGAATTCTGGGCAGAGGCAGTGGAGACTGCATGTTACTTGGTTAACAAATCACCTTCATCAGTGTTGGAGAATAAGACTCCACATGAGGTATGTACTGGTAAGAAACCCTCTCTTTTACATCTGAGGGTATTTGGATGTGATGCATATGTACATGTTCCAAAGGAGAAAAGGACCAAGTTGGATAATAAATCTGAAAGGTGCATCTTTATTGGGTATAAGGATGGTTTAAAGGGTTACAAGATTTGGAATCCGGAAACAAGGAAGGTTGTGTACAGCTGAGATGTGATGTTTAGAGAGGTGAAAGATTTTGTTAAATATGAAGTCCTACCAAAGGAACCTGAGAAGATATAGTTTGAGCTAAAGGAGGATGAACTAGACTCTACAACAGAAGAAGAATTAGAAGAGGAAGAGCCACAAACTTCAGCTGTGAGAAGATCAGTTTAGGAAAGAAGACAACCAGAAAGGTATAGTCCATCTGCTTTCTGTTCAAATTTTTCTTTAACTATAACTGATGATAATCCCAAAACCATCAGGGAGGCAGTAGATTCAAAGGATGGAAAACTCTAGAAGGGGGCCATGGTTGATGAAATGGCATCCTTGCATAAAAATGAGGCATGGGATCTGGTGGAGATGCCGGCTGGAAGGAAGCCCATCGGGAGAAAATGGGTGTTTAAGAAGAAGATGAATGTAGAAGGCAAGGTGGAGAAATAAAAAGCTAAGTTGGTAGCAAAAGGTTATTCCCAGGTGTCGGGAATTGATTTTGGTGATATTTTTTCTCCTATTGCCAAAGTTACTTCTATTAGATTACTTTTATCTATTGTTGTTGCATTTTATTTTGAGGTAGAACAGATGGATGTGACAACAACATTTCTTCACGGGGATCTAGAAGAGTAGATATACATGAAACAACCTGAAGGCTTTATGGTGAAGGGGAAGAAAGAACTGGTATGCAGGTTAAAGAAGTCTCTGTATGGGTTAAAATAGTCACCAAGGATATGGTATCAGAAATTTGATACCTATATATGGGGACTTGGCTTCACCAGAAGCAAGGAGGATCATTGTGTTTATTTTAAATTAATTGGTGACCGTGTTATTTATTTGGTCTTGTATGTGGATGATATGTTGTTGATTGGAAATGACAAAGAAATTATCCAAGATTTGAAGACCCAATTGTTCTCCAAATTTGACATGAAGGATCTTGGTGCTGCAAACTATATTTTGGGCATGGAAATTAAGAGAGATCGGGAAAAGAGGAAGCTCTGGTTAAACCAGAGGAAGTATGTCGAGACTATATTGCAGGGGTTCAATATGCAGGATAGTAAACCGGTGAATGTTCCTATTCCTGTAGGTGTAAAGTTGTCTGCTGAACAGTGTCCCAAGACACAAGAAGAATAGGAGTATATGTCCCGTGTTCCATATGCAAGTGCAGTGGGTAGCCTGATGTATGCAATGGTCTGTACTAGACCAGACATTGCACATGCAGTGGGAGTATTGAGCAAGTTTATGTCAAACCCAGGGAAGGAGCATTGGACAGCAGTGAAGCGGGTTTTCAGATATTTACGTGGCACTAGTGATTATGGCTTATGCTACCAGGGAAGACCAGGATTGGAAATAATGTTGGACATTCGTGGTTTTGTTGATGCAGACTGGGCTGGAGATCTGGACCAAAGAAGATCTACAAGTGGGTATGTGTTTAGCCTATTTGGAGGCGCAGTCAGTTGGATGAGTAAAAGACAGTCTGTAGTGGCTCTTTCAACTACAGAGGCAGAATACATAGCGGCCACTCATGCAAGCAAGGAAGCAGTTTGGTTGCAAAGATTGTGTTCAAGTATGGGGTTGGTACAGCAAGCTATAAGGATAGACTGTGATAGCCAAAGTGTAATTTTCTTGGCTAAGAACCCTGCTTATCATTCAAAGACAAAGCACATTGATGTTCAATATCCCTTTGTGAGAGATATGGTTGAGGATAAAAGGGTGTTGCTGGTAAAGGTGGACACTTTGAAGAATGTTACAGATGCATTGATGAAGTCTGTAAGCACTCAGAAGTTCTCTTGGTGTAGAGAAACAATGGGTGTTGTAGAGCTGGGCTAATGACTAATCTCTCTTGTGGCCCCCTGCAGAAAGAAAACAACAAGTGGGAGAATGTTGGGTATGTGTTATATTATTTCCATGACTAGTCACATGCCGGGGGCTTACAGGGGGGGAGATAGCTCCCCCTGTACGTTGCGTCGGGTGCAGCAGGGGGGTGACAGGGGGGCGACAGCCCCCCCTGTTCGGGGTCCAGGGCAGCGGCTCGGGAAAAAAATTGTGGACCCTATTTTTCAATGGGCGAACTCACCCATGGTTTTTTTCATGGGTTTGCACATGGTTTTGGGGCATGATGGTTTTCGGCCCCTTATATTTTGTAGATCTAGTCAAGGGAACTACAGTTATGTTCTAATCCAGGGTTAATGGATTGGGTTTTATGTATGATTTTGCATGTATATATATGTGTTGTAACACTAAAAATAATATTAAAAAAAATCAAGCTAGTTGTCCCGATTTGGGATCTAGGGGAAAATCTCTGTGTATATCTGTTTTATGTTTTATGCTCTCGCTATTGTTTATTTTATGTTTTTAAGATTCGTTTGCAGACAATTTATGTATAGGGTTAAAACCTACAACTTGTACCTGAATTATACAGAGAAAAGAATATATGGGTGTGATTTCCCCCCCCCTGCAAGCTTCCAAAGTTCCTCCCCATGAGGATCATTTCCCTGGAATAAATTAGATAGATGATTAATGCATATGAAGTAAATTTTTTATCAGCAAAGAAGAAATCTCATATCAGGATCAAATCCCAAATTGGTCCTTTCATTTGCAATACTAGAGCAGCAAGAAAGGAGTTTGACAAGAGGCTTAAAGAGATGAAGTTTACACAAAGTTTCACTTGGTCTTATGAACCATTGGGCATTATCCCTAAGAAGAGGGTAGAAAACAAATCAACTCCATACACTCACACCCACAGGCCCGAGATTGAATAGTTTATGAACCAGACAGATTGGATAGCAAACACCTTGCAGGAGGCTGAAGAGCAGGTAATTTCATCTTCAAGTATACAAACTCCTGTTCCACAAGAGAAGCAGAATACAGAGGATACACAAGATAAAGGAAAAGAACAAGAGAAAGATACAATAGGAAAAATACCAAGAGATGATTAGTCACCATTGGTGGCTGATACATCTAGCAAGGAGCTTAAGATGAAATATAGGAAGAGGGCAAGAATTCACATGGACATTGATCAAGACAAGGAATCAGAGTAGCAGATAGTGATAAATATCAGAGACACTCCTGGTTCCTCTCCAGCAAGTGGCCAACATATATTTTCTCCTAAAACTTCAACTACTATTCCAATTCAACATAAAATCCTTCAAACACCTACATCTACTGCTATTACAGGGGAAAAGGAGGAAGCAATATATGACACCTTCAGGGAGATCAAGAGGAAAAATGAAATATTGAAGAACAACACCTATAATCAATTTTGGAAGCAAACCACCTGTTCACAAAGTAGGCTTCTATCATATTTTGATTCAGAGGATGGAAATATGTGCATGGCTTTCTTAGAAGCCCAAATTTCACAGCCAAAAACACCAGCTAATTTCTAGAAAACATCTTTTGAGTTTAATGTCAAGGACATTCACCCAATAGATCAGATGGAAATGTATAAACATATTGGAGAGATGATCTTATCCACCTTGGCTAGCACTGCTATGAGTCTGTCTAAATTGCAGGTATCACTGGCCAATATTCAGTCCCACCTCAAGATGGAGAAGATTTCTTCTCTTGCAAAGGATACCAGAATTAAATCCTTGGTGGATTTAGTTGTGAAGATCGGATATGATCCTACAAATATAGGGGCAGTAGAAGAGATCCTGAAGAAGAAAAACATAGACATAGCAGCCTTAAGAAAGCATCTCAAAATGTCAGCTATTGAAGACCCTCTAACCAAGGACATAGAGGAGAATGAAAAACAAAAATCATATATGATGAAGGTGATAATGGAATAGTCAGCACAGCTAAAGCAGATGGAGATAGAAATGGAGAAATTGGTAAAGGAAAAGGAAAAATCAGCACAGATGGCCATCATTCCCGTGGAGTTTGTTCCTATTGTAGTCATGCCTTCAACTACATCAGCAACTACAGGTACATCAAGTGGTACATAATAGCTGGCTCAAGCCATGGAGAATATGTCCATCCAAATAGAAAATATAAAAAGGATGGAAGCACAAATTAATATCTTGAAGGATCAAAAGGTAAGATATCACAATGCATAGGAGATAGAATTGCAAAGAGACCAAAAACAAATTGAAATATTGCAAAAGGATAAGAAGGAAGCTTCCATTGGTCACACCATTGGCCAGGAAAAGGAGATCATCTGATCAAGTATAATTAAATCTATGAATGAAATATGGCCTTCCATTCAAATAATATTTGAACAAAAAGAATTAATTGAAAAGGTCAATCATAAAATAGCTAGTGTCACCAAGGAGCTTGGGGACATGCCTAAAGAAAAAAATAACATCATTATATTTCTGAATTCAAAGAGTAGGTATGAATTGGATGAACTTGGAGTTGAAGATAGAACAACAACAATTTTAGAGGTCAAGAAGGTTCTCACCAAGAAAAGCTTGGTCACATAGTTGGAGGAGAAGTGCCACAATTTAGAGATTGTTGTTAGTGGATTCTTTAATAGAATTGAGCCACTGACCAAAACAGAGTTACCTTCACTGTTCGTGATAAATGATAATGGAAGACTATGGAAAGAAGGTGAAAGACATTGCCAAGGACACAGCCAAGTTTGCACGTCTGAGAGGAGCAATTACAGGAAGAGCTTTCCTTGAGGCCATGAGCAATGACATATTTATCCAACATGAAATTAAACACATCATTAGGGGAATTTTAAGGTCTAAAATGGGCCTCCTAAGGAAATTATAAAATAATAGTGGAAATAATAAAATAAGATTTGATTACCACATCAAATTTTAGAGGGAAAAAAGAAAAAAACTACTTTTTCAACTCGTATCTTCAACTTATCTCCCAAATTTTTTACTCAAATTTCGAGCGGGAGTACTCGTTGGATGAAAAATTTAATTCCCCATCCAAGGAGTACCCATTTTGCAAACTTTCAAAGGATCCTTCTACACGAAAAATGAGAAATACATGAAAAAAGTGATTATAATCACGTTTTGCATGTATTTCTCATTTTTCGTGTAGCAAGATCCATCGAAAGTATGCAACATAGGTAATCCTTAGATGTGGAATTAAATTTTTCATCCAATGAGTACTCCCGCTCGAAATTTGAGTAAAAAAATTGGGAGATAAGTTGAAAATACGAGTTGAAAAGATAGTTTTATTATTTTATTATTTTTTAATATTTACACCCTTTTACTTAAAAAATGGTGAATCATCCCCCATGGTTGACATCATCATCTTGAATCATATTGGTTCTTATAAATTTTATTTTGGTTGTACATTTTTATTGGGAGGCCCATTTTAGACCTCAAAATTCCCCTAATGCTTTGTATTGAAGCCCACTTTCGCTAGATACACGGAGACGGATGAAATATATCAAAATGTGAATAGGATAAAAATTCTAGATGAGCAAAAGTGGTAAAATCTATGTGAATACCAAGAAGGGTAAATTTCATCATATCAAACAGGTCATCACAACACCATATCAACCAAATCAATCAGCACAACACCAGATATGATCATGCAGCAACGACCTTCTGAAAAATAGGGCCAGATGTCAAATTAATTTCATCGTGTCTACTTCATGGTCATACTAGTCAAATTTTGTCTATTTTGTAATTAATAACAGATTACCTAGCAGATACGGCAATTGTTTTAGAATTCAGTTAAATACTTCATACATTCGAAGTATCAGGGGTTGGACCCTCAATTTTTTAACTTTTCTATTGGAGAAATTTATTTTTTTGAAGATGGAGCATCAATAATAAAATACCATTTACATGATACTTGAGCTATGTTTATTTGGTGATGTTATTCCTTTTCTGTGTTAAATATCTCCATTTTTTTTCTCTCGGTGCATCATTTAAATCTAATTGTAAAACAGAAATTTGAAGATTAAGATTTGATGTTGGAGCACCTTCTTTCTGGTTGTGTTTGCAATTTAAATGTTTTTCTTCTGAAGTCTGGTTAAGAAATTCTTAATTGTTTTTTAACCATTACTGAATTCAATGTTTCTTTCATCTCTAAATTCATTTTGTTTCAAGATCCAGTAAGTGTAGTTAGCTTACCTTGTAGTTGGTTTTGAAAATTTGATGTAGCAACCCAGAATTTTATGACTCCATAGCCCAATGGAATTAGTTTAAGCAGATTTACCAATCCAATCAAGAAATCAATCAAAAAAATTGATCTCTACAATCATTATAACTAGCCTAACATCAAATTCATAAAAAAAGCTAAATCTAAAAGAGAGATCCCTCTCTGAGTCTAGGAGGGATAGATTCTAGAATGTAAAGCAATTTTGATGTTGTCCTATATAATTATTCTTGCCAATCTTAAAACTATAGAATGATAAAATAGTGGCGACTCCACTGGGGAACATACTGAAAAACTTGTCATTTCATTCAAATTCAGAAACCTCGGTTAAAAAACATTGTATGATAGAAGTATTTTCTAAGATTGGTTTTCTTTTAGTTTTTGAAAACAATCAGTTTGTCTGTTCTTCATATCTGAATTCTAGCTCCTAAAATAATCTCTACTAGATCCCATCCTGATCCAAATCCTCCTACTATAGTGGACAATCCTTAAAAAAATTTAAGAAAAACTCATAGAACCGAGAGTCAAACAAGTAACAGATTTCTTCACAGAGAAAATTCCCTCTCTAAAAACTTTGTCACCTTATAGGACATCCAGTTTGATTTACACTTTGAACAAGGTTTATTCAGGACTAAATCTGAGAATTAGACAGACCATAAAGTATTTGATCCATCTATTCTACAACAAAGCCCAGTGAGAGAATCTTATTCACAAACTCAGTCTGATCTTTAGCTTCTCCAAGATTTTGACACTCTTAAAGATTTGGTGATAGAGTTCACTTCAACCGTTGATGATGCTTACCTTCAACAATCTATAGAATTAACTGCATTGACTATATCAGCTTCTTCTATTAACTCTTAGTCTACCCATCCTAAGTCATCTACTCCTAATACTTCTATAATCCCCACTACTTCTTTTATCCTTCCTCATAAGAGTACCCAAACCCCCACACACACATATCCTCTCATCATCCATCCTATTTCATCCATTGTCTACCTTCCACCACTCAATCTTCCTCCTTCATTCATTGTCAATCTACCTCCACCACCTCAACCAATCATGGCAACTAGATATGCTCCATTGGTGTTGCTAGCACCATTGGAAGCTATGCCACAGGATTAATAGTAAAAAATTGCATTATTTGATGGAACTGGTCCTGCAACTACCCAAGAGCTTGTCGACAAAATGAATGATTATTTTTACCTTCAAGAGATAAATGAAGAAAGTGTTAAGTTAAGAATATTTTCTCAGAGTCTTAGTGAAGAAATTAGAATATGGCTCAAATATTTACCGAAAAATAGCATCAATGACATCCCTGCATTTCATCAAAAATTCCTTAATAGTTGGGAAGTAAAAAAGAACCCTCTTCAGATTTTATCTAAATATTAAAACATTAGGAGGGCCCCAAGTGAAAGTAGTGTTCAAGATTATTGCACCAGATTCAATAGTTTATATAATGAAATACCTACTCATATAAAACCACCACAAGTTTTAGCCTTAGTTAAATTCACAGATGATTTTGAACCAGAAATGTCTTATCAACTAAGAGAAAGAAACTCAACCACATTAGAAGAAATGTAGAGGGATGCGGTGAGTGTAGAAGCCAACCTGTTAGCAAAAAGAGATAGAATGAGAATTGGGCGAAGACTTACTATAAGAGAAGAAACTTCAACTTCCACATCTGATGCTAAAATTGACTCATTGGTTATAACTATGGAGAGAATGAAGAGGATCAATCTAAACGAGAGGACTATTCCTATAAAAAACCAACCAACTCCTCAAAACAGAAATCAAAATCCTAGAAGAAACCCTCCTCAGATACAACAGAGAGAGCAAAGAGGTCATGATCAACAAATTAGGCCTCCATTCCAAGATAATTATGTTGATGAGGATGCGGGAGTAGTTGAAGAAGTAGAATAAAATCATATAAAATTAATGGGAATTAGTGAAGATGACTTTGTTTTTCTCACTCAAGAAGAATAAGGATTATTTTTATTAACTCAAACAGAATTAGAATATGAAGAATCTGATGATTATAAACAGGGATTTGAGAATGATATCATGGAAGTTCACAGACAGTATAACCTTAGAAGAAAAAATAACTCTGATAAATCCAATAAAAATAATTCTTAAAACTCTTCCAAAAAGGTCTCTGAACCTAATCTCAACAAAACAGTAGAAAATTCAAAGAAAAGTATAAATAGTTTAGAAAAGAAGAACACAGAAAACGTTACTAGGAGAACAATCGATACCCCTACCAAAACTACCCAAACTGATATTCCTAAGACAAGTCAACAAACTCAACTTACCAAAAAAGTACTGGCTGAAAGGACTGATTTTTCAAATTTGCTCAAAATTCAAACACCATTCAGTATTGAGAATGAACTTTCCAAAATGAAAAATTCTATTCCTCTCACTGAATTGATAAAAAAGAATGTGTATAGGAATCAGGTCTTAAAGGTACTAAACATAGGGGAAATTACTGATATTGTTAATTTAAATGATGATCAACCTAAACTTTTTTTTGGACTAGAAGTTTATGGTAAACCTCAAGAAGGAGGTGTCCCCCCATTTTAGGTCAGTCTTAATGTTCATGATAAAATTCTCCATAATTCCATGTTGGATTCATGGAAATCACATAATCTTATGCCAAAGGTTGTTATGGAGAAACTTTGCCTTGAAATTACTAGACCCTACAAATATTTCTACTCTTTTGATTCTAGCAAAGTTAGATGTCTATGTCACTTTAGCTTAGATACCAGCAAAGAGTCTAGTGATGGATATAGTAGTGGCTAACATCCCTCCTAAGTATGGCATGCTTTTGTCACGCTCATGGGGAGCTAAGTTACAAGGGACCCTTCAAATGTATATGACTTATGCCACAATACCAGTGTTTGGTCAATAAAGAAGACTGTATAGTGAAACTCTAATGAAGTATATGGTGAGTATTCAAGAAAAAACACACAACTATCCTTTGTACTTTTTCTATACCAACCTTGACTCCTTCATTATTTATAATAATGGAGACATTGATAGACAAGTTACTCATGCAGAAAATGATATTAATGAAAAATATGACAACCAAATACAAATTGTACAAGACCCTGAAAATAACCTCTCTGTAATATGAGTTTCGATGGCTCATGTGGCAAAGCAGGCTTAGGAGCAGGTGTTTGGGTATATAATGCAAGGAACAATCATGCAGAAGGTCACTCCTACAAACTCAATTTTCTGTGTGAAAAAAATATAGCAGAATATGAAGCCCTACTCTTAAGATTACAATTGCTGAAAATATTAGGAGCTAAGAGGATTTCTGTCCATGGTGATTCTGAACTAATCATAAAACAAATTAAAGGGGAATATTCTACAAAACATCCTAGATTGAGAGCATACACAAATGTTGTACTTGATTTCCTAATAACAATTAAATAATATGATATGGTTGTTATTCCAAGAAATCAAAACATCCTAGCAAATAGTCTAGCCTTTTCAGCAAGCACATGTTCGTTGCCTCACCCAAACAGACAATACACAGTAGAGGTTAAACATCGTTCATCCATGCCTGATAACATGAGATACTGGCAAGTATTCGGTAATGAAAAACAAATTGAGAGTTTCTTACAATCAAAGGATGAATTTGAAGATAGCAACATAGACTTAGATTGTTAAGAATGCAGTCACACTAATTTACAAATTAGTGTAGATAAACAGTCTGTTGTTTCTGATGTAAATATTTCAGGAAATAAAACTGTACATAAAAAAGACATACATAAAGACCCAGAAAAATAGGAATTTGTAGTACTTCAACTCAAGGATAATATCTTTCCTAGAGGGCTTGTCCCTTTAGAAGAATTGTTTGACTTTAATGGTGTGTCCAAAAAACCAAAAATAGAACCAACAGGGACAAACATTGAAGAGTGTAACATAGACAATGAACAAAGCCCCAAAATGATAAAATTGTCAAAATCATTGCCTATCATTACAAAACAAAGGTATATAGCTATGTTTAACGAATTCATAGATGTATTTTCTTGGAGATATGAGGACCTAAAATCTTATGATACTAGCATTATACAACACAAAATTCCAATCAAGGAGGATCAAAAACCTTTTAAACAAAAATTGAAGAGAATAAATCATGTCTTAAAGTCCTTGGTTGAGAAAGAAATCAAGAAAATGTATGAGGCCAAAATCATAGTTCCAATTGGATATTCTAAATGGGTATCCAACATTGTGTTTACAAGAAAGAAAGCAGGTGAAATTAGATTTTTCATTGACTTTAGGAATCTCAACAAAGTATCTCTTAAGGACAACTTCCCCTTACCAGAAATGGACCACATATTGCAGAGGATAGTAGGCTCCAGTAGGATATCTTTGTTAGATGGCTTTTCAGGGTATAATCAAGTTTTAGTGCATCCTGATGATCCGGACAAAACAACATTTACTACTCCGTGGGGGACTTTCATGTATGTGAAAATGCCCTTTGGATTAATGAATGTTGGCACCACTTTTCAAAGATCCATGGAAATTTCTTTTGCAGACGAAATTGGCCATTTCATTGTGATATATCTTGATGACATTACTGTATATTCAAAAACTGATGAAGAACACTTGGCACATCTAAGAAGATTTTTTGATAAATGTAGAAGGTTTGGAATTTCCCTAAATCCCAAGCAAAAATTGTTTGATCTTGAAGAAGGAAAGCTTCTTGGTCAAATTATTTCTAAAGATGGAATTAGAATTGACCCTAGCAGGATTGAAGGTATACTCAAAATTATTCATCCTAGGAACATCAAAGAACTTCAATCTTTCACTGGTAAAATCAATTTTTTAGGGATATTTTGTAATGTTCCCACATTTTGCAGCTAATGGGAATATTGCATTTTATTTTCAATTTTCTTAACTCATGGATAAAAGTGTAAAGGAGGGACTCTAAAACTCCTAATCAACAAAATAAATCAATGCCCAATGTGAACATGGACAAATCTGGGCCATTTCAATAAAATACACTTAGGTGTGAAAAGGAATGGAGAAGGTTGACTAGGTCAACAGGACCAAATCTCAACAGTGTCTAGATGCATTGAAAGTCCTTATTGATCAGCGCGGTTTTAGATGGAGACCCTTCATGTTAAAAGGGTTAACTTATTGGAGGTGGTTTGGGGTTTTCCAAACCCTAATGTTATAAAATAAAGAGGAAGGCCACAATGAAATTTTGTTGAAGATAATTCGATTTTGAGATTGCTTAGGCAACTCAAGATCTCTAGCTGTTTAGCTAGAGAGGAGGATTTCCTGTTTAGGAATTCCTCCTCCTTAATTGAGGAGCTCTTGAAGGAGTATGTTATGAAATGCCTCACATCTAGGCTTGAGGCCAAGCTTCCTCCATCAAGACAGCGTTATTTCTATAGTAGAATAATACTGTGTTGTTGGGTGTTGCAGTGAAGGGTTTTCAACACCACTTCTAGATCTACTTTTGCAGAAAAGGGAGCATTCCTTTCTCTGGAAGATTATTGAGGAAGCATTGAGCTTCAGTTTCAGATATTCGCATCAGACCAAAGGACCTTCCATCATCATCTGCGTAGTATACTTCAGAAACTGCGTTATTTTTCCAGTACATTGCTGCAGCATGGTTTCTACCCTAGTTTGGTGCTCATTTCCTTGAGGAAGGGACATACCTTCTTCCGGAAAGTTTGTATTTAAGTATTATTTTGTAATATTGTACATTTCAGCTCATGTACTCAGATTTTTAGTGATTATGCATTTTCCAGATCCATATTCTGCAGATCTGATACTTGTATTTTGTTCTTTCATGAAATCCCCTTGCCGGGTGATCTTTTGATGTATAAAAGGAGCTGAATCTCCATTTTTCTTCATGCTCATTGATAATAAACTTCAGATATAATTTTTTAGACATATTCTGTCTAATTTATTCAGAAATTATGCTATGCATGCTTCAGCTATTTTCTGCATACTCAAAGTCATGGGAAATCAACATTTTTAAGCATATCTGGGATGGAGGAACTGTTTAACATAGCTAGAATTCTTTTTTTGAGCTAAAATTCGGATAATACGTCCCTCATGACCTCATATGAAATAAACTCCTGGAATTTCCCTTAATTTTATGCATATTTTTTAATACATCTATTTTAGGGTCGAAATCATTGCTTTTCCTCACTTTTTGGATCCTAAATTCAGATCTAAGTTTTTGTTGTACTTGGAATCAGTTTCTGAGTTTCTATCAGCACCTTTTATGTACTTATAGCTCTTTTCATTTCCAATAGAGCATTTTAATTTTCTGCAGCCTCTCATTGGACCTTCTCTTGAAGATAACTAGGTGTGGGAGATCTGTTTAACCCACCTAGTCTTATTTGTTTTTGCTGAAATATTGGATTTGGTTTGTTTATTGATTGATATGAAGGATCCAAGAGTAATTTTCCTATTCCATTGCATATTTTCCTGAAAATTCATTTGTCAGTGCATGATTTATGAGCAATCTTGAAAAAGGAACATTACAGTGGTATCAAAGCATGATATTTGGCTCAGCCTATGGCTTCACACCAAAGTGTTGAATACCTGAAGAAGGAATGTTTCAAAATCTATAGACAGAGTCTGCAAATGGCCAAGTAGCCTCTGGATCTCATCCTTTTTTCAAAGGTGACATATCTAGTAAATGCCCCTGCAGTCAATCTCTGGAATAGAATTTTGATATTCCTGAGAAGGGAACTTTACAGTAGTATCAGAGAAGAGAAGAAACAAAGATCAGAATGATGGAGAGGATGAGTTTACTCTCATCGGTGTTCAGATCTAAGAAGAGCCTCTCCAAAGAGGTAGATCAGAAGAGATAAAGAAGATGCACCGAGACTCCTAGAGGGTTTTGAGGAGAAGCAAGCTACAGTGGGATTTGCATAAGGTTTCAAGAAGAAGAAGGAAGCCCTAGCACTTCCTATCAGCAAAGAAGAAGACCGAAGAATCCTATATCTCCTCATAGATCTACTATGCTCACTTTCTTTGAAGAAGGTGAGAGGTATAGCAATGACGGAGAGAGATGCAAAGAAAATCCTAAAGGGTTTCAAGGTGAAGAGGAAGATACCAGCGCTGGTATGCTTGAAGAAAGGAGGCCATCATTCTTGCCAGCAGTTGGAGGCATCATTGATCTGGGTGGAGGAACTCTTGTGTTCTTTCAAGAGGTTCCCATATATCAGTTGATCCAAGGTATGCATGAAATTTCAGCACATATTGTTTCAAGATTAATGCATAGCCAAGGATCAAATCAAAATGCTGATTTGAAGCAAAGACATGTCACAGCACAGAGGACCCTTGATCTAATCAAGGATGAGACTGGAAACTATCCCTATGCATCATTGTTGAGTTGCATTCAATCTCTTGGGTTGAGATGTAGGGTCTCAATAAAGGGGATTAGTACTATCCTATTTTCAATCATTGATTGTGAGATCAGTAATGGAACTTGCTTTGAGGCAGTACATGCATCACTTTGCAGATCCACAGCGCTGTCACTTAGTGACTGTGACAAAGAGGCTTCACCTCTCTTGGAGCACTCTAGAGGCAGCTTCAACCTTGGGGAAATGGGGAATAAGAAGATGGAGAGTAGACATCTTGAGATGAGAAACATTTTCTTCCCTCTAGATGACACTCTCTCAATGAGCATGCTATAGCTCAAAGAGAGACTTCTACTTACTGCAGATTCAAAGCCTCACTAGTTTTGGAAGGCCATATATGGGAGAGAGGTCTCACTAAGAGATCTCAATAGAGATGCATTTCAATATTTCATGAAATGAAAGGTTCTTCATTGGTTCAAAGGAGATGGTATTCTACAAAGGGAGGATGCCATGATTATGTAGCACATCACTCATCTTCCATATTGGAGTGAGTGGATGAGGATGATGAGCAAGAGATCACATGATCACTTGCAGACATATATGGGCCAGCAAGCTTGGTTACGTTGGTTTCCCTTGGGAGACTCCTTTCACTCTCTAAAGGCACCTATTTTTCTTATCTATGCCTTGAAGAATGGTCATTAAATTAATAAGGAGGCATGGAAACGCTGGTTGCTTTGGGGTAAGCATGATCACTACCCAAAGATTCTCATTCTCTCATCTCATGCTTTATGCATCATTAATAGAATATATGAAAAGGAAGCATGGTTGATGTGGTTGTTAAAAGGAGAGTTTGGGCATCACATGTTAAATCTCATGTCCATGTATTTACCCATGTTTGAAATGTGTCTCATTTATCCACATGAATTTCTGTTGGAGGTATGTTTCATGCATGAACTTTGGCTTGGGAGGATGAATGACTCCCACATGATGTGGTATGAGGGAGCTTGCTTGTACTATGTTGAGGAGACATTTCACATGTCCATCATTGTGTTATTTCTCCATGTTCCACATGTTGATAAGGCAAGAGGGCTGCAAAAGTCATTGTTGCTATGGCTGCTCTTGGGTGAGTATGGTTACTACCCAATAGCTCATCATTTTCTGAATCATGCCTTGGATTTCAATTATATGTTGCAGCAAGAGAAGGCATGTATAATTTTGTTTCACTTGAGAAATTATGGCCACCACATGACATCTCCTATGTCTATGTGTTTTTCATTGTGTAAAATTTGGCATCTTGATCTCATGATGTGCATTGATGATGATACTTTGTATTGGATGATGTGACATATCATATGTCCATTAGTATGGTTTGGTTTCATGATGCACATGAGGAGGAGAGAAGGCAACAAGACCTCTTGTTGCTTTGGTTGCTTTTAAATGAGTATGGTGACCACCCCATAGCTCATAATTTTCTGATTCATGCCTTATGTATCAAAGATAAATTGCAGCAAAGGGAGGCATGTACATCATCTTTTGGGAAGCTTGGCTTGTCCATCTTACATGGAGGAGATGGAGGATGGCAGAAAATGGCCTTGCCCCGGTGGTTATTATTAGGAGAATATGGTTTGATATATTTGTTTACCCATATTACTCCTTCCCTTCTTCTTTTTCATAACGCTGGAATGATGGAGTTTGGATCCAACAAGGCCAACAGGGCTAAGAATGAAAGCATAACAATGCTTAATCAAGTTCATAAAACATGGATGGAGGAATGTTCTTGCATGATGAATATTTTCCTTTATGGAAGGAGCTACTTTATTTTATGTATCTCATGTGTTTATGATGGTGTTGGACATCATGTAATTGCCATCTTGTACTACATGATAAGAAGAGTATATCCAACCTTACAGTTGGAAGTCATCTCATGCACTTGTGGAAGACAACTTTGGAACCTAACATACATAACCTATTGCAGCAAATGGAGGAAGCCTTCCTTATGTGGATGCCATTTTGAGGGGAGTAGATGATTTGCATCTACAATAAGAGTTTCTTGAGGGCAAGCAAAATTTTTCCGGGGGAGACTGTAATGTTCCCACATTTTGCAGCTAATGGGAATATTGCATTTTATTTTCAATTTTCTTAACTCATGGATAAAAGTGTAAAGGAGGGACTCTAAAACTCCTAATTAGAAAAATAAATCAATGCCCAATGTGAACATGGACAAATATGGGCCATTTCAATAAAATACACTTAGGTGTGAAAAGGAATGGATAAGGTTGACTAGGTCAACAGGACCAAATCTCAGCAGTGTCTAGATGCATTGAACCTCCTTATTGATCAGCGCAATTTTAGATGGAGAGCCTTCATGTGAAAAGGGTTAACTTATTAGAGGTGGTTTAGGGTTTTCAAAACCCTAATGTTATAAAAGAAAGAGGAAGGCCACAAGAAAAGGTTGTTGAAGATAATTCGATTTTGAGGTTGCTTGGGAAAATCAAGATCTCTGGCTGTTTAGCTAGAGAAGGGAATTTCCTGTTTAGGAATTCCTCCTCCTTCATTGAGGAGCTCTTGAAGGAGTATGTTCTGAAATTCCTCACATCTAGGCTTGAGGCCAAGCTTCCTCCATCAAGACAGTTTTATTTCTGCAGCATAATAATACTGTGTTGCTGGGTGTTGCAGTGAGGGGTTTTCAACACCACTTCCAGATCTAGTTTTGCAGAAAAGGGAGCATTCCTTTCTCTGGAAGATTATTGAGGAAGAATTGAGCTTCAGTTTCAGATCTTGGCATCAGGCCAAAGGACATTCCATCATCATGTACGCAGTATACTTCATAAACTGCGTTATTTTTCCAATACATTGCTGCAGTAGGGTTTCTACCCTAGTTTGGTGCTCATTTCCTTGAGGAAGGGCCATCCCTTCTTCCGGAAAGTTTGTATTTCAGTATTATTCTATAATTTTGTACATTTCAGCTCATGTACTCATATTTTCAGTAATTCTGCATTTTCCAGATAAATATTCTGCAGATCTGATACTTGTATTTTGTTCTTTCATGAAATCCCCTTGCCGGGTGATCTTTCGATGTATAAAAGGAGCTGAATCTCCATTTTTCTTCATGCTTAGTGATAATAAACTTCATATCTGATGTTTTAGACATATTTTGTCTAATTTATTTATAAATTATGCTCTGCATGCATCAGCCATTTTCTGCATACTCAAAGTCATGGGAAATCAGCTTTTTTAAGCATATCCGAGGATGGAGGAACTATTTAAGATACCTAGAATCTTTGTTTGAGTTGAAATTTGGAGCATAGGTCCCTCATGACCTAATCTAAAATAACCTCCCGGAATTTCCCTTAATTTTACGCATATTTCTGAATACATCTATTTTAGGGTCGAAATCACCGCTTTTCCTCACTTTTTGGATCCTAAATTCAAATCTAAGTTGTTGTTGTGCTTGGAATCAGTTTCTGAGTGTCTATCAATACCTTTTATGCACTAATATCTCTCTTCAATTCCATTAGAGAATTTTACTTTGCTGCAGCCCCTCATTGGGCCTTCTCTTGAAGATAACTAGGTGTGGGAGATCTATTTAACCAACCTAGTCTTATTTGTTTCTACTGAAATATTGGATTTGGTTTTTTTATTGACTAATATAAAGGATACAAGAGTAATTTTCCTATTCCATTGAATATTTTCTTGAAAATGCATTTGTCAGTGCATGATTTATGAGCAATCCTGAAAAAGGAACATTACAGATTCATACCCAATATTGCAGAAATTTTGAGAAATATAACCAAAATTATTAAAAAATATTCATAAATTAAGTGGAAAATTGAAGCTAAACAATATTTTGATCTAGTCAAAAAAAAATTAACAAAATCATGAGTTCTAATCAGCCTCGATTTTACCAAAGACTTCATAATTTTTTATTTTTCATATGAACATACTATTGTTGTTGTATTATCGCATAAAAACAGTGAAGGACATGAACATCCAATAGAATTCTTTAGCAAACCCTTGAGAGATGCATCTTTATAGTATAACATCATGGAAAAACAGGAATTTGCTCTCGTTAAAGCACTAAAAGATTTCAGAGTTTACATTTTACATTCACATATTATTTCTTATGTGCCTAATGTAGTATTCAAAGACATTTTAATGCAGAATGGTCCTCATGGAAAGAGAGACAAATGGATTGTTGTTATTCTGGAATATGATTTGGAAATCAGACCTACCAAATTGATCAAAGGACAAGGATTCATTAGGGGAATTTTCAGGTCTAAAATGGGCCTCCTAAGGAAATTATAATACAATAGTGGAAATAATAATATAATATTTGATTACATCATCAAATTTTAGAGGGAAAATAGAAAAAAAACTACTTTTTTAACTTGTATTTTGAACTTATCTCCCTAAGGTTTTACTCAAATTTCAAGCAGGAATACTCATTGGATGAAAATTTTAATTACCCATCCAAGGAGTACCCATGTTGCATACTTTTGATGGAATATACTAAAAAAAATGAGAAATACATTAAAAATGTGATTGCAATCAGGTTTTTCATGTATTTCTCATTTTTCGTGTAGCAGGTTCCATCAAAAGTATGCAACATGGGTACTCCTTGGACGACGAATTAAATTTTGCATCCAACGAGTATTCCTACTCAAAATTTGGGTAAACCCTTAGGGAGATAAGTTGAAAATATGAGTTGAAAAAGTAGTTTTATTATTTTATTATTTTTTAATACTTTTAATTTTTTACTCCAAAAATGGTGAATAATCCCCCATGGTTGACATCATCATCTTGAATCCTATTTGTTCTTATAAAGTTCATTTTGGTTGTACATTTTTCTTAGGAGGCCCATTTCAAACCTCAAAATTTCCCTAATGAGCCAAATTGATGGCTAAATCAAATTTTTCATGCACTAGATATCAACATGGTCTATTCATTGGATGATCAAGAGGAATTGGTGACTCCACTAATTGATGAAGCATTCCTAAATTCTCCCTATTATGCGGATATCTTGTATGTTTTGTTCAATTTGAATGCTCCTCCTGTTTTGATCAAATTAAAGCTATATTTCTAAAGTTGAAAGTTCTCAAATGCTGCATTTTAGAAAATGTCTTATACTAGAAAGATGTTGGAGGTGTTTTACTCAAATGTTTGCTAAAATATGATGCAAATAAAGTTATGCAGGAATTCCATGAAGGTGACTGTGGTGGCCATATTTATAAGAAAAATAACCCCAATAAGATCCTTAGGGCTAGTTTCCACTGGCCTACCCTTTTCCCTGACATCCACAAGATGGTAACTACCTGCCACAAATGCCAAATTTTTGAAGGAAAGAGAAAATTCTTTCCCTTGCCCTTAAAGTCAATTTATGTTGAGAGCCCTTTCCAACAATGGGATTTATATTTCATTGGAGATATTCATCCCCCATCCTCTGCCAAGCACAAGTGGATTCTTACTGCCACAGACGACTTTACCAAATGGATAGAAGCCACTCCTTCCAGAAATGCCATTGATTTTGTCATTATTAAATTCCTTGAAACAAATATCCTTTCTAGATTTGGTTGTCCTAGAAAACTCATAACCAATAATGTTGTAGCCTTCAAGTCCAAGAAAATGGTTGATTTCTGTCATAAGTACCACATAAATTTGGGACATTCAACAGCTTATTACCCTCAGGGTAATGGATTGGTTGAATCTTCAAACAAAATTTTGGTGAATATCATCAAAAAGCTCTTGGAAGACAACACGAAATCATGGCATAAAAAGTTGGTCAATGCACTTTGGGTTGATAGACTTACTACCAAAAAATCAATTAGCATGTATCCATACCAAATGGTCTATGGAATGGATGTAGTTTTTCCTTCCTCTTTAGGAGTTCCAGCCATGAAGATCATTCAGGAAATACAAGTTGAACCAAATGATTTACAGAGAAGGATCAATCAAACTATTCAATTACAGTAGTCTAGAGAATAGGTCTATAATAGGACCCGAGTTGTTCAAGAAAATATCAAGAAGATATTTGATAGAAGAACAAAGTCTGATGATTTTAATCTACATGACAAAGTTTTGAAATGGGATTCCAGAAGAGAAGACGAAAGTAAACATGGAAAATTTGACAAAATTTGGCAAGGGCCATACATTATTGATGCTTTTAGAGGAAACAAGGCATATTTCCTTAAGGATCTAGATGGAACAAAGATACCCAGAGGTCCTGTCAATGGCAGGATGCTGAAGCATTACTTATCTTAAGAATACAGTTTGATCTTTCATCATTGTAAATACCATAGTTTTTCAGTTTGTAATTTGGATAAATCATTAACAAAGGTTGAAGCCCGTGAAGAAGGCCCCAAGCTTGGTTTGGTGAGATGTCATAAAACAGAAAAAGAAATCAAATGAAGGCTTTGCAGAAAATGGAGTACTCAAGGCTATTGATCTTATGTTCTTGACACTTCACTTGGAGAAGTGCCATCCCCGGCTACAACCACTGTTAGGGTCCTATAAATTATAGGATCTCAAGGTGATTGAGTATTGTATAGTTGCAATTTCATATTATACACGATTTTCAATATCCAAATGATTTCCAAAAAAATATGAAAAAGAAAAAGAAAAGAGGGTATTTAAAGAAAATATGAAAAATAAGAAAATAAAGAGAATAGAAAAGAAAAGGAAAGAAAACCCCAAAAAGAATAATATTGAAAGTGCTGCAAATCAAAATTCCATTGTTGATTAGATTAGTTTGTTCAATTCATACAGTTTAAGCATGATTGGAAAATTGTAAATTTATGTTGGATAGGTTAGAAAATGAGGATTTTCCAAACATTTCAATCTTCGCAAATCAGTAAATAGGTAGAAATAAAATTGATTCAACAATTCAAACTGAATCAATAGGACAAATAAGGGAAAGAGTAAGTTATAATTTCATTAAAAAAAAAGAGATATGGGTATGCAAGCCTCAATGCACCATACAAAATAATGAAAGAAAAAATAAATGTGGAGAGACATGAAATTTACTCTAAAACCTCATTCCAAAGATTTCATGTATTTTCATTTATGGATAAAAAATAAAAAATAAAGGGGTTTTATCCTAAGTTTCGGGGATTGAATCATTTTAAATTTTATTCGACGTAATTATATGTCATATCGTAAAGTCCCCATACTTTATACTCTGACCAATATTTAATTTAATCTTCCCAACTCCACCATCCACTCACCCATCGCATCATCATTAAACTTCTGCCACCTTTCACTTCATATCTGCCCCCCCTATCACATCTGACGGCCTATATTTATTTTTCGGCCCCCCTCATCCTCCGAAAATTAACCTTGAGGGGGGGTCCGAAATGGGCGGTTTCTGAAACCAACCCCTCTGTTACATGTCAAGCACCCATCATTTCACACTGCTCCTTTTCCATTGCACTTACCGTCCTAAACCCTCTCCAAAAATTGGTTTCCTCCGTGATTAAACCTCTTTGTTGACCTTTAACCCTCTGCCATTCCCGCTACTCCATGTTACCACTCCTTTCACGTCTACCCAATCACTCCTGCTTCTACCTAAAGATTCATTGAACATTTAATTGTTTAAACCGTTACCTAACGGGCCCGCGCCATGTCAACGGAAACCCCGCCATCCTACAAATTCACCTTTCCCCACTTGTTTCAAAGGTTTCATTTTTTTCTCAATATTTTTCTTGTAACAGGTGATCGAATTCAAACTTTAGCAGATCTAAAGAAAGCGCGAAAAATTCCAAATTGTCTGCAAATCAACTGAGATCCATCTTCTTTAATCCCCTTTTCTTCTAATTCCCCTTCTGATCAAGCAGAAAACCATTATGTTTCTTCCCCTCTTTGTTTAATCCCCTTCTAATCTCTGCACCTGAAAATATAGAAAATACAGTCAGTATCATTTCCAGAGACATTCATGCCTCCAAAGAAGAAGTATGAGGAGCCATTCAATCCAATGATTCACCCTCCTATGGACCTTGATCATATTTCCCTTGCTGGCAGGGATTTTAAAATTCACAAGACTCTCTCAGAATTCAACCTCTTCAACATATACTGCTGGTTGGAAGATAAATTCATTGATAAGGCTGATGATATAGGACTATGGGACACAAACCTTCCATACTACATCTTTCCAAAAATCACAGTTTCCCTAAATTTATAAGAAAGTGTCATGCATGTTATAATCCAAATTAGAGGGTTGTTTTTGCCCCCACATGGTATTTTTTGCTCACCATTAGTGCCAATTCTATCATGCAGATGATGCAAGCTCCTGTCATTGAAGAAACCACACCCTTTTCCCATGAAACCCTCAGGAAATTGTATCAGAAATTATATTTTTCCAGTAGAGCCAAAACCCTTGAATTATTCAATATGGTTGGAGACACTCCCCTTCCCAAGAAGAATCCTCCATACTCATCTTCTACATTACCTGATAGGACTCAACACATAGTCACTATCCTTTCTTACCAACTAGAGTAATATTCAGACCAGTGGCTAGATGAAGCAATTATAGGCTTCTTGTTAATACTTTCATCAGACTCTAAACCTTCCATCATGTTCAATTTCAGTCAATTCATGGCAGATTCCATTCATGATCAGTTTTTCAAGTTTCACACAGAGTAAGTGTTTAAATACACTTCAATCATTTTTTATATGTTTGTATATTTTCAGGAGAATAGGTTTCAGTTTGCAATGAGAAAATTGAATGAAGAATCACACCCTCAGCCTATCATCTTCTGGACAACAATGTTGATGAAAGATCATAAAGAATTCACTTACGAACGATTCATTGAATTGTTTGTGCATCTATCTATGAGCATCCTCAATAGCACAGTGGAACCAAGGATCAGTGAAGAAATTAAAAATATCATGCAGCTGTCACACCAAGCCAGAACTAGAGACTGGTACTTGAAGCAGAATTATACAGAGCTAAGAATATATGGGTGTGAGTTTCCCCCCTACGAGCTGCCAAAGTTTCTCCCCATGAGGATATTTTCCCTGGAATACATTATACAGATGATTAATGCAAATGAAGTACATTTTGTATCACTAAATAAGAAACCTCAGTTTAGGATCAAATCCCAAATTGGTCCTTTCATTTGCAACAGTATAGCAACAGGAGAGGAGGCTAACAAGAGGCTGAAAGAGATGAATTTTACACACAGGTTCACTTGGTCTTATGACCCATTAGGCATTATCTCTAAGAAGAGGGTAGAAAACAAATCGACTCCATACATTCACACCCATAGGCCCGAGATTGAATAATTTATGAACCAAACAGAGTGGACAGCAAACACCTTGCAGGAGGCTAAAGAGTAGGTAATTTCATATTCAAGTATACAGACCCTTGTTCCACAAAAGAAGCAGAATATAGAGGATAAACAAGATAAAGGAAAAGAGCAAGAGAAAAAGACAACATGAAAAATACCAAGAGATGATCAGTCACCTTTGGTGACTGATACATCTAGAAAGGAGTTTAAGATGAAATATAGGAAGAGAGAAAGAATTCACATGGACATTGATCAGGACAAGGAATCAGAGCAACAGATAGTGATAAATATCAGAGACACTCATGGTTCCTCTCCAGCAAGTGGCCAACATATATTTTCTCCTACAACTTCAACTATTATTCCAATTCAGTAGCAAAGCCTTCAAACACCTACATCTACTGATGTTACAGGGGAAAATGAGGAAGAAATATATGACACCTTTAGGGAGATCAAGAGGAAAAATGAAATATTGAATAACATCACCTATAATCAATTTTGGAAGCAAACCACCAGTTCACAAGGTAGGCTTCTATCATTTTTTGATTCAGACAAGGGAAAGATGCACAGTGCTTTCTTAGAAGCCTAGATTTCACAGCCAAAAACACCAGCTAATTTCAATCAAATATATTTCGAATTTAATGTCAAGGACATTCACCCAATATATCAAATGTAAATGCACAAATAGACTGGAGAGATGATCTCATCCACGTTGACTAGCATTGTTATGAGTCTATCTAAATTGCAGGTATCACTGGCCAATATTCAGTCACACCTCAAGATGGAGAAGATTTATTCTCTTGCAAAGGACACCATAATTAAATCCTTCGAGGATTTAGTTTTGAAGATCGGATATGATCCAGCAAATATAGAGGCAGTAGAAGAGATAACGAAGAAGAAAAATGCAGACATCGCATCCTTAATAAAGAAACTCAAAATGACAGCTACTGAAGACCTTCTAACCAAATACATAGAGGAGAATGAAACACAAAAATCAGAGATGATGAATCTGATAATGGAACAGTCAGCATAGCTAAAGAAGATGGAGACAGAAATGGAGAAATTGGTAAAGGAAAAGGAAAAATCAGCATAGATGGCCATCATTGCAGTCATCCCTTCAACTACATCAGCAACTACAGGTACATCAAGTGGTACAGAACATCTGGATCAAGCCATGCAGATTATGTGCATCCAAACAGAAGAGATAAAAAGGCTCCAAGCACAAATCAATATCTTGAAGGATCAAAAGGTAAGATCTGACAATGCAGATGAGATAGAATTGCAAAGATCCCAAAAACAGATTGAAATATTTTAAAAGGCTGAGAAGGAAGCTTTCATTAACCACACAATTTTCCAGGAAAAGGAGATCATCTAGTCAAGTATAATTGAATCTATGAATGAAATATGGCCTTCCATTCAATCATATTTGAACAGAAAGAATTAATTGAAAAGGTCAATGATATAATAGCTAGTGTCACCAAGGAGCTTGGGGACAAGCCTGAAACAAAAAATAACATCATTAGATTTCTAAATTCAAAGAGCAGGTATGAATTGGATGAACTTGGAGTTAAAGACAGAACAACAACAATTTTAGAGGTCAAGAAGGTGCTCACCAAGAAAATCTTGGCTACACAGTTGGAGGAGAAGTGCCACAATTTAGAGATTGTTGTCAGTATATTCTTTAACAGAATCGAGCCACTAACCAAAAGAGGGTTACCTTCATTGTTCGTGATAAATGATAATCTTATTACCAGGGAAGACTATGGAAAGAAGGTGAAATACATTTCCAATGACACAACCAAGTTTGCAGGTCTTAGAGGAGCAATGACAGGAAGATATTTCCTTGAGGCCATGAGCAATGACATATTATCCAACATGAAATTAAGCACATTTTTGTGTTGAAACCCACTTTCACTAGATACACAAAGACAAATGAAATATATCAAAAGGTGAATAGGATAAAAATTCCAGATGGGCAACAGTGGGAAAAGCTATGTGAATACCAAGAAGGGTAAATTCCAAGATATCAGACACATCAGCAAAGCACCAGATCAGCCAAATCAATCATCACAACACCACATCAGATCATGTAGCAATGACCTTCTGAAAAATAGGGCCAGATGTCAAATTAATTTCATCGTGTTGACTTCGTGGTCACACTAGTAAAATTTTGTTTGTTTTGTAATTAATAACAAATTTCATAGTAAATATGGCAATCATTGTAGAATTCAGTTAAATACTTCATACATTATAAGTATCAGGGGTTGGACCCTGGATTGCTAAAATTTTCTATTGGAGCATTTTATTTTCTTGAATTTGGAGCATCAATAATAAAAGTCCATTTACAGGATACTTGAGCTATGTTTATCTAGTGATATTATTCCTTTTATGTGTTAAATATTTCCATTTTTTTCTCTCATTGCATCATTTAAATCTGATTGTAAAACAGAAATTTGAAGATTAATATTTGATGTTAGAGCACCTTATTTATGGTTGTGTTTTCAATTTAAATGTTTTTCTTATGAAGTATGGCTAAGAAATTCTTAATTTATTTTTAACTATTACTGAATTCATTGTTTCTTTCATCTCAAAATTAATTTTGTTTCAAGATCCAGTAAGTGTAGTTAGCTTGCCTTGTGAATGCTTTTGAAATTTTGATGCAACAACCCAGCCTTTTACGACTACATAGCCCAATGGAATTAGTTTAAGAATATTTACCAACCCTATCAAGAAATCAATCAAAAAATAAATCTCTACAAACATTACAGCTAGCCTAACATCAAATTCATAAAGCAAAGCTAAATCAAAAAGAGAGATCCCTCTTTGAGTCTAGGAGGGCTAGATTCTAGACTCCAAAGCAGTGTTGATGTTTTCCTATATAATTATTCTTGCCAACCTTAAAATTATAGAACGATAACAATATCATCAACATAAACAACCACCACTATGATTTTTCCATCCTTAGATTTGACATATAAATTGTTGTGAGTTGCACCTGTTTTAAAACCACACTTGAGCAATTAGTTGTCCAACTTGTTATACGAAGCCTGAGGGGATTGCTTCAGACTATACAAGACATTCTTAAGCTTGAAAACATTATTATGCTTCTCTGTGAGCTAAAACCATCTCATTGCTCTATGTAAACTTCTTCTTGTAATTATCCATTTAGAAAGGAATATTTGACATCCATTTGATATATTTTTAATTTCTTTCCTCTAATCTAGAAATAAGAGCAAAATTTTCATCAAAATCCAGACCTTTGATTTAATCATACCTTTGCATACCAACCTTGACTACTTTCTTACCACTTATCCACGGCCATTTAAAATATTCTTGAAGACCCACTTTATGACAATGAAATTCTTATTTTCTAGTCTTGGAACAAGTTCCCATGTCTAATTTTTCTCAATTTGATCCAATTCTCCATGCATACTTTTAACCAAATTTTCATCTTGACTCGCTTGTGCAACATCCTTTGGTTCCTCCATGGACAACAGGGCTATATGTGCTTGTGTAGGGGGGTTGAGCAGCTTATTTCTTGTTTGAACACCTATTTTTAAATCACCAGCAATATGGTCAGTTGGGTGATATTTTTTCACATATCTTGAAGGATCTTTGGCTTGAGGATTGAAAGGCTCTTCATTGTATTCTAAAAGTGGCTCATATTTCTCCTCATTATTGGTGACTGGTTCATTAGTGCTAGCATTTGTTGGTTTTTTGTCTCAGATTCATCATATTCATCCACTTTGACATCAATACAATCAACAATCCTCTTGGTATTATTATTATAGCATCTATATTATCCCAGAAAAAATGTATTCATCAACCCTTGCATCAAACTTACCAAGTTTGTTGTTATCATCAAAAAATGATCACCTAGCCATTTCTAACTAGGCGGATTGAAATACACCATGTAAGTTTAATTTTACCAAAGTAAAATCACTTTCACTATAAAAAAATAATTTAATAAAACACTTTCATTAAGTAATTTCTGATTAAAATTAAAAACCCCATGAGAATAATTAAATAAATCATTATTTATTTAATTTTCTCTATGAATAATTATTAAATCATTGTTTGGTAATTATTCATTGTCACATTTGACTAAATCACTATTTATTTTATTCTTTTCCTTAACTCCATTCTTGGAATAATTCTTAAATCGCTATTTAATAATTATTTCATTTTCACACATTTCTTAATATTCACGAAATAATTAATAAATCATTTTATTTGTTAATTATTTATAAATAAAGATATTTGACCATTTTGAATAAATTTTCCCTCTCCAAAAATACAATAAAGTATTCGTAATGGTTAGACCTAGATTTTGGTCAATAATATTTTATTATTTTCCATTTTCTTGATCAACCCAATACTTTGTTATAAATAAGAGGGTTTTTCATTCATTCTTCACCATGATCATTATCATCGCCACCATTATCGTCTCCATATTTTTGATCTCCCACTACAGTTCTACACATTGTTTGGGTTTTCACATATTAAGAGAGGAAGGTATGATACTGAAGCATCAAGGAAATCAAAAGACCCATCCCATAGAGGGGGATTATGACCCTTTTATAAATCTCCTTCACCAGGTGCTGTTAATAAAGAATTTATTTATTTATTTAGATTTTTTTTCATAATTGGGTTATTACATCGAATTTACTTCGCTATTTACTATTTTAGATATCATACATCTATTTTTCTACAGGTTTTTCTCACATCCTTATTTCATAGATAAAGTATAAGCAGCCACAATTGTTGTTAGGGTCACTAGTCACCTGTGACTTAATTGAGATCTTTTCGATACACCTTCCAACAAATTTCATACTAACAAATGGCAACTCCACTGGTGTAACAATTTAGTTTCCTGGGTGACTGCAGCTTCAGTGTTTTCATGGTTTTCTGCAAGTATATTTAGCCCCTCATTTCTATTTATAGCTTTTCTTTCCCTTCTTTGTCAAATTTTCAGATTCTGGTGGTTTTTTGGTTTTTTCTACAAGTCACAAGTACCAGCCAAGTAGGAGACAACAACATAGGTGTGAGATCTGACGAACAATAGTCTTGGGAGAAAAATGCACTTTTCAGCCCCAAATCTCTGCTCAAAGCTCCAGAATGCATTTTTTGCCCCAAAATTTGTGTTTTACACCTATTCCAGGTCAGTATCTGTGTTTTGAAAATTTTCCAAGAATTTTTCATAATTTTTCCAAAAATTATGACAGTGTTGTCTATGTACTAGGAAGGGTTTTTAACCTTTGTTTTCAGTCTCCCTTAGGCCTGGATACTCTTATCTTTTCTCTTTGAGGTAGAAAAAATCCCCCTAGGGTTTGTAGCACACCTCTTTATTTTTAGGAAGAGATTGGTTGAGTGATGAGTCTAGGGATTCAACATTTTTAGCCACTAGTTTTTAGGGTATGATCCTCTTTATTTCAGCCCTTTAGGATAGGTTCTTTCACCATTTTAACTCTATTTTTAGTTTTCTCTTTCCTTCCCCCTTAGGATCTCCTTGATTTTCCTATTTTTTTGAGCTTCTTGCCTATTCTTTGCAGCAAATTTCACCTCTGATTTTTGTTTTCTGTCTGCACATTTTCAATAGCTTAGTGCCTTTAGATCCCAAACCCTTTGAAATTAGATCTTGTAGGCATTTTGTGTATTTTTTAGTATCTTGTTTGCATCTCCTTGTTTATTTGTTTGAGAGCCTTCTTTGGGTGGGGTTTGTGCTTGATTGGTTGTTTATTTTACTATGATTTTACAACATTATTTACAGTATTTCAGTATCATACAGATTCATCAAACATGTTCAATTAACTCAAA
Organism: Pinus albicaulis; assembly: GCA_034641835.2. Taxonomy (NCBI): domain Eukaryota; kingdom Viridiplantae; phylum Streptophyta; class Pinopsida; order Pinales; family Pinaceae; genus Pinus; species Pinus albicaulis. Next base: position 871,187,372 of record CM076577.1, on the reverse strand, counting down.
CACTGAACACACTTTTTCACACAAATTTCCACACCCTAAGTGAACGTGCGCTTGGTTAACACCGTCAAGCCAAGACTTTAAACACACCACATTTAATAATCTAACACACATATATTAAGCCCACTTGGCCGGCATCAGGGCCAAAACATTTGTGTAGTTATGTGTAGGATTGGTGGGATAGGCTTCCAACAACACCCATCAATCATTTACATTGAGACATAGAAGTTGACTTTGTAGGGATCTTAAAATCCTTCACCATCCCACGGTCCAAAGTTGGAGTGCATCAGAAACCCAATTCAGTGGGGGTTAGGCAAGGTCATCGTGCAATTTTTCCTCGGGGCTGCCCAACCCCTGGTATGGAATTTTGTGCAGTAGTTGATCCCAAGAAGCTCAATAATTGACCACCCATGTGGGACGAAGGTAATTTTAGTGACCAATATTAGGAAACACCTGATAGGACTAGATGTGGGAAGCAGTGGGTTCTCAACCCTACCTTTCTATGGATAGCTCTACTTGTGGGGATGAGATTCACTCAAGTAAGAAGTTATTTAGAAGGCCATATAAACCACTATATTTACAATTTTTTGAAGATTTAGATCACCTATAGGCTAGAGGTAATTTTCTTTGATAGGACATGTTTTCTTGATGGTGAGCCCTGGTAATGCCCCAAGAGTGCCGCAACTCCTAGGGTCGCCCTACTTTACTTTATCAAACTGGGGTTCATACAAACTTGGAGGTAATAGTGTTATATACACAGCACATGCATTATGTTCATGTCATCCTCTTTCGCTTTATGAAAGGGTGTTATTTCTAAGGGTTCTCAGTGAATTCTGTCACACTTCAATGAAACTAAACTAAATTAAGGAAATGACAGAAGGAAAATAAATTAAATCACTAAAAATAATTGACATAAAGGGAACTAATCTAAATTGTTGAAAAGAAATGACAGAAAGGGAACTAATCTAAATTTTTGAAAAGAAATGACGGAAAGGAAACTAATTTAAGTTGTAGAAAGGAAACTAATTTAAACCACAATTAACTTCGCAAATCGGCTAAACACGCCCTACTCTATCTATCATGCCCCTATTTATGTAGCTATACATGACCTAATTCTAATTTGAAGAAGTGTGCTTGCAGTGTGGGGGAAAATGGGCTAAAGGTGGTAATGGAGGGCTTAATGCATGAAACAAGGCTTAGAAGTGGAAACAAGGGGTTAAACCTTATTAAAACTTTGCTATAGCGCAAAAATGATTCAGAGCGGAATGAATTGAAAAATGCGATAGCAGAGAAGCAGGAGTCCAGTTCAGGAGCTAGAGTGAAATGAAATTTGCGAAAAAGGCAAAGGTTGCGATATCGCGATATCGCAATTGGAAAAAAAAATGAGCAGTAAGTGTTAAAAAGGAGCGGATGAAGGTCGCGAAATGCGATTTGCGATGGGAGGCCCATTCTAGACCTCAAAATTCCCCTAATGGGGCGGTAGGATAGGTGGCAGAGTGCAATAAAAATATTGCAAATAGCGGATAAGAAGCAGTAAGTCTTAAAAGAAAATAACAGAAACTGCGATTTGCGATTTCACAATATCGCAAGGTTGGCGGAAAAGCGATAGTGCAGTCAGGAGGATAGTGTGAAGTGCGATTACGATGTACGATAGTTATCACAATCGGAAAAAAAAAAAAAGGAGCAGAAAGTGTTAAAGGAAGAAACTAAACACTATGATGTGTGATTTGTGATGTACGGTAGCGAGAAGTTCGAGGAGGAAAGGTGGAGGTCAAAATCCAGTGGGTTCCAAGCGTTTTTCGTTAAAAAGGTAAAGGTGAGGTGAAAAAGGGAAAATTGTTGAGATGTTGAAGAACGGAAAAGGAAAGGGAAGGGGTTCTGCGATGGCTAAGATGTGATAATCAAAAAATTCCAAGGTAAAAGATCTCATGCGAAACTTTAATGGTTTCCATGAAAAAAAAGGTGCGGCAGCTGACAGGAAGTGAAAATGAGGGAAACGGGGCAGAACAGAGGTGTTTCGAAGCATAACACGTAGCTGGAAAATGAAGCGGGAAGGCAAGGGTGAAATTCTCCAAAATTATAATACCGATTCCTGCAAACAAACCTACGAATTCCTGCATGGGTAAATAGAAAAAATGTGTGATAAAAGCAGTGAACGGAAAGCAGTTTTTGGGTCTGTGGGAAGGTTCGCCCTCCTCAAGCTCTATTGACAGAGATGAGAAGGGGGTCTTATCCACAACTTTTTGTTCTTCCTCTATTCTATTACTCTCATAATAAATGAAAAACTACAACAACACACTGAAAGAAAAACTAAGAAGAAATGAAACTATCATAAACTAGCTAATTGTTCAAGAATAAAACTAAATAAATGGCAGAAACAAAACAGGCTAAATGATAGAAAGGAAAGAATGAAAAAAGCATAGAATTTGAGGCACATGGATTGGGCCCTGACCCACGAGCCTAGCTCTCTAGAATTAAATCAGTAAAAAAGTATTTTCCTACTCATTGCATTACAAAACATACAGTTGTATTACATCCCGAAGATCTTTAACAACAAAATCCTAATATCTTGCAGCAAAATTTCTGAATGGAATCGAATCCCTTAGAATTGAATCTCCCTAGCTCTAGCTTTTCTCTATTTATTCTCTAGGGAAGCTACCAACAACTCCCTAAAAATAGGTAATGAGTCCACTTGACTCCAAGTGAAGTATGGCTTGAGTGCACTTGGTCTTGAGTTGCTTGGCTGCCTCTGGAATTCGAATTGTTGGAGACTCCAAGTGAAGTATGGATTGATTGCACTTGGTCATGAGTTGCTTGGCTGCCTTTTGAATTCGAATTGCTGGAGGGGATCTCATGAGGATCGTTTGGCTTCCTTTGAGGGTGGACAAACCCCTTGAATCTCTCCATGATTTCTCCCTAATTTCCTAATATTCTTCACTCTTGATCTTCCAGTGGTAGGGAGAAAGTCCCTAAGTTATCTCCTTCTCCAAATATGCATAATCTACCAAATATTCTCACAATATTCTACAAAAATAACCAATATTAGGCAAAAATATGCAATTACCTTTAAACCTTCTTAAGAAAATATTAAAGCGTAAGAAAACATTATTAAGTGCAGAAGGAGAGATTTAATATATCTTTTCATGTGCATAAGGAAGGTATATGGGCTTAAGAAAGGTTAGATGGGCCTTATTTTGTGTCTAATTTAGAGGCCCTTTAGAACCCCCCTATTGAAGCTTTTGCTCATCCTCTGAGCAACCTATTCGTCCTCCATGCCTTCTGGTTCTTCCTGCATGCTAGCTTATTCCATTTTCTTTTTATTTGCCCATGCGCTGCTCCTCCTGCTAATCGTATTCCTATTCTTCTTGCATTTATTTTCATAGCTGCTTCATGGAGGTCCTCAGATGCCTTAATAAAATATGTTTTGCATGCCAAGAGGTGGTGGATCCACCTTTATTTTAGTTTGTTCTTCTTCTTTTTCTTTCTTTCTTTTCTTTTTCTTTTTTCAATTACATGCAGAATAAACTCACAGTTCTTTTTTCTATGAACTGAGTTCACCCTTGGTCACCCCTTGGTACTCCTTGTCTTCCATTACAATGAACTGCTTACTACCCACTTTCTCAAGTCCTTTTTACTTTTTTCTTGTTCCTCTTCATGGCAGAAAAAGTGAGGCAAGTTGCCAGATAAGGATGAGGTTGCTCTACCTCTGATTTTGGCTATATAAAAAACTTTCCTTCTCACACTTTTTAATGTTTTATTTAGCTAAAATAGATTTGAATAAAGGGTTAGATGATTTCATACCTAAGCCTTGCCATTGATTTGTTTTTGTAGGTGATATTGAAGCTGCTGATATGGTTGTTGAATTTTTCTTCAGTGTTCTGAAGTTGCATGTGATAATCTTCTTGAGGTCCTTTTTGAGATTTTGAGAATAGGAGGAAGTCCAAGTTTGACTACCTTTAACCAGGGTGTTGACCAAATTTTATTTTTGTACCAACTTGATATTTTTTGGCTTGCAAAGGTTGGAGAGCACCTGCATTCATTAGAGAGAGATACATGGAGAAATGCATTTTTTTTAAGGCCTAGTAGTTTCCTCAATGAGGTTTTCCATTAGTAGGTCTTCTTAGGCTCCTCAAAGGAGGTTTTCACCTAGGATGTTTTATTTTTATCTTCTTTTTTTCAACCCAATGACCACCTCATGGAGGTTTTCAATTAGTGAGCCAATCTCAAACGCCTCAAAAGAGGTTTTCACTTGAGATTTTATTCTTTCCCTTTTTTATTTTTCTTTTTTCTTTTTTCACTTTCCTAATCTACTTGAAAAAAAAAACATTTTTCAAGTATAGGAGTACTTCCAATGGAGCCATGTACACATCAAGATGACAGATAAAATCACGTGCACACTTGGAATACATGCTTTGACATGTACCTGAATATGAGAGATGAATTTCTTTGACTAGGATTGTATCAAGTATTGTTGGAGAAGAGTGTGTTGCTGCAACTTAATGACTGTTTGGAACCATATGTCAATATAGTTGTGATGCCCCTGGTTTAGTTGCTGAGTTGGATCACCTTGGATGTCCTCTTCTATCATGGCAGTCAAATCTTCATCTTTTTGCTGATTTTTCTCTTGAACACATGGAGGAAATGTTGGTAAACATGAGGGAACTTTCTCAATATTTTATTCTAATTTCTCCTCTTCATCAAGTGCAGCCCTCGATCTTTTGATCTCCTCATTTGGATCTTCTTCTTCTTGATGGTGTCCTTCAGTGACATTAATAAAATCTCTTATTTGCAATACCTTTCTTGAACTAAGATGCATACCATTTATATCAAGAGGATATGTGTGCTAGTGTTGTACCTCAGCATTGTAAGTGGGTTGAGATACTTCATGGTGTGGGTTTGGAAATGGTGGTACAGTGGGGGTGGATATATGAGATGGATGTGGTTGAGGTTGTGGTTGTGGTGGAGGTGGATGGTAGGGATAGCATGGAGTTGGGTATGGAGGATATTGAGGGAAATACTGAGGATGTTGAGGATTTTCCCAATAAAGACCTTGTCAACCATGTTGCCAAGATTGGTTTTGGGGTTGAGATGGCCAAGGTTGCCAAGGAGGGAGTGTGTCCCAATTAGTTTGAGATGGATGTGAATAAGCTTGAAATTGTGAAGTGGGTCCTTGCATCATATCAAGTTGGCTTGGCTACCAAGGTATCCTTGGAGCTACATAACATAGCTTCTTTGGTGATTGCCTTGCTCCATTATCTTCCTGGTAAACTTCTTTAAACCTAGGGAATGATGAACAACATTTAGTAGCATATGATTTTGCATAGATAAAAAATATATAAGCATCTTCTTTTTGCTCATTTTTCATTCTTAACATTTCTACTAGTTCACTTAGATTGCTAATAATTTATGTTTTAAAGTTCCAAGAAAATTCCCAAGTTCATCTTGCCTTACCAATGTTGATGCTGATTTACTTACTCTTTCCTTATTCTTGATATGTGCTAGCATGTTTCACAAATTTCTTCAAATGACAATTGATATACATCTCCTTTACTCATGAGATTAAGGAGATCAATCCACTCATCCCTAATTGTTCTAAGTAAGAGGTTTTTCAGTGTGTCAAATTCTAAATGATGCAATTTTTCCCTCTTAACATTATGCATGAACCTTTCTATTAGATCCTCAAGGCTCTCATCTTCTTCTTGGTTCATTCTAAAAATTTATTCTCTAAGATCATGATCTTTGTATGTTTCTAGAAATATATTTTTCATATCATTCCATGATCTTATTGAATTAGTACCTAGACTCATGAACCATTTAAGAGCTCTATCCTTCAATGTTGCAGGAAACAATCTCATTTTTTGAGTGTGTGATAAGTAGCCATAAGACCTACAAACTATCTCAAATTCAAAGAGAAATGTTTCTAGATCCTCTGTCCTCATACCATGGAAGTTGGGAAGGAAATATGGAGGGATGTTCTTCATATGTACACTGATGTCCATATCTTGAATGGGAAACCCAATAAGATCTTCTTCATTTTCATCATATCCATCCATCTCTTTTACCTTCAAAAGTGTATGGTGATGTGGTTCTTACTACACCACGTGGTCAAGTGGGGGGTTTGGTATTGGATAATTTTTTATTTTTTATTTTTTATTTTTATTTAATTCTGAGTATCCCTACTCCTATGAGGCATGAAAATCGGATCTTTTTGTATTTTTTTTAATATTTCTGAAATGGCATGAAAATAAAGGAAAGTAAAAAAGAATGTTAAAAACAAAATCAAAGCATCTACTAGACACCTCCCCAACGACAGCGCCAAAAATTGGAGCCCTGGTATTGCACCAAGAGTGCCGCAACTTCGAGGGGTTGCCCTAATTTATTTTATCAACCCAGGGTTCGTACAAACTTGGAGGTAATAGTGCTATATACACAGCAGATGCATTATGTTCATGTCATCCTCTTCCGCTTTACTAAAGGGTGCTATTTCTAAGGGTTCTCAGTGAATTCTATCACACTTCAATGAAACTAAACTAAATTGTAGAAAGGAAATAACAAAAGGAAACTAAATTAAATCATTGAAAAGAAATGACAGAAAGGGAACTAATCTAAATTGTTGAAAATAAATGGCAGAAAGGGAACTAATCTAAATTGCTGAAAATAAATTACATAAAAGAAAATAATTTAAGTTGTAGAAAGGAAACTAATTTAAACCACACTTAACTTCGCCAATCGGCTAAACATGCCCTACTCTATCTATCATACTCCAATCTATGCAACTATACATGACCTAATTCTAATTTGAAGAAGTGTGCTTGCAGTTTGGGGGAAAATGGGCTAAAGATGCTAACGGAGGGCTTAACACATGAAACAAGGCTTAGAAGTGGAAAGAGGGGGTTAAACCTTATTAAAAATTTGTTATAGTGCAACAATTCTTCGGAGCAGAATGAATTGAAAAGTGCGATGGCAGAGAAGCAGGAGTCTAGTTTGGGAACGGGAGCGAAATGCAATTTGTGAAAAGGGCAAAGGTTGCGATATCGCGATATCACAATCGGAAAAAAAAGAGCAGTAAGTGTTAACATGGATTGGATAAATATCGCGAAATGCGATTTGCAACAAGATAAAGATTGTGATTTGCAATGGGTGACATGGCGGTAGGACCAGCGGTGGAGTGCGATAACAATATCACAATTGGCAGATAAGAAGAAGTAAGTCTTAAAAGAAAACAACAGAAACTGTGATTTTTGATTTCGCAATATCACAATATCGCAAGGTTGGCAAAAAAGCGATAGTGCAGTCGGGAGGAGAATGCGAAGTATGATTACGATGTATGGTAGTTATCGCAATCGGAAAAAAAAGGAGCAAAAATTGTTAGAGGAAGAGACTAAACACTGCGATGTACAGTAGCGGGAAGTTTGAGTAGGAAAGGCAGAGGTCAAATTCCATTGGGTTCCAAGAATTTTGCGATAAAAAGGTAAAGGTGAGGTGAAAAAGGGAAAATCGTTGAGATGTTGAAGAATCGTAAAGGAAAGGGAAGGGGTTCTGCGATGTCTGAGATGTGATAATCAGGAAAGTCCAAGGTAAAACATCTCATGCAAAACTTTAATGGTTTCTATGAAAAAAAAGGTGTTGAAATGGATAGGAAGATAAAAGGAGGGAAATGGAGCATAACAGAGGTGTTTGGAAGTGTAACACAGAGATGGAAAATGAAGCAGGAAGGCGAGGGTGAAATTCTCCAAAATTTTAATACTGATTCCTGCAAACAAACCTTTGGATTCATGCACGGGTAAACAGAAAAATGCGTGATAAAAACAGTGAACGAAAATAATTTTTTGGGTCTATGGGAAGGTTTGCCCTCCTCGAGCTCTATTGACAGAGATGAGGAGGGGGTCTCGATCCACAGCTTTTTGGTCTTCCTCTATTCTATTACTCTCATAAGAAAATGAAAAAATATAGCAGCACAATGAAAGAAAAACTAAGCAGCAATGAAACTATCAGAAACTAGCTAATTTTCAAGAAGAAAACTAAATAAATGGTAGAAACAAAACTTAGCTAAATTACAAAAAGGAAAGAATGAAAAAAGCAGAGAAGCTGAGGCACATGGGTTGGGCCCTATCCCACGAGCCCAGCTCTCTAGAATTAAATCAGTAAAAAAACATCTGCCTACTCATTTCATTACAAAAAATACAGTCTTATTACATCCCAAAGGTCTTAAGCAGAAAAAGCCTAATAGCTTGTAGCAAAATTTATGAATGGAATCGAATCCCCTCAGATTGACTCTCCCCAGCCCTAGCTTTTCTCTATTTGTTCTCCAAGGCATCTACCAACAACTCCCTAAAAATAGGTAATGATTCCACTTGACTCCAAGTGAAGTATGGCTTGAGTGCACTTGGTCTTGAGTTGTTTTGCTGCCTCTGGAATTCAAATTGTTGGAGACTCCAAGTGAAGTATGGCTTGAGTGCACTTGGTCCTGAATTGCTTGGCTGCCTCTGGAATTCGAATTCCTGGAGGGGATCTCCTGAGGATCGTTTGGTTTCCTTTGAGGGTGGAAAGCCCCCTTTAACATCTCAAATATTTCTCCCTAATTTCCTGATATTCTTCACTCTTGATCTTCCAGTGGCAGGGATCAAGTCCCTAAATTATCTCCTTCTCCAAATCTGCATAATCTGCCAAATATTCTCACAATATTCTACAAAAATAACCAATATTAGGCACAAATATGAAATTACCTTTAAACCTACCTAAGAAAATATTAAAGCGTAAGAAAACATTATTAAGTGCAGAAGGAGATATTTAATATATCTTTTCATGTGCATAAGGAAGGTAGATGGGCTTAAGAAAGGTTAGATGGGCCTTATTTTATGTCCAATTTAGAGGCCCATCACTTGATATAGAGTAGCATCATTATATAGTTATTTTACACTTGGCACCACTACACTAGGTGTTTTCTTGTTGTCTATTACTTTTTTTCTCCTATCATCCTTTAGTCCTTAGCATCATCATTGTCTTGACATAATTGCGCCCCCTAGTCATTTTTTGTGACAAATTTGAGGCCTTCACCCTCATTTCCCATTATGACATATTACTCCTCCCCGTCGAGTTATATTTTATCCTCCCAGTCCTCCATCGAGGCGTTCTGCCTCTGATTCCACTGATTCATCCAATTCTTCCTTTGAGTCTACATCTTCTTGACCTCATATCGCCAACATGTCAAGTAGCAACACAGGTGCAGGAAACCAACGTGGTAGCCTAGGTTCTAACCCGGTTAATCCCAACAGTGTAACCTCTACCGATATGATCACTCCTACTCCATTACTACCCTTCATGGCTGGTTTCAATCTCCCTGATTTTAACCAATTGATCAACGATCCTCTTTCCATAACCCCAATTGTCTAGTTATGCCTACCAAACTTCCTCCCAACATACCAAAGTTTGAAGTAAATCCTGGATAATATCCCACAAATCATATTCTCTAATTTCACATGTGATGTTCCTCTAATTCCATCACTGAAGACTCCATCTTTCTTCATCTATTCTAGCACACACTTATTAGAGCTACTGCTAAGTGGTATACCGATTATCCCAACGCCACTCATTCCACTTTTGTGACTCTTGCCAAAGATTTTCTATCCTTTTTTTAGTTACCTCACCATTATGAAAATGGTACTGATCTCTTGACTTCTTTCCATCAAAATTATGTCACTCGCATATCTAACCATGTCCAAGAATGATGCAAAAGGAGGATCATGTGTATTTCCCCTGAATTTGAAGATTTTGTTTACATGGATTGGTTCCTTAGATTTCTTTTTGCCCCCATAGATAAAGATTTTGATTCACACTTCCCTCATTCATAGGAATAGGTACTTCAAGTAGATTTGAAATATGACTTGATATATTCTCAATCAGGTTATGTTTATATAGTTCAAGCCAGTCTGCCTCAGCCCAGTGTTGCTAATGCACCAGGGGCATCTCATGCTACTGACAGTATCATTGGATTCATTTCACACCCTCACCCGAAACCATATGCTCCACCTCCGATGAGTTATGGTTAAACCCACAGGTAGACCATTTCCTCTTACAATTATCCCCCTCTTCAAGGAAACCCTTATCCATGTCAAAACATGTCATACGCATATTCCCAATAGCATCAGCAGATGCCATGACCAATGGTTTCTCAACCTGTTTATCCAAATTTTTCCCCTCCTCCATATTCTCCATATGCACTGCCTAGCACTCCAGCCCCTCTCGCACCAGTTCCTCGCCTCCCATACCTCCTCAACCTCTAACATAACAACAACCTCCTCCTCAAGGTCAAGTGTATGCTCAACAGAGCGTGACCAATCACCCCAATCCTAATAATAATAATAAGGGGAAAGGTAACTGTAACTAGCAATCTCAAGGTGATGAGGGTAACCAGGGTCCACCACCTATTGCACCCCAGGGAAATCAGCCTAATCCCGAAACCTAGAAATAGGGCAGACAACCCAAGTAGAAGAAGTTCCTTCGTAAAAATAAGCCTTGTCCATGTTGTGGCATATATGACCATGATACTCATTATTTCCCCCTTTTACCTCAGATGCATCAACTACAGGAATCTCAAGCAGTTTCCCCTAGAGGACATCATCCCATGGCTCCCCTTCCTCCGGATCCTACTTCATCTCCATCGAATATGCTTGCCAATCCTTTTTCTCAACAAGGATATATATTTTCCCAACATACACAAGTTCAGGAAGCCCCCAAACCTCCAAAATCTGGTCACCATGATTATCATATTCTTATGATGAATTATTATGAGATCAAAAACAAACAAGTCAACCTTCTGAGACTCGATCACACCATTATGAAAAACCACCTGCTGAGTTTGTGATTGAGTCCCAACCTCAAGTTTCCACCGAGCCCCCTTCATCATCAAATGGTACCTTACAAATCCCTCATTCTAAGGCATAGGTTATTACCAAGATTGCCAAAGGTCCATTATGTTGAAATGTTACTTCATCTAAAGTCACCCATACCTATAACATAGTATGTGACTTGGCGCAGTATCCCACTACCATGTCAACTCTGGAAGTCCTCTAGACATTCCCATCCCAACGGAAAGCTCTACTCTCTTCTTTGGGTGTTGTGGATCCTTCTATAAATCACATGATTGTATTTGATGTAGATAAATCGTAACAACCCCCCTTTCCTTCATCTATCACATTTCAAATACCAGTCTCCATAAGAAACACCATTGTTTAGCGGTGTATAATAGATGAAGGTGCCTCCACCTTTGTGATGGTTGCTAGCGTTTGGAAGTGACTTGGGTCACCTGACCTATCCCATCCACCATCATTCTTCATGCTTGGGATGGTTACCCTTCATAATCCCTTGGCTTATATCTCAATTTTCCTATCATTGCTTCAGACAATATTGTCTCTATTGAAATTAAATTCATTGATGCCCCATTAGATTATAACATTATTTTGGGTTGTAGTTACAACTACATTAGGAGAATTTTGAGGTCTAAAATGGGCCTCCTAAGGAAATAATAAAATAATATCTAAACCAATAAAATAATATTTATGAATTTTCAATTCACTTTTTGCACCACAATCCATGTAACCTTAGTTAAATTCAATTCAAAAGTTGTACCAAAATAAAATTAATAAAAAATTTGTAATGATGTGACTATAAATAAGAATGAGCTTTTCAGGAAAAATTCATCATCATTGAACAACTAATGCATTTATCCTTTGTACTTAAATAACTTAAAATAAAATATAAATATAAATTTATAAATTCTTAATTATATTATATGCTATTAATTAAAATCTATATTATTTAAATTGTATAATAACATGTAATTAATATACCATATAAAAATAATATAATATAATAAATTTATAGGGATATGCATTGTTTCTTTCAAGAAATATGAAATGACAATAATATATTTTTATTCAAAAAGTGTGAAATGACATTTATTATGAGTACTTTACTTTGACTTTAAAAGTACTTAGAGCACTACCATGGTTAACCATGATTTTTTATCCACCATTGAGAATGTGACAAGTAAGTACCTTTAACTCAAGCAATGCCACCTCAACCATTAGGGATGATGTCATCCCCTAAAATGTGATTGGTTCTCATAAAGTGAATTTTGATTGTACATTTTCCTTAGGAGGCCCATTTTAGATCTCAAAATTCCCCTAATGTGCCATGTTGTGATTTCTTCATAATGGAAAGATCGTCATTGTCGATCAGATGAAATATTATGATGCTAAGGCTCAGACTTCAACCTAGTCCAATATCTCAATGATGACTAGAAATATGATTGTCTCGTCCCTCACTAATGTCTCACCTAGAGTCTACGAAGATTCTGATTTTCTTGGTGCTTATTATGGTCTGCCACCTACCCCTTATGAGCCTAGATTTTCCATTGTTTGTATGATGCAAGCATCACGGGCTACTCACAAGTGGTCTGGTATGCCCATCCAATAGCCAGTGCCCCTGTAACTTGTTGTTCCCCACTCAACCCAGCATACAGGTATAATTCCTCAAGGATCTCTTCCTTCTTCTGGTGTCTCTCCTAGTCCATTCCAACCAGGAACCATTCCTCCATGTCTTAACCATCTAGGATCAGTTCCTCCAGGTCATTATCCTTCGGGTCAGATACCTTTCTTATTACCCCCACTTGGAATTTTTTTGTCCCTGTCCTGGCTACGTTGATTTTACCCAAAATTACCTTGGGGATCCCATTTTGGTACATTGATCCCCCCACAAGCACTCCCCTTGACCAAATTAAACCTTACACTACTTTGACCTCAGTACAACCTATTTTTCCTTCCCCTTCATTTTCTTAAGTTCCAAATCAACCTCAGTATGAATCTCCTCATGTTGTGAAAGCATCTGGTGAAGGGGGGAAATCCCAGAAAAATAGAACCAAAGACAAGGCACCCCAAACAACTCTAGCTCCTCCTAAGCCTCCAAAGCCTACCCCTCTATGCACTCTATGTGATGTTGTTGGGCATGCCACCAAAAATTTTCCTAAACTACCTCATTTCAAATATGTGCTCACTAATATCTTTCCTGAATCAAACATCCCAGAGGTCCATGTCACCTTACGAGAGTCAACCAAGAAGAACAGATCATTACACATGAATCACCCTTGTGCTTTATGTGATAATTTATCCACTATTCTCACCACTCTCATCATCTTGAAGATTTCTGCGATACCCGTCAAGCTCTTTATGAAGTAGAGGTCGCTCATAGTGAATTCATCACTTCTCTACCTATAGATTCTAGTCCCATTATCACACCAGAACAGGAGGTCCCTCAACCACAAATTTTGATCCCTCCTCTCAATGTCGAGATGACAGATAACATTGCTCCTATTATCTACCTGTCGTCATCCATGGGATTGATGTATGGGGACTCCCTTGGATTTTTTGCTTTGACACGCTAATGACTATATAACGTATTGACCCATAGAATTTCGGTCACTAGCAAGGGCAGAAGGCTAGGCGGGGGGGGGGGTCGGTTTCACCCGAAGGCCAGGTGGGGGGCACGGAAATAAACGCCAAAGAGGCTGCGTTCTTGCGTAGTTTACTAGCCCTCCTTCCCAGAGATATGGTCGGGTGAGCAATCAATGGCTATGCTTTCAACCTAAGATGAAAATGAATGGTTTCATTAAGGACGATTTATAGATCATAAAATGACCACAAATGGAATGAAAAGTGGGTCCATGTGAATGATCATTTACTATTGTGATTCGATCCAACATTCTTCGTCAAATACTCCAGTATCAACATCGGTAGATATTCCATCTACTAGTCATTCATCCCCTGTTGTTGTCGATGAGCATGTGAACCTTGTCTCTCATGATGATGCTTTAGGTAGTTCCTCCACATCATGTGGTCTCTCTTCCTACCATCCTCCCATATTTCATTCAGATGAAGACATCATGGAAGCCATGACCACCCCTTATTATCCTTGGAAAGATATGCACCATCATTCGTATTTCCTTTTGTAGCAAACCCATGATTAATATGTTGTGGATTCCACAAACATCCTCACCTATTTGCGAGCCAATAAATTTTCCCCCCATATTAATCATGATGCTTGACAACGTATTTGACATCAAGCCCCTCTCTACCTCCTCGTCAGTGATGATCTCTATCATCCCAGTTTCAACACCGTATCTCATCATTGTCTTCTTACATCTTTCATATGGCTCCATCATATACACCTCATATTGATTATGCTGACGGTGCGAGTCGTTTCTCCAGGAATCTTGCCTTGGCACCTTGGGCTATTTTCAACCCTTTTCATTCGTTATTTCACTCCAATGGTGTATGAATTGGATATGCCACCAATAAACATGCCAAATATGATGTTGTGATAGGTTTTTTAGCTGATGTTTTTTTATCGTCGCATCCTTCAACTTCATGTTCGTCTTGATTCCTTGCTACTTGTCATGCAATTGAATGGTGTTTATCATGTGCACAATTCTGTCCTATTTAGAAAATATCTACGAGTTGAGATTTTGGCACGTAGATTAGAATTCATTACATTTAGTCATGTTCATAGAGCCCAAATTCACTATGTAGATACCATTGAAAATAAAATTCTAGATTGGAATTTATCACATGCATACACAATAAGGAAACCATAAACATCAACAAATGGTGAACCACAATCGTCACACAAAATATGCATATCCATATTATGTATCATAATATCAAACATATAAGTGTTTGGATTCCACTACTCTAAACACATCTGACATGCCCATAGCATGTTACAATACAAAAAATGGGACCCACATGTTCCTATCCCTAGTCACTATCATTTGGAGGCTCCCGAGCCAATGGCTCCATCCCATCAGCTCGTAGGCCTTGCATTGCCTATCCGACAATAACTATGCACCGCATGATACCTCGCCACTTCAATGGAATATCAAAGCACTCATATATATACCGATATTCTAACTCATGCCACCTGCACTCTGTCACCCTGTTCAATAGCACATTGAACCTACGACAAAGGTCCTCTAGTAGAGCATCACTGCCTGGTCTCTGTCATGACATCGATCCACCCTAATCTACAGCACTAGGCACTACAGCCGAGCTTGTGTATCTTGTCGGTTTCACTGGTGCTATATTTGCATACCACAATTTTGTAAATGAGTACCACATATATACATTTTCTAAAATACACATGTGACCAAACATACAGTAAGTTTCACTTACCATTTGGACCCCATGCCCTTCGTGGCAGCAGTGGCAAGTCATGATCCCCCTGATAGTCCATTCCACTATACAGATATTCATCTATGTATAGTGGCATATGGTCCCAATGTGTAAATAACTTAGGCTGTAACACTCATATGACTCCCCCTCCTCCACCTCATTGCAGTATCTGCCCCCAGTGGCACATCCTGGGCTCTTGTGGGCCCCCATCACAAATCTATATATGTGGATGGATGGTCAGGATCTTCTCAAAGAAGAATGAGCATAGAATTGTCCCAAATGAATAATAATTAGGGGAATTTTCAGGTCTAAAATGGGCCTCGTAAGGAAATTATAAAATAATAGTGGAAATAATAAAATAATATTACATTAGATCATCAAATTTTAGAGGGAAAAAAGAAAAAACTACTTTTTCAACTCGTATTTTTAACTTATATCCCTATGGGTTTTCTCAAATTTTGAGCGGGAACACTTTTTGGATGCATAATTTGATTCCCCATCCAATGAATACCCATGTTGCATACTTTCGATGGACCCTGTTATACGAAAAATGAGAAATACATGAAAAATTTGATTGCAATCACGTTTTTTCATGTATTTCTCATTTTCCGTGTAGTAGGGTGCATCGAAAGTATGCAACATGGGTATTGCTTGGGTGAGGAATTAAATTTTGCATCCAACGAGTACTCCCGCTCAAAATTTGAGTAAACACTTAGGCAGATAAGTTGAAAATACAAGTTGAAAAAAGTAGTTTTATTATTTGATTATTTTTTAATCTTTTTACCTTTTTACTCCAAAAATGGTGAATCATCCCCCATGGTTGACATCATCATCTTGAATCCTATTGGTTCTTATAAAGTTTATTTTGGTTGTACATTTTTCTTAGGAGGCCCATTTTAGACCTCAAAAGTTCTCTAATTAGTATCATTCATACTTCACCTGCATAAGGTCAATTTTTGTTTCAACGATGGAAACATAATCCGGGCCCACTCGTAGTAGGTCCCTCCCAGCACGCTCTCCACAAGCATCATTTTTCCCCTAGTGATGTGATGAAACACATAACTACCCAAGATCTGTAGCATTGTCGTTGTTGTAGCTCATGTCTCCAACCTCTCTAAGCTATTGATTTGGATTATTGTTCCCTTTGCATGAACATCAAGTCTACAATGACGATCCATAAACTCATTGATCTTCCTCCCATGAGGCAGCAATGGAGATATCTCCCCTACCATCCCTAGGGGAGGTAGTCCTATCAGAAAATATATATCCTGGATCGTCGGCTCGATCCTATGGCCATATACCATAAAGGCGTCCTAATCTGGGTCCCAGTATCTCACAATACTCGACAGTTAGGGCTCACCATCCCTCGTCAATGGGTTCTCCAAGAACTTAAGAACCCCATAATGAGCCAAAACACATCTGACTGTAGGATTCCCCTGAATCTCAACATGAAGAGTCTCTAAATGTCCTTCTCGCCATGCAACCTTTAGCTCTTCCATACCTACAAAATACAATATTGTTTTGTTAGTTCAGAGTCAAAGGCATGCATTTCTAGTCATTAGATTCAGCTCCCCATAGACCACCAGCCCTACTTTTCCTCCCAAATCATAACATACTTTTTTTCCCTCAAAACTGCACTTGGTGCACTTATCAACCTAGTTTCTTCATTCCATAATGTAGAACAGGGCCCCAAAAGTGTTTTGTGACTGCGAGGCTTAGCAAGGGTCTCCCACAAAAAACTGAAGCCCTAATATGAAATTCGAAACCACTAAAAATTAAGAGTAAGATTAGGCCACCTACCTCGAACTCGAAAATACTGATTCTGGTGGTTGGTTTTTCTGCTACAATCTCCACAAGATTTAGGGCCTTCTCCTTCTTTCCAAATTCTCCAAAACTCACTATGCAAAGGAATTCTATTTGGAGGAAAGAAGCCCTTTTATAGGAAAAACCCTAGTTTTTTTGTCGCCCATTGCGACCAAAAAGTAGCTCGGTTTGAAAAACCATCAGTACTGTTGGAAATCTCTCATCAAGTTTATAATGGGTCTTCCTTTTCTTTTTGTAATTTGACACTTCACTTGGAAGTCATTTTTTCCACGAAGTTTCACCTTGTCGCTAATTAAAACTAAATTTCTTCATATAAGCCACATGTACTTTGGTACCACTTTGCCTTGGCACTTGTCAACTCATGTGTCAATTTTCATCACGAGTAACAATTATTTATTCATGTTTTTTATGGTCCCCCTGGGCCTATCCCATGTGGCAGCATCATCGAATCACCCTTGTTCAGAGCATCTCAGATGAGCCGCCCTTGAATTCATGGAGTCTGTTCTGAGTCCCATTGAGTCCTATTACAGTATTCCATCCATATTTATGTCGCATTCATCCCTTTTTTTCTTCTTTTGGCCTCAAGATATATTTTTCCATCTCTGAAAAGCCTCCATATGAGTAATTGACCATCCCCTCTGAAATCGAGTCAGTTTCTTCTAGGTCAAATATGGATATCATGCTCTGACAAGGGAAGTCGTCAGTATGTATGTGCTATTATTTCCTTCCATCATCATATACCCTAGTGTTAGTCCATCAGTCACTCTACCATGAACACTCTTACCTTTGGTGAGGATTTCTCATGCCTCACCTCCGACAGACCCTCTTCTGTTGAATTCAGTACATTTATTCCAGAAGAACAGTCTAGAGGGTGGTGTACCTTGGTCCCAACTTTCATCATTGTTCAGTTCCTCGGATCAAGAAAATGGAACAATTATTTCCATTTGACTTAGTTGTTTCTAACGTGCTCAACTCCAGCTTATTATCGCATGATTGAGAATCGTACACTCGATGGTCTAGTGATCCAGAAAATTGTACCAGTATCTCCCGGGTGTGTGTGAGATGTTCCAGATCTCATGAGGGGGTGGCCCAAGTAGCCCCTCACACACCCGAATTTCCTCAAATTATGATCCAGACACAGAATGCATGTCTCCTTTAGATGATTCATTCAGATCTTCAGAGCCCTTCCTATTCAACAGGGCTTCTTTAGTTACGATCCCCTTCACCATGTCAGTTTAAGAGGCATTATGTCTCATTTACTTAGATGTTATTTTATTCAGTCTTAGCCTATGTCCTTCTAGGCACATTCTTTATATGGGATCATTGTATTATTTTTTTCCCAGTGATGCCAACATGCCATGTATCATGTACTTGGTAGCTCAGTCCACTAGTACATTTGGCGGAAATTCCGACACTTTTGATGAAATGTTGGAAATTTCCCGAAATTTTATCAATTTTTCAAATCCTGCCCACAACTGTCACTATACTGACGTTTGGAGACAAGTGTCAGTATTGCGACACTTAGAGGTAAGTGTCGATCTTGTGACATTTGGAGAAAAGCTTCGGAATTGCGATGGATTAGAGGAAAGTATTGGTCTTGCGACACTTAGAGTTAAGTGTCGCTATTGCGATGTAGCAAAGTGTCGGAATTGCGATGGATTGGAGGAACGTGTCAGAATTGCGAAACTTTCCTCCAATCTGTCGCAATTCCAATGCTTTTCTCCAAACGTCACAATAGTGACACTTAGAGCTAAGTGTCGCTATTGCGACGTTCGGAGCAAAGCATCATAATTGCGACGGTTTGGGGCAAAATCAAAGAAATTTGAAGACCATTTTAGACTGTATGTGTTACCGATTGTATGTGTTATTAGGTAAAGGAATAATTCATAAGTCAACCATGGAGAAACACCCTCCTGAATATATCTGGGACCAAGTTTAGGAATAAGTACTGACAAATTTGACTGAACCGTAAATAGGAAGATAGTTGTGGAAATCAAAATGTTCAACCACGCTCACTGGAAAATGATGAAATACACACTGACTCAGGCTTACAGCAAAGAGAAAGCACTATGTGCAAGCATCAACAGAACAAATAGCATTACAAAATGGCATTTTTTCACTTACGCGTGAGGGCACCTACCCAAATGCGTTTGGGTCGGGTCATTTACGTTGAGGGCGCCTGCCCAAACACATTCGGGTCAAATCATTTCGGTTTAGGGCGGTTGTATCAAATTTTCTAAGTACTTGTGACTGCATGGGTGCCCTATGCACGTTCGTGCGGCCCGTTTTCCGGTTGCTCACTTGTGCCTTCGTTCAGTTGTGCGCGTCGTGTCACGCCATGTGAGGGCGCTCACCCAAACGCATTCGGGTCGAGTCATTTCGTTTGAGGGTGGTCGTATCAAATTTACTAAGTTGTGACCGCACGAGTGCCTTGTGCACATTCATGCGGCCTGTTTGCAGTTTTCTCCCTTGTGCCTTCGTTCGGTAGCCCACCGTGTCATTTCGTTTGAGGGTGCCCGCCCAAACCCGTTCGGGTAGGGTCGTTTTGTTTGAGGGCGTCAGCCCAAACCTGTTCGAGTAGGGTCGTTTCGGTTGAGGGTGCCCGCCCAAACGTGTTCGGGTTGGGTCATTTCGGTTGAGGGCGTCCGCCCAAACGCGTTTGGGTCGGGTCGTTTCGGTTGGGGGCGCTCGTATCAAATATGCTAAGTTGTGACCACACGGGTGCCCTGTGCACATTCGTGCGACCCGTTTTCCAGTTTCTCCCTTGTGTCTTCATTCAGTCATGCGCGTCGTGTCCCGCCGTGTGAGGGCGCCCGCCCAAACGCATTCGGGTCAATTCGTTTCGTTTGAGGGCGGTCGTATCAAATTTTCTAAGTTGTGACTGCACGGGTGCCTTGTGCACGTTCGTGCAGCCCGTTTATCATTTTCTCCCTTGTTCCTTCGTTTGGTAGCCCACCGTATCATTTCGTTTGAGGGCGCCCGCCCAAACCCGTTCAGGTAGGGTTGTTTCGTTTGAGGGTGCCTACCCAAACCCGTTCGGGTAGGGTCATTTTGGTTGAGGTCGCCTGTCCAAATGCGTTCGAGTTAGGTTTTTTCTGTTGAGGGCGCCCGCCCAAACACATTTGGGTCGGGTTGTTTCGGTTGAGGGCAGTTGTATCAAATTTTCTAAGTACTTGTGACCGCACAGGTGCCATGTGCACGTTCGTGCTGCCCGTTTTCCAATTGCTCCCTTGTGCCTTTGTCCAGTCAGGCATGTCGTGTTGTTTCGTTTGAGGTCACCCGCCCAAACCCATTCAGATCAGGTTGTTATAGTTGAGGGCCCCTGCCCAAATGTGTTCGGGTCGAGTCGTTTCGGTTGAGGGCGCCCACCCAAACACGTTCAGGTCGGGTCGTTTCAGTTGAGGGTGCCCGCCCAAACGCGTTTGGGTCTGGTCGTTTCGGTTGAGGGCAGTTGTATCAAATTTGCTAAGTACTTGTGACAGCACGGGTGCCCTATGCACATTCGTGTGGCCCGTTTACGAGTTTCTCCCTTGTGCCTTCGTTCAATCGTGCACGCCATGTTACACCATGTGAGGGCGCCCGCCCAAACACGTTCGGGTCAGTGCATTTCGTTTGTGGGCGGTCATATCAAATTTGCTAAGTTGTGACCGCACGGGTGCCTTGTGCACATTCGTGCAGCCTGTTTTCCGTTTTCTCCCTTGTGCCTTCATTCGGTAGCCTGCTGTGTTATTTCGTTTGAGGGTGCCCGCCCAAACCCATTCGGGTAGGGTCGTTTTGTTTGAGGGTGGTCATATCAAATTTGCTAAGTTGTGACCGCACAGGTGCCTTGTGCACATTCGTGCGGCCCGTTTGTCGTTTTCTCCCTTGTGCCTTTTTTCAGTAGCCCGCCATGTTGTTTCCTTTGACGGTACCCACCCAAACCCGTTTGGGTAGGGTCATTTCATTTGAGGGCACCCGCCCAAACCCGTTCGGGTAGGGTCGTTTTGGTTGAGGGTGCCTGCCAAAACACATTCGGGTCGAGTCGTTTCGGTTGAGGGCGCCCGCCCAAATTCTTTTGGGTCGGGTCGGTTCGGTTGAGGGCAGCTGTATCAAATTTTCTAAGTATTTGTGACCGCACGAGTGCCCTGTGCACGTTTGTATGACCTGTTTGCTGGTTTCTCTCTTGTACCTTCGTTCGGTCGTGCATGACGTGTCACGCCGTGTGAGGGCACCGGCCCAAACGCGTTCTGGTCCGGTCGTTTCGTTTGATGGCAGTCGTATCAAATTTGCTAAGTTGTAACCGCATGAGTGCCTTATGCAAGTTCATGTGGCCCGTTTGGCATTGTCTCCCTTGTGCCTTCGTTCAGTCGGGCGCGTCGTGTGGTTTTGTTTGAGGGCACCCACACAAACTCGTTCAGGTCAGGTCGTTTCGGTTGAGGGAGCTCGCCCAAACGTGTTCGGGTCGGGTCGTTTCGGTTGAGGGCGCCCGCCCAAACGCGTTCGAGTCAGGTCGTTTAGGTTGAGGGCGCCCACCAAAACGCGTTTGGGTTGGGTCGTTTCTGTTGAGAATGCCCACCCAAACCCGTTCGGGTAGGGCCGTTTCGTTTGAGGGCGCCTGCACAAACCCGTTTGAGTAGGGTCGTTTCAGTTGAGGGCACCCTCCCAAACGTGTTCAGGTCAGGTCGTTTCGGTTGAGGGCGCCCACCCAAATGCATTTAGGTCAGGTCGTTTCGATTTGGGGCTCCCGTATCAAATATGCTAAGTTGTGACCGCACGGGTGCCCTGTGCATGTTCGTACGACCCGTTTGCCGGTTGCTCCCTTGTGCCTTCGTTCGGTAGCCTGCCATGTCGTTTCGTTTGAGGGTGCCCACCCAATCCCGTTCAAGTAGGGTCATTTCGTTTGAGGGCGCCCACCCAAACCCGTTTGGGTAGGGTCATTTCGGTTCAGGGCACCCGCCCAAACGCGTTTGGGTCAGATCGTTTCGTTTGAGGACGCCCGCCTAAACGCATTTGGGTCGAATCGTTTCAGTTGAGGGTGGCTGTATCAAATTTGGTAAGTACTTGTGACCGCATGGGTGCCCTGTGCACGTTCGTGCAGCCCGTTTTTCTGTTGCTCCCTTTTGCCTTCGTTTAGTCGGGCGTACCATGTCGTTTCATTTGAGGACACCTGCCCAAACCCGTTCAAGTCAGGTCGTTTCAGTTGACGGCGCCCGCCCAAACGTGTTTGGGTCGGGTCATTTCGGTTGAGTGCACCCACCCAAACGCGTTCGGGTGGGGTTGTTTCAGTTGAGGGAACCTGCCCAAACGCGTTTGGGTCTAGTCGTTTCAGTTGAGGGCGACTGTATCAAATTTGCTAAGTACTTGTGACCGCACGGGTGCCCTGTGCAGGTTCATGCGACCTGTTTTCCAGTTGCTCCCTTGTTCCTTCGTTTAGTCGTGCGCACCATGTCGCGTCGTGTGAGGGCGCCCGCCCAAATGCGTTTGGGTCTGGTCATTTTGGTTGAGGGCAGCTGTATCAAATTTTCTAAGTTGTGACCGCACGGGTACCTTGTGCATGTTCATGCGGCCTATTTTCCGTTTTCTCCCTTGTGCCTTCGTTTGGTAGCCTGCCGTGTCGTTTCGGTTGAGGGCGCCCACCCAAACCCGTTCGGGTAAGGTCATTTCATTTGAGGGCGCCCGCAAAAACCCGTTCAGGTAGGGTCGTTTTGGTTGAGGGCGGCTGTATCAAATTTGCTAAGTATTTGTGACCACACAGGTACCCTATGCACATTCGTGCGGCCCATTTGCCGGTTGCTCCCTTGTGCCTTCATTCAGTCATGCACGCCTTGTCGTTTCGTTTGACAGCACCTGCCCAAACCCGCTTGGGTCAGGTCGTTTCGGTTGAGGGCACTTGCCCAAACGTGTTCGGCTCGGGTCGTTTCGTTTGAGGGTGCCCACCCAAACACGTTCGGGTTGGGTCGTTTCGGTTGAGGGCGCCTGCCCAAACACGTTTGGGTCTGCTCATTTCGGTTGAGGGCGGTTGTATCAAATTTGCTAAGTACTTGTGACCACACGGGTTCCCTGTGCACGTTCGTGCAACCCATTTTCCTGTTGCTCCCTTGTGCCTTCGTTTATTCATGCACGCCATGTCGCATCGTGTGAGGGCGCCCGCCCAAACGTGTTCGGGTCGGGTCATTTCGTTTGAGGGCGGTCGTATCAAATTTTCTAAGTTGTGACTGCACGGGTGCCTTGTGCACGTTCGTGTGGCCTGTTTTTCATTTTCTCCCCTGTGCCTTCGTTCGATAGCCCGCCGTGTCATTTCGTTTGAGGGCGCTCGCCCAAACCCATTTGGGTAGGGTAGTTTCGTTTGAGGGCAGTCATATCAAATTTGCTAAGTTGTGACCGCACGGGTGCCTTGTGCACGTTCGTGCGGCCCGTTTTCCATTTGCTCCCTTGTGCCTTCATTCAGTAGCCCGCTGTGTCATTTCGTTTGAGGGCGCCTGCCCAAACCCGTTCGGGTAGGGTCGTTTCATTTGAGGGCGCCCATCGAAACTTGTTCGGGTAGGGTACTTTTGGTTAAGGGTGCCTGCCCAAACGCATTCGGGTCGAGTCATTTTGGTTGAAGGCGCCTGCCCAAATGCATTTGGGTCAGGTCGATTCGGTTGAGGGCGGCTATATCAAATTTTCTAAGTACTTGTGACCGCACGGGTGCCCTGTGCACGTTCATGCAGCCTGTTTTCCGGTTGCTCCCTCGTGCTTTCGTTCATTCGTGCGCACCATGTCGCGTTGTGTGAGGGTGCCTGCCCAAACGCGTTCGTGTTGGGTCATTTTGTTTGAGGGCGGTCGTATCAAATTTGCTAAGTTGTGACCGCATGGGTGCCTTGTGCACGTTCGTGCGGCCTGTTTGTCGTTTTCTCCCTTGTGCCTTCGTTTGGTAGCCCGCCGTGTCATTTCATTTGAGGGAGCCCACCCAAACCCATTCGAGTATGGTCATTTCATTTGAGGGCGCCCGCCGAAACCCGTTCAGGTAGGGTCATTTTGGTTGAGGGTGCCCGCCCAAACGCGTTCGGGTCGGGTCGTTTCGATTGAGGGCGCATGCCCAAACGCGTTTGGGTCGGGTCGATTCGGTTGAGGGTGGCTATATCAAATTTGTTAAGTACTTGTGACCACATGGGTGCCCTGTGCACGTTCATGCGACCCATTTGCCGGTTGCTCCCTTATGCCTTCGTTCAGTCATGCGCGCCATGTCACGCCGTGTGAGGGCACCCACCCAAACGCGTTCGGGTCGGGTCGTTTCGTTTGAGGGAAATCATATCAAATTTGCTAAGTTGTGACAGCACGGGTGCCTTATGCACGTTCGTGCGGCCTGTTTGCCGTTTTCTCCCTTGTGCCTTCATTCGGTAGCCCGCCTTGTCATTTCGTTTGAGGGTGCCCGCACAAACCCGTTTGGGTAGGGTTGTTTCATTTGAGGGTGCCCGTCGAAACTCGTTCGAGTAGGGTCGTTTTGGTTGAGGGCGCCCGCCCAAATGCGTTCGGGTCAGATCGTTTTTGTTGAGGGCGCCCGCCCAAACGTGTTTGGGTCGGGTTGGGTCGGTTGAGGGCAGCTGTATCAAATTTTCTAAGTACTTGTGACTGCACAGCTGCCCTGTGGACATTTGTGTGGCCTGTTTGCCGGTTGCTCTCTTGTGCCTTTTTTCGGTCATGCACGTCGTGTCGCGCCGTGTGAGGGCGCCTGCCCAAATGCATTCGGGTCGATTCATTTCATTTGAGGGTGGTCGTATCAAATTTTCTAAGTTGTGACCGCACGGGTGCCTTGTGCACATTCGTGCAGCCCTTTTGTCATTTGCTCCCTTGTGCCTTCGTTTGGTAGACCGTCGTGTCGCTTCGTTTGAGGGCGCCCGCCAAAACCCGTTCGGGTAGGGTTGTTTCGTTTGAGGGCACCCGCCCAAACCCGTTCGGGTAGGGTCGTTTCGGTTGAGGGCGCCCGCCCAAACGCGTTTGGCTCAGGTCGTTTCGGTTGAGGGCACCCGCCCAAATGCGTTTGGGTCGGGTCGTTTCGGTTGAGGGCGGCTGTATCAAATTTGCTAAGTACTTGTGACTGCATGGGTGCCTTGTGCACGTTTGTGCGGCCCATTTTCTTTTTGCTCCCTTGTGCCTTCATTTCGTCATGCACGCCATGTGAGGGTGCCCGCCCAAACACGTTCGGGTCGTTTCGTTTGATGGCAGTCGTATCAAATTGCTAAGTTGTGACCACACGGGTGCCTTATGCATGTTCACGCGGGTCGTTTTCTGTTTGCTCCCTTGTGCCTTTGTTCGGTCAGGTGTGCCGTGTTGTTTCATTTGAGGGCACCTGCCCAAACCCATTCGGGTCGGGTCGTTTCGCTTGAGGGCACCCACCCAAACGTGTTCGGGTCGGGTCGTTTCGGTTGAGGGCACCCGCCCAAACACATTTGGGTCGGGTCGTGTGAGGGAACCTAAGGAAATGCATTCAAGCGGGTCAAGTCAGGTCGTTCCGTGTGAGGGCGCCCAAGGAAACGTGTTCGGGCAGGTCGGGGTGGGTCGGGTCGGGTCGTGTGAGGGCACCTAGGGAAATCTCAAGTCAAATTTAAACCAGCTAAACAAAAACTCTAATAATTTCATTAAAATCATCTAAAAAATTATTGAAATATCAAACTTGACAGCAGACCAATATGGGTTTAGTTATTTTTATGAGGATCATGTTGGAATTTATGTTGTTAATTTGCATAGAACACCACTTTTTTTGTATAATATTTTTAGTTTCTATTTTGTTATCTTTATCTTCACGATTCTAATATGTTAAGTTTTTTTTTTTATACCACATACATTTAAATTATATAAATTTATACATTTATAAAGAGTTATAATAGAAGCATAATAGTTCAATAAAATATAAAAGTTAAATAGTTGGGGTGGCGGGAGGGGGAGGGGGAGAGATTCTCCTAAATCCCAATGGAATATGAAAAATAAAGTACTTATGGGGGCTAGTCAAAAGAATGAACAATCTCACATAAATG
The DNA here is from genome assembly GCA_034641835.2 of Pinus albicaulis. Taxonomy (NCBI): domain Eukaryota; kingdom Viridiplantae; phylum Streptophyta; class Pinopsida; order Pinales; family Pinaceae; genus Pinus; species Pinus albicaulis. The sequence continues at coordinate 871,161,331 of CM076577.1, read as the reverse complement.
TATGGACTTCTTCCAGGTCTCGAATTGGCTAATGATCGAGATGTCTCTAAGTTAATGATCTTGGGGGATTCCCTTATCACTATTCAACACCTTCAAAAAGGTTTTCTCCTAAAGAACAACAATTTATCCCTCCTCCTTAGAAAAATCAATAGTACCCTAAAATCATTCTCTCAAAAGACTTATTACCACATTTTAAGAAGCCAAAACAAAGAGGTGGATACACAAACGAATCAAGCCTTCCTTCTTGAAGGAAGCGGGTTAGTATGAGATCAATGACATGTCAGGTTGGAAAGATATTCCATGAATAATTCCACTCAATATAATTGTCCCTCTCTCTTGTTTTGCTAGTTTGATATATGCACCATGAGAATTATTTTTTGAACATTTCCAAAGCCCTCCTTTCTATGCCCCCCCTGTCTCCTCCTATTTCCAAGCTCTTTTGGCTCCCTATTTGTGGTATCAAATCACACTTTGTATCTAATTTTGTGTTCCAACACTTGATTTTGATCCCTTATGGGGAACAAGTTGCACAAGACAGTACAATTTTATGTCCACATCCCCATTATTGCCATTCAAACCAATATTAATCCATAACTTTTCAATCATAATATAATATTAAATTTCGTTACTACTTTTCAAACACTCCTTAAGTACCTCTTGTCCACATCAAAATGGCATAGGTAAGAAAAAGGTCTAAAATAAATTAGACTTGAAATAATAAAAGCAATATGCAAAAACTATAGTTATAGATTACATACCCTTTCCCGGGCCAACATTATATAACTCTACTTCACTAGGATGAACATTAACTAAGGCTTCACGTATGCCATATCCACCAAATCTGTCACTGCATCAATGTAGTCCCTAATACTTCATGTACCTTCAAGAGTATTGTGACCGCACGGGTGCCCTATGCATGTTCGTGCGGCCCATTTTTCGGTTTCTCCCTTGTGCCTTCGTTCGGTCGTGTACATCGTGTCGCACCATGTGAGGGCGCCCGCCCAAACGCGTTCTGGTCGGGTCATTTCGTTTGAGGGTGACCGTATCAAATTTATTAAGTTGTGACTGCAAGGGTGCCTTGTGCACGTTCATGAGGCTCGTTTTTCGTTTTCTCCCTTGTGCCTTCGTTCGATCAGGCACGCCATGTGAGGGCGCCCGCCCAAATGCATTCGGGTCGGGTCAGGTCATTTTGTTTGAGGGTAGCCATATCAAATTTGCTAAGTTGTGACCACATGGGTGCCTTGTGCACGTTTGTGTGGCTCGTTTTCTGTTTGCCCCCTTGTGCCTTCATTCGATCGGGCGTGCCGTGTGAGAGCACCCGCCCAAACACGTTTGAGTCGAGTCATTTTGTTTGAGGGCAGCTGTATCAAATTTTCTAAGTTGTGACCGCATGGGTGCCTTGTGCACGTTCGTGTGGTCCGTTTGTTTTTTTCTCCCTTGTGCCTTTGTTTGGTTGGGTGCACCATATTGTGAGGGCGCCTGCCCAAACGCGTTCAGGTTGGGTCCGGTCATTTCGTTTAAGGGTGGCCATATCAAATTTGCTAAGTTGTGATCGCACGGGTGCCTTTTGCACGTTCGTGTGGCCCATTTTCCATTTTCTCCCTTGTGCCTTCGTTCGGTCATGCGCACCGTGTCACACTGTGTGAGGGCACCCGCCCGAATGTGTTCGGGTTGGGTCGTTTTGTTTGAGGGCGGTTGTATCAAATTTGCTAAGTTTTGACCGCACGAGTGCCTTATGCACGTTCGTGCGGCCCGTTTTTCATTTTATCCCTTGTGCCTTCGATCGGTCGGGCGCGCCATGTCGTTTCATTTGAGGGCGCCCGCCCAAACCTGTTCGGGTTGGGTCGTTTCAATTGAGTGTGATCGCCCAAACGCGTTCGAGTCGGGCCCCCTAAGCCCCCAATCCCTAATCCCTTAACTACTAACTCATTATTCAACCCCTAACCCTAAATGCACCTAAATCCCCTAACCCCTAACCCCCAATCCCCTAAGCCCTCCAAATTAGATGAATTAGTTTTGAAGAAGTAATTTTTTTCTGCAATATGGTTTGTAAGCTATTTAAATAGAGGTATCTTCTCTAGAGTTCTTTTTTAGATCCACAGTTTCATTTACTAATTTTCGAACAAGGCGTATGACACTCTTCATGTCTATGTGATTTTTATCTTGAAGCTCATTATCTATACGATTATTTGCTACTTCAAGGGTTTCCTGACGGAGAAAATCACAATACAGGGTTTAGGGCGCGTTATTACGTTATTGCTACTTCAAGGGTTTGCTGAACAGACCCCAAATCGTTCATTTCCTTGCTACTTATAAGGTTCTTGCTTCTGTCTAATTCACTATATACTCAGATCATGAATGTGAGAAGGTTGTTTGCGGATTATATTATTATTGTATCAACAGTGTAATTATTTCTGTGTTGTTATATCTTTCTAGTCAAAAACCTCATCTTCAGAAATATTATCTTGTCATTTTCAAAATTGATTGCTTCATTGAGCACAACATGCAGCTTATCTAATACTTTATTGAAGCTAAGAGCTCCATCTTTGGGGCAAGCTGCTTTTTGGGTAACTCCACTGCTTTTGATCTCAATTTTTCCAATTTCTTTCTTCTCTCATATAATACTTGAGCCTTTGCCTTTCTCTTCCCTTCTAATTCCGTAATAGTTTCATAGTGATGCCAGCCAACTTCTTTGGAAAGCCTTCCTTGCAGACAATACTTGTGACCTGGCTAAAGCCTCAACACTTTCAAAGCATCTAGAATGACCATTCTCTTCTTCCGGTCATATGGTGGGGGAACCCCTTCAAAAGCCCTTATCCTAGAAAGTGTTGTAGCACCATGCTTGGTTTTGTGTGGAATCATTCCTCTAATTTTCCAGTAGTCAAATCCTTCTCTTACTTTATTGTCATTTGCCCATACCTAACCAATGAGAGCATAAGAACACCTATTTCTATAAAAGCACCTATAACTTCTCTTACTTTATTTTCATTTGCCCATAATTAACCAATGAGAACACAAGAACACCTATTTATATAAAAGCACCTATAATACTTTTGTGGGTTTCACTAATATCCCTTTAGTTACTTTGTGCATAGTAGCCTAGATCCTAAAGTGATTCTCGTACAATGATAATCCACTAGGTGTATTTGTTCTTAAAAAAATATGCATGGATAGATGTCCCATTTATGGCCAAGTTCCACCAAAATGGTTCCCACTACCTACCTAGTAACTACATTACATTTATTTCATGACAAGACTGTTGTGACACCAGCTCCAAAAATAGAAGAAAAGAGATATCAATGCCTTAGAAATAAGCCACTTCGAGGGGGCAACCTCCAATACATTACATGAATGAACAATTCTTGGATGATACAAATGACAAAACCTCCTTTCTATATATAGGAGTCCATGGGGCCACAATGTAATCCTAGGGGGGCCACAATGTAATCCTAGCCGACCTAACAATAATAATGTAAGGGAACAATAATAATAATATGGGGGTTACAGGAGTACAACAATAACAATAAGGGGGTTATACTAACAACAATAAGGGACTATAATAGTAATATAGGGACCTAACATACCCTACAACCCACCAAATTTCTATCATATCCTTGACGTCAACAACAATTTGTTGTTCAAGATATAGCTAAGTTGGAACAAACTTAGCTCTAGAGCTTAGGATATTTTTCCACCTCTAATGTTTATAAACCAATAGATATAAAATTTCTAAAGCATGTGGGAGCCCTTTAAGTATCACCTTTCCTATATTGTCTCCGTCTTAAAAATCATGGAAAATATCCATAGATGAGTTATCCTTACTAAACCAAAAATTTCATTGAAAATAATCATTCATACCATAACAATACTACTTCCCTTTTAACCACATAAAACTTATTTTTAAGTTACCATAATTCATCTTTAATATCACATAATTAGATTAAAAAATCAACCAAAATCCTTAGTTTATGAAATAAAAATTCAACAATTTTATATAATTAATAATTTAAATAAATGTCTTAGATTTAATCTCATTAATAATTATTTATAATCAACAATACCACTTATTTACCCAAACCAGTTTAAATTATTTAATTTATTAAGTTTTAATTTCTAAAGAGATTTTTAAGTTGTTTAATTCATTTATGTATTCAAAAATTGATTATAAACAATAAGAAATCACAATCTTGATATTGTCAGGTTTTAATCAAAAAAACCATTTCATCTATTAATTAGACTACACTATTATTTATTATAGAAAATGTATCTAATTTGAATGAATGAATACATAGATTACTATCATTAAAGAAAAAAAATGTTAATTTCACTTTTAAAGTAATACTTAAAAATAAGGAAAAAATAATACATAAATTATAAAGAAAATATATATAATAAAAAAAAAGAGATTAAAACTCCATATATTTAAAATACAACTTAATTTAATAGTATAGAGTTTAAAACTCCTTTTAATAAAGCATGATGATTTAGTAGGGTCGAAGGATTACTATATGCAAAAATCAGTCCATTATTTACTCATATAACTTTAATTGCTTCTCAAAAAGATATGTTTTATTTTTTTGATTGTAAATATTTTTAAACAATCAAAATAAACAAACATTTAATTATTTAGAAATTATTTTAATTATTTAAAAATGATTATAATTATTAAAAAAAATATATTTTTAAATTAATTTGAGTGGCCTTAAAAAAAACACACGTGTTTCATTTCAAAATGTCAAAAAATTTCAAATATAAAAAGTTTTAATTTCCCTCGTTCATTCGAAGGATTACTATATGCAAAAATCAGTCCATTATTTACTCATATAACTTTAATTGCTTCTCAAAAAGATATGTTTTATTTTTTTGATTGTAAATATTTTTAAACAATCAAAATAAACAAACATTTAATTATTTAGAAATTATTTTAATTATTTAAAAATGATTATAATTATTAAAAAATATATATTTTTAAATTAATTTGAGTGGCCTTAAAAAAAACACACGTGTTTCATTTCAAAATGTCAAAAAATTTCAAATATCAAAAGTTTTAATTTCCCTCGTTCATTTCCCTTCGGTTGCATGGTTTGTCCAGGGAAGGAGGGAGGATGCGCCATACTGTCGCCAATTTTGAGGAAGGATGCAGCCATACTATTGCAGGTTTGGAAGAAGGATGCGGCCATACTGTCGCAGGTTTGGAGGAAGGACGCAGTAAGTAAAGAAATTGATCTCGAGTGCCTGTTGCAGGTCTGCTCTGATCCATTTGGTTGAAGTCCGGTGATTTATTTCCTTCTGCTATGATACAGTAGGTTATAAATAACAAATCTCGTTTGGAGGGGCAGTTCAGATCTGATCCAAATCTGAGTTGGGTCGATAGCAAAAATGCGAGAGATCCTTCACATTCAGGGGGGCCAATGTGGCAACCAAATCGGCTCTAAGTTCTGGGAAGTGGTCTGTGAAGAACACGAGATCGATCCTACTGGGAGATATCAGGGCACTTCAGATCTACAGCTTGAAAGGGTCAATGTTTAATACAATGAGGCCAGCTGTGGGAGATTTGTGCCCCGAGCCGTGCTCATGGATCTGGAGCCTGAAACCATGGACAGTGTGAGGACCGGGCCTTATGGACAGGTCTTTAGACCTGATAACTTTGTTTTTGGCCAATCCAGGGCTGGAAACAACTGGGCCAAGGGGCATTACACGGAAGGAGCTGAGCTCATTGATTCTGTGCTTGATGTCATTAGGAAGGAGGCTGAGAACTGTGATTGCCTGCAAGGTATGTGTCTTTTTCAGATTCGAATCCTTGACCTTTTGTTTTTGAAATATAGGATTTCATTTGCTAAAATGATGTGGGTTTTAGTTGTGTACAGAGTTTCAATGAAGTCTCCAATCTTACTATTGAGCAACAGATAGTTCTTAACCAGCATTATTAATGTGTCGACACTGTGAAGATATACAAAGATATGGATCTTAGATATTTGTCTAACGTAAACGACAACCTTTTCCATTAAACAACAACAGATATATGATTTCTGTGTACCTATGTGAATGTTTATATATTCATGGTGCTGAAGAGATGTCGTTTTCGGTGGACATATTATCTGAGACCCAATATCAAACCAGGCATGTTTCCAAAGGATGAAGATCATACTATTCTCTGGTGGCACGCGATTCTACGAAACACGTTACAAACAATTTTATTCGGTAAGTGAATTAATGCCATTTTGTAATGCCAATTTTAGGGTTACAATTATTGTTCTGCTGATGCTTGCACACAATGCTTTCTCTTTGTTGTAAGCCTGAGTCGGTGTGTATTTCATCATTTTCCAGTCAGCGTGGTTGAACATTTTGATTCCCATGGCCATCTTCCAATTTACGGTTCAGTCAAAGTTGTCATTACTTATTCCTAAACTTGGTCCTAAATAGTCTCGCTGATAGTCTAATTCTACTCAGTAGGACATTTTATTTTTATACTTGAAGGTCCAAGTTTGAAATATCTCGGTCTCATTTTATTTCTATAGGGTTAAAAGTGAGTTAAAAAGGAGCATTTTTGAAGATGTCTGATTACCTAGATTTCGTATTTTTATCACCAATTAGATTTTCTGTTAATATGTCAAATGTATCTTATAAAATTTTCTGCCTTGCGATATTTAACATCTCAATAAGTTGGTTTTGAATGTTTGTTTTATGTTTGTTATAATCCAAATCGCAGGAAACACTACATATCAATGTCATATTCATGGGATTTTGTTTGTATTTAGTTTTGAAGTTTATCTTGATTCATGTGGGACATGATATCTGAGTTACAATGCCAATTTTAGGGTTACAATTATTGTTCTGCTAATGCTTGCAAACAGTGCTTTCTCTTTGTTGTAAGCCTGAGTTGGTGTGTATTTCAGCATTTTCCAGTGAGCGTGGTTGAACATTTTGATTCCCACGGCTATCTTCCAATTTACGGTTCAGTCAAAGTTGTCATTACTTATTCCTAAACTTGGTCCCAAATAGTCTCGCTGATGTGGTCTTGCTGGTCCCATATAGTCTCACTGATAGTCTAATTCTACTCAGTAGGACATTTTATTTTTATACTTGAAGGTCCAAGTTTGAAATATCTTCGTCTCATTTTATTTCTATAGGGTTAAAAGTGAGTTAAAAGGAGCATTTTTGAAGATGTTTGATTACCTAGATTTTGTATTTTTATCACCAATTAGATTTTCTGTTAATATGTCAAATGTATCTTATAAAATTTTCTGCCTTGTGATATTGAACATCTCAATAAGTTGGTTTTTAATGTTTGTTTTATGTTTGTTATAATCCAAATCACAGGAAACACTACATATCAATGTCAGATTCATGGGATTTTGTTTGTATTTAGTTTTGAAGTTTATCTTGATTCATGTGGGACATGATATCTGAGTTGTTGAGACATTTTTTGGAACAATGGTCTACTTAAGGTTTTGTTTTGTTTATTTTCAATGCGTTCATGCTGGATATAGGGGAGTGATTATTTTGGGGAAAAAACCCATAATTGACATTCTATTGATATGTGTGTCCATGATCTGGTCGAAAGCAACAAGCTCTAGACAATAGACGCAGTTTCCCTGTTTACAGTGCCCATTAACAAGATAGTTGTGGTTCATAACCATTTTCAACCATTCTATCCAAAAGCTCCAGACAATAGACACAGTTTCACTATTTACAGTGCCCATTAATAAGAGATGTATAAATTGCTTCATTGGGATAGAGGCCTCTCTCTAACATATTTTTTATCAGCTGGTCTGCCTCAAGGAGTCTGCCTGATTTGCATAATCCCGCAATTAAGGCACTATAAGTATCTACAGTAGGCTGACAATGCTTCTCCATCATTTTGTCAAGAAGCTTGAATGCAAGAACACTGTTTATTTCGAGTGCAATTCCATCCAGGTCATGAATTTCATCCAAGTTATCAGGATCTGAACTACCTATTGCATCCTCATCAGGAATCAAGTGTTCTTTTTGTATCTTGTTTTCTTGAACTATACCATTCATAAGATTACAATAAGTTCGATAATTAGGTTGGCATCCTTCATTTATCATCTTACTTAATAGATCAAAAGCATGATCCACCCTGCTTGATTTGACGTTGCCATCAATCAATGATGTGTATGTTACTTGGTTAGGCTGTAAGCCTTTCTCCTTCATTTGATCAATGAACATTTCAGCCTCTTCCAATTTGAGTTCCCTGCAAAGTCCATAGATCAGTGCACTGTAAGTGTAGACATTTGGAGAACATCCCTGCTTTACCATTTTGTCTAATACTTTATATGCAAGATCAATGGCACCGGCTCTACATGGTCCATCAACAAGCGTGGTATAAGTCACCAGGGAGGGAGCTAACCCTTCCCCCAACATCTTACCATAGACATTATCTACCTCAAGCACCCTGTTTTCTTTGCGGGCTGGAGTTTTGCTTTTTTATTTGGTCTTCTGTCTAAAAATTTGAAGGTCAATGCTACAATGTGGGTGTTTCGGTTTCTAGGATGATTCCTTCCCATGCTAGAGCAGGGCTATCCTTGGATTTTCCATCAAAGTTAGACTTGGGGAAATATCCATGTTTGTATAATTGGGTAAGATAGCCTATGAATTGAAGTTTATGTGAGCAACATATTCTTGTCTAAATTTTCCCTTTGTAAACAATATCTATACCTATATTACAAGAGAAGGAGAGAAAGCAGGCTTGCAGAAGGGGCAATTTGATGTCGTGATGGCTCTCTCCTTTTGTTATTTCATTTACAATTTATTCTTGAAATTGCTCTAATTTTGAAGATCTTCAACCCATTGATTTTGATTTAGAATTTTATAATATTTTTAGGGTAACAATGACTTTCAAAGATAGGTTAAGTGTTGTCTTGAAAAAATGGGCCTCTTTGCAGACTGACTTTTCAATGTGGTTGATATATTCAGGAGGGTGTTTCTCCATGGTTGATTTATGAAGTATTCCTTTACCTAATAACACATACAGTCGATAACACATACAGTCTAAAATAGTCTTCAAATTTTCACCATTGCACTTATAAAAAATTGTATTCTATAAGTTTTGCAGTCAAAACTTGTATTTTCTTGAACAAACGCTACAATTGCAGCAAGGGGCGGATAAATATACAACTCTAATGCGTTTGGAAGAAAGTTGAATCATGCTTCCAAAAGGCGCATAGAACATCATGCCAGATAATTGACCATTATTCATCAAGCTATATCATTTTATAGTGACATAGATGAGGCAGAGGATATAAATTCAAACTAGTACATTTGGCGGATTTTTTTTTTTAAATATTTTTATCAATATATCTAGAACATAGATGTTTGCAATATATCTAGACTAGAGATGTTTACATTTTATAGTCTGCTATGGAAAATGTTTGCAATATATCTAGAACATAGATGTTTGCAATATATCTAGACTATAGATGTTTGCTTAGGCAGATTCATTCTAGACCAGAGATGTTTTAATAATAAGAACTTGAGCAACTAAACTATCTCAATATAATCAATATGTATATGCTTTCAATAAAAAGTATATATATTATTAATTAAATTTAAATGAATGTGTTTATGTAAGTTTTATTTTTGATTAGATAATAAATTAAAAAATATATGAGAAGAAAAGGGTTATGGGTGGGAGTTTACAATGGGTATTTTACTATGCCAAGAGGCATACAAGCTCAATGAAGTCTCCAATCTTAATATTGAGTAGATAGCTCTTAACCATCACTATTACTATGTCGAAACTGTAAAGATATATAGATATATGGATCTCAGATACTTTTCCAACGTAAACGGAAACCTTTTCCATTAAACAACACCAGATATATGATTTTTGTGTACCTATGTAAATGTTTATATATTCATGGTGCTGAAGAGCTTCCGTTTTCGGTGGACATATTATCTGAGACCCTATATCAAACCATGCCTATTTCCAAAGGATGAAGTTCATACTATTCTCTGGGTGCACGCGATTCTACGAAACACGTTACAAACAATTTTATTCGGTAAGTGAATGAATGCCAATTTGTTCTGCTGATGCTTGCACACAGTGCTTTCTCTTTGCTGTAAGCCTAATTCGGTGTGTATTTCATCATTTTCCAGTGAGTGTGGTTGAACATTTTTATTCCCACGACTATCTTCCTATTTACGGTTCATTCAAAGTTGTCATTACTTATTCCTAAACTTGGTCCCATATATATTCAGGAGGGTGTTTCTCCATGGTTGATTTATGAAGTATTCCTTTACCTAATAACACATACAGTCGGTAACACATACAGTCTAAAATGGTCTTCAAATTTTCACCATTGCACATATAAAAAATTGTGTTCTATAAGTTCTGCAGTAAAAACTTGTATTTTCTTGAACAAACTCTACAATTGCAATAAGGGGCAAATAGATATACAACTCTAATGCGTTTGGAAGAAATTTGAATCATGCTTCTAAAAGGCGCATAGAACATCATGCCGAATAATTGACCATTATTCATCCAACTATATATAAGCATCGGATTATTCATGTCGGATTATTCATCGGAAGACCATTATTCAATTCTGATAATTCATGTTTATATACAAATTTGGTCAATTATCGGAAGACCATTATTCATCAAGCTATATATAAGCGTCGGATTATTCATGCCAGATAATTGACCAAATGTTTATATATTATAAACATTAGCGAAAAAAAAATTTAAATATTTTTATCCAAGCGTCGGAAGACCGACGCCTTACATGTCGAAAGACCGACGCCTTACAAGTCGGATGAGTGACGTTTAATTATTTTAAAATTTTTACTTTTTCATCGGAAAAGTGACGTTACATAAGCGTCGAAAGAGAGACATTTCTTTTTTAAAAAAATTTTACTTTTTCGTCGGAAAAGCGACGTCACATAAGCATCAGAAGAGCGACGTTGTAAACATCGGAAGACATATCGTCAGAATTGTGACAGTTGTGTGAAAAATTGATAAATGTTGGAAGACCAACGCTCTTGAAAAACGTCAAAAGAGCAACGGCTTGGAAAACGTCGGAAGAGCAGAAGTTTGGGAAACGTCGGAAGAGCGACGGTTTGGAAAAAGTTGGAAGTGTGACGGTTTGGAAAACGTCGGAAGAGCGACGGTTTGGAAAACGTTGGAAATAGTGTCGCAATTCCGACACTTTATTGAAGTGTCAGAATTGCGACGTAATGGCTAACCACATTTTTCCCGGCCTCAAATTGTCGCTCTTGTGATGCCTATGTGTCGGAATAGCGACGAAGTGGCCATCGGAAATTGGGCCAAATATACTAGTGGTCCCACATTGTTGGGGTCACCATTATTCTTTGTACTCAGTTATCTTAGTGGGTATAGGTATGCCTCCCCCGCCTCATTTGAAATCATGTACTCCAAAATAAAAGGAGACTTATATCATTTTAGTAGGTCTCGCCCCCTCCAATTTTGTCCTTCCTTTCATTGCTTCAATTGTATCTCTCTCTCTCTGACTACCCTTTGGAGTATAGTGGAAGTGTAAATTACAACATATTTCGGTCATACAGTTTTCGCCTAACACTCGCACGTTGGGGGGTAATTTGTTATGACCAAAAAATGATCACCTAGTCATTTCTAACTAGGTGGATCGAAATAAACCATGTAATTTTAATTTTACCATATTAAAATCACTTTCACTATGAGAAATAATTTAATAGACCACTTGTATTAAGTTATTTCTTATTAAAATTAAAAAACACCATGAGAATAATTAAATAAATTATTATCTATTTAATTTTTTCTAGGAATAATTATTAAATCATTATTTGATCATTATTCCTTGTCACATTTGACTAAATCACCTAGGAATAATTAAATAAATCACTATTTATTTATTTTTCCTTAACTCCATTCTTGGAATAATTGTTAAATCACTATTTAATAAGTATTTAATTTTCACACATTTCTTAATATTCGCAAAATAATTAATAAATCAGTTTATTTTTTAATTATTTCTAAATAAAGATATTTGACTAGTTTGAATATTTTTTCTCTCTCCAAAAATATAATAAAGTATTCCTAACGGTTAGAACTAGATTTTGGTCAATAATATTTTATTATTCTCCATTTTTTAGATCAACCCAATACTTTGTTATAAATAAGAGTGTTTTTCATTCATCCTTCACAATGATCATTATCATCGTCACCATTATCGTCGTCGTACTTTTGAGCTCCCATTAGAGTTCTACACATTGTTTAGGTTTTCACATATTGAGAGAGGAAGATCTAATATTGAAGCGTCAAGGAAATCAAAGCACCCATCCCACGGAGGGGGATATACGACCCTTTTATAAATCTCCTTCACCAGGTGCTATTAATAAAGGATTTATTTATTTAAATGCGTTTTCATAATTGAGTTATTACATCAAATTTATTTTGTTGTTTATTATTTTAGATTGCATACATTTATTTTTCTTCAATTTTTTCTCGCATCCTTATTGCAAATCTGAAGTATAAGCAGTCACAATTTTTGTTAGGGTCACTAGTCACCTATGACTTAACTGAGATATTTTTGGTACACCTTCCAAGAAATTTCATCTTAACCGTATTAGGGGAATTTTGAGGTCTAAAATGGGCCTCCTAAGGAAATAATAAAATAATATCTAAGCCAATAAAATAATATTTGTGAATTTTCAATTTACTTTTTGCACCACAATCCATGTAACTATAGTTAAATTCAATTCAAAATTTGTACCAAAATAGAATTAATAAAAAAATTGTATTGATGTGACTATATGTAAGAATGAGCTTTTCAAGAAAAAGTCATTATCATTGAACAAATAGTGCCTTTTTCCTTTGTACTTAAATAAATTAAAATAAAATATAAATATAAATTCTTAAACCCTTAATTATATAATATGTTATTAAGGTGACAGGGAGCTCTGCTGCGAATAGTAATGGCAACTAGGGTTTACGGCTTTGAACATCAGGGATACAAGGCGGCATCCTCCCTCGCCTGCAATTTTACTGCATGGTGGCTCAGGCGGCTTCCTTGCTACCATTCGATGGCTCAGGTCTGGCTTTGCCGCTCGTTGGCACCAACTATGGCTGATTCCCGTCATTACGTCAAGTCTCTCGGCCTCTTAATAGAGGCATTTCCCCTAGAAAGTCACAAATTATAGGTGCATCGGATCAGCACACGCTGGAAAATGAATTTCGCTGGGATTGGGGGTGAATATCCACATATTCGGCACCATATTCTGGCTCTTTATGAAGCATTGGGTTCTGTTGCGGATGCGATGTGGCGGATACTGATTTGCCTCCAAGGGACTCTGCACTCACCGTTTCTTTCGGCTACGGGTGGTTCCCTGTCCCTCACACCAGGTGACGAGGACCTGACTCCTGCTTTGTCCCCCTCCAGCATTTGGATGCCTGTCCCTTTTCCATCTCTGCAACTTGTGCTAAAGCCTAGGAACGATCTCGTAGCCAGCAATGACAATGAGGTAAGTGATGAATACTTTCAGATTTTTATCAAGCTCCCTAAGGGAAACAGTATTTTGATTTGGGCACAGCACCATGAAGAGGTCGCAAACCTGAAACTCAAAATTGGTCAAATTACCGGGTATCCTAGCCAACTACAATCCTTGATCTACAGGGGACGAGCACTACAAGAACCTCGTACTTTACAAGAGTACTCCATATGATCTGGTTCCACTTCCATTCTCAATTTGAGACTGAGAGGAGGGGCCATTGAACAACACATAACTTCAAGCAATTCTAAAGGAACCAGCACCTCAAGACATGAAAACTTGAAAGGGCCCTCCTACAAGAATATTCTAAAGGGAAATTTCAAAATCGCTACTCCAGCGGAAACAACAGAAAATTCTCCCAAACCTTACATTGTTGAGAAAATGAATAGCATTCCAGAAGTGAACATAGAGCTTCTAGTAGTAGATGAAAATTGATTTTTTTATGAAGCACAAGCGATCATCTGCATATTTAATAGTTTCTGGCCAAAACCAATGGAGTTGTTCCATTAGATTTTCACAAACTGGACTATGGACTGCGAAATCCACCTCTGTTCAAAGGGGTTATTCATTATCAAGTTCGCATCCTCGGAATCCAGAGATATCATTCTAAGGGAGGGACCATGGTTCTGGGGCTCCACTGGGCTCTTCATCACACCTTGGTTCCCGAATTTCAACACAAACACCATGGAAGTGTCCAAAATGCCAGTCTGGGTCCATCTTTACAATTTTCCCTTGCATTTCTGGAACGAAAGTGTTCTTGCTTGCATTGGGAACATTCTAGGGAGATATATCAAAATAGACACTCAACGCTTAGAGGAGCGTATCTACACTTTTTCTCGTATTTGCATGGAATTAGAACTCAGTAAAGGGCTTCCAGAAAGCATACATTTGACACACAAACAACAGAAATGGATACAGCATCTTGACTTCGAAAATACTGTATTCATGTGCAAAATCTGTAGAAACACCGATCATTTGTAAAATACATGTCCGGAAGCAAAAAGAGACAATAGGAAAAAAAAGAAGACATGGAAAACTCCAAAAGGGTGGCAATTTCCCACAAGCGAGTTAGAAGAGGAGGAGGAAAAAGAAGAAGAAGAATATGCTCTCAAACCAAACAAACATCAAAATACAACCACAGATATAGAGACAAAAGAATAGGAGATGCAAGACCCCTTCGACATCACTCCCTCGGCCCAGTTGGCAAAAGGACATGAGGCAACAGACTCTGGGGGTAACAAAAGACAACACATTTCAGACAATTCAGACTCAGAAAGGACAATGGTACAAACACTGAAGAAAATCAGCTAGCCCTTATCACTGCCACGCCATCACAAGATGTTTGGCGGAAGGTCGAAAAGAAGAAGGGGGGGGGGGGGGGGAACTTAATTTTCTATTTTACTTTGCTTGCCACTCATAGCTGAAAGAGAAAGGGCAAGCATGACAAGTCCAGCCCTGCGGGCTTGTTGTAATTTTATTTTATTGGTAGCCTAGCTACCGTGATTAGTTTTCTTATGTAGACGGGCCCATAGGGCGTCTCGAAATGCTTAAATGCATCTGCAAAGTCGTAACTTTCATTAATTTTAATAGAAAGTTGTCGATTTTTTCCTTGGGAAAAAATATAATATGTTATTAATTAAAATTTATATTATTTAAATTGTATAATAACATGTAATTAATATACTATATAAAAATAATATAATATAATATAATATAATAAATGTAATATATTATTTTATGTATGAATTTTATATTAGATATTAAATTGATTTGGTTTATAACATAAGAAGAAATAATATATAATATAAAAAGGAATATAATATATATTTTATAACATTTAGATTATTTTTCATAATATTATATATAATAATATATAATATTAATATAATCATAATGAAATGAATTGAGTTGTATTTAAAATTAGGGGAAAAAAAAGTATTGAAATAGATTTAATTTATATTTATAAGCATAATATAAGATTTATATACATTGAAATTTATATTTATTTTTGCCCCAAATGACGTTGAACCTAATATAACTTTTTTCAACATACAAAACTAATATACTTATTTCATCATACAAAACAAAAATTCTTTTTTCCTTTAATTTTAATATTTTTGTATTGTATTAATATTATAATAATATTATTTATAGATTTGATTTATCCTAAAATTATAAGGTTACATTTTTATTTATTTTGATTTCATATATATAATACATATGTATAAATATTAACTTATAATTAATTTGAAATTGTAATATTAAATAAAATGAGATGAATATATAATTTAAAAATAAATATATGAAAATATACAAATATAATATTTATTGAAAAGTGTGTAAAGACATGAAAATTATGTAGGGATATGCATTGTTTCTTTCAAAAAATATGAAATGACAATAATAATATTTTATTCAAAAAGTGTGAAATGACATTTATTATGAGTACTTTATTTTATGACTTTAAAAGTACTTGTAGCACTACCATGGTTAACCATGAAGTTTTATCCACCATTGAGAATGTGACAAGTAAGTACCTTTAACTCAAGCAATACCACCTCAACCATTAGGGATGATGTCATCCACTAAAATGTGATTGGTTCTCATAAAGTGAATTTTGATTGTACATTTTCCTTAAGAGGCCCATTTTAGACCTCAAAATTCCCCTAATAATTTGTCATCATTCCTATTTTTGTAACACTTGTTACCAAAAACTTGAAAATGCTTGAATGTGGTAGGTCTTCCACACCAAAGAGCATAGGGATTTTTGTCATTGTTTGGTATGAAATGAGTTTTGTTGAGTTTCACCGCTACTATGTAAATGGCCTCATCCCAAAGTCTCCATTGAACTTTCCTTTCATGCATCATAGCTCTAGCTAATTATTGTACATATTTTTTTTCTCTTTCTGCTACACCATTCCGTTGTGGAGTATATGCTATTATGAAATTCCTCTTGATATCGTTATTCTTGAAAAAATCATCAAACTCTTTTGAAATGAATTCACCTTCATTATATGATATTATGATCTTGATTTTGCTGTGACTTTCATTTTCATCCATAGCTTTGAAATCTTTGAACTTCTCAAAAGCCTCAAATTTCTATCTAAGAAAATCAACCCACATCATCTTAGGTTGAAATCATCAATTATTATCAAGAAATATAATCTACCTGTGGGTGATTGCATTATTCATGGTCCATGCAAGTCCATGTTCCCTAACTGAAGTGGCTTTCATGATGAGCTCTCCTTTGACTTTAATGGTACCCAAATTTGTTGAGATTTTGTGTATTTGGGGTAGCATCAGTTGTGCTCTAGCTCCCAAATTTTGTGGAGGGACTACAATACACTTGATCTACAAGACCCAGAAATGGATTTGGGAAATTTCATATGGTTTAGGAGATATTAAATTAATTAATTATTTTAATGTATTTCCTAAGTTAAAACTTAGGGAAATTAAATAATTAAAGTGAATTTAATTAAACATATGATGAAATTGTCTTAAGTCACACGGAAAAAGCTTTCTTTTAATCTTAGCCATTGATTTAAGATCTGATCATGGCCCTTGGTTTTCCAACGAGAAAACTATAAAGGAAAGGCTTGGGGTCATTTGTGGAGACACACAGAGGCAGAGCACTGAAGCTAAGCTGAGATTCTAGGGTAGGGTTTGCTAAGAATACTCAGAAGTGTTTCAGCTGTAGAGAGGGGAATTTAGACCAAGGGGATGATCTGATCTCAGTGTCTAGAATACACAAGCGGCAAATATCAGCTCAAGGACAGCGCAGAAAAAGGCAGCAGCAACAGGAGCAAGGACAGCGTAGTCCCTCCAAGGACGTCATGGTTTTCAACAGGAAACCATATGGGGTTACACAGAGACCCTTCAGGGGCAGCGTAATGACTGCATCACCCAGTTTGGGGTAATGCAGTCCCTTCCGGAGTAGCATTGAGGGTTTGGAGGACTTCAGAGGCTGACGCAGAGGCTTTCATTGGCAGCGTTGGGGTTTCTAGGCCCTAATATTTGCTGAGTTCTATAAATCCCATTTGAGGGTGTGGATCAGTCATTATTTTGGCCCTAGATCAGGGAGTGAGCTATAGATCTAGTGTTTTCTCTATTGGGTTTTCCAGATCTAGAACCTAGATTTCTGTGTTCATAGATATTCTTAATAATAAGACCCAACAGCAGCCAGAGACCAATTTTCCCACATTGGGTTTTTCCGGGGACTATTTGTCCAGAAATAACTGTGTCACTTTGTCAATGTGTGCATGTGCTTATTCTAGATCTGGATTGGTAGAGATCTGTTATGTGTTTTGCTTCGATTTTAACTTGAATTTATTCAATTAATAACTTGTCTAAGTAGGAGGAGCATAACCCTATTAATAGTAATAATTTCTGCATAAAGTATGAGATTCAGAAATTTCTACATGGTATCAGAGCAATTGCAGATCTAGGAGGGACACCAGCAGAAGAAATGGAAGGTTCTAGCTGCAGGAAGCAGTTGGAAAAGCAGCAGAAATGCAGATATGAAGGGACAGCACAGTTTTCAGAGGCAGATTCATGCAGAGGGAAGGGTGATGTTGTCCAGGGTTGTGTCCTAGCGAGCCCACGCAATTATTGCGCAGAGGCAGCTGAGAAACAGCGTTGGTTTGGTTTGAAGCCAGCCAGTGTGATTCAGATCTGAATCTGTCAGATCTAGAAAAGACTGCAGAAATTCAGAAGAGTTGGTGGGGTTAAAATTTTGAATTTTTCAGAATTTTAGCCTTAGCACAAGTGATAAAGAGCAGGAGGAGATCAACTTCTTAGAGAGTTTCTTGCTAAAGGAAACTTGCAGTTTGATCATAGGATCAAAGAAGAAGATGAATCATAGTTGAAGTCTCTGGCTGCTGGAGAAAAGGAAGTTCCGACACATTTTGAGAAGATGGCTCCTCATGGACTGCATGATTAGGATAGGCTAAATGGCCTCTCAAAATTTTCAGTTTGGAAGGCAAGGATCCTAATTGTCCTTAAGGCATACAATCTAAGAGACCATGCAAAGCAAACTCTAGCCACACCAACAGATGTGGATTTCCTTCGGAAGCATAACGAAGCTATTGGGCATGCCAAGCGGCCAGTTATGGATGGTATCAAGGACCATATTGTACCACACCTAGCTGAGAAGAAGACAACTAACGAGATGTGGAAGGCCTTCACTTCCCTATATGAGGGAAATTCTATCCAAAGAAAAATGTTTTTGGAGACCCAGATGAGGTCATTCATGATGACTAAGGGAGAAGACATGGAACATTTTCTCTTCAAATTGTAATCAATCAAAGATCAGCTGACTGCAATGGGTGCAACGATGGATGATGTTGTGATAGTCAGGACTCCCCTCCATGCAGTCACAAATGAGTGGGAAACCTTTGTCCAAATTATCTTGGGCAGAGCGGACCTCCCAGATTGGGACAGCTTGTGATCAATTATGCGTCAAGAAGAACTCCGCAGGTTCACCAAGAGACAACACAGCCCAGGATTGAGCAAAGTGAAGAAGGAAGATGAGCAAGATGCAGCCTTGGAATCAAAGAAGTAGCCAAAGAAGAAGAAGGCTCTTTCTAAGATCAAGTGCTTCCAGTGCAGTGAAATGGGTCATTTTTCCAGCCATTTTCCTCAGAATAAAAGGGACAATAAATCATATTCTTCCAAAGCAGTTGTGGCAGATGATGGGTTAGAAGACGATGTGGCCATGAGTGCTCATGAACCATAGAGGTAGGGTGAAATGGACATGTAGAGGAGCTACATGGAAGAGAGGCGAGATCCTTGAGAAACTCATCTATTAGATCACAAGCGAGCTATGGCAGCCTTAAGACAGTAGTGAGAGAAGTGGAGTAGTGGGTGCATAGATCACAGTTGAAGCAGAGGCAGAGGCAGATCTAAAAACTGGGAGGAGCAGCGCAGAGCAAAGCAGCAGCAACGTAGAAGCAGTAGCAGTGCAGAGGCTGATGTGACTTCAGCATCACAGAGCAATGCTTCTTACGCAGTGCAGAGCTGCAGCAACACAGAAGGCTTCAAAGGGATAGTGCAGTGCAGAAGCAACGTGATAGATTTTAGCACAAGGGACTGATGTGACTTTAGTAGTGCAAAGGGAGTCTGATTACGTAGGGAGAGTTGTAGTTGTGCATTGTTCTTTAGATGCCAACACAGGTCTGTAGCCTATGGAACTTTAGGAGCTTTAGTGATGAGGATGCGGCCCATCAGACTTGTTTTTCAAAGATTGGGTAAGAGATTCAGTTGTTTCTCTCAACAACTAAGGTTGCATTTCAATAGATCAGCAGTGGCAGTGCTATGAGCAGCATAGATGCAGCATAATTAAGAGGGAGATGCAGTATAGTAGTTGCAATGGAAGTGGCAGAGTCATGGGCAGCAGTACAAAATGGCAGCAGCAGTGCAGAGTTGAGTGCAAGCAGGCCAAGCATTAGCAGCACAGAACTAGTGCCCAAAATCATGTAATGCATAAGTGTGATGTATTGCTAGAGCACACCCTTGATGCTAAGAGTGTTGAGATTTTGTGTATTTGGGGTAGCATCAGTTGTGCTCTAGTTCCCAAATTTTGTGGAGGGACTAGAGTACACTTGATCTACAAGACCCAGAAATGGATTTGGGAAATTTCATCTGGTTTAGGAGATATTAAATTAGTTAATTATTTTAATATATTTCCTAAGTTAAAACTTAGGGAACTTAAATAATTAAAGTGAATTTAATTAAACATGTGATGAAATTGTCTTAAGTCACATGGATCAATCTTTATTTTAATCTTAGCCATTGATTCAAGATCTCATCATGGCCATTGGTTTTCCAACAAGAAAATTATAAATGAAAGGCTAGGGGTCATTTGTGGAGACACACAAAGGCAGAGCACTGAAGCTAAGTTGATATTCTAGGGTATGGTTTGCTAAGAATACTCAGAAGTGTTTCAGCTACAAAGAGGGGAATTTAGACCAAGGCGATGATTTGATCCCGGGGTCTAGAATACACAAGAGGCATAGATTAGCTCAAGGACAATGCAGAAGAAGGCAGCAACAGTAGTAGCAAGGACAATCAAATCAGGAAAATTTTGAGGTCTAAAATGGGCCTCCTAAGGAAATTATAAAACAATAGTGGAAATAATCAAATAAGATTTGATTACATCATCATATTTTAGAGGGAAAAAAGAAAAAAACTATTTTTCAACTCGTATTTTCAACTTATCTCCCTATGGGTTTACTTAAATTTTGAACGGAAACACTCGTTGGATGCATAATTGAATTCCTCATCCAAGGAATACCCATGTGGCATACTTTTGATCGAACCTACTACACAAAAAATGAGAAATACATGAAAAACATTAATGCAATCACATTTTTTCATCTATTTCTCATTTTTCGTGTAGAAGGGTCCATCGAAAGTATGCAACACGGGTACTCCTTGGATGAGGAATTAAATTTTGCATCCAACGAGTAATCCCACTCGAAATTTTAGTAAAATCTTAGGGAGATAATTTGAAAATACGAGTTGAAAAAGTAGTTTTATTATTTTATTCTTTTTTACTTTTTTACTTCAAAAGTGGTGAATCATCCCCCATGTTTGACTTCATCATCTTGAATCCTATTGGTCCTTATAAAGTCTATTTTGGTTGTACATTTTTCTTAGGAGGCCCATTTTAGACCTTAAAATTCCCCTAATGATGATTTTCAGCAGGAAACCCTCTGGTGTTACGCAGAGACCCTTTAGGGGCAGCGTAGTGACCGCGTCACCCAGTCTGGGGTAACACAATCCCTTCCAAAGCAGCGCTGAGGGTTTGGAGGACTTCAAAGGCTGACGTAGAGGAATTCAAGGGCAACGTTGGGGTTTTTAGGCCCTAATCTTGGCTGAGTTTTGTAAATCCCGTTTGAGGGTGTGGATCAGTCATTATTTTGGCCCTAGATCAGCTAGTGAGCTGTAGATCTATTGTTTTCTCTGTCGGTTTTTCCAGATCTAGAACCCAGATTTATGTATTCAAAAATATTCTTAATAATAAGACCCTCCAGCAGCCAGAGACTAGTTTTCCCGCATTGGGTTTTTCCCGGGACTATTTGTCCATAAATAATTTTGTCACTTTGTCAATGTGTGCATGTGCTTATTCTAGATCTGGATTTGTAGAGATATGTTATGAGTTTTGCTTCGATTTTAACTTGAATTTATTCAATTATTAACTTTTCTAAGTAGGAGGAGCATAACCAGATTAACAGTAATAATTTTTGCATAAATTATAAGATTCAGAAATTTCTACAAAATTTGCTTACCGAGTTGACAAGACTTGCACATTATATTCTATGGTTTTGATCACCTAGGTAAATCCTTAGAAATGTTTTTCTTTCTCGGTTTGACTATCTAATCGAAATTCATATATTCAAGTCTCTTATGCCACAACTAACTCTCATCAATTTTTGATAAAAAACACCTCTTTACAGTTTTCACTTTTAGAACATAAACATCATTGTTTGTTCTCGTTGCTTCAGCTATTATTTCACATCTATATGTAGACTTGATTTGACAATTTTTAGCCTTCAAAATCACATCATGGCCTTGATCACACATCTAAGTCACATTAAGCATATTGTGCTTCATCCCATTAACATATAAGATATTCTTGACTTTACCTCTTCCATTTGATAGACTAACAACTCATTTTCCAATATTTTTACCAGTTGCATTGTTATTGTTGGTGTGGAGCCTGATTATATTCCTGATTCAGAAGTCTTCTTTCAGTTGGGTGTATACCCCAAGAAGATTGTACAACCCTCCATGCAAGGGGTTGTGGGGGGTGGGGTGAGTTTCCCCCCAGCAGGGGTCCAAGGGGGACTATCCGCCACATCTGAGGGGTTCGGGGGCCAGTAGGCCCCCAGCAAGTTTTTGGGGCTAGTGCCCCCAAAGCTAAAAATAAATGAAATTTTTCCTTGTAAAATATTGTGATTTTGTATTCAATCTAGGTCATTCATTAGGCGAATGATATGATGGTAGAAGTTATGCTAATTTAGGATTTTTTCCCTATAAGGAAACCCTTGGTTTATTTGAGGGAATTGTATTGGTTTTGTGTATTATTGTTCTAAGAAAGAAAGAGAGAGGAGATTTTCTGAGAGCGAAGAGGAAATTACAGCAGATTTGATATAGGTTGTATCTCTTCATTTTTTTGGATAATATAAAAGGAGGGATTGGATGTTTCTCTATGCACGTAGCCCAAATTGGGTGAACCATGTATATATGTGTTTCTCTTGTTTTATTCGTTTCTATATTTGTGTTTCCACAATATTTTATGTATTTAATTTATCTTTTAATTAATTTCTAACATTTACCAAACGTTACATTATTATTTTCCACTGGTTTCCATGTCAAAACTTGCTTTTGTCTCCTGACATGTTCCTGGAACAACCATTGTCCACATATTAGTGACTGTCTTCATTCTGAGCATACAAAACAGTATTACATTGTTATGTTTTCTCCTTTCCTCTCCACACCTTGGTCTCTTGACGAATATATCTAATAATTGGTTCAATCCTCTTTTCCTTAAGTCTGCAATCAACTTCTTTATGCCAAAAATTTTGACATTTAAAACATTACATCATATTGTTAAAAGAAGAAAAATAATTGTTGTACTTGGTTTTATTTTTCCTCTGTATAATCTGTTGATTTATTCTTTTTGTTTTAAGTTGCCCATAGGATAAATTCATTCTACAATTCGCTACTTTATTTCCATAATTACTGCGAGTGAAATAGTAACCTGGAAACATATCAACATACCATGAAAATTGTCTTCTACGTTGGGATGACTTCTAAGTATTTCGATTTGATTGGAAAACGTTTTTCTTTTGTTGTTGTTGATAATCTTTTGACTAATTTTTGGGCTACATATTTTCTTTTTTCTTTTTCTTTTTTTTTAACTTATTTTGTTGTTGGTACAAAATTGATTTATTGTTTACCTTTCAATTTTTCCGTTGAACTAAACTCAACCTCAAATCCAAGACCACTATGATTTTGGAAACTCTTTGTGCTTCCAACAACTCATTTAAATTTTTAGTTCCTTTTCAGAATTTTTTTTTTGAAACTCAACTCTTTTCTTAGCAAAAAAATTTCATCTAATATCCTTTCATAGGTTTGATTTTTCTCATTCAACTATTGATTTAAAGATTCTTTAATTTTGTTACAATCCTCAATTTGCAAGAGTAATGATTCAATAGCTTCACATTTTTCCTTGATAAGTAACTCCTGGCTCTATTTTTCTTTCTCAACCTTTCCATTTCTTCAAGTGCACTTACTAGCTCCCCTTCTAGGTCTACTTTTGCCTCATCTTCATTAGAAATAATGGCTTCAACTTGCAGATTGTCTAAAGCCATCAAAAGGATTTTTTTTCGACTTTCATCATTTTTGTCCTCATTCAGGGATTGGCTAAATTCACTTTCAAATGAGTTTCCTTCTTGGATATAGCCTTAGTTCCTTAGAATGTATCTTCCTAAGCCTCTCTTGAGCTTCCTCACAAACTTGGCTTCTTCTTCGTCAAATTCATAACATGAATCATCATGGACTTCCTTGGGCTTCTTATCTTATTTGAATGATGATTATTTTGTTGCAAGCTTGCCATTTGACATTCTCATCTCATAGGCAGTAAGGATTCCAAGTAATAGGTCTTGAGTGAGAGTGTTTAGATTGGTCATTTATTCAATGGCTGAAATCTTGGGATTAAATCTCTTAGGAAGAGATCTCAACACCTTTTGAACTACTATAGCTTCATCTAGCTTCTCATCAAGGCCTCTTATAGTGTTCACAACCTCATCAACTCTTAAATAATATTTTTCAATATCTTCATCAACATTCATCCTTAAAGACTCAAATTGCAATATAAAACCCTGAAGTTTAGTTTTTTTACTTTGCTGTCACATTCATAACAACTACTCATATTTTCCCAAATAGCTTTGCCAGGTGTGAAGTCCATCACTTTGATAAGTTCTAATTCAAGTAGATCAACAATTAGGGAATCCATGGCTTTGGCATTGCATGTGAATTCCATCTTCTGATATTTGTTAATAACTACTAGAGGCTTTTGATATTCTTCTTCCACAACATTCCATACATCAGCTCTAAGTGATTGAATTAAGTCTTCATCCTTACTTTCCAGAACACATAGTTTGTTCCATTGAATATAGGTGCCCTATTGATAAACCCTTCTTTATGGTTTGCCATGGTCCTTGATCTTTCTTCTAGTTGTTAAACTCATATGAAGTAATGTTGGATCTGAGTTTCTAATTAGAATATTAATTAGGGAAATTATTGTAAATGTGAAATTTAATGAAGATGAAATCACATTAAATGTAAATTCAAATGACCAATGTGATGAATTTGAATGGAGGGAAAGTCTATTAGAGATATTTTTTGTGAAAATATTAAAATATAGTCTTTCATACTTCTAGGGTTAAGGGGTTTTGTATTAAGGGATGAAGGATGGTTATGGGTGTATCTTTACTTAGAGGATTTTGCATAGAGTGGTGGATGCATGATGAAAGGTGAGGAGAACGTAGCCTCCCTAATGCCATGATGGTAGGGAGGCCTGCATACTTTGTAAATATTATATATGCCTCCCTGCCTACTTTGTAAATATTATATATGTTAATGAAAATACAGATTGTGTTGTGTTGTAGCTATTTGTTGATGGGTTTTGTTGTCCAACTATGTGTTTTAATTGCAACACAACATACCTGAATAGTTTGTGGTTATTTGCAACATCGTTATGCGAAAATTTTTTGAGTGAGTTTTTATTTGCAGTTGTGATATAAAAAAAAATGTTGTTGTTCATGGATGGTTTTGGGATTAAATTTATGCAAATGGGTGTGAAATTGCGCTTGGAATTTTTGTTTTGTTTTTATTTTGAAATTGTGTTTTGTTTTTATTTTGTTATCCTTCCTAGCCAGAGGTTCCAACAAATTGCACCCACTGGGAAGTACCCGGTCTCCCTCCTCATCTGAGTAGCAGTAGCGATGGAGAGAAAGCCAGGAAAATGAACTTGTGCTCCAAGGGAGGCTATGGGCCTGGCCATCTTGTGGCTTCAGGAAGAGGACAACATCATTAGCTTAGGGCTGGAAATTTCTTGGTTCTCATTAATTTGGTGGACCCTGTTTCTCCACAAATTATCAAGGTATTTGTTCTTTCAAGAGGGTCAACTCAATCTCATCCATAAAGAGGAAAATAATGGCAATTTTTACACATTCGGCTGGCTTTAAGGAAATTTCACTATTATGGAAGAGAACCACTGACGGGGTCAAAATTTTATGTGGATTGCAGCCAGAAATTACACTGCTGGAAGATAGAAATGTGAGACGAAGTGTCAAGGGCCATTTTTTCCCCAATTAGGTCTCAACTCCTTTCTAAATGAAGTTGGAATCTCTTTTCCCCAACTGTCGCAAGTTCCTTTAGCCAAGACATGGACGTGAGTAATTTTCTTATTGATAAACCAAAATTCCATAGACTGGAAATGGGGCCGAATGCAGGGCCACGTGAAAGCGTAAGGTTGTGTTGAGCAGTGAAATGCATAGAGCAGTGCAAGAAGATGGTGTTCCCTAGTGGGAAAAAGAAAGTGGCTACAACTGTTGTTGGAAAGGGTCCACGCTTCTAGCACAATGAGGAGTTTTGGTTGATGGTAGCACTAGGTAATCATAGGAGGTTATAGCTTAAAGATATGATGGCTTTGGAAGGGACAAGAAAGGAGGAAGGAGCACACTACAATGAATATCAAAATTTAATTGTCAATATCAAAATTTAATTGTCGGTGCTATCCATTAAACATTGTGGGTTGAAATGTGAGATAGTGACGTGGCACTTATCACATCGTACCCAAAACAAAATACCTTGCGAAACTTCAACGAAAAACCAAAACATTTGTGATTGAAAAGTTACGTGGCATCATCGCATCGCATATCAAATAACATAACTACAGGCGGCGAAAGGTAAAGTTATAAAGTTGTGATTGTGATGTGCGCGAGCTTTGTTGCGAGGGCTTAACATGTAATATTTAAATGTTGTAAAGTGCGGTATTGCAAGCGGTAAACATTGATAACTGCAGTAACGAAAAAACAAAGGAAATAGCGGATAACAAAGGATTGTGGCGTATTTTCAAGGTGCGGTAAGGTAAGGTGGGTCCCACCGAATATTGCATTAGCAGTAGAATAATTTATGGCAAAAGGGATTAACATTAAAACAAAAAGGTTGCAGTTTGCACCTACATGCAAAAGGTAAGTTTAAATGCGGTGGTTCAAAGAAATAAACTTAGAGGATGGCCGCTGGTACTCTGTTTTTTGTTCTTGCGTGAAAATGCCTCCGACTCTATGGATCTGTGCTTGTCCTTCCTGCAATCAAAATTGATGAAGTATGGGCTGCTACCTCTGCTTGTTTATGGCGGTGGTTGGGAGTATAATTCCAACACTCCCCCTTAATCACAACTGTCGCCATCAGTCATTCCTGGACAATGTCTGAGATAAACAAAACTTCTCTCTCCCAATGGCTTTGTGAGGATATCAACAAACTGTTCCTCTGTCCTGCAATGTTGCAAAAAAATATCACCATTGTTAACCAATTCTCTTATAAAATTATATTTGGAATCTATGTGCTTTGTTCTCTTGCGGAAAACAAAATTCTTTGATAATGCAATTGCTAAGCTATTATCACAATAAATTTTGGTTCCTTTGTCTTGCTCATGACACAAATCTCTCAGCATCCTTCTCATCCATATTTCTTGGCATGCTGCTTTTGTTGCTGCCACATATTCAACTTCTGTTGTTTATAATGCAACTATTGGTTGCTTCTTGGAAGCCCATGAAATGGCTCCCGATCCCAAATGTAACACATACTCAGATGTGCTCTTCCTATCATCTACACTTCCAACCCAATCACTGTCAGTGTAACCAATCAATTTAAAATTATCAGTTGAGGAGTATAAAACACCATGCTCCTTTGTTCCACTTACATACCTCAGTATTCTCTTGCCTGCTTGCCAATGTGTCTCATTTGGTGTCTCCATGAATATGGAAATTAAACTTATAGCATACATAATATCATGCCTAGTTGCAGTCAAATACATTAGACTACCAACTATGCTCTTGTACAATGTCGGATCAACATTCTTGTTGCAATATTCTTTGCTTAACTTTAACCCCATGACAGTTGGAGTTGATGTTGCTTTTCTTTTCTGCATGTTAAACCTCTTTAAAAATCCTGCAACATATTTTTCTTGGGAAATAAAAATTCCCTTTTCATTTTTCTTTACTTCTATTCCCCAAAAATATCTCAGTAAACCCAAATCAGTCATTTCAAATTCACTCTTCATGGCTGCTTTAAAATCAACAATGAGATAAAATTCATTGCCTGTGAAAATTAAATCATCTACATATAAAACAACAATAAGGATTTTACCATCATTTTCTTTAATGTAGAGTGTGGGTTCACCATCACATTTTTCAAACCCATTATCCATCAGGTAAGCATCAATCTTGTTATACCATGCTCTTGGTATTTGCTTCAGCCCATAAATAGGTTTCTTCAACTTGCATACTTTGTGCTCTTGGCCTTCAATCTCATAGCCAGGAGGTTGTTCGACATATACCTCCTCTTTCAACACTCCATTCAAGAATGCTTAATTTACATTCATTTGATAGACTTTCCACTTTTATTGTGCTAAAATGGACAACATTGTCCTTATTGTCTCCATCCTTGCAACTGGTGCAAAGGTTTCTTCATAATCTCTTCCTTGTTGCTGCATGTAGCCTTTGACAACAAGTCTTGCTTTATGCCTTTCTATCTTGCCTTGAGCATTTCTTTTGGGCTTATAGACCCATTTTAATCCAATGACTTCTTTACCTTGTGGGAGGTTCACTAACTCCCATGTATCATTCTTTTCTGTTGCTCCTATATCTTCATTCATTGCTTCAATCTACTTCTATTCTTTTACTGCATCTTCAAAATGGACTGGGTCATCAACATGACAAAACAAATAAAATAAAGAATTCAAACCAATATTATTATTTACTTCTCCTTGCTCATAATTTCACTCAAATTTTTGAATCTTGGTCTTCTTGGTGTGCTTGGAGTCCCACTTGAACTCGAGGGAGTTTCAGATCCATGTGGTGTGCTTGGAGAAGCACTTCCTTCATTTTGCACTAGTGCTCTATTTCTTTCTTGCAGTGTGGTTTTTTGTGCTTGTGTAGGTGGAGGAGGAGCCACCGTGGAGGAATTATTTTCTGCAATCAATTCCTCTTTATCTTCATGTGAAATGCATGTCTTCACATTTACAGTTTTCTCTAAACTTCCATCCCAAGCTTCTTCTTCAATGAATTGAACA
Organism: Pinus albicaulis; assembly: GCA_034641835.2. Classification (NCBI taxonomy): domain Eukaryota; kingdom Viridiplantae; phylum Streptophyta; class Pinopsida; order Pinales; family Pinaceae; genus Pinus; species Pinus albicaulis. Next base: position 871,132,458 of record CM076577.1, on the reverse strand, counting down.
TCTCTACTAATTATTACTTTCTTGGTTGATGGATTATAGAGCTTGTAGGCCTTGTACTCATCACTGTATCCAATAAATATACACTTCTCTCCCTTGTTGTCCAACTTCTTTCTTAGCTGATCCAGGACATGTGCATATGCCACACATCCAAATACTCTCATGTGAGTGACAAACTTCTTTGTTCCACTCCATGCTTCTTTCGGAACTCTGTTCATAACAACTTTGGTTGGACAACTATTTAAAATGTAAGTTGCATAATTGACAGCTTCTGCCCAATAATCATTTGGAATATGCTTTGCCTTCAACATACTTTTGACCATATCCATGATGATCCTATTCTTTCTTTCTGCTACACCATTTTTCTGTGGTGTATACCTTGTGGTAAACTTCTTGTGTATGCCATGCTCCCTACAGAAACATAGGAAGTCTTTGGAGATATACTCTCCTCCTCCGTCAATTTTCAACACTTTTATGTAGTGTCCACTTTGCTTCTCAACAAGAGCTTTGAAGTGGTATAGATGTTCAAACACTTCACTCTTCTGTTTCAGAAAATAAACCCATGTCTTCCTTGTATAATCATCTATAAATGTCAAGACATAGTGACTGCTAGCTAATGATGGTGTTTGCATTGGTCCACATAAATTTGAGTGGACTATCTCTAAGGGTGTCTTTTCCCTTATACTCTTTCGTACTAGAAAGTATTCTCTGTGTTGTTTTCCCGAGATGTAGCCTTCACATTGGCTGTCTGGTTTCTCTATGAGTGGTAATCCCTTTACCATCCATTTTCTATGCAGGAGGTTCAAACCTCCAAAATTGAGATGTCCAAATCTCAAATTCCATAACTAGTTTTCATCTTTCACTTCTTCTTGAAAGACTTCTTGTGTGACAGCTGCTACAACGCCTCCTTCCTTTAATTTTTTTTTGATATTGAGAGGAAACATCATGTTGCTTGTCATCTGCACTTCTGCAATGACCCTTTTACTTGGAGGTATGTCCCTGATTGTACATACATCATTCTTAAAAAATACATTGTAGCCCTTATTCATGAGATGTCTAATGCTTAGAAGGTTACATTTCAGGCCAGGTACATAATAGACATCTGGCACAAAATTCTTCTCTCCCTTCCTTGTCAGTATTGAAACTCTTCCTTTCCCCATGACAAAGACTTTGCTATCAGTCCCCATTGTCACTTCATATTTCACATTCTCATCCAGACTGGCAAAAATTGCTATGTTTCCAGTCATGCAGTTACTACAATCTGAGTCTAAGAACCATACATCTTCTTGTTTTTCTTGTGCTACATTACAAGTTAAAATCACATTACTCTGGTTTTGATTTTCTCTTGCAAAATTTACATTTTGTCTATTACTCGTGTCATTTTGTTTCTTTCTACATTCATTGGCATAATGCCCATACTTTTTACAATAATGACATTGGACTTGGGATTTATCATATCTTTGTCCTTGTTCTTGATTGTGGCTTGAGCCTTCACTTTGATTCTGGTTGCTGCCCCTTCCACTTGTGCTCGCAGGGTTGCTTCTTCCACCTCTGTGTGGGCTTCTTTCTCTTCCTCGGTAGTTTGACCTTCCTCAACCTCTACCTCGACCAAAAGACATTTGTGTCTTGAAAGCATGCTCCAATGAGGAGTTCTTTGTTCTGTTTAGTCTATGTTCATGAGACATCAGGGATGCATGAAGTTCATCCACTAGAATTTGTGAGAGATCCTTTGTCTCTTCTATTGCCACTACTATGGCATAAAATCTTATTGGTAGGCTTCTTAGGATTTTCTCCACTATTCTTATTTCCTCAAGTGTCTCTCCATGAGACCTTATCTGGGTAACCCACCCAATCACATGTGTGAAGAATGAGTCTATATTATTAGACTCTTTCATACATAGAGTTTCAAAATCTCTCCTCAGCATTTGTAATTTTGTTGTCTTCACCTTCTCCATGCCTTGATAGGTTGTATTGAGAATATCCCATGCCTCCTTAGACTTTGTTGCTACTGCAATCCTTGGGAAAATACTCTCATGTACTGCTTGAAAGATATAGAAGAGGGATTTGGAGTCCTTCTTCCTATTATCTTTCAGCATGTCTCTTTCTGTTGTTGTCAAAGCAATAAGCATTGTTGCATCTGCTGGTTCTGGAAAGCCATTTTCCACCAACTCCCATATATCTTGTGAAGCAAACAGGGCCCTCATTGTAATGGCCCAATAATCATACTTTTTACCATTGAACTATGGTAATTGTGGATTTTTCAGGCTTGTGTCTGCTGTTGCCTTTCTAGTTGTGCAATCAAACAATCAACTTGATTGTGTAAAACAGAAGCCTTCTCACTGCTGGAGAAATCCGCTTCTCAAACCAATCTTACAACTTCTTTAGTAAAGAGAGCTTGTTATTTTATTGAGAGCCTAGACCTGCTCTGATACCATGTTGTAAATATTGAACGAAACAATAACACAGAGGGATGTTTCCCCCACAACACATAGAATTCACAATTGTTGTTGAATTAACATTCATACACACAGACAGACAGTGTAACATAGGAGCAGAAATTTTTTTCAATTTATTCAACTCTTCTCTGAGTTTCAATTCATTCTACTCTGCTACATAAAACATGAAATTACATATCTTATACAAAATGGTCGAAGCCTGTAAAACCTAATGCTATTCAATGCAATTCAATTTCTGAACAGATGTTCAAAAACCAGTGGTTCTTCTACTGTCAAACGACCCGTAAACCGTTTTCTGGTTTATACATGAAAACACGTAAAAACGCGTTCAAAACACGAAAGTGTGGATCTCAAAAATTATGCAATGCGGTTCTGATTCCACATCGCATCCGCACAAATCGGTGATATCAAAATTTAACTTTCGGCGCTATCCATTAAACATTGCGGGCTGCGATGTGCGATAGTGACGTGGCACTTATTGCATCGCACCCAAAACAAAATACTTTGTGAAACTTCAACGAAAAACCAAAACATTTGCGATTGTGAAGTGACGTGGTATTATTGCATTGCATATCAAATAACATAACTGCGGGCGGCAGAAGGTAAAGTTATAAAGTTGCGATTGAGATGTGCGATGCGATATCGCATCGCAACATCGCAAGCTTTGTTGCGAGGGCTTAACATGTAAGATTTAAATGTTGCGAAGTGCGATATTGCGGGCAGTAAACATTGGTAAGTTTGGTAATGAAAAAACAAAGGAAATAGCGAATAACAAAGGATTGTGGCAAATTTGCAAGGTGCAATAAGGTAAGGTGGGTCCCACCGGATATCGCATCGGCTGTAAAATAAGTTATGGTGAAAGGGCTTAAGGTTAAAACAAAAATGTTGCAGGTTGCGCTTGCAGGCAAAAGGTAAGTTTAAATGCAGTGGTTCAAAGAAATAAACACAGAGGATGGCCGCGGGTACTCTGATTGCTGTTTTTGCGTGAAAATGCCTCTGGCTCTATGGATCTATGCTTGTCCTTCCTGCAATCAAAATTGATGAAGTATGGGATGTTGCCTCTGCTTATTTATGGCAGTGGTTGGGAGTATAATTCCAACAATGTGCATAATAGAGAAGTGTATTAGGGAACAACTTGCAATTCATCATTTAGAGGAGGATTTGGATTGCACAGCAGTAGCCCAAGAAAGTATGGATATTAGCCTGCTTAGGGATGAGCCGGGATTTTGTGGGGGGGCCTATTGGAGCCCAGGTGCTCATTAGAATATTAATTAGCGAAACTAATGTAAATGTGAATTTTAATGAAAATAAAATGACATTAACTGTAAATGCAAATGGCATATGTGATAAAATCGAATGGAGAGAATGTCTCTTAGAGATATTTTTTGTGAAAATATTAAAATATTGTCTCTCATACTTCTAGTGTGAAGGGGTTTTGTATTGAGGGTTGAAGGAGGGTTTTGGGTGTGTCTTTGCTTAAATAATTCTCCACAAAGTGGTGGGAATTCTCCACAAAGTGGTGCTTACATGAGGAAAGTGTGAGGAGAGCATAACCTCCCTACCACAATGCGCAATGGTAGGGAGGCCTGCATACTTTGTAAATATTATATATGTTAATGAAAATATGGATTTTGTTATGTGTTGTAACTATTTGTTGATGGGTTTTTATATCCAACTATGTGTTTTAATTGCAGTGTAACGTAATGTGAATAGTTTGTGGTTATTTGCAGTAGTTTCGTGTGAAATGTAAATTGTTGGGTGAGTTGTTATTTGTGTGAAATGTAAATTGTTGAGTGAGTTGTTATTTGTAGTTGTTGTATAGTTTAAATATCTTCTTGTTCATGGTTGGTTATGGGATTAAATTTGTGCAAATGGATGTGAAATTGTGCTTTGAATTTTTGTTTTTATTTTATTTTTTGCAGCCCTAGCTAGAGGTGCTAAAAAATTGTAATATCTCGGAATTGAACCCGAGTTTGTATTGTGGCAGGGTCTGTTTTTAGAAAATGGTGATTCAATTTGGCTTTAAAAATGCACCAACTATTTTCTCCTAGATAGTGGTGACAACTTTTATGCAGTACATGCATACTCGAAGTTTATTTAGATGACAGGATGGTGTTCAGTCTATTGAAGAAGAATATTGACATGTTGCGACTAATGCTAGATAGGTGTAGGAAGCTACATCTTGTGCTCCTTTCGACCACTTGATAGGACATCTCGTATGTAAACAGGGACTATTGGTGGACCCATCCAATATCACTCTCATTGTGGACCTACCACCCCCTACTACAGTGCGACAACTGAGATCCACTTTAGGTCACACATGATAATATTGGAAGTTCATATGGGGGTATGCAAAGATCATGACACCCATGGAAAATTTATTAAGGAAAGGGGTCGAGTTTCAATGGACCGAAGAGTGTCAGCAAGCCCTCGACACATTAAAGGAAAGAATGGCATCGACTCCTATTTTAGTCTTCTTAGACTCGACCAAGGAGTCCCATGTGCATGTTGATGCTTCCTCAATCGCATTAGGGGTGATTTTGGATCAGCCAGGTGAAGGAGAGGTTGACCATCCAATTTCTTTTGCTAGTCACAAGTTGTCAAAGACTGAATAAAATTACACTGTTACTAAGAGGGAAGGATTTGAAATGGTATATTCCCTCCAAAAGTTTTGAGATTATATTTTGAGTCATAAATTCAAGTTATACAATGATCATCCAACCTCAAAATAACGGGTGAACAACCCTGTGTTTCGGGGCAGAATTTATTGATGCTTATACTTTCAGGATTATGATTTCCAAATAGTGGTCAAACTGGGGAGATTGAACTTGGGCCCCCATCATCTTTCGCGTTGACCTCAGGTGAGGAAGCACAAAATTTGGAAGATAATTTTCCAAATGCACAATTGTTTGCAACGACCATGGTAGATGATTACTTGGAAACTTCCCATATGCCCTGATGAACTCCATGATTACGAGTGATCCACTTATAGTATGATCAACAACTAGTTGTCGCATCACCCTCTCTATACCGTATTTTCCCATTATCTCCCATCCGTTGCAATTAATTTGACATAATATCTTACTACCAATGCCGTCACCTAATCATGTCAACTCTTTCAATGGATTACTTTAGGTAAAAGTTCCCCCAACACGACGTACTACTTAATTTCCCTTTCCGCATCCAAAATGACTTGCTTCTAAAATAACTATCTTTCATCCTACGGTCTCCTTTCCCTTCTAACCTCCCTACTTGCTGCTCTAGACCGCCTTATTTAAGTACAACTGGTAGAATTGGATTTTCTGTTCCTTTATCCATGGTGCACGAGATCTTGGCTGCCTCTATAAAGCATCAACGTACTCCCATTCACATAACCCTCTAGCGGTATGCCATCCATATTCTTGAGTTGCACCGCGCCACCATCAGTGACATGTTGAATCACATACGAGCCTAAGCAATACATCTGAAATTTACTTGGATTATTCAAACACTTCTTGTCATATAGAAATACCAAGTCTCCTCCATGAAAAATCTTTTGTTTAATCATTTAGTCATGCCAATAGTTATCTCGTGCCTTTTGCACTTCCTGGTGAAAGCTTGCTAAAGCACGATCTTCTTCCAATTGTAGAAAATATTGTGATCGGTTCTCCACGACTTTCGATTCTGTCACCTGGGTTGTTAGCGCAATGCGTAAGATTGACACCAAGAAATCCATTGGCATAACTGCTTCCATCCCATAAACTAGATGAAAAGCGGTTTTAGCAATCAACATTTTTCATGTGGTGTGATAAGCCCATAAAACCGCAGGGGTTCTCAGGTACCAACCATCGCGCTGTACATTGCATAGTTTGGTAAGCACAATATCCAGAATTTTATTAAAGGACCCCACCGTCCCATTCGCTTGGAGAGGATACGAAGTACTCTTTTGATGGAAAATATCAAATTCTTCTGATAGCCCTGCAATAGTCTGGTTCAAGAAATGTGTCGCCTGCTCGCTCATCGCTATTCTAGGACACCCAAACCTAGTCACAACATATCCAAACAGAAACTGTGCAGTGGTTTCTGCACTGCAATCGTTTAATGGTGCGACTTCGACGCATCTAGTTATGTAATCCGTAGTGGTGATGATATACGGGATGTTGGTCCTTCTAGCTGGGGGATTAATAGATCTGATAAAATAAATAACCCAGTTATCGAATGGCTGTAGCATGAGATGGGGGTTCAAAAGCCTCTCATCTCGCCGTGATGGTATTCCCACTCTTTGGAACATGCTGGAGGCCGTATAGCACTCCTTGGCATCAACATGTGTAGTAGGCTACCAAAAACTAACACGTAAAATATTCTACGCAGTAGCCCATCCCGCGTAGTGACCTCCTGCGACTCTGGCGTGAGCCTCAGCTAAGATTGCAGGTGCTCATGCTCCATGACAAACCTTCTCAGAATCCCCGTTAACTCCCAGTTTACACAACATCCGTATGATAAATTGATAATATTTCACCTTGACCATAAGCTAATTCTTTTGCACCACAGTATAGCCATCCGGCACCATCCCGATACTTAGGAATTGTGAAATCTCTACCAACATCTACCATGGTCGCTGCAAACAAGAGGTCGAAAGGAGCACAAGATCTCGTGCACCATGGATAAAGGAACAGAAAATCCAATTCTACCAGTTGTGCTTAAATAAGGCGGACTAGAGCAGCAAGTAGGGAGGTTAGAAGGGAAAGGAGACCGTAGGATGAAAGATAGTTATTTTAGAAGCAAGTCATTTTGGATGCGGAAAGGGAAATTAAGTAGTACGTCGTGTTGGGGGAACTTTTACCTAAAGTAATCCATCTAAAGAGTTGACATGATTAGGTGACAGCATTGGTAATAAGATATTATCATGTCAAATTAATTGCAACGGATGGGAGATAATGCGAAAAGGCGAGCCATAGGCCCATGAATGGGCGCAGGCAGGGAATGCTCAGTGGAAATAAGGTTCGCCATGCGAAAAGCCGTAGTCTAAAAAATAACAGAATAGCTCAGAATTTGGCAAAGAATTTTGAAAAAATTCGGCAAAGATTTATCAAAATCTTGTTTACAGTTTTTAAACTTCAGTATTTTGGGTGTCCTAAGGGTTTTTGATAGTGCTGAATTCATTTCCACTATCAAAAATGCAAGTCAAACACTCCAACTACCTGTTTTTTTGAATTTTTTTTTACCAAATTTCGGCAAAAAGCTGTCATCCTAGCTCCATATGCTGGGTAGACAACTTCATGGGAAAATAAGGTATAGAGAGGGTGATGTGACAACTAGTTGTCGATCATACTGCAAGTGGATCACTAGTAATCATGGAGTTGATCAGGGCATATGGGGAAGTTTCCGTCGAAAAGATGGCCATTATGACTAGGAAAGGTGATCGTTCCATTAACCAATTGTGACTCAATGACCGTTATAATGACGAGGATTGATAGTTAGTGGTTTCAAAGGGACATGACATTTTGAGTAAGGGAATGGATAATTGGGAGGTTTACGCCTAAGTTCATGGTACTAGCAGTTAATGAGGAAGCTACAAATTCGGGGATGGGAAGCTAACTTCGGCACCACCAAGAAGTCTGAAGAGGAAGAGAGTTAAGGAGGAGGAGGATACTGAGCGATGAACATAGACAGGACAAGATGAAGGAGGAGATCTCATTGACAAGGGAACAGGAAATGTGTGCTAGAGATTGCAAGCATACTGAATTTTTTCCTTATTCCGCATTTTGGTTGCGGGGAAGAGGTAATTTTTGTTACAAAATGTCTATTTTCATGCATGCATGATGGATATCGGTGGTTGGATCACCCTGCTCCCATCAATACTGAGCTCATTCATAAGATTAATGGCATTTTCATAGAGGGGGAAGACCTGAAGCCTCTTATTAATGAAAAATATTTCGCGGAAATTATGGAGAATATGTACAAGACTAAGAGAGGGAATCGAGGGTTTTTTATTTCTAAAATACCGAGCCATGTTATGTAGTTTGTGATGCAAGTCATTGCATACAAGCTTCTATGCAAGTGTTGGGTGAATGACGTACCATCTGGGGTTATCGTAGTAGCAGATCATTGCGCCAAGGGAGAGAATTGTGTATGGGCTCTGTTTTTCTTGAGGGAATTCAAGCATGATTTCTTAGACACAAGAGAGTTGAACGTTGAATTTCATTACGCCTGGATGTTGATCCTGATAGTTTTAATTGAATGGGAGAAGTCATAGAACTTATAACTGGTGACAAATCCAGTGAAACCCATTTTGGTAACCACATTTCAGAATTTGTGGGCCTCCATTAATGATCCTGAACGTAAGAATCTCAACACCCTAACTTTTTGTTTATATGACGATATCATACAAAAAATCATAGAGGAGACGTTGGGGATACCTTTGTGATGTGTAGAGAAGTACAGAAGCATGGTGAAATTTAAATTTGATCCTCACCATCTTTGTATTTTGGCACGGAAAGATCCGATGAAAGCACGGCTAAAACAACTCTACCAAATAAATGAGGGTGATATTCAAGGTATAGTGGACGCTTTGGATTTAGAATGGAAGATTTCAAATTAAGAACTTTCTAAAATAGAGATGATTTCAAGTGGGGAAGAATCCAATGGCACCTCCTCAGCTAAAAAACAAGAAGAACTTCAGCCTCTGGTTACCCCGAAGCTCGATCCGCAGTAAGAACCAACCAGTTTAGGAGACCAATGAAAGACATGAAAGAAGAGGGCATCTAAGGGTAGTGCAGGAGGTACATCCACCTCAAAGGTCAGGAAGAAGCAAAAGGCCTCCCGCCCATCCTCATCTTAGATGAATTTAAGGGAGGATGACTTTGAACATATTGGAGATCAAATGGTTGATGTTGGTATGACCAGGTATGATCGTCTACATCGACTTATAAAGGAAATGAATTCTAAATTTTCCTTTTTTTCAAGTTCAGGGGAAGTACTGGAAATAGCTTCAGGGTCGCAACCTCGAGCAACACCTTAATCCTATGTGGCCTCATCATCCCGACAACAATGAAGGGTATGCAAGATTTTGGGTACTACATTAGAGGTTTGTGAGGAGATTGTGCAAAAGTCCCTGAGCGTTGGCACAAAAATTGAAGTGAAACTATCAGACTTAGGATGGGAGGATCTGGTATAGATACAACACAGTGCAGCCCAAGTATTGCAGTATTATCTTGTGATAACAGAAGAAGACTTAGGATAGAGTAAAACATCAAAAGACTAGGTGCGCCAGGAGCAGCAAAAGTTAAAGGATAATGACTTAGAATGGTGCAAGGCCTTTAGTTCGTCGAAGGCACAATAGAGGAGGATAACCTCGCTCAATACATGACGATGAAAATAAAAGAGGCCATCTAGGAACTGAATACGTTCGTTGTGGAGGATATCGCTAAATAGGAGGTAGATGTGTCATCATAGGATCAACAACTTAAGGAAACCGTGAGTAATCTCCACAAACAGCAACAACCTTGGACAGAGCTTCAGGTTTGGATTATGGAAGTTGTGGATGAATTTAGCAAATTGTTGAAGAATGTGCAGACCTTGAAAAATGAGGACGTCAGCGCAACCATTGGGGACCCTACCGCTATAACATAGCATATCGTAGCCAAGATCAAGGAACAAGAAGCGACTTAGGAGACTCTATGAAAATATGCATAGGAACAAATTGCTCTGGCAAAGGATTAAGTGGCTCAAGAATGAGCCACATTTTTGTGCTGGGGGCTTCTTGGGACCTAGAAAATTATTGCAAAAAAATTGGTATAACTAGAATCGTGCAGCAGGAGCAAGGAGTGTAGGAGAGGATTGGATAGCACACAACAGAGGGCTGATAGAAGATGCAGACGCACAACGTACGGCTCGCATGAGAAGGAGATCGCAACATGGGGCTAGCACAAGGGTTGAGGTGCGGCGAACACTGACACTGCGTAGTAGGAAGATAGTAGCAGAAGGAATAAAGGGTCGTGGATCAAGGATAATCACCGTTAGAATTTTGCAAGAGGAGGAAACCAACCAAGGAGGTCGTGGCCACCAAACAGTTGCAGATATTTTGATGCAGGATAAATTGGGTAGAGTGAATCTGGACCTAGTAGAAGGATATTTTGAGGCAGTTATACTAAGTGTGGGATAGCTCAGCCAGTGGTAGAGAAATATCTCACTGGTCGGAGGGCCAACTAAGACGAATAAGCGGGAAAAGTAGAGCCTTCAAGAGGAAATTGTGGGTATTATAAAATGGTTTGTCCAAGACCAAAGGGGGTTTGGCTGAAGACTATCAATTGAATAATTTATTGTTGATGACTAGTGAGCTATTAGTTCAGTTTATGTCATGTGAGTCGAAGCCCATATTTTTATTTAGTGTCTGGTTATTATGGTTGGGTTGGTCATTGTTCAACAAAATTAATGTAAATGGTATTATTTTTGGAATATATATCTTAATGTTGATGCAGTAGTTCTTTATTTTGTCTTGGATAATCGTATTGATGGCCAAAGGATCCGATAAACTGTTATTTTTTACTTTGGGTATTTTCATCACTTTTTGCCAATATATATGGACCGATTTTATAGGAACTGGTCTATCTTTGTTATGATTGCAAATATTAATGGAAAAGATTTGTGTTCTTTCTTTTTCCTACATAATTGTGTGAGTGTACTGGTGGAATTTACTATTTTGTTGGTGGAATTTACTATTTTGTAAATGTGATGTGAATATATGTATATGGAAGAGGAGTTTTGTCTATGAGTTTTGTCCTGATAGGCTATAGTGACGATATGGCCCTATAATGTTGTGGCTATTAACCCTTGTCAAGTAGTTGCAGTTGTTGTGTGCTTGATATTGCTAATAGTGTTAATCGATGTGACATGTCAGATATAGTTGTGGGACTATAGCATGTTGGTCGATATGTTAAAGGCTCATGGGGTCCTATTATGCTACACATAGTCATGACAGGTTTCTGCAAAGGCTGAAGGATTTGAGGTATGGAACTGAGCATAGTGCAGGATAATAATAGAGTGTTTTGGCCTATGTCAAATAGGATTCATGCGTCATAACCTTAATACAATCCCATCCAACTATGGAAATTTGGTTTTTATAGCCACCCATTAGCGTCTCAAGCAAGACTTCGCTCACCTTATGAGTGTTGTTGAATGTTTCGATGTTAAGCAGGTCTTTTTTTGCCATCATGTCATAAATACGAGGTTCGTCAGCATCCCACACACTAAAAATTAACCAAGCTCTGATACCAATCTTTAGAGACTAGGAAAATACCCTCAAGGGGAGTGAATTAATATTGTAGGAATTTTAAAAGGAGCTACAACCCCAAGTATTTACCAACACCTAGAAGGAGGTACAACCCTTGCTCTACAAGCTACAAATTTCTTGACATTAAAAATTTATTTTACTTATAACAATATTAAGACACCATAAAGAGTTTTAGCAATTAAATCATATGAGAATGACAATAAATAATATTACTAACACAAGGAACACACAAGTTCTTCAAATTGTTCTTCAATTCCTTCACAAGGCAAGCTTCAATTTGTTGTTACAATTTTCTTTGGCTACAACGAGTAGGAAGCTACAACTCCCTGATTTATCAGCTACATCTGAATGGAGCTACAACCCCAAGTATTTACCAACACCTACTAGAATGAGGTACAACCCCTACTCTATAAGCTACTTGCTTGACATTAAAAATTTCTTTTACTTATAACAATATTAGGACACCATAAAGAGTTTTAGCAATTAAATCATATGAGCATGACAAGAAATAAGATTACTAACACAAGGAACACACAAGTTCTCCAAATTGTTCTTCAATTCATTCACAAGGAAAGCCTCGATTTTTTGTTACAAATTTATTTGGCTACAACCAGCAGGAAGCTACAACTCCCTGATTTATCAACTACAGTTGAATGGAGCTACAACCCCAAGTATTTACCAACACCTACTAGAAGGAGGTACAACCCCTGCTCTACAAGCTACAACTTGCTTGAAATTAATTATTCATTTTTCGTCCATTTTCAAATTAGAACCATGAATAACACATCTTATTACAAAATAAAACAATTTATCCAACACCACCTTCAGCAATTTGTGATTACTGATAAATACACCAACGAACTTAATCCAACTCGCACACTGCTACAACACACTTACAAAATTCCTCAATCAATTATGCTTATAAACAATTTGGCTTGAATCCTTATTGAATATCGCTAAATAATTGAGTTTTACATGTTTTATTGAATTCTTGCATGAATATTTAACTTTGCCTTTTTCCTGTTCATTTTAGTCTTCTATATGTGCTCTTCAAGTTCTCAATCACTTATCTCCTATTTCTATAAGTTAAACTAATTAAATCTTCTTATTTTGGCAATATGGAACTTTTACAAGTTTTAGTTGTATTTTTAACTTCGGTTCCAACTTTACTTTCCACTATATTTGGCATAACCACAAAGAAAAAAAATCAGCTAAAACTCGTCCATGCCACCATATTTTATTCTTAGCTCGAGGCACCTAATTTATCCAAACTCAAGATTGTGGATATTTTTTGGGTAACTATTAGACACAACCCACAATTACTTTATATTATGGCCAAAATCCTTCACCGTAGCCTAAAGTAATTTTAACCAAAACTCTATTTCCATATTTAAACATTTCCATACAACAATCTCGTTGCTCCCATGTTCTCTGTTGTAACTCTCTTATAAACAACAATTCAAGACTATAGATTCATTGTGAAAGAGGCCCCATGTGCTTAACATTCTCAGCCCAAGAACTTTATAAAACCTCATGTGAATGGGATGAACTATCCCATGGGGCCACTTTCCCACTTTTCCATTGGTTGACGCATTCAACTATCAATGCTGGCATGTCTCGTAGCCTCGTCATCCCACTACTACCTTTGCACTATTTTATTTTCCTTCCAGGGTCACGCCGAATAGATGATGTGTCCCAGTGGGGTCCGTCGTTGCATCTACGCCCAATCACTACCAGTTTTAGGCTGAGTTGGCTTTGAAAATGGACACATCAACCTGACACCCAGTCATCTCATTAATTCTTTGCAAGCATCGCTCAAACCTTCTAGGGTATGGCCTACAGGATGAAGTCATGTTATCATCATTAGGGACACTTGGCACCTCTAGAATGGTGACATGTGTCACCCATAAATGGCTCATTTGGCCACCCAAAAAGGCCAAAAAACATTGTCCATGTGGCATGCTCTAGTTGGGAAACATCACTATTGTTACACGCCATTTTTTCACCATGACATTTGACTGTCATTATGGATCTATCACCATCCATATTCATGCTTCCTTAGAAGTCAAAAACATTCATGTTCCTTAACCAAGTCTTGGAAAGTGAAAAATATCTTAAAAAACCCTTAAAAAACTACCTGCATTCTTTTTGTGGTCATTTCCTATGCATGCATTGATATATATTCTATGAGTTGCGGCGATCGCCGCTCTGATCGCCAATAAAAATTGTGCACCCCTGTAAAAGGAAGTAAACACGAAAAATTAACTTCTAGAAGCCTAGTTGGGCGAATATTCTTCCAACAAGAATCCTCTAGAGTTGCGGAAGTTCGAGCTATATCCCTCCACTCATGGAGCTTATCCCTTAGATAAAGGAACCCTAAACCCTTCATTGGAGGATCTCATCCCTCTCTTGATGGATCTGAAACCTCCTCAATCTCTCTATAAATTGAGCTGAAGTTCCAGGGTTAGGGTAGTTGCTATAACCTATAATATGTACATTAAAGATCACACCTTTGTACACAAGAGTTCATTGAAGATAAATCTATGTTATTCATTCTAGAGATGAAGGTTTATCAAAACAAGAAGCACGATTGCAAGGAAATATGGGAGAAATTTGTACAACATTAGGCTCAGGTGTAAGATTTCTCTTTTTTATTCTTGATAATACATATGGATCTCTTTTTCTCATTGTGTTGTTTTTAAACTCATTGAAACAATGTCAATACTTAGTCTCCTTGATCATTAAGTTGAACTGGTGTTTCTTAGTATTTTATACAGCAGGTGCTTTGATCTTTGCATGTTGGTGATTGCAGGTTCTCAGCATTGAAGGATTTCTTTGGAGCGAAAGGTAAAGGTCTACATCAAACGTCCCATTGAAAGGTAGGAGCATAACCTCCTCATTTCTAAGTTATCATAATCTGAATGCTAATAGTTTAGAGAAAGAGGTATTCAAATGGTTGTTTTTTTCTAGTTACCTATTGAGGTACTAGGGAGATCGCTCTTGTCTGCAAGAGGGATCTATCCAAAAAATAAATTGGCGACTCCACTGGGGAATACAAGCTTAGTTTTCCTTTGATTTTATTTGGCTTGACATTCCAAATTTCCTAGTTTGACTTTTTTAGTGTGGTTGGGTTTATAACCTTTTAGCTTCTCTGAATCGGAAAGCCTTAAATTTATTTTTTCCAAAATTTCACTACCCTGTGTTGTCTTCTGTTGTAAACAGAATGCAAACATGCTCAAGTTTCTAATTTAGTTCAGTGCGCATGAGCACTGATTTGCACTGAAAACCTGCGCACCCTATGGGAAATTTTGAAAAAATTAATATTTTATCTTTCGGAGTTAGATAACCAATTTCTTAAGGTTTAACCTCATCTATACCAACTCTCAGAGTTTGTCTATGATCTCTTTCTAAACACCTTAGAGTATTTTTTAATAAATCATACTTTTTGCATATTCAAGTAGGGTTTTCCCTGGTTTGATGCATTGTTATTTTTGGAAAATATATTCATTGCCAAAGATCACTGGTTTTCTGCTATTTCCTCCTTGAGCCACCAGGATTCTTGTCAACCTTATTTTTTTGAGTATTTGTTTCTTGCTTATTTGAAAAAAGGAACTCTAGATTACCGAAGTGTGATTTGTCTCACAGTAGTCTTTTATGATGTTGTTTTTGCTAGTTCAAGCGAAAATAAATTTAGTTTCCTTTCAACTAAAAGAAATCATCAAAAGACACTCATAGGTATCATAGTTAGGATTGTTAGTTAAAATCTTTGTTTTTCTTTGAAGTTTTAATACTTTTTAGAGTTTTTATAAGTTGATTTTTCTTTTGAGAATTGTTTGTTCATCAAATTGTATTTTTTGGTTTTGTAATCAACGAAATTTTTCATTACAAAGAGATATTGGTCATGCTTGGAAATGAAATTGTTTTCTTGATTAAAAATAAATCTTATAGGATGTTTTAGGAAGTTTGTACTTTTTTAGTCCAAAAGTCCTTCTAATTTCTCTTAAATAGAAATTCATCGAAATAAAGAATTTCATTTTCATATTGATGCATTTACAGTATTTTTTAGTCGGTCACAATATCATTAAGTTTCATCTTCATACCCCTCTTCATAAACAATGTCCAAATTAATATAACGCTTAATAAAATTGATCTAGATATTTTTTACACTTTCTAGGGCTCATTCCACCAATTTAGCTCAGGATTAGTGCTTTGGAATAGGTTGTAATTAACTTTCCAAAGAAAATAAAACAAACAAGTAACATCTTGCGGTCGGTAAAAACCCAATTGTTCCAATTGTGATATGGGAAGCTCTTCATAAAAGTTTCAAGCACGAGGTCATATCGAACCCAGTGAAGTAATCGTACCTAATTCATTGGCAAAGATAGAAGATGTGCACGTAATAAAAACGGTAAACCTCGGTTTAACCATTGTCGAGGATCCTGGGATCCCTTGTTAATAAACCTCGTATTTACCATGTCAAAGAGCTTTCAAGGGGATTGAGTTTTGATACTCTACCCTTGCGTGTATATCGAGCCACAAACTGTTCCCCCAGGTTCAATTGTCTCAGTTAGTGACCTTAGTGGCCATAATCTTTAGTATTTTTCCCAAGGTGACGGTGGAGGAAAGGTCCCACTATACCTGGAGCAGATGTTGACTAGACTCACTTGGACTTTCCAGAGAGTACTCTTCACTTCGATGTGGAATATTAAAGTTACTTGCACCAGACTGTTTCATTTAGCAGGTTGTTAGGGTAACTCTTCAAACCACCAGTTTTCCACATTAATCTCGGTGGCATTGGATTTCATCACCAACTAGTGATTTTATTGTGGAAATGTATTGTTTATGTGTGGATTGTTTCTTAGATTTTGTAGGCGTGTTCATTTGGTTTATTTGTAGAGGCCTTAGGTGTGATTCTTTTGACATTTTTTGATTTCGTGTGTTAAAGAAATTAACCGTGGCTGAATTATCGAGACATTCACATAGAATGTAGGGGAAACCCCCTGAATATAAACCCAGTCAATTGGAAAAAATCAAAATTGATAGAGTTCAATCATCGAGAACCAAGTCTATTGAACAAGGAGAAACATCCATTGTAATACATCCTGATTTCGAAGTTAATCAACCTCAAATAACTGAAAAAGAACAAGATCAACTAGAAATTTCCGAAGTAATTACAGTTGAATCTGTTATTGGTGAGTTATCAGATACACAACTCACTGAACCTGAAATATCTAAGCCTGAATCTGATTCCACTTCGTCTGAGTCACCTTCGGATCTTATAGCCCCGACTCCTAGTCATCCTCGTTCACCTCGACTAAAGCTTCTCATCACCGAGAATCTTCCTCTTGGCCTTATTAGCATTGAAGAGATATATGGCATAGAAGAAGAGATTACATTTCCCTCTTGTCAAGAATATTTATATCTAATGTTTAGTGAACCGATATACCCTTTCATTCCTTTTCGACTAGATCCTTAGTATCATCAATTTACCGATTTTCTACATAGCTCTGGTTGCACTCAGTCACCACGTCGAGTCCCATTCTACTCTTTACCCAGAAATAGTAACATGGCTTCTCAAAGCATGTCTATTGAGTCATCTATGTTTTCTTCTTCACCAGAAACTTTAATGTATGGTGGTCCTTCTATTCCTGCTAGGTACCAGTCGCTATCTGTCACTTTCTCAGGAGCATCTCCATTCTCCGAAACCTCTACCATGTCAACTGATTTATTTGATTCTACCACCCAACCTCTAACAATGGAACATGTCTATATTTTTCCTCGGATGATCCCTTAAGATAGCTCACAAGGTCACTATATAGCACCTGAGGGGAAACAGCCTCTCCAAGGACAACAACCTCCCCAAGGGTAGCAACATTTTCAAGGGCAGCAGCCTTTTCAAGGAGGACAACCTTTTACTAGAACCTATCCCATGGTTGTAGCGAAAATTATTCCTGGTAATTATCAAACTTATGTTCCAATACCTCAAACTGGTTATGGTCAACCTTATGCATCACACCCTTCAATGGGAACTTGTTACCCAGGGATAAATACTATGTGGAACCCTTTGTTCACTCAACATTATTTGCAACCTACATTGCAAGTACCTTAAATCAACCTGCTCAGCCAGCTGGACAATTTGGTTTTACCCAAGTCCAACAGCATGTTCAAGGTGCACTTAAAATTACCCCAATGGTATCTATGCCAAGTAGTCAGCAAGCTGGTCCGAGTATGCCTAGTGCTCCTATCTAACCTATTGTGAAAAATTATATTCAAAAACCAATTACACCTATCCCAAGAGTTTCTCAAATCCCTATTGTTACGACCCTTCAAATGTCAACGCCAAATGTTACGCAAGTTATTCCTCAGACTAATACACATCAAACTAGACCTGCATTCAAGTCAATTCCTCAAACCTCTATGGGACAACCTAGTGCAACAATTATACAAACAAGTCAACCTTTTATAGGTCAAACTTTTCAAGGACAACCCTTTATAGGTCAATATGTTCAAGGGAAACCTTTTACAAGACCAACTATTCAGGGACAACCCTCAGTAGGTCAACCTTTTCAAGGTCAATTTGTTCAAAGTCAACCATTTCAAGGGAATTTACAATATGGACAAATGGGAAAAAATCCATTTTATCAGAGCCAACCATACCCTGGTTATACGTATCAAATACCAGCTCAATCTCAACTTGGTATGGCTACTCCTGGATACCCTGAAGGTATACTAATTCCAACTGCTCAAGTTATCCCAAGTTTTCCTCAATAACCGCCTCTGGGTACTGGGATTTTCCCTCAAGGTTATCAATTCACTCAGCAAAACCCTAACAGGCGGTTACCTTTCATTGCAACTTTATATTTACCGGACTTGTCTCGACTAACGAATGATCCAATTTACTATCTTCTGTTTTGGACAACAATGCCTACTAAGTTGCCCAGTGACATTCCAAATTTTGAATGAAAATTCGGAGAAGACCCCTCCAATCATGTGATGACTTATCATCTTTGGTGTGCATCCAATTATTTAATCGATGATTCGATTTGTTGAAGAATTTTTCAAAGAACTTTGATCGGCTTAGCCGCAAAGTGGTACATTGAGTTACCACGAGGCTCTTTCAACAATTTAAATTCTTTAGCAAAAAATTTCCTGACTCATTTTCATTTTCTAGTCCGTTATGATAATGGCACAGAAATTTTTACTTCGCTTAAACAAATTACGTCTACATACATTTCAGATCACATCCACGAATGGCGATGTAGATGCCGCTTAGTGAAATTTTTCATTCTGGATCAAATTTTGGCTGAATGGTTCATCAAATCATTACTTCCTAAGATTACTGGAGATGTAGCTAAAGGAGTGTTGTAATAGAAGAGAATTTCATCGCTCAAGCCCAGTATCTAGACCCTGTTTACACACAATTCGGTACTTTGTATGAAAAAATTCATGATTTACCATGCCTAGGTCAACTTACTACAACTCCTTCCGGTTCTCATGCCACAGATGGTATAATCGATATAGTTAATACATCAAAGAGTAAGAATAAATCATCTAAATCTCCTACTCAAATCATAACACTACCGGATTCACCTAAAGGAGACCCTTCCTTAGACACTTTTGCTGAGATTAATGCCGTAGACTCATCTACAACCAAAACTAAATCATCCGGCAATAAGAAGAAAGGGAAGGGTAAAAATAAACAAAGCAGTTCTCCCAAAGAGAAAGCAGAAAAAACTGAACCATCAGACGCAAAACGAGACCTCGTTATCCTTGTCTTATATGTGACGAGGATCACTACACCAAAGAGTGCCCACATGGGGCCGAGGTATCCAAAATTTTCAAAGGTTTTCCTACACCTGTTGTCCTTAAAGATCCTTTTCCATCACAAGATAACAAAATGATCGGATCTTCTTCCAATTCATCGACATATATCCTGATGATGTCCCAGGTCATGGTTTCCACATGATCTCAAGACTATGGATCTAAGAGTCTTGTAATTGGAAAGTAAACTTAATCATCTAGTCAACCTCCAATATCAACTCCTCCTATTTTCGAACCATTACACATCGAGAAGCCTAATCCTAATTTGGTAATTAAACCACCTGCCAAAGGTGTATTTCGGAAATCGGCTTTCAATCCACATGCGAGAGCTGCTCAGAATTACAATATTGTTGAATATCTGGCCATATCCCCTTCAGCAATGTCATCCCTCGAGGTGTTGTAATCTTGTCTATCTCAGAGGAAATTACTATTATCAACTATTGGAGCGATTGATCCTCAATATTCTAATCTCATTGTCTTTGATCTCGAGAAATTTTTACCTAGACTCCCACACCAAATGGCTTCTCAAATTCCAGTCTTAGTAAAATATAGGCAAGTTTTTCGCACAGTAATTAATGAGGGAGCATCTACGTGCATTATTTCCATAGCTTATTGGAAACTCTTGGTTCTCCACCAATCAATCAGTCACCCATGATTCTTAAAGAATTTTATGGAAGAGGTTTTCATCCATTTGGAATACTTTAGGATCTACCTATATAGGTATAAGGGAAAACCGTAATGCTTGAGGTGAAATATTTTGATGCCCCTCTTGGCTAAAACCTTCTATTAGGTCAAAGTTGGTCTTATGCTATGACCATTGTGGTTTCATCAGTCTTTCAAATGATCATGTTTCCTCATAAAGGAAATATTTTTAAAATTGATCAGTTATCTTACTTCACTTCTGACCCTACCTCTACAGATAATATCCAACATGTCGGAAAAACGGTTATCCTTTATGAAGATGTTGGGGTAGGACTAGTTAAAGATTCCTCTCTTATGGGAACTTTCTCTATACCTCCACCTAATGTACCGCACACTATTTACAATATCAATATGATTACATCAATCACAATTCCATTTGATGACACATCGAATATGCCTTTAGAATCTGAATTGGATTGTTAAGGTGACGAGATGCCTTTAAGTTCATATGAATCAGCATACGTAGCAGTAAAATCACTTTCTGACATTTCATCAACTAATATTGATCAAATGAATGTAGTCAGTGAAGAGTCTTCTTCTTTATCAATCTCAACCATGACATCATTTTCTGATCCTTTTCAAAAAATGTTTTCAACTGATGAAAATATCCGAGAAATCTTGTCATTGGATGAATTACCATGGGACGATCTTCATCATTGATCTTCTTTTTTACCTGACCTTGATAAACTCGAAAAAGACTTTTCATCCATATTTTTGATTGATTATGATCAGGAACCTCAAAATCCTATGTCCATTCTTCATTTGGATTATGAGACAAATTTAGGAAATATTTCTGCCATAATTCCCATTGACATATCAATCAAACTAGGGATAACTAAAAAAATTCATATAGGTGCTTCTTGCTCAATTGAAGAGATCACTTTGTACAAAGCCCTATTTCAGGAATTTCGAGAAATTTTTTATTGGTCTTATGAAGAAATGCCAGCTATTGATCCTAAGATTGTGATTCATGAAATTAAGACATACCCGGATGCTAAAAATATAAGACAAATAGTACTTCTGATACATCCACAAAAATTTGTTTCTATTAAAGTTGAATTTGAAAAACTACTTAGTGTGGGATTTATTTTTCCTATTCCTTTGACGGATTGGGTATCTAATATAGTTCTAGTGACCAAGAAACAAGGAAATATCAGAGTATGTATCGATTATAGGGATATTAATAAGGCTTGTCCTAAAGACAATTATCCTACCCCTTATATCGACCAAATTGTTGATGATTGTGCCGAAAACGAAATATTTTCGTTTATGGATGGATTTTCTGGTTACAATCAAATAAACATACTCCCTGTAGATTAGACAAAGACAACTATTATATGGCTATGGGGAACATTTTCATATTTTAAGTTACCTTTTGGACTAAAAAATGTTGGAGCAACTTTTCAAAGAGCTATGTCTTACGCATTTCATGATATTAAACACATTGTGCAGGCCTACTTGGATGAATTACCTGCTCATTCTTTATGCAAACAAGATCATACTACACATTTACATGCCATATTTATAAAATGTAGGCATTACAACATTCGTTTGAATCCACACAAATGTGTATTTTTTGTACATTCAGGACACTAACTTGGGTTTGTTGTTTCAAAGGAAGGCATTCATGTCGACCCATTGAAGGTTGAGGCCACTGTCAATTTACCTCCTCCTTCCACTCTTCACCAACTCTAGAGTTTGCAAGGGAAATAAAACTTTCTACGTCGTTTTATCCCGAACTATGCGGAGTTAACTAAAGGTTTCACTTGGTTATTAAAACAGGATGTTCCATTCATCTACGACGAGCTTTCTGATAAAGCTTTTGCTACACTCAAACATGCGTTGACCCATGCACCGTTGTTACATCCGTTTGATTATCACTGAGATTACTTTTTGTATTTAGTTGTGTATGATTCCACAATTGGAATGGTTTTAGTTCCATAGGATAACTCCAACAATGAACATGCTATTTATTACCTAATTCGAAATCTCGCCCCGACAGAGATCGAGTATGTGCATGTGGAGAAATTGGCCTTGGCAGTTGTTCAAGTTGTCCAAAGATTATGTCATTACATATTGTTATGTAAAACCACATTAATATCTAATTGCAACCCTATGATGTACATTTTGAAGAAACAATTTCTTAGGGGAAAATACTCTAAATGGATAGTTATCCTACAAGAGTTTGATTTGGAGTTCGAGAAATCCAAGTCTAAGAAATCACTAGTTTTTGCTGAACTTATGTGTGATTTTCCCTATACTGAATTAGAAACAATGGCAGAGGACCATCTTCTCGATGAATATTTATTTCTAATCAATACATTAGATCCTTGGTAGTAGATATCATTATATATCTTCAAACCCAAACCTTTTTGCCAAACCTTTCACGATCTAATCGATGTAGAATACGATACCAATCTCAACAATACAATATTGTTGGCAACACTCTTTATCATCGTAGTGTCGATTCTGTTTTTCTACGTTGTATAACTCACGAAGAAGCCAAAAGGGTCTTAAATGAATTCCATTCTGGAGTGTGTTTTGGTCATATGTATGGGTTTTCCACAACCCAAAATATATTGTGCGTTGGTTATTTATGTTCATCACTATTCAAAGATTGTATCCTTGTAGTAATGCCACAATTTCCATATTTTTTATCGAAATATGGTGCACCTCCATCTCCTCTTCACCCAATCATCGATTTCAATCCCTTCAAAATGAGGCATCTATTTCGTTACATGTAACCCTCACTCAGTCGGGGGGCATGGGTATATTATTATCGTTGTATATTACTTTTCCAAATGGTCTGAGGTGATGCCTACATTCACGGTTGATGGAAAAACTACAGATATTTTCATATTCAGTCACGTGATTGCTAGATTTGGTGTCCCTCAAGCTATCGTTACGGACCATGGTAGCCACTTTAAAAACATTATGATGACCGAACTTTCCGCTCAACCTGGCCTACACCATGATAATTCTACACCATATTACCCACATGCCAATGGCCAAGTTGAGGCTATTAACAAGCTTTTAACCAACATGATTAAACAGATTGTAGGAAGTCATAAAATGAATTGGCATACCATGCTTTTTTCTCCTTTGTGGGCATACCATACCTCTGCAAAAACATCCACAGGGTTTACTCCTTTTCAACTTGTTTATGGTTTAGAAGATATTTTTCCCATTAAATGTGAAATCCCATCACTCAAATTAGCCATCGAGTTATTACCAGCTACCTCTGAAGAGGAAAAACACTTGTTATACCTAGCACAATTAGATGAGACTCGTCGCACCACTGCATTAGCTTTCAAAGCTCATAAAAAAATGTTAAGGCTTAATATGATCAAAGCGATAACACTCGTATCTATTCGAAAGGTGACCTAATTTTAGTATACCATCAAAATCACGAAAAATAGGTGTTGGTAAATTCAAACCAATGTGGCATGGTCCTTATATTGTTAAGCATGTACTTGCAAAAGGGGCCTATGAGTTAGTTGATTATGAAGGCGTCTCTTTAGATAAGTCCAGAAATGGCCTTTATCTCAAGATATATTATGCATGATTTTTCATGTGAAGATCTTCTTTGTACATTAGTTACATTTTAGAACAGTGTGCCTTAGATTAGAACAATGTGCCTTAGATTAGTTAATTTTCTTGATGAGTTTTTTCTACTTTTGTTTCTTATCTTGATTACTCTTGATACTGTAGATGTCGACGTTCGTTCAAACTTACATTGGCTTTGCTGACGGCACATGCGTAGTACACGGAACATATCTTTCGCTGCTTGGGTTATCTATTCACCCACTGATGAGTTAGTTTCTATTCATGGGATTTGCCTCGGTCAACAATATTGCAGAATATAGCGCAATCATTGAGTTATTATCTGATGCCATTTCATTTGGCATTCAACGTTTAAATTTAGGTTAGATTCACAACTCATTGTATTACATTTAAATGGTGTTTATGCTATCATAAATCCTACTTTGTTAAGAATGTTTTTGAGGGTTCGTCTCTTGGAAAGACAGTTTGATTACATTTAATATCTGTTAGAGTCAGCCTTTGCAGCTTTCCTCCAGTGATCAAACATGCTCTTACAAAGTGATTTTAAGGTGTCAAGATCAAATTTTGTCATTTCAATGAGTCTTCAAGCAAAATTTGGTCACTAGGCATTAGGTCTAGGGTGTGTTTTCACTCTTTTCAAATTTGTCCAAATGTCGGTCCATGTCACCATTCAGCTGAGTGTACCATCATTCAGAGGGTTTTCATCATCATGTCAAGTTCCATTGGGTCATTTTACATCTTTTTCATGCTTCAGTTGTGCCTAGGTAAGGTCCATTTCCCTCTCCTAGGGTTTTGGAGGTAATTTCTCTTGGACGGTCAAATCATCGGAAAAACTTGTATCCTGATGTTCAAACACCTTCCCCTATCCTTAATATACCTTATTAAACACTTCCCATCACTGAGATCCCTCAAATTCCTCATTTTTGCACAAACCCTAGTTTCTTGCCACAACTTGGCAATTTTCTAGGCTAGGCCTGTGTTTTTCCCTTTTGGACCCCTTCCCCTCACTCAATCTATGAGATTCCACTTTCCCCTGCTTACTAACATCCCTCCCTACTTCCAAAAATTTCCCCAAGAATTTAGAAGCCCCTTATCCCCTTCATTTTTCTTCATTTCGACAAAATTCCTTGTTTCACACATCGGGATAAGTTTCACTCAAAAGATGTTTCAGAGAAATGAAAGATGAATTTTGGAAAACTGAGAGATTTTTTTGTCCAAAACATGCCAAAGAAGAAAAACCTCCCTCACTTTTTACACAGGTATCATGGTTTTAGAGAAATGTCAAAAATACCGTTGCCTCAGGAGAATTGAATGCACCTCTGAAGTGACCTTGGGAAAATCAAGATTTCTCCTAGCATGGTTGGCCAAATGACTTGCATGATGAGTCAAAGGATAACTAGACACAAATATATTTCCAATGAGCTATCATGAGCTCAATTTGGAGTTGAGGAAGACCTTCAAAAGTTGACTGCAACAGCGCTCTGCCTTGAGGCAGCCTCATTCTGCTCATTTTGACTAGTGTTGGGAGATTTGATTTTTGACAGGGTAAATGAAATCCAAATTTCATAATTCTACTTGTGTTGGAAATTAGACTCCAAGAGCTTTCCAACGAGCTATCACACACCCAATTTGGACACCGGGAAGGCCTCCAAAAGCTTCCTACAAAATGCACTATGTAGCTATCATAGAAAAGTGCGCGCGACCCACTTGAGCGGGCGCTACCCACTTGAGGGGCGCGACCCACTTGAGCGCCACAGCCAGTGTAAAATTGAACGGGCGCTACCCACTTAAACAACAGAGCCCAGAAAATTGTGTTTTGCGCCCAGTTTTGATTCAAGTCGACTCCAACAACTTGCAAGTAGGTTTTTAAACATTGCTCAGTGATTTTTGGACATGATTATGGTGTTTTGAAAGTGGAGAAACAAATGTTTGATGTGGAGAAACGTGAAACCTATGTTCATTGCAAATTCATTTCTTAGGGTTTTGAGAGACATGTTGATAGTCTTGTGAAGGATTTCCAAGGTTGTGTTGTTGATATATATGCTCATGCCTCTACTGTCTGTGGTGTCCCTGCTCATTATTTACCTCAGCCTCACGCTCTCTCATTTCCATTACATCACTGCTCTCATTGTTATTTCCATTGTCATTTTCACACTATTCATCATTCATGTTATGACATAGTCCCATTTTCACTTGTCCACATCCTCCATTGACATTTTCAAACGTTGCAAGGGCTATTTCTATTGACCTACACTACACTCATTCCTATTCATGTGTCAAATCCCCATGTAGTCAAAGAGTGGCTATTTTCCATTCAAATTCCTTGTGACAGTCCTTTTCCCATTGTGATATTTCCTATAGCACCTTGACATATATGTGACACATCTAACATTGGAACATACACCAAACTCTTGTTTTCATCATAACCATATCAGTATACTTTCATACACATTGTGACACCATGATAGAGACCGACACATACAACCGAGACAGTGTTTTCACCACAGGAACTGCATGCACCAGGAGAGCGCTAAAACGGCGGAAAAGGCCTGATCCACTCCGGATTTTGGCCGAGGCTTCATTGGCTGGGCATGATACATGATGGAGGGTCTTCACTCCGAATTTGAGAAAATTCGGAGAAAATTTTGTCATTTTGAAATATTTTGGTCTAAAAACAGGTTTTTCAGTTAAGCGGGTAGCGCGCCCATATGCTCACTTTTTTTCGGGACATTTGCTGAAGGAATTTTTTGCATTTTTGGATTTTTCATGGTAATTTATGCATCCTCAGGCATTGCCAAAGCATTTCATCAGATTCTAGATGGTCAAAAAGCTCAAAAACACCATGAAAACCACCTTGCTGCCACCTTTTGCACCAGCAGGAAGTACTTCTGGGAGAAATACGTTTTGGAGGGGAAAATGAGCTCCAAATTGAGAAATTCCACTTGGGTTGGATAGCCAACATCCAGGGCTTTCCAACGAGCTATCATGAGCTCAATTTGAATGTCGGGAAGTACTTCAAAATCAGGCTGAAAGGCGCGCGACCCACTTAGCTCAGGGGCGCGACCCACTTAAATTTTTGGCTGAATTTTCAACTTCCAGCTCAGAGTTTCGGCCAGTTTGGACCAGTTTTGCTTGTGGATGAAATTTTTGGGTTTTCATGATGTAAATTGATGGTTGGCATGTAACTTTGGCTTATTTTTACCTATTCTAGAAGATTCACTCTCAAAAAAGTGAAAATCATGTAAATGAATCAGTTTCCACTCTTATAGAGGCAAGTTGTTAGCTGCCTAGCTTTTAGCTCCTTGATTAGAATTTTTTGGAACTGCTCCTAGAAGGAGGATTTCGACCCCTAGAGGTGTGGGAAGGGGTTAGGATGCTCTATATGATGTAATTTCTCAATCCTTTTCAGAGGTTGGATAGGTTGGACTCTTGGGAGACTTTTGGCACCATTGTACATATTTTTTTCATATTTTGGCTAAGGAAAGATCAGAGGTTTTGCGGCACCTGTTGGGATTCTTGTGGTGTTCTGTTCTTGATGGTGTTTTCTCTCTGTTTACTGTAAGTTCTTGATGTTTAATGTATGCCATTTCTCACTCATGCTTCTTAAATTAAATGAATGAGTAGATGAGGTTGAATCCATTATTCACAGTGCTCTGCCTTTGAATTCATTTAGTTTTTCATGTTTTCCACTGTTTGAAAAGGATCCATGTTCATCCTTGCCCTTTTCAGCTCCTGTTCGTTCTGATCCATCCACATATCCAATCTAAAGCATCAAGACATTCACCTACCTTGCCCCAACTCGAAATCTGCAAAGGTCTGACCTTATCCCCGGACCCAAAATTTGTTTTTCCCATTTCTTCAGCGAAAACCCAAAAATCGAAAATCAAATATACCTATCTCTTTACTAGCCTAAAATCAGTTCTCATTGTAAGTCATCTCGCACCCTATTGTTCAATTTATCGAGATTGACGGAGAGAGCCCTCTCCTGTCCTCGTAGGGCTAGCTACGAGGCTGAGCGTGGTTTGATGTAGCCTTGAGTTTTATCTCATTTCATCCTGAGGTAGATTTGAGTGCTAACAATATCAACACATTTCAAGAAATTTAAACACATTGGCTGATGCATTGGCTAATCAAGTTTTAAATGGACATTCACAGCATTGAAAGTAAAACAAAACAATATTTAATCCATATTGAACAAGATACTTAGAGATCAAAAGCAGTCATATCATTAGGTCAAAATATTTGTGTGTCAAAAAATATTACATCATCTGTGATCATAGGTTTCAAACAACTTATGATCTAAATATACTGATACAAAAAACAAAATGCCAATCTATATCGACCATCAGCTATCCATGATGATGAACATGATAGTAGAGTATAGCGCGCGCCACTCTACGTAGATATCACCTGAATGGACTTGGAACCCCAATCACGTGCCTCTGGTACCTGAGACGAAAATCATATGTCCCAATCTATGGGATGTCAATGGTCAACCTCTCTAGGTTTTGTTCTAGCTCTCCAAGGGCCTCTGCTACATCAGTCAGTGGTGGAGATGCTGCTATAGGTTGTGCTTCTCGTATGTCAAAACAACGAAGCGTCGTTGATCGTGTTGGGCCAATATCTGCATTTTAATGCTTTTATCAGTATTGGATGATAAAAAATAAAATAAAAATTAGATAAATGAAAAACTCAAAATGAGATCTTTTACCTAATGCATCCCACTGTGTTCCTGGTGGAAGTGATGTGTCAGGGTCACCCCTGAAATCAACCCCTGCATAAGGAAAATCCTCAATCATGAAGATTTGGCTCCTGAGCCATATAAAAAACTAAGGAGTATATCGAACCATCAAACCACCATAACCACCATGGTGAACCATCAATGAAACCCATCGCAACATATGTGGTTCCCTCAGTCCCGTCGGATCCACTGGTGACTGTTGAGGTGCCAGGAGTGGAATCCTCTCCAAAGCGAAAGATATGAGAATGGCTCCATAGTTGAAGTTATTTAGCTTCCCATTATATTTTCTCGTTAGTTGGCCTTTCATGTTGACCAACACTCCTTCACACCAGTTGAAAATTGTTCCCTCGTAACACTAAACAATAGTCTCCATTTTTGCTTTGGTAGCCACATGTGGAGCTACACTGCCACACAATCGGGTAACTGTAAAATCAATTATCTTAAGGTTTAGTTTCTCAATGGTTTTTATGTCGATGTGACCATCCTTCAGTTGTTAATCTTAGGTGCAATACTGCACCATATAAGAAGCAGATGGCAGTCCCCCATGGTCGTGTCCCAAATAAGTAAATATATATTCCTCTTCGGGGTAATCCGGTGAGGAAATAAATATCCTTTGTCTCGATCACAAGCCTGTGATCACCGATGATGAAGCATTGTTCCTGGACATCCCAAGTATTGACCAGCGAGGTCATGAGTTCCACCTGTGCTTTCATTCCTTGTATTGCCCAAAATTTATAAAAACCACAACTCTTCAGCACACGAAGCATTGTTGGGTTATCCATGGCTTCATTATCATGCAACTCATGCTTTTTTTCTATCCACTCAAGCATGATTGGTTGCCTGCAAACAATCATTTAGGAATATTAGAAAACTTGTGGGAGAATTTGGGGCAATTTTTATCGATAGAAATTTAGTTTTGAAAACCCCACGGCACTTGCACGGATTTATTCATACACAGTGCATTTTTGCGCACGATTTATATATAAAAACTGTAGTGGCCCGATTATTTTTTTTATTAAAAAATCATCGAGGTGCGTGGGTTTTTCCACGAAAAGCAGTGCACCCTTGAGGACGGATTCTAAAACCTTATTCCTCCTAAAAAAATAACCTAAAAACTTAAATTGAAAAAATAAATAGATGAAAATCAAGATAATGAAGAGATGAAATACATGGAACTGACGGTTTGTGAAATGGTTGGTTGGTTCTCCCGATATCCGCTCCAAAACGTTTATGGTAAAAACTCCTTTTCACTCTCTAAAAATCAAAAGGTAAAAATGATTTGTTCTGACCACTTTTTATAGGTTTTCATGAATAAAATGATATTATTTTGTTTATTTTTACTTTAGAAGTTAAATTTTGAATTTTTTACCATGATTGAGAGCGGATGATTGTAATTTTTTGAGTTTTTGTGCAGGGAACAGGGTGTGTCTAAAAACGAATCATTTTGACAATGAGTAGACTTTTATCACTTTTTCGGGCTCTTAAAAAATAAAAATAAAACGAAACCTTGGAGTCCTCTTTTAATCCCTTTTCAGACTCTCTAAACATGAAAATATCACCGAGCACTTGAATATTCGAACTCGTTAAAATAAATGAACAGTCATCTACTCAATATAAGTTTACCCATTTTCCGAACTGAACTAGACTAAGTATGAAAAAGGTAAACATTGACTAAGCATGGTCAATAGAGTTCTCTCCTATATTATTTTATCCTTTTTTGGGTTTGAGAGACTAAACTTACAAAAAATAACACTACATAGTTTACTTATTTTTTACTTCTGACTCCCTAAAACTGAAAACACTGAGTTAATCCTATGTTGGACTCGTTAAAACTAAACAGTACTGTACCTGTCGATTATAATAGGACCGAACCACTCCTTCTTAGTGTTCGTTAAAAATATTGAGATGGACTCGTCCAAAGAATGAGCTTACAAGACAAGAAAGTTTTATCCTCCTCAAGCTTGACAAAAATAAAGAGTTACTTGCCAGTAATGGTGGGGGAAAAAGTGAGAAAAATAATCCATCTTTTATACTTGTTTTTAAAAGCATCATGTCGCTCTTGAACACGACACTTTATCACACTTGTGTCTGGGTTGGGTAATGCTTTTGTCTTACAGTTAATCAAACCTCATTGAAAGTCTTCAGCCAGTTTTAGGTATTATATTTAAGTCAAATGATGCCAAGTCATTCATAGTGTATTTATGTGTTCAAGATAAAGTACAACTTCAAATTCACCATTCATTGCAAACATTTGTCTCCATTCGCATTGACCATCGCTGAGTTAATCCTTGCAAAATATTTCTTCAAAACTTGACCTAATGGTTTCGTGTCGTAGGCCCTTCTGCAATGGATCACTTACTATTGACATCATCTCATTATCTAGAAAGTTTATTTAGAATCCTATCAGTATCTTGGAATCATCATGCCTTAATGGTAGGTTTCTCGCCTTTGACGATAGGGTTTCATCATTTTCCTTCGACCGAATGACTCTATGAGTGTTCAACTGCAAATCATTCATTCACACTTCATATATTTTACTGAAGTAATTTGAGAGGCATTGTCATTACTGGTGGTTTCTCTCACACTTGTTAACGATTTTCATCCTTGACCGGTAATCAAGTGGTTTCTACCATGTTCGACTTCGAAACAATCAATCACATGGATAGATTCGTACTAGTTCGAGAAGAAGAAATCAAGACCCTAGATCTAGTTTCAACCATCTAGGGTGTGAGGAGTTATGTATTCATGATTACAGTAGACTTCTTCATAACAAATGGTTTCACCCATAGTGTGTCTACTTTTGATGTAATACTAAATTCATATATGTACCAGAACATTTAGTTAGTTTTTCTCTGAGTATGGGAATGCCTACCTCAGTGATGATTATATATATTTTCATTGAATGTTTCTTATAGTTTTTCAACCGATGTCTCCAATCCAATCCTTGGACTGATAAAGCGCTTCACTCTCTCGAAAAACTTCCTCAAAATTCACAATTTAGGGAGATATCTGTTACATGTCATTTTGTCACCATGACATTTGATTGTCATTATGGATCTATCACCATCCATATTCATGCTTCCTTAGAAGTCAAAAACATCCATGTTCCTGAATCGAGTCTTGGAAAGTGAAAAATATCCTTAAAAACCCTTAAAAAGTTACCTGTGTGCTTTTTGTGGTCATTTCCTGCACATGTGCTAATACTTCTTCTATTAGCCACAGGGATCGCCACTATGTTCGCCAATAAAAACTGTGCACCCCCGTAAAAGGAAGTAAACACGAAAAAGTAACTTCTAGAAGCCTAGTTGGGCAAATATTATTCCAACAAGAACCCTCTAGAGGCGCACCAGTTCGAGCTATATCCATCCACTCATGGAGCTTATCCCTTGGATAAAGGAACCCTAATCCCTTCATTGGAGGATCTCATCCCTCTCTTGATGGATCTGAAACCTCCTCAATCTCTCTATAAATTGAGTCAACGTTTCAGGTTTAGTGATCTGAAAGGAGTGTATTAGTTTTGTTATGCTAAGTGTCCTTTCAGTAATATAAACATATTGTCTTCATTTGTTTGCTTAAGGAATGAGTGTTTTAACCATGAAACATAGATGAATTTTTGAACTTTAAGCATGAAAATAAGCCTAAAAAACATTGAACAACAGTGTATAACAGAGAAATACAATCATACATAAGTTTTACATAATAGGCATGATGAAGCAGTTCACCCCTCCTGGGCTACATCTGCTGGTCCAGCTCCCAATGGCATGTCCCTCTTTTTCATTATGCTCAAAATTGAAAATTACATGTTTTTACAGGCCTCTAATGGCTATTTTATCTGCACCAATGACTCCAAAATTCTCAAATTAGTTTAGGTAGACTCTTGTTTCACCCAAATTGGTCGAAAATTGACCTCCCAATGCATTTTTCCCAATGTCAGCTAGAAAATCTCCACTAACTGTGGAGAACTGCAGTTAATTGTCACTAAAAATAGTAATAACCCTAAAATTAGGGGGCCTCCAAATTTTCCGCCGGAATAGACCGTTAGGTTTAAATGCTAGTGGTTAAGTCAGGGTGGTCACAAAACGACCCCCTTCCTAAAACCACGTGGTCATGACTTTTAAAACTATGCATTAAGTTTGAAACGCAGAGTTTACAATTTCGCAAACCATGGCATTTGTTGCCATTACTCTACGCCATGTGATAGGTGCAAACCTCCACTGGATAAGCCACCCAAAGAAACTGTTAACTGAAACATTAACTTTCACTGCGACATGTGATCGCATCCATCGCCGGGAGTTATGGTTCGTTGCTGTGGTTTTATAAAACGTTTGATGTTGTGGGTTGTATGTTCCATGTGACCAATCCTTGGGGTTGCCAGCAGGTTGGGACCACTGGCGGTCCCCTCCCCCAATTGTAAAACATATACACTTTATTATAATGCAGGAGATGTAATGGTTAAGAAACAACTCGTAGGTGGATTGGTAGAGTTGTCAGTGCCCACGCCCGAGGTCTCCAGTTCATCTCCTATGCCCTCCAAAAAATTTTACCATAGCCTCTTGAGGGCACGTGGCAGCCTTCGGGCTTTCCATGTGTCTCTCATCGAACAACCCATATACAAAACATCAACGGTCAAAATCACCGTCCCGTACCACAAAAATCAACAGCCCAGATTAAGCCATGTGACGTGATCTATTTTCCTGTGAGAAAAGGGAATATTCCCTAGAATATACATGTTGACTGTACCTGCATGTTGACTGGGCACCCAGTCACAAATTTTTTGTTGTTTGGGAAAATGGACAGAACACGATATCTTCCTCATATGACATCATTTTTTTGAACCGTTCATGGCACCAGAATCGCAACGACGAGGCCTTTCTGGTCGCCCAGGTTTGGTCCTGTTTCGAGCACTTTCAATTTTGAGTATAACACATGATCTCCTGATCACACCTCCCCATTGGGAAGATTATGGACCCCAAAAGACTTTAATTACTAGTTCAAAAGATGAGGGTACAACTCCCTCACCTTTTCCACTTCCATCCATCTTTCCTTACTTGGTTTGCTGCCCTTGAGCCCAATTCAAATATAATCGACACTTCCCCTCTTAGAAGTGTGTGTGTCCTCCTGTCAAGGATGGAATCCTCCTTGAGCTTGTCCAGAAATTCTGGCGAGAAATCTTATATAGATGGCAGTTGAATATCACTCCCTTGATCATCAATCAAAGGAGGCTCTAACAAACGTAAATTCTCCACATTGACAATGGAATACATTTGCATATGTGAAGGCAAGTCAAGTTGAAATTCATTATTACCAACTTGTTTAATGATCTTGGATTTACCATAAAGAATGGGCTTGAGATTTTTACCTTCTCCTTGCATCCTTTATTTGCTTATGTGCAACCATACTTCATCTCCTTCTTGAAACTTGTGATCAACTCTATGTTTGTCATGCCTCTCCTTGTATTTGCTTTGACTCTTCTCAAGTTGTTCTTAAAATTTTTGATGAATAATCTGAATTTTCTCGATGAAATTTAGAGCCTTGTCAATATCATTATGCTCGTCAATTGCAACATCCTTCTCAAAGATAACGTCTAATGGAAATTTCGGCATATACCCGAAGCAGGCTTCAAAAGGTGAAATATTTGTAGAAGAGTGACTGGCAAGGTTGTAAGCGTGCTTAATGTAATGCAATTGTTCATCCCAAAACTTGTGATTTTTGCTACAATATCCTCTCAATAGATTCACAACAGTTCTGTTCACCACCTCGGTTTGGCCATCAGTTTGCGGATGAAAAGTAGTGCTCTTTTTCAACTTTTTGTCCATCATCTTCCAAATATTGGACCAAAAATTCCCAACAAACCTGGAATTCCTGTCACTAACAATAGAAGTTGGCAAACCATAATGAACCCATACATGTTGAAAATAAAGTTCAGCAGTAATGGTTTTCTTACATGGCTAAGTATACACATTTTACTGAATCTATCCACAACTACATAAAGATAATCATGTTGTTTTCTTGACATAGGTAGACCTCCAACAAAGTCCATGGAGACACTCTCCCATGGTCTTGATGGTACCGGTAGTGGCGTGTACAACCCAAGCTTCCTATTGCTAGGCTTGCTTGTTTAACACAGAGAACATCCTCTTATAAAACGTGACACACTATCTATCATGCGAGGCCAATAGCAATACCTCTGTAGATGCACCACTGTTTTGCTTACCCCAAAGTGTCCAAAAATAAGAGACTAATGAGCTTCTCTCATGACACTAAGTCTCTCTCCTTGTGGTATACACAGCTTGCCCAAATGAAACAACAAATTGTTACGCATGTCCCTTCACTCAAACTAGCATACACATCTTGAAAATCAGCATCAGATGCATATTGTTCTATGTAACTCTCATGTACAATAGAATCATTTTTAAGAAAAGTAGAAGCACTTATAATTTTCCTTGAAATCATATCAGCAACTTTATTGAAAATACCTTTCTTGTACCTTATAACCAAGTGAAACTGTTGAAGAAATCCCATCCATCTGAAATTTCATAATTGCTACAATTTTGTTTGTGACTTCAAGTACTGTAACAGTTGGTGATCGGTATGTATAATCGTCTCTTTACCCATCAAGTAGTGTTTCCACTTATTGATGCTTTGTACCAATGCATAAAAATCTTTTTTATACATAGGATAATTAGTTACAACACCATTGAATGTTTCAGAATGAAAAGTGATAGGCTTACCATGGTGCAAAATTATTTTGCCCATGGCATAATCACTAGCATCGATTTGAATCTCGAATGGCTGTCTCAAATCCGATAATGCAAGGACCGGAGCTGAAATGATTTTTAATTTTAAAGCTTCAAAAGATTGTTACTGTTTGCCTCCCCATTGGAATCATTTCTTCACACTTGTCACTGCATGCATAGGATCTACTATGGCAGAAAATTTAGCAATAAACTTTCTCCAATACTGAGTTGCGCCTAAGAAACTTCTTACCTCGGTTACTAATTTGGGAGTGGGCCAATTCATAATGGATTCCACTTTAGAAGGATCAATTCTCAACTCGCCTCCTCCTACAATGTGTCCCAAATAAACCAGAGAAGTCATTCCAAATTCACACTTAGACATCTTAAGAAATAATTGCTCTTTCTTCAAAACATCAAGTACCCTTTTAACATGCAAGACATGTTCTTCTCTTGTTTTGCTGAAAATGAGTATATCATCTAAATACACAATAAAAAATTCATCAAGAAATGGATGCAAAACATTATCCATAACATGCATGAAATCCATCGGTGCATTACAAAAACCAAACGGCATAAGCAACCACTCAAAGAGTCCTTGTTTGGTTTTGAATGCAGTGTTTCATATATCACTTTCTGCAATTCTTACTTGATGATATCCGCTTCGTAAATGTAACTTAGTAAAAAACTTTGCTTCTTTCAGCTGATCTAGAATATCATCTATCCTTGGGAGTGGGTATCGATTCTTTGTCGTTATCTTGTTCAAAGCTCTGAAGTCGACACACATGCGCCATGTCCCATCTTTCTTTGGAATTAGGACTATGGGTGAACCGCATGGCGAAGTGCTTGGCCTTATGAGTCCCTTGTCCAACAAGTCCTTGATTTGCCTCTTTATTTTAGCATTATCCATTATCGACATGCGATACATGCCAATGTTTGGAAGAGGACAATCTTGTTGTAACTGAATCTCATGTTGAATCTCCCTTTTAGGAGGCAATCCTGTTGGCTCCTGAAACATCTCATGTTGTGCATCAACTAAATCACATAAATCTGATTTCAACTTAGGATCGGGATCTTCAAATGACTCATGATTAACATCAACTTTAGGCTTCATCATTAGAGGAAAAAAATTATTACTTGAATTCACGAGCCTCTTTACCTGTCCAGCATTTACCATTGAAATATTTGTCTTCTTACGATGTGCTCTAACAATTTACTCCTTGCCATCTTTGAATAAATGGTATTTGTTCTCATGGCTATGGAATATCACTTTCCTGTCATACAAGTAAGGAATGCCCAACACAACACCTGTAATATCAAGTGGAACCACATCTAATTCAATTGTGTCATCAAAAAGTGTAGTTATTTCAAAGCGCAATATGCACTTCTTTGAAACCTGTAAATTTGCATCCTTACAAAACCACCCAAGTGGATATGGTTTTGGATGTGGAATGGTCTCAAGATTAAGTTTCTTTACCAAGCCTTCAGAGATTAATTTTTCTTGTGACCCACTGTCAAACAGTGTATCAATATTGGTATGTTTGTATATGACCCTCACATGAAACAGTTCAATTCTCTCTTCTTCATTTGGAGCTTGTATGTGACGGTTTGAAGTACTAGTATTGGGTTTTGTTTCAATTTATTTCCCCTTCATGTTCTTCAATCCCATGGCTGCAATTTTAGTTTCATCACCTGAATCCTCTCCTAAGTCATATTGAGTTGTAGCTGCAGTTTTCTGCTTCCCTTCGTTATTGTTATACTTGGGTTTCTTTTCAGGATGTAATTTCCAACAATTTTTCTCTTCATGGCATTCTCTTGAACAATGTTTAAAAACCACTTTCTCTCCCTCTTTCTTGATAGATGCATTCTTTTTTACTTTTCCTTTTGAGGTCTTCTCTTTGTTTTTCCCCTTAAAAGGTTTCTTCCTACTCTCATCAGTAATGTTTTTCCCTCTTGCTTCTAAATGTGTAGCTTGAACACATACCTCATCTAAGATTGTAGGATTAAACATGAGAATAGTATGTCTTAGGTAGCGATGTCAGCCTCCTATGTACTTGAGCAAAGTATCTTGACTCTGCAAATCTACACCTAATAAGAGAGATCTTCTCCTAAATTCTTGGGTGTATTCTTGTACATTTTGTCCTTTCAATTGTCTAGAATTTTTCCAGTTCATTATGGCTTTCTGTGTATGAGCTAATGGATAAAATTATTTTTTTATTGCAGTAATGAAATGAGTCCATGATAGAATAATCTTACCATTATTTTTATCTCCTCCTTTGTCTTGGACTCCCACCAAACAATAGTTGCACCTTCCATCCTCAATGAAGCTAGTTTGTTTTTGGTATCATCATCATGAAGGTTCTGAATTCTCAAATAAAACTCCAATTGCCTAATCCAATTATCAATATTTTTTGCATTGACTTCACCATTAAACATTGGCAATTCAAACTTAACATCAAGTTTTAGAAAATGACTTTTACCAGTGTTATTTGACTTGTGTGACTGGTGTATTGAAGATAAGTAGAGGATGATGATGATGAGGGTGAGGATGGTGACTTTCCATTGCCTCCATTTCCTCCATTGCCCTTATTTGATTTATCTTCATCGTTGTTACCTCCTGATGATCCCTGACCTTCCTTGTGAATTTTGGATCCTTCTCCTTCTAGTCTTTCATTCCTTTCTTGATAAAGGACTCTCACCATTTCAGTCATGTCAAAGAATTCTTTCCTGAACACTCTTTCTTCTTCTTTGGGGTCCACCTCTTCATGGGTTTCTTCTTCTCCTAGAGGCATGCTTATTGCTTCTTCTGCTTCTTTTGGAGGTGAACTAGCTGGTGGAGAATGTGGCAATCTTACCCTCCTTTTTTGTGGCTCACTTTGAGAACCTCTTGCTTCCAGCAATTTGCCTTCTCCTCTCTTAAGCTTGAGCCTAGTAAGCATGAAAACCCTTGCAAACAGTTAAGAAATATTTGCACACAAAAACACCAGAGATTAAACTCTAGCTCTGATACCAACCTGATCTGAAAGGAGTGTATTATTTTTGTTTTGCTAAGTGTCCTTTCAGTAATATAAACATGTACAATTTGTCTTCATTTGTTTGCTTAAGGAATGAGTGTTTTAACGATGAAACATAGATGAATTTGTGAAATTTAAGCATGAAAATAAGCCTAAAAAACACTAAAAAATAGTTTATAATAGATAAATATAATCACACATAAGTTTTACACAATAGGCATGATGAAGCAGTTCACCCCTCCTGGGCTACATCTGTTGGTCCAGCTCCCAATGGCATGTCCCTCTTTTTCATTATTCTCAAAATTGAAAATTACATGTGTTTACAAGCCTCTAATGGTTGTTTTCTCTGCACCAATGGCTCCAGAATTCTCAAATTAGTCTAGGTAGACTCTTGTTTCACCCAAATTGGTCGAAAATTGAACTCCCAATGCATTTTTCCCAATGTCAACTAGAAAATCTCCACTAACTGTGGAGAACTATAGTTAACTGTCACTAAAAATAGAAATAACCCTAAAATTAGGGTTCCTCCAACTTTTCCGCTAGAATAGACCGTTAGGTTTAAATGTTAGTGGTTAGGTCGGGGTGGTCACAATCCGACCCCCTGCCTAAAACCACACGGTCATGGCTTTTAAAACTATGCGTTAAGTTTGGAACTCAGATTTTATGGTTCCGCAAACCATGGAATTTGTTGCCATTACTCTGCAACATGTGACAGGTGCAAACCTCTGCTGGATAAGTCGCCCGAAGAAACCGTTAACTGAAACATTTACTATTACCACGACATGTGATCGCATCCATCGTCGGGAGTTATGGTTCGTTGTTGCAGTTTTATAAAACGTTTGATGCTGCGGGTTGTATGTTCCATGTGACCAATCCTTGGCGCCGCCAGTGGGTTGGGACCACTGGCGGTCCCCTCCCCCAATTGTAAAACATATACACTTTATTATAATGCAGGAGATGTAATGGTTAAGAAAAAACTCATAAGTGGATTGGTAGAGTTGTCCACACCGGCAACCAAGGTCTCCGTTTCGACTCCTGTGCCCTCCAAAAAATTTTACCACAACCTTCTAAGGACATGTGGTAGCCTCCAGGCTTGCCATTTGTTGCTCATCCAACGACCCATATAAAAAACATCAACGGTCAGAATCACCATCTCATACCACAAAAATCAACGGCCCAGGTTAAGCCATGTGGCACGATCTGGTTGGCTATGAGAAAAGGGAATATTCCCCATAATATACTTGTTGACTATACCTGCATGCTGACTGGGCATCCCAGTCACAATTTTTTTATTGTTTGGGTAAACAGACAGAACATGATATCTTCCTCATACAACATCGGTTTTTCAAACCGTTCACGGCGCCAAAATCACAACGACTAGACCTTTTCGGTCGCTCAGGTTTGGTCCTGTTTCGAGCACTTTCAATTTTTATCATAACACATGATCTCCTGATTAGTTAGGGTATTTGGTATAACCTATCATTTGTACATTGAAGATCACACCTTTGTACACAAGAGTTCGTTGAAGATAAATCTATGTTAGTCATTCTAGAGAGGAAGGCTTGTCAAACCAACGAGCATGATTGTATGGACATACGAGAGAAATATGTACAACATCGAGGCTCAGGTTGTAATATTTCTCTTTTTATTTGTGATAATACATATGGATCTCTTTTTCTCATTGTGTTGTTTTTAAACTCATTGAAACAATGTTAATACTTAGTCTCCTTGATCATTAAGTTGAACTGGTGTTTTTTATTATTATGTATTGCAGGTTCTTTGGTCATTTGCATGTTGATGATTGCAAGTTCTTCTCAGCATTGAAGGATTCCTTTGGAGAAAAAGGTAAAGGTCTACATCAAACATCTCATTGAAAGGTAGGAGCATAACCTCCTCATTTCTAAGTTATAATAATTTGAATGCTAATAGTTTATAGAAAGAGGTATTCAAATGGTTTTTTGTTTATAGTTACATGTTGGGGCACTAGGGAGATCGGTCTTGTTCGCAAGAAGGATTTATCCAGAAAACAACTATTGACGTCATTATCCACCTATATTTCCACCTATTCTTTTGTCAAAGAGGAGAGAGAAAGGTCTCTAGCCTTGGTTTTTTGCCATATTCCTTTATAAAAATTCTAAGGGTCCCAACCATTTTTCCTTGCCACTTGCAAGGATTGTGTCATCCCTGGCTGGCGTCATCTCGCTAGCCTTTTCTATGCGCTCTTTAAAAATGTTGAGGTAATCCCTACGGGATGAGTTGTATAGGGGGCTCTGTTGGGCCGAGAATAAGGTAAGTTTTCACCCTACCTTTACCACGAACTGTTATGCACCTTTATGAATTTTTCCTCATCTTAACAGTAAAGGAAAGGAAAATTAATGTAAAGTCAGGACAAAATGAACTGACGGTAAAAGGGATGTTTAACAATGGGAAATTGACTACTTGTATCTTTATTTACAGGGAAACAAAGATGTTGAACCAACGATAACCGGAGGACAACTGAAAAAGAGAGACTAATGGGATCATGATTACTCCCATGGGCTGGTGGAAGATGGAAAGGCACCTCCACGTCTAAAGAACTCAAACAACATCCACGAGCAGCAGGATCCCGTATGGAAAAAACCATTACCACTGTTGAATTCGCCTTTAAAAGGCCGAAGACGAAAAAGATAGATAGAGGGGAATACAGATTTTCTTCTGTAATAGACGTATCGGGAAAGAATTTTCTAGTTATATCAATGTATCAACTTTCAACTTAATAAAGGTTTTGGAATTTTTTATAATCAATCTCTGAGTTTTCTGTAGCAGTAGACTTCTGGTGGCTTTGGGCCCGACCTTGGGAGTTTCTTCGCTAATATTTGTGCTATACATTCAATTACAAAACTTACATTTCAATCATCTAATGCATTTTGTGAGATATCATTTAATTGGTTGAATTGTGAACATAATATGCTCCAACTTTCTCTTTCATTAGAATAGTTCATCATTCATGCTTTCTTGCTTACAATCAATATTTTCATAATTGTTTAGATGGTTTCATCATTTCTCAATGCTTTATACTCGTTTCCTTAGTGTTAGCATGATTGTTGTTCAATTTTGTATATAGTTAAAGATTAGATCTCTTTATTAATATTGCAAGGTGTCTAGTTGTTGTTGATTCAGAGATATGCCCTTTCATAATTTAAAAGAGAATTCCATTGCAAAATTTAGATAAACAATTATTGTTCAATTTCTTCAAACTGTTGTTCAATTTATTAGCCTTGTTGTTCAATTCATCACAGTATGTTGTTCAATCGTACATTGTTCTATTTTGTACTTACTTCGACAAAATAGTCAAAAGAATTCTATAATCCTTCTCACTTCGAATTGATTGAACTTCGAGAATTAGATAGTCTTCCTTATGATAATTTAGAGTATTTCATTAAGGGAATTTTGAGGTCTAAAATGGGCCTCATAAGGAAATAATAAAATAATAGCTAAACTAATAAAATAATATTTATGAATTTGCAATTCACTTTTTGCACCACAATCCATGTAACCGTAGTTAAATTCAATTCAAAAGTTGTACCAAAATAAAATTAATAAAAAAATTGTATTGATGTGACTATAAATAAGAATGAGTTTTTCAAGAAAAAAGTCATTATCATTGAACAACTAATGCATTTGTCCTTTGTACTTAAATAACTTAAAATAAAATTTAAATTTAAATTTATAAATCCCTAATTATATTATATGCTATTAATTAAAATTTATATTATTTAAATTGTATAATAAAATGTAATTAATATACTATATAAAAATAATATAATATAATATAATAAATGTATAGGGATATGCATTGTTCTTTCAAGAAATATGAAATGACAATAATATATTTTTATTCAAAAAGTGTGAAATGACATTTATTATGAGTACTTTACTTTGACTTTAAAAGTACTTAGAGCACTACCACGGTTAACCATGAGTTTTTATCCATCATTGAGAATGTGACAAGTAAGTACCTTTAACTCAAGCAATGCCACCTCAACCATTAGGGATGATGTCATCCCCTAGAATGTGATTGGTTCTCATAAAATGAATTTTGATTGTACATTTTCTTTAGGAGGCCCATTTTAGACCTCAAAATTCCCCTAATGGTCCTTTGATATCACTTGCATATACTGTGCTCACACTCTTGAATTAACAAGACTTACCCTGGGTTGATAATTGAATGAGAAACATTGAATTTTCTTGTAACAGTCACCTTTATGACCCAACATTTTTGGTGTCGTTGCGTGGGGGAGTGTTTAAGAGTGATTTCCTTTATTTCTTATTTATTTTACTGTGAAGAATTGGTTATTGAAAATAAGAGGTAAGAACCTGCGTACCAGCAAGCAAAATTCTTGCTCTCCAGCCCACTTCTCAGCAATCTTGTAGAGGCTAGTAGGATAGGTGCTCTTGTTTTATTACTAGGAAGAAAAAGATAAAAACAAATCAAAATCATGCACTTAAATCCACGAAACCCAAAGGACCTGTGATCCTTGGAAAAACAACTAAAGTTGAATCCCAAGCATCCGTAGGACTGAGAACCATTCCTAATCAAAGTCCTACTGCACTCCCTCAGGAAGCAGCCTCACCATCTGCAACCTAGGCCAAGATTCATAATGAAATAGAAGGGTCTGGACAAAGGCTTCAGACTGTTGATCACATAAGTACTGATCCTTCTAGAGATGGAGGTTCTTGTAATTTACAGGAAGGGGAAGGAGAAACCAGCAGTTCAGTATAGGTAAAAACTCCAGA
Organism: Pinus albicaulis; assembly: GCA_034641835.2. Classification (NCBI taxonomy): domain Eukaryota; kingdom Viridiplantae; phylum Streptophyta; class Pinopsida; order Pinales; family Pinaceae; genus Pinus; species Pinus albicaulis. Next base: position 871,089,382 of record CM076577.1, on the reverse strand, counting down.
ACCTGTATCCCCTGAGAAAGTAGTCGAGACAGAGACACTCGGTATCCCAGATCGGGGAAGTGCTATAATACTTCCTCCACATCCACTCTCTAATTCCACAAAGATTATTCCTCCATAACAAGAAATCCCTGAGGATTATTGGCATATCTTTGATCAAATGGCAAATAATTAGAACCAGAACTAGAGGCAAACATCAACATTGGAATATCCCATTGTTGATCATGCTGCAAATGCCCGTATGAAAGCCATTCCCTTACAAAACATCCACACCTTCCATGGGATGACCTCGGAAGATCCTGATGCATTTTTATTTGAATTTGATGTCTTATGTAGGGGATATTACTACACCACTGACCCTCAGAAACTGAAATTATTTCCATCTACCTTGAAAGGGACCGCATTATGTTGGTTTATGGGGCTCGATGGAGGAACCATCAAAAACTGGGACCAGATGAAGAACACTTTCCTTAATAAATACCAAGATTGTTACCAGACTCAAGAATTAAAAGATGAAATCTTCAATATGTCTGAAAAAGACAATGAGATGTTAGAAGAGTATGTCGAGAGATTTCAATATAACTTACAAAGGTCTCCATATACTACATTATCCAAAGACATCTTAAAAACAACAATGATTAAGGGAATGAAAGAAGAATGGGTTGAAACACTTAACATAATGGGAAAAGGGGACATCTACCAAGAAGAATATGATGATATTATTTCACTATGTATCAAGAGCTCTCGGGGTAGTACGCGAAGTAGGCCAATCGGACGAGACTCAGCTACAAGGGATCCTAATCAGTCCGGTGGCAACATGACCAGAGAAGAATTTGGTAATATTTTAGAAGATTTAAAAACTGACATTTTGGGCACCTTGACAACACATATAGATGTCCTACAAGCCAAGCAGAAGCAAGCTATAGTAGAAAAAAACTTGGTCATATTTTTCCCATGCTGTCAGAAGAAGCACAACCAAAGGGAATGTCCATTAGACATGGTCCAGAAATGCGCTATTTGCACTAAGGACCATGCTACAGACCATTGCCCTTCGCTTCCGGGGCTAAAGGAATTTTTTAAAGAAGCAGAAGAAGAGACATAACCATTCTATCTAATGAAACAGTGTCGAAAATGGAAAGCACGACCAGGTATGCCACAAGACCTGACTTAGTTCTTTTCTTCCCCGCAGTTTAACCAGCACTACCCTACAACAACTTGGCAGAACCAATCACCTTTCTCTACTTGTTCGTTTCAATCATTTCCTATGCCGCCTTGGCCAACACAACAGTCTTCAGGAAATAATTGGCCAATTTTCCCTTGTTCTCCCCCTTATTGGAAAAACACTCCCTATTAATCCCAGTGGCCAGCCTCCCCTTCACAAACCACAAACTGGCCTCAGAACTGGCAGCGACCCCTAGGAATGACCAACCTACTGATGGGGACAAGAGTTCAAAATCAAAATAAATTACCAACTCCATACCCAGTCCAACACAACCCTCAGCCTATCATACAGCCTCAATTGTCAGCTCAACCCAATCCTAACCCCAACAACAAGCTAGTTCAGCTAATTCAGATTGTAGAAAACCCAAAACCCGAAACTGAACAGAAGCAATGTAATGAACTAAGGCTGAGATCAGGACGTATTATTTCACCAGCAGAAGATACGACCCTGCCACAACTTGAATCTGGCACTTCGACAAAGCCTAGACAAACAAATATGACTGAAATAGAGGTAGAGAAGGGAAAGGAAATGGTTGATCAGGGGAAGCCTGAAAACCTTAGGACTTCTCCCCTTCCATTCCCTGAAATATTAATGCTGCCTAGACCGATAGTCTCTCCAGATTTTGATATCCTAAGGGAATTTTAAAATATTTGCAGTAAAATTTCTCTTTCACAGACTATACAAGACATTCCCATCTATGCCAAGACAATTAAATAACTGTGTGGAAAGAAGCAGGTGGGGAAAGCAAAAACTGTACCCACTATTCATGTGGTAGGGGCACTATCTAACTTACTTTTGGGTAAGGAAACACCCGTGAAATATGAGGATCCAGGGAACCCCATAGTAACTGTGTAAATCTCTGGCTACTCCTTCCCAAACACATTGGTTGACTTAGGGGTGGCCATTAACATCTTAACTATAGAGACCTGCGAGAAGTTAAGCATAACAGCTTTAGAACCCACAGCTACTTTGCTGGAACTTGCTGAAAGATCTGTTATTAGACCTGAAGGGATATTACAATACATTCTGGTTTCTGTGGACTCATGAGAGTATCCAGCTGACTTTTTAGTTATTAACCCAAAAAGTAGGATGGATGGACACCCCCTGATACTTGGTCGGCCTTGGTTGGCAACAGTCGATGCTTACATATGCTGCTAGACAGGCAGCATGACCATTGCTAGAGGAGATTCCACAAAGAAAATTATCATTTACCCACCTTCCAAACCAATTCAAACCACGATAAATGTCCACAGACACCCACATGCATATTGGGAACAAAATATTCGTTCACCATTGACCATAGTTGAAGCTCTGGAATTCAAGGATCAAATTGAAGATGATGTAATCAATAACTTGATGAATTAGTCATCTACGTCTGGAAACTTAAAATTCCAAATGTTAAAAACAATTCTTGACGATGAACCATAAGAAGACCCCTTTGCAGATATTGATAATCAACACATACCCACAACCACTATGCGCAATAGCATACCCATTGAAATTGAGCTAGGGAAAATTATAAATATCAATGGCAATCTGGATTTTAACCAAAAGCAAAGGCTCATAAAGGTTCTATAGAAGTATCAAGGAGAATTTTCTTGGGACTACCCAGACATGAAGGGTATAGACCCTCAGCTATGCACACATCACATCTATACTGACAAGGAGGCTCGGCCTGTTCGACAACCTCAATGAAGGCTAAACCCACATCTGAAATGCATTGTAAAAGATGAATTGCAGAAGCTAATGGATGTAAAATTCATTTATCCTATCTCAGACATCAAATAGGTCTCTCCCCTAGTAGTCGTTCCTAAGAAAAATGGGAAATGGAGAATCTATGTGGATTACAGAGAACTATATAAAGAAATAGAGAAGGACCACTCCCCCCCCCTTTTATTGACCAATTTCATGATACATTAGCAGGGAAACGGTTCTTTTCCTTTCTTAACGGGTTCAGCAGTTACAATCAAATCCAGATAGCCCCCGAAGACCAGGATAAAACAACCTTTACCTGACCATGGGGTACATTTTCCTACAGGGTATTACCATTCAGACTATGCAATTCCCTAGCAACCTTCCAAAGAGCCATACTCAGCATTTTTTCTGATTTGATAAATGAAGGACTTGAAATTTACATGGACGACTTTACCCCGTATGGAGATGACTTTGATCAAGAACTAGAAACACTAGAAAAGGTATTAGAATGATGTATTACTACCAGATTATGTTTAAGCAATGAAAAATGCCACATGATGATGACCGAAGGAGTAATCCTAGGACACTACATCTTTGCAGCTGGGATACAGGTAGATCCGGCAAAAATAGAAGTAATCCTTTTATTAGACACACCATGTATGCAGACAGAGGTACGCAGTTTTATTGGATACGCAGGGTACTATCGCAGGTTTATAAATAATTTTTCACAAATCGTTGCACCCCTGTATGAATTGACTGGAAATTTTGAATTCCATTGGTTTGATAAATGTGACATTGCTTTTACAGATTTAAAGAAACTGGTCTCGACAGCACCGATATTACGTGGTCCTAACTAGAAGCTACCCTTTCACATTTCTTCAGATGCATCTGACATAGTGATAGGGGTAGTTCTTGGTCAAGAAGAAGATAAAAAGCCCTATGCTATTTATTATATTAGCAAAAATCTCACTCCTGCTGAATCAAACTATAAAGTGACTGAAAAATAATTCTTGGCTGTCATTTATGCTATCAATAAATTTAGACATTATATAACTGGCTATCAAGTACTCCTGTATACTAATCACTCTACCATTAGATATCTAGCCAATAAACCAATTACAAATGGGAAAATAACTCATTGGTTGCTAATTTTGCAGGAATTTGATATAACTATCAAAGACCGTCTAAGAAAGGAGAACATGGTTGCAGACTTCCTATCCAGGGTTCCTAAAATAGATGATACATTAGCAGTGGAAAATCAGTTTCCCGACGAACATCTGTTCAATGTAGCAGTAAAAACACCATGGTATGCAGATGTAGCAAACTACCTAGCAGTAGGAAAGTTGCCCAGACATTTAACGACAAGGGAACGGAAGCTAATTATTCAGCGCAGTGCTAGATTCTCCTGGATCGGTGGATACCTCTTTCACACAGGAGCTGATGTGCATATACGCAGATGCATCTGGGAAGACAAATTTTACGACATTCTACGGGCCTGTCATGATGAACCTTGCGGTGGCCATTTTGTAGATCGCAGAACGAGGCACAAAGTATTGCAATCGGGTTATTATTGGCCTACGATTTTTAAAAATGCAAAAAAATATGTCCAATCCTACGATAGTTGCGAAAGAATGGGTCGCCCAGGCCAAACTGATGAAATGCCATTACAACCACAACTGGTAGTAGATTCATTCAAACGATGGGCACTGGACTTCGTTGGGCCATTCAACCCGCCATCAAATCTAAAAGTCTACATATTGGTTGCCACGGATTACGTAACAAAGTGGGTAGAAACAGTTTCCTTATCAAGAGCTATAGAAGAATCTGTGATTAATTTTCTTTTTGAGCTATTTGTGTGATATGACTTACCACGAGAAGTGATAACCGATGGAGGGGCACAGTTTATGGGTAATAAAATTACAGCCACCCTGAAAATTTATCATATCATCCATAGAGTCACGTCTCCCTACCACCCACAGGAAAATGGGCAGGTTGAAAGCACCAACAAGGTCCTTGAGGCAATTCTCACCAAGACAATATCAACACATCACCGGGACTGGGCTACTAAACTACCAGAGGCCTTGTGGGCCTACCGCACAACCTGGTGAAACACCACTGGATATTCCTCGTATCATTTAGTATTTGGAAGAGAGCCTATTTTTCCTATTGAATTCGAGATAAAGACTTTAAGGACAGCCCAGGAGTTAGGGCTAGACTTGACGGAGGTCCAGATTAGAAGACTCCAGCAAATAAATGAATTAGATGAAATGCGGCTATTGGCTCTGCAACGCACTACAATCATCCAACAAAAACGAGTTAAGTGGCATGATGACCTCATCAAAAGAAGACATTCCAGAGAGGAGATTGGGTGCTTCTCTATGACTCCATATTCCAAGATTTTCTGGGCAAGTTACAAACAAGGTGGATCGGCCCATACGAAATTCAGGAAGTACACAACAATGGTACCCTCACCTTGACCACCATAGACGGATCTGGTTCTACATTTTGATTTAATGGGCACAGAGTGTGCCTCTATCACAAACCTCTTACAAGGGAGTCTTTCTGCCAACAGGTACATAATGATCCCACTATCCAAATTTTAGCAGAAAGGGGTGATAACCCCACAACTTTGAGCACATAAAAGCCTGCTACTTCCTTTTGTAAATATTGTATATAATTTACTTGAAATTTTTATTTTTCTTATTGTACATTCTTCATACTCATAGTAGCATTCTTTTCCCCCCTCATCTTTTTTTTTGTTGTTTATTTTTGTTGCTCAATCCAATTGAACAGTTGTTGTTCAATCGAATTGAATAGCCATGTCTTTCGCGTTTTTATTTTTACTGTTCAAATATTTGAACAGCTTTTGTTCAATCCCATTGAACAGTTTTTGTTCAATCGAATTAAACAGTTGTGTCTTTTGCGTTTTTATTTTCGTTGTTCAAATCTTTGAACGGCTGTTGTTCAATCCAATTGAACAACTGCTATTCAATTGAATTGAACAACCATGTCTTTCGCGTTTTTATTTTTGTTGTTCAAATATTTGAATGGCTGATGTTGAATCCTATTGAACAATTGTTGTACAATCGAATTGAACAACCATGTCTTTCGCATTTTTATTTTTGTTGTTCAAATATTTGAATGGTTGTTGTTCAATCCAATTGAAAAGGTTTTTTTCAATCGGATTAAACATTCGTGTCTTTTGTGTTGTTTTTTTTCTATTCAAATCTTTGAATGGCTATTATTCAATCCAATTTAACAACTGTTGTTCAATCGGATTGAACAGCCGTGTGTCGTTTTTTCCGTTCAATAAGATTGAACAGCTAATTATTTTCCTTCTTCTTAAGCATGATCCTTCTTCCTTTTTTTGATGATCTCTTCTCACAAAACCCAATTCTCATCCCACACCCTAACTATAAAAGACATTAATGAGTAGGAATTGGCACCTGGAAAGGAGAAAAGCAGTAATATTACTAATATTATGATCCTTTGGAAATTTAATGGAAATCTCTACTCTAGGAGTTGACATGGTATATCTATGCAATGAAGGGCTAGACATCTCTCGCTCAAACATGTTATCACACAATTCATAGTCTTATAATGGTATATCTTTCTACACTCTCAAGAAGTACTTTCCTTTTGACATAAATATTTAGGAATAAGGAGTATTAATTGTATTGGCATTCTTTTTACTACTCACACCATCCCTAACTTTTAAGGATTTAATGAGCCTCCCTTCATGTATAAAGAATAAATATTATTTTTACATGCAAATTTTTAAGAGAGAATAGGGGGTCTCATTGTAAGCCAGCCTACCATGATCATACGGATTTAACAGGTGACATGCCCACAATGGCCACCACAGCAGGGTAATGACCTTCTTGACAACTCTAACTGCTTGAAGGACAGGAGGTCTCATCACGAGCCATCTTGATCACTCAGTTACAATCCTAGTGAATGGCATTATGACCATATTGACACCACACCAACACAGTGGTCTCTTCATAAAACAAAGAAAAATTCCTACTTTTAAAAAATAATTATTATGCTTATATGCAAGTTTTTAAGATAGAATAGGGGGTCTCATCACGAGCCACCCTACCACGATCATAAGGGTTTAGCAGGTGACATGCCCACAACGGCCAACACACCAGGGTAATGACCTTCTCGATAGCTCCAACTGCTTGAAGGACATGAGGTCTCATCACGAGATGGCTTGATCACTTTGTTATAACTCCAGTGAGTGGCACTGTGACTATCTGGCCACCACACCAGCACGGTGATCTCTCCATAAAATTGGAAAAATATCTACTTTTACATAGAGGATTCTACCTCATTTTTCGGGTTCAATAGTAACCCTATCGAGGCTATGAATGCCTACTGGCAGCAGAGGCTCTACTTGTGGTATGAGAGTATTCTTCTAACGATAGCCAATTACTCTTATATATACCTTATCTCCTATTTTTATCCATTTCCAAGATAAACTCACAGCTACTCGACTAAGTGATAATACTATTTAGCTGCATAAGTAACTATGAATGAACTATACTTTCATGTTTGAATTACAAGATGGCGGCACCAATCATTATCCATCACTGCCATGCTTCCATCATACCATACCATTAAATGAGGACATCTTATCATAATAATTGCTATTGCTTTCTCCCCTTCTTTGGTCATTCCCACATGAGATACACTTATGATAAATTCCAATTCTGACCCTTGCACTGCACGCATTCATACTCATTCCAATCACTCATATTTTCTTGAGCTCCAAGGCCACAGACACCGTTCTCTCGTACACACTATGATTACTAATTTCTGACATTTTTCCCGTGTGCATTCATGATTAATCCAATCTCTCTTGTACTTAAGGACATGGATGCCCTTATTTCGAGAGAGGGGGTGTAAATACCCATAAATATTAAGCATGTGAATTCCCTGCATAAATTTCGTTGGATACGCTGATAATACCAAAAGATCATTGTAATTACGATATGAAGTTACCTAAATTTACGACAGAAGGCTGCAATTTATTTTTCTCTTGCATGCAGTGTTTATTCTAACCAACAAGGCCGAAAAGAAACACAGACATAGGGATAAATTAGCTCAAGATAACACATCAGCCATGGGAGGAAACTCTCTTCGAAATGAACCTACGACCTTCCCAATCTCAGACGCAGCTCGCACCATTCTTCAGCAAGTTGGTTGGCTGCCATACTTACACAAATTGAAAGGGTTTGACACAAAAATAGCAGTTGAATTCCTGCAAAACCTACAGGAGGGATATAACAGACTCAGAGGAAGAATTATACTGGTCACAGAGGATATCATCGTTGAAGTCTCCGGAATACCAGCAGAGAGATAAATATGGACCGAAAAACACCTTCTTCTACGAGAGGCAATCGCAGCATACTAGGATCCAGGGGAACCATGGGAACGGAAGGGAAAGGGGATCAACCCTGCATCCCTACAACAACCTTGGTAGGAATTGGCAGCATTCATATAGAGATTCATCACATGTGATGGACGCGGAGACGTGGTAAAACCCCAACAACTCAAATTTTTAGTTGTTCTTAAACAAAAAAATTCAATTAATCTTCCTTCTTTCTAGAATTATGTATTACACGACACTGTTGTTCAAATGAGAAAGGCTAAAAACCCCCAAGCAGTCATCAGCCACCATGGCTTAATCAAGTTAATTATCATTCATGAGCTAGGAAAATAGCACACATCCTCGGACAACTTTGTTAACCCTACTAAACATGTCCCTGAGGAAAACCCTATCAGAACAAAAATTGAGCTTCCTAGAAAAAACGTACCTAGGAGAGAAAGAGGAAAAATGACCCGTGCTTTGACTTCAGAACCAGAGAAGCGAAGATGGTCCGAAAGACTACAATTATGGAAAGACACCTCGAAATTTCTGAATGAGGCAGGGCCATCCCATACACCACCTTCAAGCCCTCAAAACATACCTTTGCAAGACTATGAAGAAGAGATGGCTCGAGTCCTACTGCAAATGCGGGCATCCTATGAAATTAGAAGCCCATCTCAACAAGTTGAGGAGCAAGAGGAACCTTTGAACCAATCTGCCACTGCTAGAAGCTTTGGCCGCACTAAAATATTACCCCACCAAGACGAATCGCAGGATTTTAGAACCTTATCTCCTCCCGAGAGTTATTGGGGGAATAGGGAAGATCAGGCAGAAGGGGTAGCCGAATCTGAAAACCAGTCAGGAGACACCATCCCCTTGGAACAAAATGCAAGCATGGAGACAGTCCCTCTAATGCCTAAAGGGAATAATATCTCACCCAGCCAGGACATTAAAGCATAAATAAACTTCGGAGTCAAAAAAGGAAATATAATCACCGGTAACCTTGGAACTAGTGCAACCATTCCTGAAAACGAGACATTTGCTCCTCCATCCCCTGCCAAAACTGTGCTAGAAGAGAAATCAGCCGAAAATAAATTAAGGAAAATGAACAGAACTTGCAGGAGGTTAAGAAAAATTATAAACCATCTAAAGAAATAGTTGAAGGAAGTAAGCAAGGCTCAGAGGCCTAAGAAAGAATTGGTTTCCATAGAAACCCAAACAGAATTTGTCACCCAATTGACAGACATTGTTGAGGTTGAAGTACAGACTGACCTAGCAGACACCGCCGAGGTTGAGGTACATACTAACCTAGTGGACACTATTGAAACTTCTGTGCAGACTAGGCTGGAATTTACAAAAGAAAAGGAAATCCAAACGGAAGAGGCACCTGCCTACACTCCTCTGGTAGAAAAGGTTTCCAATCAAAAATTGCATAATGAATTAATTCAAACCCAGCATGAATTGGCACAATGCATAAAGGAAGTAGTTCCCGCACAAGAACACCAGGCACTATTGAAGAAATTCAAAGACCTTTATGCAACAGAGGATGAGACATTTGCTCAACTCAGAGAAGAAAAGGCGAAGGTAAAGAGAGCATAGGATCAGGTGAAACAATCCAAGAAGAAAACCAGTATGGTTTTCTCTCTATAATCTGATGTGCTAACATGCAGGGCACCAGCCACCAACTATGCCCTCTTTTTAGTAGAACGGTATCTATTACTGAAGATCAAGGTCGGCAGGGCAGGAAAGCCCACGAATATTAAAGCCATTGAGGAATTTTTCCATTGCTGCAATGAACAAAATGAGCAAGTCCAATACCTTTTGTGTGAATTATACATGCACAAGATCTTCCTAGAGGAGGACAAGGACAGTAATCCCAGCCCCTTTATAGGATACATGCAGTTCCAGGCTTTCCTCTCTTTTGCTAAGAACCAGACTCGGTGGGCTAAAGCCTACAACATTTTCCAAAAGAGGGAGCATGGCCTAGACCTGTGGGTTAGAGGGGAGCCTACTAGACCCCTGCATCTGTTTACCCAACATAAGAATTTCATGCATAGAAAGGGAGTAAGGAATAAACTGGGGCCTATCCATAAGGACATTATATAGCATGGGCAGGAGTATTTTGAAGAAATTTAGGAAGCAGCTTTGGCAGCAGCCAAAAAAAGGTGGATGGCCTCCAAAAATAACGTGAAAAACAGAGAGCCATTTGACTACAGAAACTTCAAAGCGGCTACCTCCAGATTCCTTTTATACAACAATCTAATCTTCAACATGGGCTCTACATGGATAGGATGTAGGTACAGATGACCTCTCAGCTGGTACCCCCCTGAGGGTTATGATCATGATTATGAGCTGCCAGAGGGGCACACAAACTCTGCCTTTGCAAAGATCAGACAGAAACATGGCTTCAGGTCCTATAAAGAAGAATTCTACCCAGCATATTCTCTGACCCAGTTACAACTCAAACATTTGTTTGCACGAGGACCTACAAATAGGTAAGCAGGGGAGTATGTTGGGCTAAGAATAAGGCACGTTTTCACCCTACCTTTACCATGAACTGTTATGCACCTTTATGAATTTTTCCTCATCTTAACAGTAAAGGAAAGGAAAATTAATGTAAAGTCGGGACAAAATGAACTGACGGTAAAAGGGATGTTTAACAATGGGAAATTGACTTGCTGTATATTTATTTACAGGGAAACAAAGCAGCTGAACCGATGATAATCAGAAGACAGCTGACAAAGAGATACTAACGAGATCATGATGACTCCCATGGGTCGGCGGAAGATAGAAAGGCACCTCCACATCTGAAGAACTCAAAGGACATCCACGAGTAGCATGATCCCGTATGGAAAAGACTGTTACCACTGTTGAATTCACCTTTAAAAGGCCGAAGACAAACAAGATAGATAGAGGAGAATAGAGATTTTCTTCTGTAATAGACTTATTGTGACAGAATTTTCTAGTTATATCAATGTATCAACTTTCAGCTTAATAAAGGTTTTGGTGTTTTTGATAATCAATCTCTGAGTTTTCTGTAGCGGTAGACTTATGGTGGCTTCAAGCTTAGCCCTGGGAGTTTCTTCGCTAATCTTTGTGCTATACGTTCAATTACAGAACTTACGTTTCAATCATCTAATGCATTTTGTGAGATATCATTTAATTAGTTGAATTGTGAACATAATATGCTCCAACTTTCTATTTCATTAGAATAGTTCATCATTCATGCTTTCTTGCTTACATTCAATATTTTCATAATTTTTTAGATGCTTTCTACTCATTTCCTTATTTTTAGCATGACTCTTGTTCAATTTTGTATATAGTTAAAGATTGGATCTCTTTATTAATATTGCAAGGTGTCTAGTTGTTGTTGATTCGGAGAGATGTCCTTTCATAATTTAAAAGAGAATTCCATTGCAAAATTTAGATAAACAATTGTTGTTCAATTTCTTCAAAATGATGTTCAATTTATTAGGCTTGTTGTTCAATTCATCACAGTATGTTGTTCAATCGTACATTGTTATTTTTTGTACTTACTTCGACAAAATAGTCAAAAGCATTCTATAATCCCTTTTCACTTCGAATTGATTGAACTTCGAGAATTAGATAATCTTCCTTATGATAATTTAGAGTAGTTTTACTTTGGCATCACTTGCATATACTATGCTCACACTCTTGAAATAACAAGACTTACCTTGGGTTGATAATTGAATGAGAAGCATTGAAGTTGCCTGTAACAATCACCTTTATGAACCAACAGGATCCACCAACATCCAATAGTTTTTTTCCATGTGTCTGGAGAGAGAAAGGGTTCACGTGGCTTGGTTTTTCATTTAATTCCTTTATAAAAAAAATAATGGTCTTGACCTGCCTCCTCTCCTTTCTCCATGTTGCATGGCCTGTCTCAAAAATTGTTGTTGTTGAAAACTACCGAGGGTATTCCGTAACTACGTTGTCTATTCTATGGATGCTCCACCAATGGGCCAATATAAATCCTTTCTAATACTACGTTGTCTACTCTATGTTTTCCCATAGATCTATTTGGACTCTCCACTAACTATTCCAGTAACTTTGGGAATGCACCAAACATAACACATGCCAAGGTTCATCTATCCATTTTTCTCTGCAAACTTTGACTTTGGGATCCCTAGCTTTGACTGGCTCTAACTTTTGATCCAGGAGGCCATTTTTAGACTTCCACATATTACTGGAAAGTTCTTTGATAGATTTATCCATCTTCTTGGGTTCCATGTGCTCTTAATTTTATCTTCTACATAGAGATGCAAGTTGATCTCACAACATTTGAGTCCATTATTCATATGCACCATTATGGTAATGTTTTTTTAATTATGAGCTATTCTATTTGGATTGTAAATTTTGAAAATATTTCAAAATTTGATGGTGGTTTTAATTGTTATAAATTTTGGGAATATTTCAAAATCCAATGGATAAAAAATTGTCTTTTTTAGTATATTCTAAAATATTCTTAAAATATACAATACAATTAAGTTCCACTATAATCAAGTATGAAAATTTAACAAGCTCTCTTACTTCTCAAGTAAAAAATTTTGTAACGATGGTTCCCTTTTAAAATTTATTTTCCTATGAATTTTAATTTTTATTTTTACTCATCATTTAAATATCATGTATTATGTGTTTTTGTTAACTTTTTTTTGTGAATGTAAAAACATTTTTTTGCTAATATAAGTTTTGCGTTTAATGTCAGAATATTTTTTAATTTTGGCTTGAGCATAAAATAAGCTTCAACCAAGTAATATCATAGATGTATATATTTTATATTACCCCAAAAAGATCAAAAATATTTAACCGTTCTCATTCTTAATGTCAAACTGGCCACTTATTAAATTGGTACAAATATCTATAATACAAATATGTATAATTACTATTTATGTCATTTCAAAGGTTTTAAAAATTATGCCAAACCATTCCTGAAAATTTTTCAAGTAGCTTGGTCTAACCATTAACTATAATGTATTTTGAGGAGGAACAATCGATCTTAGCTTTCAATTTAATGAGTTGGACTCAAGGAGAACACTATAAATAATAATACAAGTTCAAAGCCACTTTTGAAAAAGAAATTGGGAGGATTCTAACATTTCAAGCAATAATAGCATGCATTCATGGATAACCTTTTGATAGCTAACAAGAATAGAGCATTCAGATAGACAACCTAACACCTAAAAGGCACAAACCCAGTTGTGTATAGATTCAAGTGTGAGTGTATCAAAAGCATCATAACCTTGGTAACCACACATTTGATATTTCCATATCCAACCACAAAATAGATTTGTTTTCTAATAAAACTAATAAATAGCCCATATTATAGAAATTGATATCTATTGCTTATGTGTTAACACTAAAGAAACGACATAAAACTATCAAAATCAAATTAAAAACAACTATTTCGCCTACATAAACAAGAAAAGTGGGTGTTTTATATAGAATGCCAATTTTCCATGGGTGTCAACTTGTCATGTGAGTTTCAACCTTTAAGCTTTGATATTCAATGTTCATACTTTATGCTTAAGTGTGTATAATGTAGGATCACATGGTGTGAATAAAGACATAGATGAAAATTTTCTAATAATTCTAAAGACCCACTATGGATTAATCTATGCTTATCTTGAATTATCATCAAGGATTAATACCATGGATGTTGCACACTGTGATATTTATCCTGCAGTCTCATCTAAGAGAACCACTAAATTCTTTCGTTTTCTATAAGTTTAATAAAAAAATTTGATGTGTGTGTGTGTGTGTGTGTGTGTCACCCATCAAACTAACAGCTTGAAAACATAATTAATCGTCATCAATGACTTGCAAATTTTAAAATAGTCAGTTTTCTATAGTTAAATAAGAAAAATCCCATCAAATTTAACCCATGACTATAATTATGTGTTGACATACTCAATATTGACCCATCCAGAATATGTATCGACGTAATACATGACACATTTATAAGTGTTGCATCATTCATTATTAATCACTTGAATTTAACGATGTTGTCTATTAATGACTATTTCTTGCTGGAATTTGGTATTTTTTTTAAATCCAACCATGGGAGTGTTTGAATCATTTTTTTTAATAGTGGAAATGGATTCAACATCGTCAAAAACCTTTGGGTCTCCCAAATACTGAATAGATAACTCAAATTTCCAAAAAAAAAAATGGTCAAAAATCAAGCCATAATTCTATTATTTTCTAAGCTAAAAAAATTGCTTCCATAGAATACGACGAATTTAATGGAAATATTAGAGCAAGTTGATATGATGGATGGGATATGGTCCGGCCCAAACAAAACTTATCAACCACAAACCATTTCATGTAGTTTTTAATCATAAGTTGCCCACTGATTGGCCCTGTAGAGTCGTCACGACTTCATTATTGGCCCATTTTTTCCATTCTATTGTTTTCAATAATATTGTTGATATGACAAGTATGTATTCGTCATTAATTTCTAACCAACCTAGATCCATCTTAACTCCGGATCTACCAAGCGCCGAGAGGGATCAAATATATCGAGGTGAAAACCTCTTTTTTGAGTGAAAAACTTGAGGAAAGGTTTGCACCTCGAGAGATTTGATCCCTCTCGACGCTTGATAGATCCGGAGTTAAGATGGATCTAGGTTGGTTTCAGTCATGTGCGACCAAGGAAAATATATCGATAACATGAGCAACATATGATTAATTTTATCAATAATATGTAAATACATCTAATATTAATATAACCATTTTAAATATGCTAAATATGCCGGAGATTTATTGAGTCATTTTAAATGTAAATTTTCTTAGTTACCTCATTTGTTTGAGATGATAAATATTGTAAAATAACTTTAATGATGAAATAAAAATTTTGAATGCAAAGTGACAATGTAATAATAATGAATGATAGAAACTGTGAATAATAAGAATGTAGTCAATTACAAATAGTCTATGATTTTGATAAATCTCAAACTATTTTCTTCTACTATTATTATTTTCACCCTTGTTAATTTTGTCATGTTTTCATATTGTTTATATGAAAAGGACAGTTGGAATCGTAAACCATTTAAATATTTAGCTCGAGCTGTTGTAGGACGCACCATACCTTGTCTTTCTTTCTCTCCAATATTAATAGGTTTAATTACTATAACACAAAAAGCAATGTACATTGTCAATAATTTTTTGTGCTTACACCGAAATCATTGCACATGATTAATCCAATGACTTTAAAATTAATGTACCATCATACATCCAATTACATCAAATCGGAAATCAACATATACACTAAAATCAATGCATCTAATGCAAGAAATCAAATAATATTAGAAAACAACATCTACACTGAAATCAATGCATCTAATGCAAGTAATCAACTAGGATTAGAAAACAACATCTACACTCAAATCAATGTGTCTAGTGCAAGTAGGAAAATAGGATTAAAAACCAATATCTACACTGATATAAATGCATCTAGTGCAAGCAATCAAATAGGATTAGAAATAACCATCTACACTAAAATAAAATTAGAAATCAACATCAACATTGAAATTAATGCATCTAGTGCAAACAATCAAATAAGATTAGAAATTTCCATCTACACTGAAATCAATGCATTTAGTGCAAGAAATCAAATAGGATTAGAAATCACCATCTACACTAAAATCAATGCATTTAGTGCTAGTAATCAAATAGTATTAGAAATAATCTACATTGAAATCAATTCATCTAGTGCAAGCAATTAAATATAATCATAAATCAACATCTACATTGAAATTAATGCATCTAGTGCAAGCAATCAAATAGGATTAGAATCACCATCTACACTAAAATCAATGATTTTATTGCAAGCAATCAAATAGGATTATAAATTGTCTACATTGAAATCAATTCATCTAGTGCAAGCAATCAAATATCATTTAAAATCAGCATCTACACTAAAATCAATGCATCTAGTGCAAGAAATCAAATAGGATTAGAAATCACCATCTACACTGAAATCAATGCATCTACTACAAGAAATATTATTCCCTCTCTCCCCCCTCCATCTCTCCTTCTTTGTCTCTTTATCTGACCACACACACGCTCTCTCACTCCATATCTATCAATTTCTTTGTCCCTCCCTCCTTCTCTCCATCTATCTCTTCTTTCTCTTCACCTTTCATCTATATTTCTATCTCCCCCTCTCTCTATATATCAACCCCAAAACATACACTCTCTTTATCCAATCTATCTATTTATCACTCCCTCCTCCTCTCCCTCTCTTTCTCTCTCTCTCTCTCTTCCCCTGCCCTCCCTCTCCCCCGCTTCTATCCCTCTTCCCTGCTGCTATCCTTTCCCCCTCACTCTCCATCTTCCTTATCACTTCCTCTCTCTCTCTCTCCACCTTTCACCCTCTATGTCTTTATCTTACCTCCATATCTCTCCCCCTCCATCTCCATCTCTCTTTCCCTACCTCTCTTCACTCTCTCTCTTCCTTTCTCTCACACCTCTCTTTCTCTCTCTCTTCACCTTCCAACTTTGTTACATGTGCCTCTCTCTATCCTTCTCTCCATATCTCCTTGTTTTCCTCTTTATCTCACCCCCAAACATACATACTCCCTCTCCATCTCTCAATTGTTACTCCCCCTCTCTCTCCACTACTCACTCTCTATGTATTTCTTCTTCCCTCCCTCTCTCCCCATCCATCTCCATCTCTCTCTCCCTCCCTCTCTCCCACTCTCTTTTTCTTCCTCTCTCTCCCTTTCTTTACTACCTCCCTTTCTCTTCCACCATCTCTCTCTCTTTCTCTCTCTCTCTCTCTCTCTCTCTTTCCCTCCCCTACAATCCTCTCTCTTCCCCCATCACTCTCTTCCTCTCTCTCAATTCCTCTCTCTCCCTTTCTCTCTCACCTCCTTCTTTTTCCCCCCTACTCTCTCTCTCTCTCTCTCTCTCTCTCTCTCTGCGCTCCAATCCTATCTCTTCCCCCATCATTCTGTCTCACTCTCCAACTATGTTACTATATCACTCCCTTTCTCCTTCTCTCTCCTTATCTCCCCCCTTGTCTCCATCACTCCTTCGATGTCTCTTTATCTCACCCCTAAACATACACACTCTCTCTCCATTTCTCCCTTTTCACTCCCTCTATATGTATTTCTTCTTCCTTCCCTCTCCACCTCCAACTCCATCTCTCTATCTCTCCTTCTCTCATCCTCCTCTCATCCTTCCTCTCTCTCCCTTTCTCTCCTACCTCCCTCTCCCTTCCCCCTTCTCTCTCTCTCTCTCTCTCTCTCTCTCTCTCTCTCTACACTCCAATCCTCTCTCCTTCTCTCTCTCCCACATCCATATTTATGTCTCCCTCTCCCTCTATTACCCTTATCTAACTCTCTCACTCTTATCCCTCTCTCTCTCTCTTCATTCCACTTCTCCCCTCTCCTTCAATTAATCTCCATCTCTCCCTTGTCACTCCCCTATTTCTCCACCTATATCATATGTCATGATATATTAATATATATTATAATATAACAAATTTAATATTGTATTAATCTAATGTTATTAAATTTAATAATATTAATATGAATATTAGATTTAATAATAATAATATTAATGTTAGGGTTAATAATGTTTTTTTTTTTTGCATGGTATTAATAATAATTTGGTCTATGGTATTTGGCCCATATACTTCATATATAATTATATGTTGATTTCTAATCCTATTTGATACATTTTTATTTATTTACCTTACCTCTTTATACCTCTTTTATATTTATTTATTTACCATACCTCTTTTATATATATGGTATTTGGCCCATGGTTTTTTTTTTTTTTGTAATTGAGGCTAAACTATATTAATTCGAAAATATAACAGTACATATGCTACAGGATGAGTTGGTAAGTTGTGCTTAACCAATCCTAGCCTTTATTGCGCAAGTATGGGGCTGCCTCCGTGGAGGAAACCAGCCCGGAAAAAAAAAAAACATGAAATAGAAAATTACAAAGTGTGTCGTAGCACCAGTGAAAATAGAAGTTTTGTGATAATAAAAAGCATGACAAAAAACTAAGAAGAGTTGATCTGCATTGTAGTCACAAGTTTTCTGCATCATCATCGATGTCTGGATCTTCCTCCACGATGGGACAGGCGTACACCTGCGCAGCGGCTTCCTCTTCAGATGTATGTTGACGCGGAGGCCTAGAGACAGGTGCGCAGAGGATGGGAGCCACCGAGTACTCGGCATCCGGGACTCACGTCCAAGTGCCTTCCAAGTCCATTATCCAAATTTCTGTGTCATCCCCATCATCTTCCTGTGCCGAAAGAGGCTCAGTCTTGTAGGGCAAGGGGTGATCCTAGTTCACAATGGTGGATTTCCTTGGTCTGCTTCTGTCTCTCTGCATTACATGAGTGGGGGCCTCCTCCTCCTGGTCGTGTTCGAGGCTCTGGGAGGCCTCTCTAACGTGACTGCCTAAGGAGGAGCCTTCAACGGATTCCAAGCGATTATCTAGCCCCCAGTGGTATCGACTAGAGAGCGCACCTCTCTAACCTCCTCTGATGGTTCTTTGGCACAGTCTAGGAGCCATGGTCAGATGAAGCAGAGGATTGATAGGGGTCTGAGAGGAAGGGAGGAGCAGCTCTGACCCAAGACGGGAGGTGCACAACAAGATGCTATTGGATAGGTAGGAATGCTGATGGGGGATGCACAGCAAGGGGCATAGGATAATGGGAGCACCCAGGCTGATGAAACTAGCAGGGCCGGTGGAGCCGAGGTGAGACACACAATCAGGCGGGTGTGCGGCCCGGGGGATTCTGTGTAGCGCAGCACTATGGGGGAGGTTGCACAGTAGACTGAGCATGCAGGAGGGCTGGAACTGAAACAACAGAAAAACCAGAAGGAGAAAACTATGAGTTTCTTTGTGCTGTAGGTCCTTCCCTTTAGTAGGCCTGTGACACATTTGAACATATTGAACATTATTATGCCTCGCTCGTAGCTTCTTGCTGTAACTATTTTAATGAGTAGGCATGTGCGTAGAGTTATTTCCGAATGTCATATCCATCTAGGAGATCATTCAAAAGATTGGAGTAGAGAGGTGCCACGGAGGGGATGTTGTTGTCTTAACATATCTTCATGATGCCCGGTCTCTGTCATCTCATGCAAATGATTGTAGGAGTGTGGTTCTTTGTCAATTGAAGGCCTGCACTGTAGATCTTCATCATCTCGAGTGTGGGAGAGATTGTTTTCATGCGTACTTCTACTGTCACCCGCATCCGGGGTTTGGCCCATGGTTTTTGTCCCATGGTATTAATAATAATTTTTCCAATGGTATTTGGCCCATAGGCTTAAACAAAATAAAACCTCTTTTTGAGTTTTTGTAAATATAAAGTGGTTTAAGGAGTAAAGATTATATGCATTTTTATTTATTTACCATCCTAGATCCATCTTAACTCCGGATCTATCAAGCGTCGAGAGGGATCAAATATATCGATGTGCAAACCTCTTTTTTGAGTGAAAAACTTTAGAAAGGTTTGCACCTCGAGAGATTTGATCCCTCTCGGTGCTTGATAGATCCGGAGTTAAGATGGATCTAGGTTGGTTTCAGTCATGTGCTGCCAAGGAAAATCTATCGAAGATTTGATTAATTTTATCAATAATATGTAAATATATCAAATATTAATATAATCATTTTAAATATGCTAAATATTTCTGAGATTAACTTGGTCATTTTAATTTTAAATTTTCTTAGTTACCTTAGTTTGTTGAGATGATAAATATTGTTAATAACTTTAATGATGAAAATGATGAAATAATTTTTTTGAATGTAAAGTGACAATAATAATGTTGAAAGATAGAAAATTTGAATAATAAGAATGTACTCATGTTACAAATAGTCTTCATTGTGATCAATATCAAACTATTCTCTTCTACTATTATTATTGTCACCCTTGTTAGTTTTGTCATATTTTCATATCAATTATATTAAAAAGAAAATTTAAATCGTAAATCATTTAAATCTTTAGCTCGAGTTGTTGTAGTAAACAGGATACCTTGTCTCTCTTTCTCTCCAATATTAATAGGTTAAATTAATATAACACAAAAATCAATGTGCATTGTCATTACCGTTTTTTGCTTACACTAAAATCAATGTATATTGTTAATCCAATCACTTTAAAATTAATGTACCATCATATATCCAATTACATCAAATCAGAAATCAACATCTACATTGAAATCAATGCATTTAATGCAAGCAATCAAATAAGATTAGAAAATAACTTCTACACTGAAATCAATGCATTTAGGGTGAAATTGCGAAGTTGGGAAACACTTTTTGGCAGACGGCTAGAATTTGGGAGAATTTTTTAATTTCTCGTCCGAGAAAATAGTCAACTCTATTTCTCGACCGAGATTTTTAAAAACTCTCGTCCGAGAGTTTTATTGGGTTTAACTGGAGTTAAAAATCTCTCGGACAAGAGTTATGCATTTTCTCGTCTGAGAGTTTTATTGATGGAAACTCTCGGGAAAACTTTCGGCCGAGAGTTTTAAAAACTCTCGGACGAGAGTTTTAAAAACTCTCGTTTTAAAAACTCTCGTACGAGAGTTTTGTTCCTATAATAAAACACAAAAATTATTAAGTTTTTAGAATTGGTACTTTATATAATTTAAATAGTACTTTATTAAAATTAAAAAATGATGAAAAATAATAAAATTATAATTTTATTTTAAATTATTTTATTATTATTAATGATAAAAAAATACATGAAGATTTAATTAAATAAAATTTGTTACAATATTTTGTAATATCAATGTTATATAAAAAACTAAAAATATTTTATATAAAACTAATTTATATATTAATATAAATAAAATAAAATTCTAAAACATAAATCAAAATAAAAACAACTATATATAATTTATATAATATTTTTTTTGAAATTAATGAATAAATTTAAATTTTAAAAACAATTGACTAAATGCAATGAGGTGATAAAGGAGACAATGCATAGCACCTTAATATCGTTATAAATTCTTGGAAATCTCGAGAAATTTTTGAAGTGAGATGAGCTTCTTGGAATGGGTCACTTTATCTTCCACTTCAGTTTCACACAATTAACTTGAAAGGAAGTCTATTTTCCTAGGTATGGATGTAAGGGAATGAACAATATTATTTTAACATTGAGTGAGATGCCCTTCTTGGAATGGGTCCTCCTATATTCCACTTTAGTTTCACAAGATTAAATTGAAATGAAGTTTATTTTCCTAGGTATGGATGTAAGGGGATAAAGAATATTATCCGAAAAGGAAATGAATGTTAAGTGTGACATTCCAAGCAGAAGTGTATGGGATTGGAGAATTTTGTTATTGCAGAAAACTAACCCTTGACCCCTTAACCCTTGAACCCTTGACCCCTTAAACCCTAATTCCTAACCCCTAAACCCTTAACCCCCTAAACCTTAAACCTCTAAACCCTTAACCCCTAACCCATTTAACCCCTAAACCCTTAACCCCTACCCCTAACACGTTAACCCCTAACGCATTTAAGCACCTAAACCCCAAAACCCAAATCCTTAACTGCTAAATCCCTAACCCCGTAAACCTCAAAACCCCAAAACCCTTAAACCCTAATTCCCAACCCATAACCCTTGACCCCTTAAACCCTATTTCCTAACCCCTAACCCCTTAAACCCTAATTCCAAACCCCTAACCAATTCAACACCCTAAACCCCTAAAAACCTAACCCATTTAAGTGTTTATTCCATTGAACCCCCAAAACCCTAACCCCTAACCCCTAAAATCCTTCACTACTAAATCCCCTAACCCCCTAAACCTCTAAACCTATAACCCATTTAAACCCCTAAACCCTAAACCTCTAAACCCTTAACCCCTCACCCCTTAAACCCTAATTCCCAACCCCTAACCAATTCAACACCCTAAACCCCTAAAAACCTAACCCATTTAACCCCATTAACCCCATTAACCCCTAAACCCTTAAACCCTAATTCCCAACCCCTAACCAATTCAACACCGTAAACCCCTAAAAACCTAACCCATTTAAGTGTGGATTCCATTTAACCCCAAAAACCCTAACCCCTAACCCCTAAAATCCTTCACTGCTAAATCCCCTAACCCCCTAAACCTCTAAACCTGTAACCCATTTAACCCCCTAAACCCTAAACCTCTAAACCCTTAACCACTAACCCCTAAAACCCTAATTCCCAACCCCTAACCAATTAGACACCCTAAACCCCTAAAAACCTAACCCATTTAACCCCATTAACCACTAACTTCTAACCCCTAAAATCCTTAACTGCTAAATCCCCTAACTCCCTAAACCTCTAAACCAACCCTAACCCATTTAACCCCCTAAACCCAAAACATATAACCCCTTAAACCCTAATTCCCAACCCATAACCCATTCAACTCCTTAAACACCTAACCTCTAACCCCTTAACCCTTGACCCCTTAAACCCTAATTCCTAACCGGGCTAACCCATTTAACCCCCTAAACCCTAAACCTCTAATCCTTTAACCCCTAACCCATTTACCCACACTAAACCTTTAAACCCCTAACCCATTTAACCCCTAAACCATAAACCTCTAAACCCTTAACCCATACCCCTAACCGATTTAAGCCCCTAAACCCTAAAACCCCTAACCACTTCAACACCCTAAACCCCTAAAAGCCTAACCCATTTAAGAGTGGCTCCATTTAACCCCCAAAACCCTAACCCCCAACCCCTAAAATCCTTCACTGCTAAATCCCCTAACCCCCTAAACCTCTAAACCTGTAACCCATATAACACCCTAAACCCTAAACCTCTAAACCCTTAACCCCTAACCCCTTAAACCTTAATTCCCAACCCATAACTCTTGACACCTTAAACCCTAATTCATAACCCCTAAACCCTTAACCCCCTAAACCCTAAACCTCTAAACCCTTAACCCCTAACCCATTTACCCCCACTAAACCTCTAAACCCCTAACCCATTTAACCCCTAAACCCTAAACCTATAAACCCTTAACCCCTACCCCTAACCCGTTAACCCCTAACCCATTTAAGCCCCTAAACCCCAAAATCCCTAACCAATTCAACACTCTAAACCCCTAAAAACCTAACCCATTTAAGTATGGATTCTATTTAACCTCCAAAACCCTAACCCCTAACCCCTTCACTGCTAAATCCCCTAACCCCCTAAACCTCTAAACCTGTAACCCATTTAACCCCTTAAACCCTAAACCTCTAAACCCTAATCCCCTAACCCCCTAAACCTCTAAACCAACCCTAACCCATTTAACCCCCTAAACCCTAAACCTATAACCCCTTAAACCCTAATTCCCAACCCATAACCCATTCAACCCCTTAAACACCTAAACCTCTAACCCCTTAACCCTTGACCCCTTAAACCCTAATTCCTAACCCCTAACCCATTTAACACCCTAAACCCTAAACCTCTAAACCCTTAACCCATACCCCTAACCCATTAACCCCTAACTTCTAACCCCTAAAATCCTTAACTGCTAAATCCCCTAAACCTATAAACCAACCCTAACCAATTTAACCCCCTAAACCCTAAACCTATAACCCCTTAAACCCTAATTCCCAACCCATAGCCCATTCAACCCCTTAAACACCTAAACCTCTAACCCCTTAACCCTTGACCCCTTAAACCCTAATTCCTAACCCCTAACCCATTTAACCTCCTAAACCCTAAACCTCTAAACCCTTAACCCTTAACCCATTTACCCCCACTAAACCTCTAAACCCCTAGCCCATTTAACCCCTAAACCCTAAACCTCTGAACCCTTAACCCCTACCCCTAACCCGTTAACCCCTAACCCATTTAAGCCCCTAAACCCCAAAACCCCTAACCAATTCAACACCCTAAGCCCCTAAAAACCTAACCCATTTAAGTGTGGATTCCATTTAACCCCAAAAACCCTAACCCCCAACCCCTAAAATCCTTCACTGCTAAATACCCTAACCCCCTAAACCTCTAAACCAACCCTAACCCATTTAACCCCCTAAACCCAAAACCTATAACCCCTTAAACCCTAATTCCCAACCCATAACCCATTTAACCCCTTAAACACCTAAACCTCTAACCCCTTAACCCTTGACCCCTTAAACCCTAATTCCTAACCAGGCTAACCCATTTAACCCCCTAAACCCTAAACCTCTAATCCTTTAACCCCTAACCCATTTACCCCCACTAAACCTCTAAACCCCTAACCCATTTAACCCCTAAACCCTTAACCCATACCCCTAACCCATTTAAGCCCCTAAACCCGAAAACCCCTAACCACTTCAACACCCTAAACCCCTAAAAAGCTAACCCATTTAAGAGTGGCTCCATTTAACCCCCAAAACCCTAACCCCTAACCCCCAAAATCCTTCACTGCTAAATACCCTAACCCCTAAACCTATAAACCAACCCTAACCAATTTAACCCCCTAAACCCTAAACCTATAACCCCTTAAACCCTAATTCCCAACCCATAGCCCATTCAACCCCTTAAACACCTAAACCTCTCACCCCTTAACCCTTGACCCCTTAAACCCTAATTCCTAACCCCTAACCCATTTAACCTCCTAAACCCTAAACCTCTAAACCCTTAACCCCTAACCCATTTACCCCCACTAAATCTCTAAACCCTAAACCTCTGAACCCTTAACCCCTACCCCTAACCTGTTAACCCCTAACCCATTTAAGCCCTTAAACCCCAAAACCCCTAACCAATTCAGCACCTTGAACCCCTAAAAACCTAACCCATTTAAGTGTGGATTCCATTTAACCCCAAAAACCCTGACCCCGAACCCCTAAAATCCTTCACTACTAAATCTCCTAACCCCCTAAACCTCTAAACCAACCCTAACCCATTTAACCCCCTAAACCCAAAACCTATAACCCCTTAAACCCTAATTCCCAACCCATAACCCATTCAACCCCTTAAACACCTAAACCTCTAACCCCTTAACCCTTGACCCCTTAAACCCTAATTCCTAACCGGGCTAACCCATTTAACCCCCTAAACCCTAAACCTCTAATCCTTTAACCCCTAACCCATTTACCCCCACTAAACCTCTAAACCCCTAACCCATTTAACCCATAAACCCTAAACCTCTAAACCCTTAACCCATACCCCTAACCCATTTAAGCCCCTAAACCCCAAAACCCCTAACCACTTCAACACCCTAAACCCCTAAAAACCTAACCTATTTAAGAGTGGCTCCATTTAACCCCCAAAACCCTAACCCCTAACCCCTAAAATCCTTCACTGCTAAATCCCCTAACCCCCTAAACCTCTAAACCTGTAACCCATATAACCCCCTAAACCCTAAACCTCTAAACCCTTAACCCCTAACCCCTTAAACCTTAATTCCCAACCCATAACTCTTGACACCTTAAACCTTAATTCATAACCCCTAAACCCTTAACCCCCTAAACCCTAAACCTCTAAACCCTTAACCCCTAACCCTTTTACCCCCACTAAACCTCTAAACCCCTAACCCATTTAACCCCTAAACCCTAAACCTCTAAACCCTTAAACCCTACCCCTAACCCATTAACCCCTAACCCATTTAAGCCCCTAAACCCCAAAACCCCTAACCATTTCAACACCCTAAACCCCTAAAAGCCTAACCCATTTAAGTATGGATTCCATTTAACCCCCAAAACCCTAACCCCCAACCCTTCACTTGTGTCCCTAGCCTAGCCTCAGAAGCACGTAACCCATTTTAACCCATTAAACCCTAAACCTATAAACCTAATCCCCTAACCCCTAAACCTCTAAACCAACCCTAACCCATTTAACCCCCTAAACCCTAAACCTAT
Source organism: Pinus albicaulis (assembly GCA_034641835.2). Lineage (NCBI taxonomy): Eukaryota > Viridiplantae > Streptophyta > Pinopsida > Pinales > Pinaceae > Pinus > Pinus albicaulis. The sequence goes on along the minus strand of CM076577.1, from coordinate 871,063,292 downwards.
AACCCCTTAAACCCTAATTCCGAACCCATAACCCATTCAACCCCATAACCCTTGACCCCTTAAACCCTAATTCCTAACACAACAACCAACCCCTAAACCCTAAACCTCCTAAAACCTTAACCCATACCATAACGTTAACTAACTTCTAACCCCTAAAATCCTTAGCGCTAAATCCCCTAACCCCCTAAACCTCTAAACCAACGATAACCCATTTAACCCCCTAAACCCTAAACCTATAACCCCTTAAACCCTAATTCCCAACCCATAACACATTCAACCCCTTAAACACCTAAACCTCTAACCCATTAACCCTTGACCCCTTAAACACTAATTCCTAACCCCTAACCCGTTTAACCCCCTAAACCCTAAACCTCTAAACCCTTAACCCCTAACCCATTTACCCCCACTAAACCTCTAAACCCCTAACCCATTTAACCCCTAAACCCTAAACTTCTAAACCCTTAACCCCTACCCCTAACCCATTAACCCCTAAGCCATTTAAGCCGCTAAACCCCAAAACCCCTAACCAATTCAACACCCTAAACCCCTAAAAACCTAACCCATTTAAGTGTGGATTCCATTTAACCCCAAAAACCCTAACCCCCAACCCCTAAAATCCTTCACTGCTAAATCCCCTAACCCCCTAAACCTCAAAACATGTAACCCATATAACCCCCTAAACCCTAAACCTCTAAACCCTTAACTCCTAACCCATTTACCCCCACTAAACCTCTAAACCCTTAACCCATTTAACCCTTAAACCCTAAACCTCTAAACCCTTAACCCCTACCCCTAACCCATTTAAGCCCCTAAACCCCAAAACCCCTAACCAATTCAACACCCTAAACCCCTAAAAACCTAACCCATTTAAGTGTGGATTCCATTTAACCTCCAAAACCCTAACCCCTAAAATCCTTCACTGCTAAATCCCCTAACCCCCTAAACCTCTAAACCTGTAACCCATTTAAGCCCCTAAACCCCAGAACCCCTAACCAATTCAACACCCTAAACCCCTAAAACCCTAACTCATTTAAGTGTGGATTCCCAACCCATAACCCTTGACCCCTTAAACCCTAATTCCTAATCCCCAAACCCTTAACCCCCTAAACCCTAAACCTCTAAACCCTTAACCCCTAACCCATTTACCCCTACTAAACCTCTAAACCCCTAACCCATTTAACCCCTAAACCCTAAACCTCTAAACCCTTAACCCCTACCCCTAACCCATTTAAGCCCATAAACCCCAAAACCCCTAACCCCTTAAACCCTAATTCCTATTCCCTAAACCCTTAACCCCTAACCGCTTAAACCCTAATTCCCAACCCCTAACCAATTCAACACCCTAAACCCCTAAAAACCTAACCCATTTAACCCCATTAACCCCATTAAACCCTAAACCCTTAAACCCTAATTCCCAACCCCTAACCAATTCAACACCGTAAACCCCTAAAAACTTAACCCATTTAAGTGTGGATTCCATTTAACCCCCAAAACCCTAACCCCTAACCCCTAAAATCCTTCACTGCTAAATCCCCTAACCCTCTAAACCTCTAAACCTGTAACCCATTTAACCCCCTAAACCCTAAACCTCTAAACCCTTAACCCCTAACCCCTTAAACCCTAATTCCCAACCCCTAACCAATTTAACACCCTAAACCCCTAAAATCCTAACCCATTTAAGTGTGGATTCCATTTAACCCCCAAAACCCTAACCTCTAAAATCCTTCACTGCTAAATCTCGTAACCCCTAAACCTCTAAACTTGTAACCCATTTAACCCCCTAAACCCTAAACCTCTAAACCCTTAACCCCTAACCCCTTAAACCCTAATTCCCAACCCCTAACCAATTCAACACCCTAAACCCCTAAAAACCTAACCCATTTAACCCCATTAACCCCTAACTTCTAACCCCTAAAATCCTTAATTGCTAAATCCCCTAACCCCCTAAATCTCTAAACCAACCCTAACCCATTTAACCCCCTAAACCCTAAACCTATAACCCCTTAAACCCTAATTCCCAACTCATAACCCATTCAACCCCTTAAACACCTAAACCTCTAACCCCTTAACCCTTGACCCCTTAAACCCTAATTCCTAACCCCTAACCCATTTAACCCCTTAAACCCTAAACCTCTAAACCTTTAACCCCTACCCCTAACTCGTTAACCCCTAAACCCCAAAACCCCTAACCCATTTGACCCCTTAAACCCTAAACATGTAAACCCCTAACATATAAACCCCTAAACCCTAAACATATAAAACCTTAAACATATAAACTCCTTTATAGTCGTTAGAAAGCTAGTCGTTATTGAGTTAGTTATTTAATTAGTTGTTAAGGAGATTAAATAATTATTAGTTAATTAGTTATTAGGGGATTCTTTAAGTATTCAAGAAAAATTAAAAAGGTTAAAGATAATATTAAATTACTTATTAAAAATGTTTAATTAAAAACAATTTAATTATTAAAATATTTCAATATTTTTATAAATATTATAATTATTTTAATAAAACATTTAATAAAACTCTCGGCCGAGAGTTTTCAAAACTCTCGGCCAAGAGTTTAGAAAACTCTCGTCCTAGAGTTTAGAAAACTCTCGTCCTAGAGTTTCATCGGGTAAACTCTCGGGCGCAAACTCTCGTCCGAGAGTTTTTTAAACTTTCGGCTGAGAGTTTGGCCGTGCGTTTAAATCTAACTTTAGGCGGGTTAAACTCTCGGTCAAAATTTTTATAAATTTCTCGTCCGAGACATTATCTCGGCCGAGAGTTTCTGGTCAACGAAAAACTCAGAAAACTCTGCATTTTTTAGAAACCTGCAACTTTGGAGGGACAGAACACCCACAAAAACAAAATGTTATATGTCGGACCAAGTACCATTAGATTCGTCTCTAAATCTAGTTTTTGATGATGTGATATTTATGGAGTTTCATTAAAAAATTCAATTTTTTATTAATTTTTTACTAAACTGTGTCACTATGGAATTTCATTGTTCGAAAAATTGCACTGAATGAAAATTCAATAACTTTCAAATGAGGACACCAAAAAATTCAAAAAAATCATAGTTCACTTCCTCTCCCTGTCTACTTCAAAAGGGTACTCTCATTTTTCTTATTGACGATCACATTGAAAAGAAAATCAAAGGATAATAAAATGTACTGAAACATCACTGTTTTTTTGTCTTCGTCGATTCCAAAAAATAATAAAAAATAGTGATTTGATCCGAAAATTACCAAAAAATAGTTTGTGCACTAGTGAAATATATGCATATTATGATGCTATGGTTTTTTTCCAAAAAATGAATAAGCTTCCCTAAAAAAAGTTAAGGATAATAAAGTGACTAGTTATGTTTGCCTGAAAATTTCAAGTATATGCAGTTAGTAAACAACAAATTTACCCCTCTATATGTCAATATTTTTTTTTTAAAAAAATATCGGTATGGAGGTAAGACAATTCTCTACAATTCTTGTTTTTATGTCAAAGCATAATTTGCAATAAAAATATTTGTTTAGTGGAGTTGAAGTTGAAAAACATAGAAAATTACAATTTTCAACGTCAAAAAAGGGCAAAAAGTGTTTCCCAACTTCACATTTTCACCCTTTAGTGCAAACAATCAAATAGGATTAGGAATCATCTACATTGAAATCAATGCATCTAGTGCAAGAAATCAAATATAATTATAAATCAACATCTACAATCAAATCAACACATCCAGTGCAAGCAATCAAATAATATTAGAAATCATCACCTATACTGAAATCAATGCATCTAGTGCAAGTAATCAAATATCATTAGAAACAAATATCTACACTAAAATCGATGAATCTAGTGCAAAAAATCAAATAGTAGTAGAAATCACCATCTCCACTTAAATCAATCCATCTAGTGAAATACATATTCTTCCCTCTCTCCACCTTCCATCTCTTCTTTTTTGTCTCTCTATCTCACCCCCCTAAACACACATGCTCTCGCACTCCATATCTATCAATATATTTGTCACTCCCTCCCTCTCCCCATCTCTCTCTTCTTCACTCTCTTCACCTTCCATCTATATCTCTATCTTCCCCTTCTCTCCCTCTTCCCAGCTCCTTCTCTCCTCTCTCCCTCTCTTTCCATCTTCCTTCTCTCTCTCTCTCTCTCTCTCTCTCTCTCTCTCTCTCTCTCCACCTTTATCTATCTACGTCTTTCTTCTTACCTCCCTCTCTCTCCCCCTCCAAGTCCATCTCTCTTTCCCTCCCTCTCTCTACTCTCTCACATCCTCTCTCTTCCTTCCTCTCTTTTCCTTTCTCTCCCATCTCTCTCTCTCTCTCTCTCTCTCTCTCTCTCTCTTCACGCACCAACTATGTTACTATATCCCTCCTTCTCTCCTTATCTCTCATTCTCTCCCCCATTATCTCCATCTCTCCTTCTTTGTCTCTTTATCTCACCCCTAAACATACACGTTCTCTCTCTCTGTCTCTCCCTTGTAACTCCTTCTCTCTCTCCACTTCTCACTCTCTATATTTCTTATTTCCTACCTCTCTCCCCCTCCAACTCCATCTCTCTATCGATCCCTCCAACTCTTTTCTCACCCCTAAACATACACACTCTCTCTCCATCTCTCCCTTGCCACTCCCTCTCTCTCTCTCCAGTTCTCTCTCTCTATATATATTTCTTCTTCCCTCCCTCTCTCCCCCTCCAACTTCTCTCTATCCCTCCCTATGGTCCTTCCTATCTCTCCCTTTCTCTCTTACCTCCCTCTCTCTTCTTCCATCTCTCTCTCCCTTTATCTCTTACCCCCCTCTCTCTTTCGCCATCTCTGTCTCCTCTAATCCTATCACTATCTCCCTCCCCCTCTCCTTCTCTCTCTCCCTCCTCCATATTTGTGTCTCCCTCTCTGGCTCTTCATTCCTCCTCTCCCCTTTCCTTTAGTTTATATCCATCTCTCCCTTTTCAATCCCCCTATATCTCCACCTCTATCACTCTATATCTTTGTTCTTCCCTCCCATATATATCTAGAGTTAATATATATCATGGTACATTTATATATATTATAATATAATAAATTTAATATTATATTAATCAAAAGTTATTAAATTTAATAATATTAATATTATAATATATTAATATGAGTATTAGATTTAATAATAATAATTATTATTATTATTATATTAATATTTTAATAATATATTAGGGTTAATAATGTTTTTTTTTCATGGTATTAATAATAATTTATCCCATGGTATTTGGACCATATCCTTCACCTAAATAAAACCTATTTTTTTTTTTAGCGTTTGTAAATATAAATCAGATTATGGAGTAAATATGAAAAGAGGTGGTTAAACTAACTTACCAAATTTAAGAGTCGGAAAATAAGAGAGAGCGCGATGGCTGCCTGTGGAAACCCTAAGGCGAAGTACTCTGGTTCTTTGAACTCTGCGGCGGCAGACTATGGACTAGCATCTGATGTGCCGATCCCTACCGCGGTGCTGTCTATTGACCCAGAACATGACCTGTGTTGGGATGCGAAGTTACTGGACCTCTCCCCTTTGCGCTCGGTGGATGCATTATTCTCGCCATTCGGCCTCCAGCCTCGGTTTGAGTCTGCGTACCATCACCATTGTCGGCTTTGTGTTGTGGGGATCCAAACCCAAACACTGACCCACGAATGTTGTTTTGATGGGGCTCTTTGCACAGAAGCTGAGCTACGGTTACACTGCAGGTGGCGCCGACCCATTGGACTTGCGGTCTACCTATGCAATGCCTCCTTCCATGGCGGCTTCCCTTTTGCAACTCCTTTCTGGGGGTTTCGGCTGCATGCAGAACCAAAAAGAAACAGGAGCTGTGACATCACTGGCGTGGCTATACAGGAGAAATCCCCTCCCTTTCTTCACCAGGGTAGATTTGCTCGCGGACTTACAAGATGGTCTGGCTCTGGGTCTAGCCACCTCTTCGACTCCTTTCAGATCCAAATTTCGCAGCCCACAGGCAGAACCGTCCTGCAATGGGTCAGTTCGTCAGATCTGGTGCAGGATCTCAAACTGGACCTTGAACAGCGGATTGGGATCCCTTCAGGCCTTCAGAGAATTCTCTTTCAAGGTAAACAACTTGAAGACCATCTCCCCCTCTCTTCTTACAGCATTTCCAAAAACAGCTCTTTGGTGTTAACCCTTCGTTTGAGAGGAGGTGCAGCGGGTCAGTCTTCCTCTGCTCCTCCTTTCTCCTACAAGGATGCAGTACACTCTGAGAACCCCAAACCCCCGGAAGCCCTTAAACCCAAGTCCTTTTTGGTTGACAAGACAGAGGAAGTTCCCTCTATTGAAATCACCCATGAAGGTCTTGCAAACCAACTTCAAGTATTTGCTGAAAGAGCCATCATTTGCAGATTTAATGGACTGTGGCCGCGATCTCAGGATCTTCATACATGGATCCACGAAAACTGGACTCACCATTGCAAGATCGGTTTCTGTTCCAAAGGATACTTCATTGTTCTATTTGAAGACAGCAAGCATTATGAAAAGGCCTTAGAAGAAGGCCCTTGGTTCATGGGAACTGCAGGGCTCTTCTTGACTCCTTGGTTCCCAGACTTTGATCCAGCAACTGCAGTCATTACCAAGACACCTGTTTGGATCAGGCTTCCAAACTTACCTGCCCACTTATGGAATTTTGCAATCTATAAAGCTATAGGAAACACCTTGGGCAGTTTCATTATGGGAGATTACTGGAGGGAAAATAAAGGTCTCTACACATATGCCAGATTATGTGCGGAGTTAGACTTAAGAAAAGGACTTCCAGACCAAATCAATCTCAAGATAAACGACTTTGTATGGACCCAGTCACTGGATTATGAAAATACTGCATTCCGTTGCCACCATTGCCACCAATTAGGGCATTTGCAGAACTCCTGCCCTTCCCTCCCGGCAAAAAAGCAAAAGGATATCCTCTCCAAATCCAAGCCTAAACGGTGGGCTCCATGCTCTCCACCTCCAGTCGTGGATTCTGATTCCTCTAGTTCTGAAGATGAAGGCAGCGATGCAGAAGTGGCTCCTGCCCCTCATTCAGGGGCCCCTCCCACCGACGGTCAGATGCAATCCTCCGATTCATTCATCGCCCAGAAACGAGTCCATATGACCTCCTCCTCCGATTCAGACAAGGAGGGCCCCCCTGTGGTGAACCCCAATCTTCAAGTTGTTATTGCTCATTCACCCCAGGATGGTTGGGTCGAAGTCAAAAAAAGGAAAGGGAAAAAGCTTCGTGTTGAGGCTTCTGCCCATTCTGGGTAGAAGTCAGTGTTTTTGCTTCTTGTCATATGTTGTAGTTTCTTGCTTATTTTACTCCCGCTACGGAACCGAGGTTGATAGTCCTATCATTTCCGGTTGCCGGTTTCTGTCTCTCTTGATTGTATCATCTTGTACCATATTTTTTATTAATAAAATTAGTCCAATTCAGAAAAAAAATAAAAAAAATAAAAAAATGAAAAAAATAAAAAATAAAATATATATATGAAAAGAGGTTTTATTTACTTACAGTTTATTTATATTTTTATTTATTTACCATACCTCTTTTATTTACTATGGTATTTGGCCCATAGGCTTGTTATATAATTAGATTTTTATTTATAATCATATTTGATATATTTTTATTTATTTACCTTAGGTCTTTATACCTCTTTTATATTTATTTATTTACCATACCTCTTTATACCTATTTTATATTTATTTATTTATCATACATCTTTATACCTTTTTGTATCTATTTATTTACCATACTTCTTTTATAAATATGGTATTTGGCCCATGGTATCAATATTAATTTGTCCCATGGTGTTCATCCCATAATGCTTCATCTAAATAAAACCTCGCTTTTTGAGTTTTTAAGTAAATATAAAAGGAAGTTTTTATTTATCTACCATACATCTAGTTTATATATTTATTTATTTATTTACCATAGTTGTCGAGTAAGTATAAAAATAGGTTTTATTTGTTTACCATACCTCAGGTTTATTTAGATTTTTATTTATTTAAATTTTGAAATATTGCAATTTTGATGGGGAAATATTTATATCTTTAAAGATTTTAATTTATCCATACAACATGGGTTTTCTTTTTAAAGTTTCATTTTACAAATATTTAATTAAAAGAAATATTAAAATATTTTGGATTTTGATTGTTTGTGTTGAATTAACTCTTTTCCTTTGATTTAGGAAATGATATTGACTTTAGCAAAGAGTAAAAATGTTTAAAATTTTACTTAATTTGGAAATTCAATGTGGTAATTTTTTTTGGTTAAAGGTAAATTTACGATCCATTCAAATTCACGTATATAATAAAGCAATTATTAAATGGGTGAGATAATTTACTATCCATTCAAATTATATAAATAATACATAGTTGTATTTTAATAATTAATCTCAGCCCATTAATAGGTTAAAAATGTTATATATAATCTAAATATTAAAGTGATATAAAATTAAATATTAGGTTAATGTTTTGGCCGACATTAGAAAAAATAAAATTTATTATTTTTTGAGAACATGACATACTTGACATCAGGGTCATATTGGGTTGCAGATTGCGCTTCTCAACTATACTTCTAGTTTATTTATATTTTTATTCATTTACCATGCCTCCGGAGTAAAAAAAATAATAATAATAATAATTATTTATTTACCGTACATATGTTTTATTTATATTTTTTTTTATTTACCATATCTCTTTTCTTTTTTGAATACGAGTAAATCTCTTCATATTTTAAATTTATATGGTTTAAATTTATTTTTAATAAAGTTTTAATTGTTCATCGTTATGTAAATTATTGGTTAAACAAACATTATTTAGATTTTATTTTTTAAATTTTCTTTAATTTTTTTTAAATTTTAACTTCTGACATACTTTCACATCAAAATCATACTTATTTGTTAACTTAAAAATTCCCATTGAGCAACGTTGATCCATGTTGCCCACTCATGTACCCCTTTCAATGCACATTTGAATTGTGGGATAATGACACTATTGTTGTTTCATGTAGGTTTTAATTCGAAAGAGCGAAGTGATTGGCTTTATACGACCGTCCCAATTTCATTATCTGCTCATTTTTTTATATTATAAGTTGAGAACTTTGCTTTGTTTTCGAATAATATCGTTGATACGATAATGATGCATTCGTCATTGATTCCTAACGAGCAACATCGGTGCATGTCAGGAATTCTGCGCTTAATTATAGCTTTTGGCACAGCCAGAATTGGAACATAATTTACGCATTTCAGTGCGTAGTGTCGATTTGTGTTGATATTCACACCTTGGATTGTATAAAATATTAACAACAGAAAATTATTTCAGGAAAAACAATAATGAGATAAAGATATGAATAACTTATATACTCAATTAATATTCTAAAATTTGGAAGTAGGTAAAGGTAACAACCAAGGAATAAGTGTAAGATAAAGGTATTTTATTTATCAAGAAAATCAAAGTTACGACCACTTGATATATATCTTTCATTACTCTATTTCTTATACAAATAATTACTAGTTTGATAAACCATCACTGGTATTCACACCATCAAAAATTTATATTACTGAACTTTTATTTTTGCAATCTTTTTTTAAATTGTGATCTAATATTTTTTTTAATTTGATGTAATAAATTTTAATAATTTTTATTTTGAAAACAATTGAATTGATATCTTGTATGAAAAAATTCATCATTATTTTAACAAAGTTAGAATAGAAAAGCATCATCATAATTTTTTTTAATAATAATAATAATAATAATAATGTCATTAATAAAGATTCTAATAAAAATGTAGTTAATCTTTCTAGTTTATCTTTTAATCTTTTTGTTTTCAGTGTTTTTAATAGAGGGTTTTATTTTTCTCTTGCTCCGAAGAAGATCCCCGTTAATGAAATTATTTGTAGCTTCTAATATGGCTTCAAGGATCTCTCTCATATTGTTAAGGAGACCATTAGGCAAGATTGCTCCATTATTCTTAGGAAGGCTAAGCCTCCTAAAAGAAACTTAAGTAAGCTTGAGTTTGTTTCCCTCAAAACCCTAAGGGACAACCCTAAGATTGTCATCCTTAAGGCGGACAAGGGTGGGGCCATTGTCATTATGGATAAATCTGACTATGTCAGCAAGATGGTTAACCATATATCCAATAGTAGTAGTTATGTTAAGCTTAAAAGGAAACCCCTTAAATCAGCGTGTAAGGATGTTTCTCTTGCCATTTAATCGGATTCTTCTCTTAATCCTCTCTCTAGGAAGATTATTGAAAGCAATCCCCTTACCCCCGGATCTATGGTCTCCCAAATATTCATAAGTCGGGGGCCCCATTAAGACCTATTATTAACACAATAGGTGGTCCCTCTTATCATCTGGATAAATTCTTAGCCCAGAAGCTTAAACCCCTTGTAGGTCGAACCAATTCCTTTGTGAAGGACTCGGCTTCCTTTATCAAGGAGTGGAAGAATATCAAGTTGTATCCTGGTGAGCTTTTAGTTAGCTTTGATGTTTTTTCCTTATTCACCAAAATCCCCATCCAAGAAGCCATTGATGTCATTAAACAGATCTCTGTTGAGGACACCTCCAAATTGGTTAACCTCTGCCTCACCTCGACTTTCTTTAGTTTTCAAGGTGATTTTTATGAGCAAACTTTTGGTGTTGCCATGGGCTTCCCTCTTTCCCCCGTATTTGCTAACTTATTTATGGAGGATTTTGAATCTAAGGCCCTAGCCTCTGCTAAATTCCGCCCTAGGAAGTGAAAAAGGTTCATGGAGGATACTTGTGTCGTCTGGCCCCATGGTCGCGAGAAATTAGATCTGTTCCTGGGCACCTGAACTCACTATCTGATTCCATTGAGTTCACGATGGAAGTGGAGGTAGATGGTTGCCTCCCTTTCCTCGATATCCTTCTCTCAAGGAATGAGGATGGTTCCGTTTCTCACCGAGTTTTTCGCAAGAAGACTCGCACGGAACAATACCTTCATGTTGGGTCCCATCGTTTCCCTGCTCATAAATTTTGTCCTGTGCACTCTTGTGACTCGTGCTCTTAGAATCTCTGATGACAACTCCTTGGAATTAGAGAAATCTCATCTTCTTGACGTTTTTGAAAATAATGGTTATAGTAGAACTCAAGGTCTTAAAACCTTTCGGAAGGCATATAAAGGGTTGAGTGGAAAATCTACTCGGGTGGATCCTATTTCCAAGGTCCATATCCAATTTATCCAGGGGTCAATGGACAAAATTGCCCATGTCCTTAGGAGAAATAATATCTCTTCTTCTTTCAAACCTCTCTGCACTATTAGAAATTCTCTTGGGTCTGTTAAGGACCCTATCGACCCCAAGGACATGAAAGGGGTTTACATGATTCCTTGTTCTTGTGGAACTCCCTATATAGGAGAAATAAGTCGATCCATTAGGCAGAGAATCCGGGAGCATGGCGCGGATATTAGACACAATTGGTCTTGTACCTCAGCTCTTGCTGAACATGTGGAAAAATCCTGCCACCATGTTTGTATTGAAGACTCCAAAGTCGTTGCCAAGGTAGATCACTTCCACCATAGGAAATTAAGGGAGGCGATCGAAATTGAACATGCTAAGAATATCAACTGTAATGATGGTTAGAAATTTTATTTTATTTTTATTTTTTTTAGCTATATATATTTTAATTAATTTATTGATTTATTTTTATTTTTATCTAAATTATTAATTAATTTATTTATTTATTTTACTTTATTTTATTTGCTTATTTATTTATTTTTATTTATTTATTAAAATTTTAACCCTCCCTAATTCCTTCTAAGGTAGCTTTATTTTTTTATTATTTTTATTTTTTAGTTATATATATAATTAGTTAATTAATTGATTTATTTATTTATTTTGTTTTTATCTAAATAAATAATTAATTAATTAATTTTATTTATTTTTACTTTACTTTATTTATTTATTCATTTATTTATTGATTTTATTTTATTTATTTATTGAATTAAAAAATTTACCCCTCCCTATTACCTATTATATTTATTTTAATTACATAATATTTTATAAACCCCTTTTTAATAAATTTTATTTAATAAATTTATTTATTATTTAATTTTAATTCTTAACTAACTAACTTTATAACAACTAGTTCTTAACAGCTAGTCTTAACGGCTAGTTCTTAACAACTAGTACTCAATAGCTATTTATGAGCAATGATGCATCTCCACTATTTATTCATCGAGATCAATTAGTTTCTCCATCTTGTCCCGAGGATGAACCACATTAGCTGATTCGAAACGTCAACCTAATCCTAATGATGTGATTAATTCGAAAGACATTTATCTAAATCTTAGTTTTTTACATATGTCTATATATTTTCTATGATTTATTCCAACTCCATCAATACTCTATCTTATAAAATGATACTTAATATCAATGCCTAGTCTTACTAAGATAAGCTAGATTTATAATTAAATGGATAACAATTTTGTGATACCCTTGGTGAATTGTTTTCGAGACATGAATATTTTATATTTACTTGTAAATATCGTTGAAGATGATGGTTGTGGAGCCATGACTTAAGTGATTGACTATGTAAATAAATCTTATGGTAAATAAATGTTTTATTTTTGGAAATGTTATGGGAAAGAGCACATGAGTAACACAAAAATTTTACTATCCTAGGAATTATTAAGTGGTTAAATCAAAAAGGCGTACCTTCCCAAATTATTCCAAAATTCCAACGAGAAAGATTGTCATGAGGAAAAGGACATAATTGGAGAGAAAGGTTATCCTCGGTGGAATGATAGGCTTAGCTAGACATAAATGCTAAGTTGGGTAAAAGGATAAACATAAGAAAATCTAGAGAGAATGTCATGATCATGTAGGAAAAATATCTAATTTTCATATCTTTAAAAAAATAACCTAAGCAAAGCAAAAAGGAGGCAGACCTTAAAAGGAGGACACTGCTAGAGAAATCGGTTGGGAAGAAAAAATTAAATACCGATGACATAAAACAGTGAGGAGGTTGTTATTCCAAGATTGTCATAGATTAAAAGGAGGGAATAACTCTGAACTCAGGGGCAGATGCTGCTATGCAAGTCATTGTGTATAAATTGCAATAAATTTTCTATTGCTAATGAATTCGAATTGAAATCAAGAGATACAAACCTCTTCTATTATTCTGCAGAAAGTAAAACACATTATAGAAACACATGCAATAACATGCAACCATCAAAATAAAAGGAATACAATGATTTTATAGGGGAACCCAACTGGGGAAGCCCCTCCACTACTTTGCATTTATTCAGATGAGAATATGGATCAATTACATTGTCTTGCTTCAATCCTGAAGCACACCCTGCACTACAATTTTGATCTCCTTCGTAGTTACCTACTTTGACCAACACTTAGCCAAAATATGCCTATGCTATCCTAATATTTCCTTGTTCAACCCTTGAGGAAATTAGCCCCAAAAAAATAGGAGAATTTCCTATTTCCTTGGGTAAATACTTAGGGAATTGATCACCTTCTCCAATGCAAAACTTGTATATCCAACTACTATAAAATTGATAATTACAATGTGTCTTTTCCTCCACATCAACTAGGAAATTCGAATTCCATGCATGAATAGTTCTATTTTTAGTAAATTGATCAGATAACTGAGATATCAGTGAGTTAACAACAATTAAAACTACTCAATAGAAATCCTACTAACTCTATTCTATACTAGAGCTTAGATATCTGAGTTTAACTAACAATAACTTCAATAGATTGCTATATTTTAGCAATAAATCCATGTACAACTCTACTTCTAGCCTACAAACTCAAATTTACTAATTTAACTAGGATTAAAAACCATGTCACTCCAGCTAACTACAATCCAAGTTATCATGTTGATGTGGAAAATTGAATTTCTCCATTTGACTAAGGCACAAGTCAAATGAAGCCTTTTCTTGCTACAATTATAACACTCCATATTAGCAAGAAAATTATTATGCATCACCCATATCTTTTGTTGAATAATGTAACTAGGTTTTGTCTTCATAAATTGTACTTGAGACAATACTTATTTTAATTGTCAAAAAAATAAAGAAAATAATTTTATATTATTATTAAATGACTTATTAAAGCACGAGGTTCATGCTTGGGTCATATTTATTTTAGCTCAAAGTCCATATTGTGTACTTCTAGGTTTTATTATGAGTCTATAGGTTTATTTCAAATTTAAATTGATCCATATTGGGCTTTTGAATCATGCAATTAGTTCAAGTATTGAGTAAAATTCGATTTATGAAGCCTCCACACCAAGTTAGCCTTAAGGTGATCAAGTCGGCCTCAAATCTAGTAATTCGAACCCATAATAAGCATATATATACATTGGAATCAAAATCACTTGAATACATCAATCTGCAACACAGAAATTCGATTTGGCAGCTACAACAAGGAGAAATTGTGAAATTTTGGAGAAGTACTTTCTGGGTTTGTTTTTGGCACACTTATAGAGTTGAAGAAAATATAAATTTTGCACTACTCTCTCTACATTGCGAGCTATAGTTTAAGAGATCGAAGTTCTAACATTTTGGTTGATGCATTTGTTGCACCAGTTGCTACAAGGTTGTTGCTTCTAAGTGAAGGAAAAGTTGAAGTTGATTCAGTTGGATGATGTTGCTTGGAAAAGTTGTATTGGGCCTAAATCGAAGTCTTTGAAGCTACATTAACGTCTCTACCTCAACATTGAAGTCTTAGGAAGAAAGTTCAAAGTTCCAGGTCATCATAGTGTTGCTACTGCTGCTGCTACTGTTGGATTCAGGAAGGATCACAAGGAAGGCTGACTTGGTGTGGAAGAAGTCTGGGTCAAGGTCTAGAGTCTCAAGCATTACTATTGAAGGAAGAATTACTGACTGGGATTTCCCTCAAGGTGGGGTTTTCCCTAGCTATTGGGCTACATCTAGTGTCCTAAAAAAAATATAAGAAGAGCATAATAATAACTAAATAAGATCACAAGTAAATAATCAAGAACAAGAGTATTTTTCATCCTTTCTAATTCTCTAACATGGTATCAAAGCTTTGGTGAAAGAAGAAGGAAAAAGGCAATCTCAAGGACTTGATCAAGGAAGTCATAAGAAGTTCACTAAAGGAAGGGAGTCCCCACTATCTTCAAATATGTCTAACACTATCAAGGGAGAGAAAAATATTGAAGGAGCTACAAATTATCGATCTTGGAAGAAAAGGATTGACATCATCCTTGAGAAGAACAAGGTATTATATTTATTCAAAGGAAAATTGAAAAGGCCTACAGAAGAATCAAGTGATGTTGATAAGGTGAAGTACCGAGAATTGGAACTAGTAGCTATGGCTTTGTTGTTTGAAAGAATAAAGGGCAATATTTTCCCCTTCATAGCAAATATTTATCATGCTCAAGAAATGTATGAGGCTTTTCAAAACTATTCGCCTTCAAGAATATTGGAAAAGTGGCAAGTCTGGAGAATGAACTAAGAACTACTAAGATGATAGAGGATATTGTTTCCTCTTTCTTTGTGAGGATAGAAAGGATAAGGGATGAGCTTCTTTCCATTTATGAAATAGTACCAGATAAGTAACTAGTGATTATAGCCATTTTGGGACTACCATCTTCTTGGGGTTTCTTTGCTTTAGCTCTCAACAGCTGGAAAGAAACACCCACCTTTGAAGATCTATGGAAAACATGCAGTCAAGAAGAATTAAGAATCTCCATGGTAACCAACAATTAAGAAGTATCAAATTCTTATGTTGCTCATCATAAAGGAATATTCAAGAAGAAGGCACCAAAGAAGAAGTTTGACATGTCCAAGATTGAGTGTTATCAGTGTTACAAGATGGGACACTATAGGAGTGATTGTCCTGGAAACCTTAGAAGCAGGAAAAGAGATAGAGATCATGAAAACATGGTTGAAGAAACATCTTCCCCCAAGAAATTGAATGTTGAATAAGAACTAAGGGACTTACACTACTAATCCCCTTCCATCTTATGTTTCATTTGTATGCTTTATATAGTATAGGTTTAACATCTTCTTGGATATGTATTTATTTGTTTTATAAGTTTTATGATTTCCCTCAATCTTGGGAGGGACCCCACAAAAAATCATAAATATAATTATCTCATTCCCTCTATTTGTCTTCATGTATTTATTTTATATTTTTATTATATTAAATACTAATTACTTGTCTACCTCTATTCCTTGTCTAGGAATCAATTTTTTGAATGTTAAACAATCATGGAAAAGGCTTCAAGGGTCAAATAAGGAGGCCACACAAGTCAATTTTTTTGTCAAAGAATCAAAGGTATGTGTTGAAACTATGTCGTCTTGATACTCTCTTTGACATATCCATTTCTATGTTACTAACTATTGTTATGTCCAGCTATACAGAATTCTAAAAGTATTCTTGTTTAGGATGATTCATCACTTGATGAAAATACCCACCTTATACACCTCTTATTGCTTGTGTAAATATAACCTTAAGGAGGTACTCTATAAAACCCTAACCTAATGGTATGTTGATAATGTGTGGAACCCTAAACCTAATTAGGGATATTTATGAATAAATTGTTATTATGATTAATGTATTGATAATGTCGTGTTTGGGATTTTTATATGATCATAGAAACACTAAACTTGCAAGAATTGAAATGATGTTGTTTGAAATCTCAGACCTTTAAGTCTAATATAATAAGGGATTACTTTGAAAATGAACCTAAACCCTAGGTTTTGGTTAGGTCTATACATAAAATCCTTGTTATGAAAGTCCTATGAATGAAACCCTAGGTATATCTTAGGCTTGATTGAATCCCTAGCCTAGTCTAGTACTATATATGTCTAATGTACTAAAGTTGAAAAACATATGATGTGATTATAATGATAATCTCTTAGATATGTGAGTTGACCTATTTTCTAATGGTCCTAAGAATCTAGGGTTTGGAAACAAACCTTAGTCAAAGTTTGAAAGATCTAGGATGATGATTGAAAAGTCTAGGGTCTATAAATAAATACTAGTGATGATTAAATTCTCTAGTAAGTATGTTTAGTTGGATCTATATAATGTGTGATGAGAATTTATAAAATCTATGGTTTACATAGAATCCTAGTGTAAGTTACTAGAATCCTAGTGTAAGTTACTTATGATGTGTTAATTGAATTCTAGGATTTACACTAAACCCCTAGTAGATGCTCTTCATATTATGTTTTGATAAATGAATTGAAATCTAGGGTATGCATATAACTCTAGTGAAATTTAATCATGACAATGTCTGAGTTGTGGTTAATATTGAGTGACTCTTTTATAGAAAGTCTAGGATTTGTATGAATCCATAGTGGAAAGTCTAACATATGAATTCTAAAGGTTGTTAGATATTTTGTAGGTCTATATTGGTTCTAGAGTTTCCTAAATTTTGTAGCAAGGTACATTATACCTTTGAAAGAAACATTGAAACCCTAGATAGAATGAAAGACATTGTGATATAGTTTATGGTTTATGATAAAATACCCTAGAAAAATGTTGAAGAGTATACGTCTCTTGTTTGGGTATATGATATGTATAAAGTTAACAATGCTTCCATGATTCTGATATGGCTAACTTTATGCCTCTATAATTTTGGTTGTACTTGCTATCTAAAGTTGTGTAGGTACATCATGAAGATGAGAAGCTAATAAGTATGATGAAAAGGATGGAAGCCATGAAATGTTCTCCAACACCTAAAGAAGAAGTTAACTCCCCCTACATTAAGAGGGAGTCTAGATATAAGTTGATCTCCATAGATTAATAGGGATCCTGGATGAAAGTTGATCTCCCTAGATTAAGAGGGAGCCTGGATAAAATCAGAAATAATTATGGTTCTCTACTTCATGTTTCATGCACTAGACTAGAACTAACAGTCGTATTTCCTAGTGAACTACATGAGTAAGAATCATAGTCATTGTTGGATAATAGATTATGGAAATATATGTTGCCACATGGGAAATAGGAAGAGGAATCTTCTCTTGAAATATTATATTGATATTCCTACTGAAATTAGTTGAACGGAAACATCGAAACCCCATAGTTTTTTATTATGCATTTGAAATTATTGATGATTGGGGTTTTAGTTGAAGGGAAACATCGAAACCCCATAGTTTTTTTATTATGCATTTGAAATTATTGATGATTTGGGTTTGTGTTTGCACAGGTGAATCTCTTGAAGGAATTGATAACATGTTGGTTACCAATCATTTTATTGGGAGAGGTCGTTTATCCTTGATCTGCAGGATCAAGGGGTGTTGGGGCTTTGTGAGTGAAGCATTGCCTGAAAATATTGTGTTGAGGCTTTGTAAGTGAAGCATTTCCTAGAAATACATCTAGTCATCACTTTGTGTTGATGTCTGGTTGGGAGGGTGGCATCGGATGGATGTGCACCTAGTTCCCTGGTTTCATGGTTAGTAATTAAGCCTAATGGTACCTTATATAGAGGCTGAAATATTTAGTCCACATTAGTCCCACGTGGATAGATTTCCTTGGTCAAGAATCTAGTTCATGGCATTGTGGTGCCTAAAGTGTTGAGTTACCAATGGATAGAGTTCCCTAGTCAGGAATCTAGACCATCACATTTAAATCTCTAAAGATTCATCATGGTTCATATAATTGAGATCTACCTTGTACTATTGAGTTATGAATACCTCCCTAGTTAAGAGGGAGTGTTGAAAAATGTAACTAGGTCTGGTCTTCATAAATTGTACTTGAGTCAATACTTATTGTAATTGTCAAAAGAAAAAAGAAAATAATTTTATATTATTATTAAATGACTTATTAAAGCATGGATTTCACATTTGGGTCAAATTTATTTTAGGTCAAAGTCCCTATTTTGGCCTTCTAAGTTTTATTCTGATTTTATAGGTTTATTTCAGATTTAAATTGATCCATATTGGGCTTTCGAATCATGCAATTAGGTCAAGTATTGAGTAAAATATCATTTATGAAGCCTCCACACCAAGTCAGACTTAAGGTGATCATTTTTTCCTCAAATACAGTAATTTGAACACATCATAAGCCTATATATACAGTGGAATCGAAATCAATTGAAGACATCAATCTACAACACAGAAATTTATTCTGGCAACTGCAATAGGGAGAAATTGCGAAATTTTGGAGGAATTTCTCGATTCGATTTTTGGCACACTTATAGAGTTGAAGAAAATCAAGCTATATTTTGGGAGATCAAAGTTCTCAAAGTTTTGTTATTGCATTTGTTCAAGATTTGTTGCTAGGTTGTTGCTGCTAAGTGAAGGAGAAGTTGAAGTTGATTTTGTCGAATGTTGTTTCCTGGAGAATTTGTATTGGGCCTAAATCAAAGTCTTTAAAACTACATCGAAGTCTCTACCTCAAGATCGAAGTATCAAGAAGCAAGGTTGAAGTTCCAGGTCATCATAATGTTGCTACTATTGCCAGATTCAAGAAGGATCACAAGGAAGTTTGACTTGGTGTGGAGGAATTTTGGGTCAAGGTCTAGAGTCTCAAGCATTACTATTGAAGGAAGAATTATTGACTGGGTTTTCCCTCAAGGGGGGTTTGTCCCTCGATTCTAGCCTACATCTAGTGTCCTTGACCTATGTGTATTTACTTTGATATATGGCTGATGAACTGATAAAAATAAAGATAAGAAGAGCATAATAATAACTAAATAAGATCACAAGTAAAAAATCAAGAACAAGAGGATATTTCTTCCTTTTTTATTCTCTAACATCCTGCTCCTATGGAACTCAAATTTTCTTCTTAAAAATGCCTTTGCCAAAATATGTTCATCCTCCTCCAATATGGGAATGTACTGCAACATCATGATTCTCCTTTGCACACAAGTTGCATGATTATGATGTAAAAGTCTCTAGAATATTCTATATTGTAACTCTATTTAAGAGTTGATGTAGTCAAAATTAACCATTGGTAGGCTATGGGGTTGTGCTATAACCAGGCCACTAAGAGGATGAGGCATTCCATTCTTTCGAGAGAAATTTTTTCCATAGCTGAGCAAAGATAGCCATGAGAGATAGGATGTAGAGCACACAGAGATGATTTGTGCATTGTAGCCGCCCATGGGCCACGGGCACTACTTCTTTGTACCTGCAGCCATATTTCCAGACAAAGAAAGAGAGAAAAGCGGTCTCACCTTCCAGTTGGGTTTTCTCCCGAAAGGGTTTCCCAGAGAGCATATTTTGTGCCTTATGTGTGTGAGTGAGCTTAGTTTGTCATTCTCTATTTTTCCGCATAATTTCCATTCACATGCATGCACTAATTACAGTTAAATCTACAAATCTATAATTTTAATAAAACTGTAATAGTGTACAATTTCAGTATCTTAATATATTATTATCAGATCTTTTGTGATGAATTGTCCAGTGGAATATCCATGGAATTTTATAGATCATTTGGTATCAAATAATATTTCTTTTGGTATTTTGAGGAGATTGCAGGGATCTAGATTGGCAAGGTTGAAAATCGTAAAACCCTAATCATGGTTGAAAAATCTGTAAAGGAATATTTTGATCTTGTAGAGGTGAGGTTTACATGGTTGGAACAACAAGTCGAAGATATCAACCGCAATGTAAGCCTCATCATGGTGGCCTTGAATATAAAGCTGGGGATATTTGGAGAAGATGGGGGTTTGAATGCAGAGGAAAAATCAGAATGGGGATCAGAAGATCGGGGAGAAATGGAGAACTAGTAGAAGAAAGGACGCGAAAAATATCAACCCAGTTCGAGTGTCATGAACCAATAACAATCCCTATTCAAAATGGAAGCAAAATTAGATATCAATTTGTACCGTGGCGAGAACGACGCTTCGAAGCTACACCACCGGTTGCAGCAACTAGAATTTTATTTTAGTGTCTATCAGATCGAGGAAAGGAAAAATATCCCATTCGCATGATTGAAATTAGTGGCACATGCACTGACTTGGTGGGAGATCCACACAGAAACCCTGAGGTTGGAGGGAGAACCTCTAGTGACTAAGTGGAAGTATTTCAAAACCCTCATTAACTCATAGTTTTATCCCATTGGGTACGTGGAGGATCAAAGGACCCGGTGGCATCACTTCAGGAAAAATTCAGGAAAAAGTGCGCAGGAGTACACCACGGAATTCATAAAGATGGCTATAACGCTGGGTATATCTCCAAAGAACCCATATGTACTCCTCAAGTATTAAGGGGGTCTACACCTCCATCTGTGCGAGAAAGTGATGTTGTTAAAGCCCAAATCGGTGTACAAGAGAAATACCTGGAAAACATAGGCCTAAAGAGATCACAATCAAGTGGATTGAAGTAGAAGGAGAAACATGATGCTTCTAAGGAGGGGAAGAAGAAGAAAAAGGGGGGAAAAGATATAAATATGGAATCCACAGTGCACCAGTGTAAAGATCCCAATAACCACTGCAACATTGATGTCCATATAGAGAAAGTGTTGGAAGTTTCATCCAAAGTTAAACCAGAAGAACAAGAAGAAAGATAACAAGAAGAAGAATCTCATGGCCACAGATTTGAGAAACCAAGTTGAAATCAGCTCAGACGTGGATGATAAGATCATATGTACGTTAATGTAGAAGGAGGTGAATCTGAGTAGATTTCAGCTGTAGGAAGAGAAAGAAATGACCAAACTCTTCCATATAAAGATACTAGGACAAGAAGACAAATATTGATGTTTTGTTTTACTCGGATCATAGCAAAATCTCATTGTAGCAGATTTGGTCAAGAATTTGGGGCTGGAATTTTGTGACCATCCAAACCCATATCCATTGGGATGGGTAAATAAGGATGAATAGCTAAAGGTAACAAAACAATGTAAAAATATATTAGCTATCAGTGTTGATTTTATTGATGAAGTAGATCCTGATGTGGTTCCCCTTGATGTATGTGGAGTCGGGTTTGGGAGTCCATGCATGTACATGCATGATGCAATATTCATGAGGTGGGCTAACCAGTACCAGTTCATTAAGGATGGAAAATCGTTCATCATCAATGCACACAAAGGCAAGTCGAACATTTCACTAGTAAGTGCCAACCAGGCCAAGAAATTGAGCAGTTCCACCAAGAAGTATTTTTTAATATTTTTAAGAGAGAATCAATCTACAGAGGAGTCAATAAGAGGCAAGGCATACCTAGAGTGGTGTACTAAGAAACAAGAAAAAAAAAAACTGGAGGAGTTTTTACATGCGTACAAGGATGTGTTCCGAGAGCTTAAAGGGTTACCACCTAAAAGATAACTAGAGCATGAGATCCATCTATTTCCAGACTCCCCATTGCCAAATATTGGCATGTAGAAACAGTATGTTATAGAAGCAAGTGAGGTGAAGAAATAGTTGCAGCAGTTTTTGGAATAGGGTGTCCGACCGATTACATCACCATTTGGGTCACCCATCATCATTATGCCGAAGAAGGTTGGGACTTGGAAGATGTGTATAGATTACATGGCATTGAACAAAATCATGCTCAAGAACATATACCCCATGCCCAGGATAGATGATTTTTTGGATCATATGTAGCAAGAAAAATACTTCAACAAGCTAGACTTGAAGTCTAGATATCACCAGGTTCGAGTCAAAGAAGAAGACACATGGAATACCACCTTCAAAACTAGGAAAGGTTTGTATGAGTGGTTAGTCATGTCATTTGGTCTATGTAATGCACCAACTAAATTTATGAGATTAATGAATGATGTACTGTGCCATTTTATAGATTCATTTGTTATTGTATATTTGTATGATATAATGGTATATAGTGCTACCTAGGAGGAGCATATGTCACATTTGACGCAGGTGCTAGAAACATAGAAGAAGCACCAGTTGCTATAAAATATCAAGAAGTGTGAGTTTGCGCAGCAATATTCAGTGTAGGTATGTGATCAGTGGAGGAAATTTGAAGATAAATCCTTCCAATATGGAGGCCATCATGAAATGGCCTGTGCCTACTAATGTTTCTGAGGTCAGGAGTTTCATTAGGAAAGCACAATACCTAAGGAAATTCATAGCCTTTTTTACAATGGTAGTAGCACCAATCCACATCATAACAACAAGTGGAAATAGTTTCCAGTGGGGAAAATTTCATAAAAGAGCTTTCCAAGAGCTAAATAAGAAATTAATCCAAACACCATTTTTGGCATTGCCAAAATTGCAGTGACCCTTTGAAGAGGAGATAGATGTGAATGGGTATTTTATGGGAGTTGTCTTGATGTAGGGAGGAAGGCTTTTATGCTACCATTCTGAATTATTTCATGGGGTAGTTCTTCACTATCCTACTTACAATAAAGAGCTCAATGTCATGGTGCAAGCTATGAAAAAGTGGAAGCACTATCTGAGGGGAAGGAGACAGTAATCCACACAAATCACCAGTCGTTGTAGTACTTGCATGTCCATAGTAAGCTATATCAGACCAGACATTACAAGTGGATGGGGTTTTTATAGAAATTTCATTTGGTGATCAAGTATAAGAAGGGCAGCACCAGCAAGTTAGTCAAAATGCTCCACCCACATCAAAGATTACAGATTTGGGGATTCTTACACACATGGATCCATTCACCCATGACGCATATAGAGAGGCATATTCAAAGGATGAGGAATTCGAGGAGTATCAACAGTTGCAGAGTCAGATTCATTTGCACGATGGAAACATCACCATTAACTACCAGATCTAAGACAGGTTACTCTCTAGGTTGGATAAGCTATGTGTTCCTAAAGGTGAGAAATTGCAGCTAATTAGAGAATTTCACACCTCTAAGGTTTTAAGGAACTTTGGTGTAGGGAAGACTGTGGCTAACTTGCAGAGGTATGTGTATTGGACCAAGATGCAAGAGTAGGTAGCTAGGTTCATAAGAGGGTGCATGCTTTCTTGTACCACCAAGCCTAGCAACATGAAATAGGATCTATATCATCCCTTACTTGTACCTACTCATCTTTGGGAAATAATTTCCATGTACTTTGTGGGAGGTTTACCAAAAATCAGGAAGGGACATGTCTACATTTTCGTGGTAGTTGATAGGTTCCACAAGATGTGTGCTTTGGATTCCTGTAAAAATACCATCAATGAGAAAGAAGAAGCAAACTTGTTATTTGGATAGGTATGGGTGCACTTTGGGATACCAAGGAGCATCGTTTCAAACAGGGATAAAAGATTTCTTAGTGCATTCTGAACTACATTGTGGGAGAAGATGGACACAAAGTTGAATATATCTACAACATCCATCCATGGACATATCAGCAGAGAGAAGTAGTCAACAGGACTTTGGTGCAGTATCTGAGGGGATATAACCAGAAGCATCTAAAGACCTAGGATGAAAATTTGGTATATATATAATATTCTTACAAAAAATAAGTCCACACTTCTACAGGAATTTCCCCATTTGAAACTTGTTTTGGATATTTGTCGCCTTCACCTTTGGATATTGCATATGGGCAGGAAGGAGGAGTGAAGGAATATCTTACAGGAGATGCTTTGAGGGCTGAAAACATTATACAGAAGATCAGGAATATCTATCTTCAGGTACAAGAAACACTACAGAAGCCGCAGGAGAAGTATAAGGCCATACATGATCAATACATAATAGAGAATTCATTCAAGGTGGGAGAAATATTATGGTTACATTTAAACAAGGAGATGTTGCAAGGGCGTGGTAAGAAAAGCAAGGCTCTAAGGTATGGTCCCTTTGAGATGCTAGGAAAGGTGGGTGATAATTCATATCGACTCAGTTTAGCACCATATATGTGCATTTACTTAGTTGTGAATGTAGAGAATTTGAAACTCTATGTGCCTTCCATGCTAGATCAGAAAGAGGAATATGTTATGTGGAGGATTTGGTACCAGATGCTCAGGAAGAGTTGACAGGAGATATAGTTTTACAGAATAGGTACGGAACTACAATACATGGGCAGCATGACCTTTGGCAGATTCGGTTGAGGGGATAACTTCCAAGCAATGCTAAATGGTACACCAAAGAGAAGGTGGAGGAAAAATTTCCTCACCTCATTCAGTAGAAGCTTTTTGGGACCAAAATCCTCCAAAAATGGGGAGGTGTGATTCGGATTGGATTATTATATTGTTTTTCATCCATCTTAATGCATTTGGAGTGGAAAAAGTGGAGGAATCATTTCGCAGGATAGTTTTTACTGGCGGGACCCAGTTTGGCAAAATGTGGTCTGAAACCTTCTAGGAGTGTTTTGAGGCATCAAACGATGTTTTTTGGGGGTAAATTTTTTTTTTTGGTGCAACACCTTTTCATTTTGTTCTACACATAGATATCTTTCCAATGGCACAAGAAGCACGTCAATCAAAGTATGTATGCAAAAGTTATGCCACTCAGAAGTTTACCTTCTTGTTTTCACACCTATAGTACGGGAGGATGTTGCGTCAGGCCCAATTATTCATGGAAAAGGGGATAGCCATGTGATTATGATATAAAATACTCTAGAAAATTATATATTGTAACTCTAATTAAGATTTGACGTAGTCAAAATTAACCACTAGTAGGCTATCGGTTTATGTTATAACCAGGCCACTAGGATGAAGAGGCATTCCATTCTTTCGAGAGAAATTTTTTCCGTATATGAACAAAGATAGCCATGAGAGATAGGAGGTAGACCACACAGAGAGGATATGTGCATTGTAGCAGCCCGCAGACAACAGGAATTACTTCCTTATACATGCAACCATATTTCCAGACAAAGAAAGAGAGTGAAGCGGCCTCACCTTCCAGGTGGGTTTTATCTCGAAAGGGTTTCCCAGAGAGAATATCTTGTCTTAGGTGTGTGTGAGAGAATATTTTTTCGTTCTCTACTTTTCTACATAATTTCCATTCGCATGCATGCACTAATTAAAGTTAAATCTACGAATCTATAATTTTAATAAAACTGTAATACTATAAACTTTCAGTATTTTAATATATTATTATCAGATCTGGTGTGAAGAACTATTCATTCAAATACCCACGACAATTTATGGATCACTTGACCCCAAGCTAACCTTGAAAATTTTCACATATTGGGGCTTGGCTTCAAAAACATATTTCTCCTTGTCCAAATTTAGTGATATTTAGGTCAGTTTTAGTCCTCTCAAAAAGAGGAATTCAATCCAATAATCATCTTCTTCAAATGAGTTTCCCAAAGTGGAATTTTCTCCTAGTTGCATATTTTGACAATTTATAACACCAAAAGAGCCCACAAAAGGTAGTAAGAGTTGTTGAAATATGTTGGCGAGGAAAAAGGTCTCTTAGGCAAGACCTGAGTTCAGATTAGAGGCCAACAAGGATTTCCATTGTAGTCTAGCACCACGCCGGCATTTTCACCCTGCTCTGAGGAGCAGAGAGTCTCACCTGAGGGGTGTCGTGACCTTACTAAGATTGGGAGTAGATTGATATCAGTCTAGCAAATTAGATATGTATGAACCAGAACTATCTCAGAGCTTAAGCAAACGCAACATTACATGGGTGATATCAATTAGAAGCACATTCAGAAAGACAATCAATAAAATTTTAAAATACTACCACACTAATCAATCTGGACTACAACATATATTGTAAACAGCAAACTCTGATCATATTATAATTCACTTATCGACAACAGACTATTACAATGCTCCTCAACATGAGCTTTAACCGAACAGATTACAAAGATTTCCTATCCAGTAGATTAGAACACAGAGATACAAAGAGATAGAGAACGGAACAACATGAACAGAGCTCTCCTACAGCTCCTGTTCCCCGATTCCTCATATGCCAACCTCTTTTCTCCGTTGGCCGGCTGCCTATTTGTTCTGCTGCCAGCGTAACTAACAGTTCTTCCTTTCTTCTCGCTTGGCTGTCTTTTGCTTCTCTTTGTTCATCGGGAGTTCTACTGCTTGTCTCCTGCCACATTCTTCTACCATCTGTTCTTGCTCCCGCAACATCCATGCCACCTGTTCTTCACTCCTTCGCAACCTTGACAGCTCTCTGCCTACCATGGTTGTGTCTCGCCACGTACTATTCGCAACTCAAAACTATTTGATTTCAAAAAAAGGGCCCCAACAGGCCCTGACCACATCCTATTGACTCGCCCTAAGTCAATCGCTTTTCACTGTCTCTATTTCCATCGGTCCGCTCGGCCCTGTGTTCTTCTCTGCTTGTCCCCTTTCTCCCGACTATCCAAAAAAGGACCCCAATTCTAGGACCTTTGTTAGAGCTGATGCCTTGAGTTCTTGAAAGGTCGTCATGGCGTGATGCCATCCTTGCATGAGTGATTCAGTTTGTGCTTCTCAAAAATAGCTGGCAGGATACCAAAAATGTTATGGATTTTCGTATCAGCCTCGGAGACCATTCGTTGCATTGTTTGGGCACTGGTTTTTACCGATTGTCTCAGTTCCCGAAGGGCTTGATTTTTTGCAGTTGAGCTTTCTTCAATCTATTGTATCTGGACCTTTATATCATCTACTTGAGCATATAGTTGGTCGATTCTAGTAGGGTCTGTGGTCTCCTGGATCTCCCTTGATACTTGTTGTAGCTGTAATGAAACCGGTTGAGACTTCAGTGTGAGAGAGGTCGAACATTCTTATAGACCCTTCAATAGGTCATACACTTCTTTCGCTGCAGTACTCAAAACTTCCTACATTTTTGTCACCTGGCTCTGTCTCTCGGATATCTTCTCTATATATACAACCACTGGGTCTAGCAACGCGGGCCACGCTTCCAATGCTTCTCTGAGCTCCTCATTTTCCTTATGGAGGTTCGAACATGCCACCCTGATGTGCACCAAGCGTTCGATTATATCATTCTCCTTTATCCCTTCTAGTATTTGGTTGTTGTTGGCTGTTACTGTGGGCCAAATGTCTCAGAATATTCTTGTCACTCTCCAGTTGTTCTTGTAGATTACCCTTTTCTGTCCTCAACTGTTCACGCTCTTCGGTAAGCGTGCTGATTTATAATTGTTTCTACTCGCATCTTTGTTGGAGCTCTGAGTGAAGCTTTTCTACTTGTTGTGCTGATCTCTAAATGAAATGGTATAGTTGGGTTGTTCCCCATGTCTCCATGCTCTCAGCACCAAAGTTTCCCTAATCTGGCCATCGTGCTTGAAGTGGTTGTCCGCCAGCGATAGATTTTGTTGATTGTGCCTGCGGTGACTGTGGTGGTGTTTGTTGAGGCAACCAATTACTAGAGTCGGCCATGTTTAGATCGGGTGACGTTTCTTGGCCTGTTAGATTAGCCTGCTGGAATGGACTTTGCTCGGGGAGCGAAGCACCTGTTTCTTCCATAGAATGTTCTATCTGATTTAAAAGATCTGTGAACGTAGCATGCTGAACCAGGGTTTGGCCAACTAGGGTTACTTCTGCTATACCCGAGTTAACTTCCGCCTCGGGGTACTTATTTGGTCTTCCTCTGACGATTGGGTCTAATACAGTGGCTGATGAAGTGGAGGGCATGGTAATGGGTGGTTCCTGAATGGTGGATGAGGTGGGGGCCGATGTTTGGTGAATGCAAGGTGGAGATATGTGAATATTTAAGAAATCGAGGGGGTTGATGGGTGGTAGTCCCCTGGTCACCTGGGGCTCCACTATAGGCTCTTCCCTGATTGGTACTCCTATACTCAAAGGTCGCTGCTGATCATCCCCTATGAGATCAACCACTATACTAGATATTGTGATCTTGGCTTTTTCTGCTTTTGGTGCTGCTACTGGGGGTTTCACAGCTTTAGTCTTTCTGACCAGCGTTGTAGTCGCTGGGGGCGGTGAGCTAAATAGAATGTTGGGTATTGGTGCTATCAGGGAGGCCGTGGCGGAAGATAGTTTGGAGTGGGATGCCTAAAACTCTGAAAACGTAGGAAATGCAGTGGAATCACTTGTTAACGCTTGAACTACTTTATTAAAAGTCAGTACCTTTGTGTTCAACTGCTCAATGATCGGGGATAGCTACAGCTGCACCATCCTAATCACCATCTGCTCTGAAGTCTCTCCCGGCAGTGGTTTTCGTAGCATCCCATCGAAGATATAGGTGTAGACTCTGCTTCTAACCTCCATTGCTACTCCTGGCCACGAACAGACTTTTGTGTGGAAGGTTGTTTCATCAATCTGGAACTTTAATGGCTTCATTTTGAAAGTCGATTCTGGTACGCATGTTGGCCTGATAAAGGTTTGCTGGTGGGTAGCTCCAAACCATATATGCGCGCTCTAACCATCCAACAGAATCCCTGGGACTCTTTGTTGACTCATCATGACATCAACCATTTGGTTGTACCATACTCTGAAAGCTTCTGCGTTTACCTCCTTCGTGCTAGGATCCCCGGATACCTTCCAAGGCATGAACTTCATTGCCAATGGTTGTCCTGTTGCTATCTCCATAGGTACTTGAATGCCTGGAAACGTCCATTTCCACATTGCCAGTGCCATAATTAGATATCCGTAGATGAATCCGGTTGCCCTCTTGTAGTTGTCCTCGCAAGCTTCGAACAACTCGTTCAGCAAAAATGAGCACCAGTTCAGTTGTGCCCCCTGGACACAATGCTCCAGAACCGAAATCGTATCCAGTGTGCATTCTCCTTTTGTATAGTGCCTCATCGTTTTACTTGCAATTAAGTAACAAGCGAACTTGACCTCTGGCTTGTTGATCAAGTCAATTTTGGCTCCTCCCCCCCCCCCCTCTTGATGTCGTACTTTGTGTAGTAGTCATTATCTCCGGTCTTCTTCGCCCTCTTGGATACAATCTGGAATGTTGCTGAGACATCCCTCCCTTCCTGTGACAGTCAGTTAACCTGTGGATGTCCTCCACATGAATTGGGATTTCTCTCCCTAGCCATAGCGAACCATTATGAATTATGCTCAACAAGAACTTGGTGCATTGCATTGTAGCGCCTATAACACCGAACACCGAGAGATTTCTTAAGTTTAGTATGGTAGACTGTTGAATTCCCCATAACTCTGGTAGGACTCTTGCCACTTGCTGCTCTGCTTCTGTGGCATAATTCTCCATATATACTTGTCTTTTCGTTGTTGGAAACTCGAAAGAGTCCGTGAGGTCGGTGTCGATCAATGATGCACTGTCGTATTTCCATCTTTTGAAATCTGTTATCGAACTCTTGCTCCACAACTGTTGGTGTTGCTCTTGTAATTATGGCTCTTCTCTGATACACCTGTAGAACAACTCCTTCTCTTTTCTCTTGAATTCCTTATTCTGCGTGCCTTCTCTGCTCTTCTTCTGGTTCTATTTCTCTTACTCCCTTGGATGTTTCTGGTTCTAACTCGGATTTTTCCGGCATTCTCGCGCTTCTTTACATGCGGGTTATGTAATTAACCGGCATGGGTGAGGTTGATGAGACCCCATAACTAATCAATTTCCCCCTGGCATCATTCGTGGCTACAATCGTGTGATTAGTTACCGACTGAGGTGGGTTCTGAAAATGTTGATTGTGGCTTTGGGATTTGGGCAGACGCGACGGTTGGTGGTTATGCCTTATTATGGAAAATTTATTACGGTATGGGTGATGCTAATTATGGAAATTATTTCCAAATATTGGTAATCTTACGGACTGACACGGGTACTACGCATAATGATAATGAGCTGATGTTCGACACGCTTTTCTATCTGACGTGGATGACACGTTGGACACTACCCTTCCCTGGCCACAATTTGGTTGCATTGCAGTCTCCGCAACACAACTGCACTTATTTTTCTATTTTTTCTAAATTGAAATCATATCCATGCTCTTCTCGGGTGTGAGAGAGTTATTGATGCTATTATACCCTACTGAATCCTCTTAGTTGCGAGGGTTATTGGAATTGGAAATGAGTAACTTACTCTTGATAGGGCTTCATCCGTGCGTCGTTCACCCATCCTTGTAGAACTTGGCCGTCCAGTTGTGCTAACCGAATTGCTCCTGAATCTTTGATTTCTATAACGTAAAATGGCCCTAGCCAATGCATCTGCAGTTTCCCTGGGAACTTCTGGTACTTACTTTCGTAGAGTAGAACTTTCCCCCGACCTGAAAAGTCTTGCGCTTGATCTGTCGGTCATGCCAAGCTTTTTGTCTATCCTTTTGTACCATTTGGTGAAATTCTGCCAAAAATCATTCTTCCTATAGGCCTTGTAATTCCTGCAATCGTTCCTTTAGCGAGTCCTATTCTGATAGTTGGAGTGACATTGCGACTAGGAGGCTGGGTATGATGAATTCAGTTGGGACTACTGCTTCTCTCCCGTATACTAGCTAGAATGGTGTTTGGTTGTTCAGTCGCTTTACCATTGTTCAGTATGCCCATAAAGTTGCTGGTATCCACTCATCCCAGTCATCTGGTTGTGAATTTCATATTTTTGTCAAGACCTTCTCCAGTATTTTGTTGAATGCTTCTACCGTACCGTTGGCTTGCGGGTGATACGGACTGCTTTTATGATGTTGTATCATGAAGCTTTCTAGCAAGGATTTAATGGTGTCATTGATGAAGTGTGTACCCTGGTCGCTGGTTAGGCTCTTTGGACAACCGAATCGGCTGATTATGTTTTCAAATATGAACCAGGCAGCAGTCTCTGTCGTGCAATTTTTTATTGGCAATGCTTCTGCCCACCTCATCAAATAGTCTATCGTCGTTATTATGTACCTCTCCTGCGAGTGTCTTGCAGCTGGTGTAATTGGTCCTACAAAATCAACTTCCCATTTTTCAAACGATTGCAGTACTTTTATCGGATGAAGTGGAAGTTCATCTCTGTGGGATGGTCATCCCGTCCGCTGACATATATCACATTTCTTAACAAATGCTTTGTTGTCCATATGTACTGTCGACCACCACAACCCTGCTTGTAGTACCTTTCTTACCGTCGGTTTTTCTCCCACGTGTCCTCCCTCAATCCCACTGTGGCATTCCCATAGTACCGCTTCCCTTTCGTGGTCCATGACACATCTCCAAAGAATATAGTCTGGTCCCATCTTATATAGGTGTCCTGCTATGAGTTGATATTCTGCAGCTCGAACTACCAGGTGTCTTTTTTGGACTGATGTATATTCCTATGGACACTGCCCTGTCATGAGGTAGGTTGCTATTTGGTCCAAATATTTTTGGATGGCTTCTACTCTGAAAAGATCAGCATCTGGTAACTAATCATCTAGAGATCCTCCATTTTCTCCATTCTCTAGTCGAGACAGGTGATCAGGCCCTACATTCAATCTTCTGGGATTTGCGATCACCTCAAAGGTGAAATCCTGGAAGAGTAGGAGCCATCTGCATATTCTTCCTTCTAAGACTGGTTTGTTTACCAAATATCCCAAAGCTGAGTGGTCTGTGAAAAATTTAAACGTACCTCCCAACAGGTAGTGGCAGAAATTTTGAAGGGAATACACCATTTCCAATGCCTCCCGCTCTGTTGTGGTGTAGTTTCATTCTGCTGTAGACAATTTCTGACTTGCAAAATATACCGGGTGGTCAACTGAAGTGTCCCCTGGTTGAGCCAAGACTGCTCTAAGTGCAATGCTGGAAGCATTGATGTGCACATGAAATTTTTTGTCCCAATTTGGGTGAACTAATATTTCCGCACTTGCTAGTTTTTTTTCAGGGTATTCAGGGCTATTCTGCAACTCTTTGTCCAGTGAAACTGCTCAGACTTCCGCAACAGCTTCTCTAAAGGGGTTGTTATCTTCGCATAGTTGCAGATAAATCGTCGATAGTAACCTGTGTGGCCCAGTAGTGATCTCAGTTGTTTTACCGTTTCTGGTGCCTCCATGTTGACTATCACTGCTACTTTGGTTGGGTCCACGCAAACTCCTTGGGTACATACCACGTGTCCTAGCAGTGTTCAAAACGGTACTGCAAATATACACTTCTTTAGGTTCAACGATATCTGAAGTTGCCTACACCTATCAAACATTATCCTTAATAACATTGCATGGTCTTTTAATAAGCTGTAGACTGTCCAGTCATCCATGTAGACCTCTAAGAACTTGTGGATGTACTCTCGGAAAGCGGCTATCACGATGCGAGAAAATACTGCAGGTGCATTTTTCAATCCGAATGGCATCACATTATATGTGAAAGTGCCCCATTTGGTGGTGAATGTTGTCTTTTTCTTATCTTCCTCTGCTATCCTTACTTGATAGTATCCTGAGAATCCATCGGTGAACGAATAAGCCTCATTTCCCGCAACATTGTCTAGGACTTCATCACTAAACGGAGTGGGAAATGGGTCATGGATACAGGCATTGTTTAAGTTCATGTAATCGACACAGACTCGAATCTCAGACTTCTCCTTTTTATTTTGTATAACTATAGGACTTACCCACTCTTCTTCCTCTACTGGGAATATTGATCCTGCCTTTAACATCTTGTCGATCTCTGCCTTAACGTTTTCCTTCACCCTTGGATTCAGACGATATGGTCTATGTTTCACAAGCCTTGCATCGGACTTCAATATTATCCGCATCTCCCCCATATCCCCTTTTATTCCCTTTAGATCCGCTACTGATGAAGGGAACAAGTCTTCACATTCCTACAGCAGACTTTATATCTCCTTAGTTGTCTATTCATCCCAATAATCTCCAATTTTCGCTAGTCTGGGCTTATCTTCTATTCCAATATTTAGTTTCTTGGTTATTAATGTAGCAGGTGGATCCCTTATGTCGTCGGTTCTTCTTTGATATCCCTCTCCCCTTCCATCTCTTCAAAATACAGATGCCTGAGATCTTCTAGATTATCATCATCCATTTCATTGTTTATCTTTTGACATGCTAGCTTTTTTCTGACGCCTAGGTTCGGAAGCACCTGCTCATCCTCCTTTTGAATTTCTGGGAAGAACAGTACCTTCTTTATAGCTTGCAAAGCTTGTGTGACCAGTTCATTTTTTCCTTCGAACAAGAAACATTGTGTAAAGTTATACACAACTTCCCGCCATGTGCTGGTCCCTCTTTTATTTTCTTTCGTCAGGTACCACGCCTATGGAATCAAGTCCAGAGAATGGATAAATCTGTGTACCCATAGCTCTTCTGGATATCTTGCGGTTCTCCATTGATCCTCACATTCCTTTAGATGGTTTCTGGGGTCTGAGTCCCCTTGGTATTTCTCTTTAACCCGAGTTCCTTCCTCTTCCTTAAATCTCGCTTTCAATGCTGCCGCAACTCTGCCCCATTGCGACAGTGAGTTGCGGTGGTTACACCACCATCTTGCCGATGTGGACTATAACGCCATGTCCATTAGTGGTACCCTATGTCCTTCTGGTACCTTATCTTCTATTTATGTTATGAAAATGTTTACATCATTCATATTGGATAAAGTTGGGTAATCCCTTACCTCAGTCCCGATCCAATTGATTCTTTCGATGTTGGCGCATATCCTTGTACTGGTCTCATACCCTCCTTGCTGCCAATCATCCCAGACTATTTCTAAGCCCAAATCTAAGCTTTGGATTCTTCTCTAGCTTACAGAGCCTCCTGTTGTTGGGTTGATGTAATCTTCCCTTCTTCCTGCGGTCATTTGATAAAGATGGTCCATAAGTTGAGCATCTTCTCTGTTATCTACAGTCTCTGTGTATCTTGGACATTGATACGGGTCGAGTGGCTAAGTGACTCTGACTTCCCCATCCTCAAAGATCATCAGTTCTTTTTTTAAATCTATTATTGCATAATTTTCAAAGGCCTAGTCAATTCCCAACAATGCAGGATAAGGATCTTTACCCCCCATGATGTCGTTGACCTCAAAGTCCGTATATGTCTTTACTCCTACAATATCAACTTCAACTTCCTCCAGTCTGCCTATGGGCACAATGCAGTACTAGTTCGCCATGCGAAGTTGGATTGGTGAGTATGTTAATCTTTGCCTTCCTAATGCTTCCCAGGTTTTCCTTGGTAAAATATTGACATCAGATCCCAAATCAAGCATGGTGTCTTTAATTTGGAAACCCACAACCTGGGTGTTTACTCGAAACTCTTTTCCTGTCCTTATTTTATTTCTTTTCACTCTTTGTACATACTTCTGGGTTGCGTCAGGTGATTCCCTTTATCCTTTGTTCTTCTGCACCACTCCTTCCAGGTTCTGCTTTAGCCGCCCCCAACATTGGTGTGTTGTTAATGATATTCAGGAATAGATGGAACCATTCTTGAATTATAGTACTTGAATTGTCTTGGTTTTCATTGTTTTCCTGGGTTTTTTGCAACTCAATACCTTTGTTTCCCCCCCAGTTGGGCAAATTTTTCTACTGCTTCTTGAAAAAATTTCTTCTGTCTTTCTGGTTTGATCAGCGATTTTGGCGATGTTGGCCTGATCAATTTTATCGGGTCCACTGTATGTGCATCTTTCCCCGTTCTTTTTCCTCCTCGTGTCACTATGGCCATGTTCTGCATTGTCTGAGTCTCCATTATCCTGGGTTCTGCATTTACTAGATTTTTTCCCCTTTGTCTAGCCTCCCATCTTTTAATGAGCTCAGGGCAATCTTCTGTTGTGTGTGTGTTAACCCGGCACTGGGAACACCAAGGTCTTCTAGGAAGTGGACATTCCCTAGCTACGTGTCCTTCTTGGTCACAGTTGTAACATCCTATTGGACCTCTACCCCCTGCTCGGCCTCCTCTCATGCCTCCTCCTCTTCCTCGGGGAGTCTCATTCACTCGATATGAAGGCTAGTCCAATCGTTCTGCCAATGCATCCAGAGCTCTACATTTCTCTGTGATGTGTGTTGTTGAGGCACATAACTCACAATATGTGTTATTCAGAACGGTGGAATATTTTTTTTAAATAGGGCATAGGCGAGGTGGATGACCCATGTTCTTACATATTTCACAATACTCAGTAGTGGTTGGACTTTGTTGCGTAGGGAACCCCATGTATTGTTGTTGCAGTGGATATATTCCTTGGGTGTTTATTTGCG
Source organism: Pinus albicaulis (assembly GCA_034641835.2). NCBI lineage: Eukaryota > Viridiplantae > Streptophyta > Pinopsida > Pinales > Pinaceae > Pinus > Pinus albicaulis. The sequence continues at coordinate 871,027,498 of CM076577.1, read as the reverse complement.
CAACTCCTCCCATTGGTGGAGCCCCCTATGCCCCTGCAGCCGATGTCCCCCCATTCTGACCCCACAACCGAGGACATTCGGCTACCACATGTCCTTCCATTAGATAGTGTGTGCACCATAAATTCGGTCTTACTGGCCGCATTTGTTGAATTTCCTTGAGTTTCTCTGTCAAACTCGCTATTTGATGCTGAAACCCCATTATAGAGGGGTCTTGTGCTGATGTTCCTCCCTTAAACTCTTGCAGATAACCCGCCAGGGCTTCTATCTTCATTGCTTGCTCCAGTGCGTCCTACAACGTCTCAATCCTTTGTTGAGTTAATGGAGTTCTTTGCAAGGGTAGCAGAGCTTTGATGAACCAATCCCTCTGATGGTTTGAATCGATTGGATAGTTGAGTTTTCCAATCATGTCTTTGAATCTCCGCATTAGATCCCAAGTAGTCTCTCCTTCCTGCTACTTGATTTCCCACATTTCTGACAGACCCTGTTGATCTGTTTAGGGCAGTTTGAACTCCTTAACGAAGTCCCTCTTCACATCTGCCATCGCTGGATTCTGATGAGCTTCAGACCACTTTATAAACCAGCGTAGAGCTCTCTCCCTAAGAGCGGTTTTAAATTCTATTAACCTCCCCGCATCTGGTGTCTGTTGTGCCCTCCATATGGCCTCGCAGAGGTACCAGTGCTGTTCTACATCGTCATCACCCCTCCCAGAGAACTCTGGGTACCGGGTAAGTGATCCTGCCATGTTCACTTGAGTAGGCGTTACTAAAATGAAGTCGTTGGTTCCTGGTTGTGAAATGGTGCCACTAGAAATTCTACTACCAGTGTGTATTACTGCTGGAGACTAAATACTATGCAACTTGCTTAATTCACGCAACTTAACAAAAAATTCACTTAGTGGTTGATAAAGCACCAGGGTAAGGTTGGCACTAGAGCTACTTGAACTTTTGGGAATAGGAGTACCTTGAGATATGAATGTCGGCCTTTCTTGGAATAGTTGCTCCATTGCAACATGCAACTCCACATCAGACATCTCCTCGGGGCACGCGTATGCATCTTCTCCGTCAGACTTCTTTCCTTTCTCCATCTGGGTTGGGTTCCTATACACCTGTCGAACTTCTTTAACGGTCCCTCCTATATCCTGGGGACCCACCTGACTTTCCACTTCCTTCATCATCTGAGGCGCCTCCTCTTTGTCCTTTCGACTACTTTCTTGTCTCTTTAACTCCTTTATCACCCTTTCTTGCCACTTCTCAGTGATTTGCGCCCTCCGATGTGCTCATTGCTCCCTTAGCCTATTAGAGGTCTCCACATCCATACCCCTACTCCCATTTTTCACTGTTATTGTAGCATCTCTCCCTCAGTCTCTTCCCCCAGCACAAGAGTTTTACGCTTCCATCTCAGATTTTTGGAACACCATTAGTCCTTCATCTACCATCAAGGCTTTAATCCACAATGGAATCTCCTTCAGTAGCTTCCCCCATAACCTGGATCTGAATATATCCTCTGCCCTCGAAAATGACTGGCAACACTCCGCTGCAAACTCCACTATCATCCGTCCAAGGTAGATTCCACCTAGAAATCTATAGCTCAGGTCAAATCAGTATTTAACCGATGAAGGGCCACAAGATCTCCATGCACCCACTTGCAACTAACTTTCCGTGACTTTATTTTGGTTACTTTGATCTAGAGCCTTCGCAACCAGTTATAAAGTTATTCTGGGAACTTTCCCCAAAAGATCTCGTAAACATTGCTGGCGGATTCAGAAAATAGAACCAGATCTTTGACCGTTTTCTCCCTTTTTTGTCTCAGCTCAGCTTGTTGAGTGATGAGTTGATCTATGTGGTTATCCCACCAGCTTCGTGTTTATCTTTCAAATATTCGAGATACCCTGATCTAGCTCCCAAATGAAATTTCAGGTCCCGGCAACGGAACCATTTGTTGGCGAGGAAAAAGGTCTCTTAGGAAAGACCCAGGTTTGGATTAGAGGCCAACAAGGATTTCTGATGTAGTCTAGCACCACGCCAGCATTTTCACCCTGCTCCGAGGAGCAAAGAGTCTCACCCGAGGGGCAGGATCAGAGAGTCTCACCCGAGGCATGCCGTGACCTTACTAAGATTGGGAGTAGATTGATATCAGTCTAGCAGATTAGATATGTATGAACCAGAACTATCTTGGAGCTTAAGCAAATGCAACATTACATGGGTGATATCCCTTAGAAGCACATTCAGAAAGGCAATCAATAAAATTTTAAAATACTACCACACTAATCAATTTGGACTACAACATATATTGTGAACAGTGAACTCTGATCATATTATAATTCACTTATCAACAACAGACTATTACAATGCTCCTCAACATGAGATTTAATCAAACAGATTACAAAGAGGTCCTATCTAGTAGATTAGAACACAAAGATACATAGAGATAGAGAACATAACAACATGAACAGAGCTCTCCTATAGCTCCTGTTCCCTGATTCCTCTTGTGCCAACCTCTTTTCTCCGCTGGCCAGCTACCTATTTGTTCTGCTGTCAGCGCAACTGACAGTTCTTCCTTTCTTCTCACTCGGTTGTCTTCTGCTTCTCTTTGTTCATCAGGAGTTCTACTACTTTTCTCCTGCCACGTTCTTCTACCATCTTTTCTTGCTTCCGCAACAGTCGTGCCACCTGTTCTTCACTCCTTCGCAACCTTGACAGCTCTCTGACTACCGTGGTTGCATCCCGCCACGTACTATCTGCAACTCAAAACTATTTGATTTCAAAACAAGGGCCCCAACAAAATATATAACTAGGTTTGGTCTTCAAATGACGTGTGTAATTATGATTTTATTGAATTAATGAAAAGAGGAAAAATAAATTAGTTTTTTATGATTGAGGCATGGGTTTCATGCTCAAGGAATTTTATTTATAGATGAAGTTCCCATTATGAGCTATTAGGTTCGATCATTAATTCATAAAGTAAATTGAGTCAATGTCATGTATTCGGAAGACCCATTTGGGCATGTTACATATTGTAAAAGGAGAATTTATTGGAGTCATAAGCCCTCCAAGACCTTGTCACAAGTATCTCATCATGTCAGCCTTCAAGAGGAGATGAAGATCATTCGAGAAGGGGGTGTCAGCCTACACACTTACACAAGTTGGCTTATTTCATGGGGAAACTACTATATAAAATAGGACTCGACCTCATTTGAATATCATACATTTAAGGATCTGAAATCGAAGAAGAAGTGCAAGAATAAAAAGTGTAGAAGCCTCTCATCAAGTGAAGAAATAAAGAGAAGAAGTCGAAGTGATTGTGATCTTTTTTAGGGGTAATACCTCTCACACATGCGAGGAAGTCTAGCATCATTTGATGTAGAAGAAACCGAGGTAATCACAGTGAACTTAGGAAGTCGAATCAAGGAACAAAACAAGTCATCTATCAAGTAAATTTTTTGGCGAAGGAGATACTATCCAAGCGAGAAGGAAATCAAAGACAGAATTATTGTTTACCGCTCACACATGTTGCAAATAGGGCTTCTGAAGAGGCCAAGAATTGCAAGCTTGGGTAATAGGCCAAAATCTTAACAAGAAGCCGAGATCAATGGTGGAACAATAAGGTTGACTAGTTTTGACTCAAGGAAGAAGAATTTATTCAAGAAAGGCTTGTGACTTGGCATTGGAGAGGTTGTTAGGTCAAGGGTATTGGTCTTGGAATTCATCAGTTGAATATTCTAAAAGAAGAAGAATTTTTTGGGTTTTCTTCTCAAAAAGGAGAGGTTTTGGCCCTGGTTGATTGCCCACATCTTGTGTAATTTATCTCATTGTTATTTATGATTTGGTATTTGTTTGATGAATAAGAAGACATAATAATCATAAAATCAAGAAGAACCTAATTATGGAAATTACAAATACTTCACAAGTAGTTATCATTGCTAGAGAAATCACCTCTTGTCTCTGTCGTATATTTCTCAACATGGATTCAGAGCTAAGGTGACAAGTTAAGGAAGGGAAACTCCATAAGGGACACTCGAGCATCAAGGACGAAAGTAATAGAAGGGCATCAAAGTATCTATAATATCATCTCATCCTTAAGGAATTTTGAATTCAAGGTCTATATCATCTTCTTGAAGTGTCAAAACCCTAGTCGATCAAAGAAGAAGTCTACACTAGAAGCATTCTTAAGATCCTCGCTCAAGTCATCATCAAGGAAAGAGACCAAAAAACCCTACCTCTACTCAAGTTGAAAAGTCTTTAAGTCTACACATCAAAGAGAAGCAATATCAAGAAGGTTGTCATCATCATCAAAAGATATAAGGTGATCTCCCTCTATTTGGAGTCAAGGATTACTTTTGAAGAAAAACCATCTTCATCAAGAATAAGTTTTTATATTACCTATATCATAATCATATTTGAGAAGGAAGCAGATTGAATGAGCATCTTCACAAGTAAGTACATTTATATCTACATCTGAATCTGTCAAAACCTGTTTTTTCAAGGAAAGAAACAAATTGTTTGGGGCTTCAAACTTTATAGCATGGAAGAAAAGGACAAATTTGAACCTCATAGAAAATGAGGTCAGGGAACATGTTAAGGGCTCAATCACCAAACCTCAAAAGAAATATGCTCAAGCACTTACAATATATATGAAAGGAGAATTAAATGCTCAAAGGATTCTCATATAATCTATCAAGGATCCACCCATTCCCCATGTATCGAAATTAGAAACATCAAAATAAATAAATGACAAACTTGCAGAGTTGTTCTCCGTAAGCACTGCAAGTGAAGTAATCTAATTAAGGCAAGAAATCTACAAGAAGAATATATAAAAATAAGAAGGAATATCCTCATACTTTATGATGATATCTGAAATAAGAGATCAACTACAAGAATTGGGAGAAACAGTGTTTGGCAGAAAAAATGACTACCATAGTGCTCAATGCACTGCTAGAATAATGGGGAAACTTCTCATCAAGTATCTATGGAAAAAAGGAAGCTAATACATTCAATGAACTATTGTCACCGTGAAAAATTAGAGAAACCAAGTTGAAAGAAACATTTGATGTAGGATCAAATGAGAAAACTCAAGCATATGCTGCTATGAAAAAGAGAAAAGGGAAGTTTGGGAAATTTGGTCCTCAAAAACGAAAGAAGAACTTGGAAAAGGTTCAATGTTATGGATGTCAATAATATGGGAACTGTAAGATATATTTTCCTAAGCTCAAGAAGGATGACAACAAAAAATAAAGGGAATAATCCCATATCACAGAAGAAGTGGAAGAAGCTAAAAAGAAGAAATCCAAGAAGGAGGAAGTAAAAGATCTCTACTATGATTAAGATAATATTCCTCGCCTAGTTCTTTTCAAACTTATGTTTCAAAATTTTCATTTGAAAATTATAACTATCATAGGAGTCATTAAAATCATGGTAGGATGCATCAAGTTAGGGAATGGAATCATAGAATCATACGATTGAAAGCAAGAGATCGTAACATCATCATCAGGAAGCATGAAACATATTTGAGACATAAGTCTATGGCAGCCACCTATAGAAGGATGTAGCTTTTGGTAACCTCATTAGAAGCACAAGTAGTACTTATGGGAAGAATAAAGTCATCTAGTATAAAATCTCATCATACATCATTCAAGAGGATCATTTGCTAGATGAGGATGATCAAGATCCTTCATTGGAATCTTCACTAGAAGGTTCATCTATTGATAGGAGCAAGTGCTTCACCAAGAATTCCACCTTGTATAGAGTTCATGGAGTAAAGGTATGATTTCATAAGATGCGAGGCGGGTCAATGTGATTGAAGTTCGTTCAATCAAGGAAGTTGTAGAAGGAAATATAGATGACTTAAAGGAAGACATGAGGTATGTATGCATATATTTGGATAAAATTTGAGTCAAGTCATATGGTTGCAAGGATAAATGCTCTAAATTGTGAGCATGATCAAAATAAAATTATGTCCTCTTTTGGAAGGATGCATGAAGGCATGGGTCACATATTTTCTAAGATGAAATCAACATAATAATTCCTCATATGAAATATGAGGTGGTTTACAAATGAACTATAAATGGAAGTTCCAGGATGCAATATGTGAAGAAAGTAAGGAAAGATTATGAAAAATGCAACTAGGAAGAAGGAAATCAACATCCAAGAACTAAATTTTTTTACTATGATATCTCTATGGGAAAGATATGAAGATTCTGATGAAGTTTGAAAAAGAAATACACCCTTGACATTGTATATATTTTTGGAGATGTGTCAATATGTATGTTGGATGTTGATGCAAACAAGAAGATTTCATGATGAAAGACCATCACAAAGGTACTATTGATTTAATGTCATTTTTCTAATTTTTGAACAATATTGGATGGGCTATTGTAGGGATTCCAAGGCAAGAGCTATATATGTCTTCTAGAACTAATTTTCATGTGGTAATATGAAAGGTCCTTAAGGAAACATGAAATGAAGAAGGTAGCAAGGCATGAAAGAAGGCCAAATATCGACTAATGGGTCACTTTCTGATGAAAAGAAGGATGACATGACTGACATAATTCATGAATGAAAGTGATGGATGGTATGTTCCCTACGAGAAGTACCAAAAGGATTTCGACTCCATAACAAATAATAAATTCATGACATCGAAAGGATTACTACAAGAAGTTGTTTGTACCATGATATCCACCAAAAGAGATGTTGGAATCAAGTCGATAGTCGAGAGGGAGCTTGGTCAATTCCCTGATTAAGAGGGAGCTTAGGTGAGTTCCTTTTATAAAAATGGGTGCATTCCTTCATTGGAATGGGTGTGTCCTCCCTAGTTAAGAGGGAGAGATAGGCACATCATTCTTGTCTTCACTTTGGAAGATAGAATGGAGGATTGGGTAAACATAGGGCATCCGATACTCTTTGAGGATGTGGTGGAGAATCTAAGATAAGAGTAATCGTAGAGGACCGATATTCTTTGACTGGGAATCCAAGATGAGAATAGTCATGGTGGAACATACTCCGAGTGAACTCAGGTGGGGTATGTTTTGAGAGAGACAATGATGAGGGTGCCTATAAATCACTGGGGTCGCCATCATTATGCTCTGATCTTTTGGAGAGATAGAGTTTTCAGTCAAGGCCTTGCTATGTGACAATGTTGGATGTTATGATGTAATAAAGATGGGTTACTAATCTAACTCTTCATATGAAAATTCTTCATATTGAGAATGTCCAAGTATATTGTATGAATTATAAATACCCCCTAGTTAAGAGGAAGTGTTGAAATATGTAACTAGTTTCCATATTCATAATGACATGTGTAATTATGATTTTATGTAATTAATGAAAAGAAGAAAAATAAAATTATTTTTTTACGCTGGAGGCATGGGTTTTGTTAGCACTGGAATCAACGCTTGGACTACATCAAGCACTTAACCAGACACATCCTAAGCTCTAAGGCAATTTAATGATTTGGATTATAAGATTGGTAGGTGGTTTAAACCCTCAATCACTGAAAAGGGATATCATTCAAGTTCAATGTCACACTAATGAGGGTATTGAGTCTTGATGTGGTAGCAAAATTGTAAGTTTGTAGCCTATGGAGAGAAGAGAGTGTGAAGTAGAAGAAGAGATAGTGGGTCTGTAAGGCAGAAATCCACTGCTTTTGGGTGAAAAGAAACACAAAGTACAGTTTGACAGTATTTCAATAAGAGAAGGCTATATCTAGACTTACAATAATCTTATTGAAATATCATGAAAAATGACTATCATAAGTGATGCTCTTTTAAACTTTTATTATGCATATTTTATCAAGAAAGCTCACTGTATGAGACTGATAAACTTTGACAAAATACATAAGCATATCAAGGAACTGATAAAAACATACAACAACATCTGAGATTACAAACTACAACTGAAGAAAATGAGATATGGAAACACATGTGAAAATTAACAATACACACATCAAGTAGGTAATAAGTCCTCAAAAGTTTCTTCTGATTTCATTCACTGAAAAGTTCACTGATCATATGAGAAAAATATTCTAAAACCACGAACCTTTTCTTCATAGAGTTTTGTCACAAATATACAAAAAACATTTTACTGACATCTCCACAAAAGTTCTGAATCTGTTCAAAAACGTTATTACAATCTCATACAAAAGATGAGGCTTATCTTTACACTTTAATACAAAGTGCTATAACATAAATAAAGTAAAAAACTTGATGGCTAGCAATTCTAAGTGGCTGAATGATGTGGAAATCTGTTGGAAGACTTCTCCTCTGTTTTGGTGCAACCACCTCCATGAAAAGTGTAAACAGCAGTGAAAGTGACATGTGGTTGTTTTCCCCAAAAAGTGCAAAACAGAACCCTGAAATTTAGGAGGGGGATTGATCATTAACACCTGGCAACATCTATCATAACTGAATTTTCCTCCACTTCACCTGCTTTGATGTCACCATTATGATAATAAACCAAAAAGCAGCTCTTTTTCATCATATACTAATATTCGAAAATAATAGCTACCTCTGTTGAAAAAGTAGTTATATCCAAAAACATAGAGAATTAACCCAAAATGAAAATTTTCTTCAAAGGAAACCTTGTTCCTTCATTCTTCAAAGGTCGAAAATAGAGGCAAAAATCTTGATGGCCTCAGCTTTAGTCACTCTCTTCTCTGACCTCTTCCTCTGTGTTTGACTATTTGGTTGATTCTTTTTATTTTTGGTTTTATCTTCTGGACTATCATCAATATTAATAATATCATCTCACAATGCAGGAATAGAAATCAACTTGTTGGTTAGTCTGAGTTTATTTTCTCCGGATGTAGGGATTTGGAATGAACTTAGACCTTTTACCTCCATGCATATACCTGCTAGATTCTCCTTCCTCATATTCTGATTCTGCATATTCAGTGTCACTGTTATCTTCATAAGAGGAGTATGAATGTACCATATTAGTCTTCCTCTTCTTGACTGAAGATCCAATAGAGGATACTAGTTGAGCTAAAGTAGGCTCTTCCTCTATGATAACCTCTAATATATTATCTTTTCCTTTCTTAAGAGATAGCAAAACCTCTGAGAGAGTGGATTTTGTGAGTGAAGTACCGCTTCTTGGTTGAGTTTGCTGAGTTGTTTTAGAAATATGGCTTGATCACTTCAAAGCAGGCTTAGAAGTTAAAAATCCAGGGTTGACTTCCTCTGGAGGAAAATCAGGCTTGGAAGTTAGAAATATAGGGTTGACTTCCTCTATAATTTCTTCTGCCATGATGATATTTTTCCTAGGTTTGCCTCTTGAAGAGGAAGTTGTATTCTCCCTATCTTTTAACACAGAATTATTAGGAGGGATAGTATTTTTATGCTTCAATTTCTTCTTATATTCCTCCATGAATGACCTTAAGGTCCGAGGTTCCCTAAGTGAACTACTCACTGGTGAAATGTTAACATGGGCTTCATTGACTCGTTGTGTTGTTGGCATAGGTGTAGGGTCTCCAACTTTCTTAGTCGAGCTTCTAGTTTACCTTCTGATTGACATGGAGGGAGATTCAACTTGGAAGAAAGTTGATGAATGGATAGGGTTTGGATGTGAACCGTTTGATACAGGAGTTGCACTAGTTTGTTCATGAATATCTCATTTCTTGGGCCTCCCTACCCTTCTCCGGGAGTCTATATTACCAAACCCTTCCTCTTTCAGGAACTTATCCTAGTTGTTCCTCTTATTTTTAAGGTGGTATAAAATCAAAATTTTAATTAGACCCCTATGATATAGGTTGTGCAAAGGATAGTTAGGGATATTATTCAGTTTTCAGGACATTTTGAGAAAGGACTTGTATAGAAAATAGGGCAAGTTCATAAGTTTATCACTTGAAATATGAGCAAGAAATATCATTTGATAATGGTGGACTAAGGAGAGCCTACCCTCACATGTAATGTTGCATTGAACAGTGGTGATCACATGTTTCCATTCAGCCTTAAAATAGGAAATATCTGTAGTCGGATTCCATTTAACATTGACATGTTCAAGTTTAAGGTAGAGACTTACTTCTATGGGCAATGTTTTATTCTTGAACCAGCGTTCACCAGTGGCAGAGGTTTGAGTAGCACATGTTATGATGGCTTCAGAGATCTTGAAAGTCTTGCTCCCCAGCTTGATCTTCTCTCCATCAAAGATCTCGGCAAAGGTTTGAGTTAAAGCCACATTTTCTCCAGAAAACTTTTGTAAAAACCTATACAGGCAGCTGACTTAAATTGAGGTTTGTCCCTAGCATCAATGAACCTCGTGTTTGTTGGTTTGGACCTGTTTACATTCCCACCTTTTCCCATACTTTCAACAGCTAGGCTCCTTCAAAACACACATATTTTCAATCCTGGAGGCAAAACCCTACACGGAGCCTTGTTTTCTTGCCTTTAAATGCTAAATTGTTCGCTAGAAGAAGTGACTTTTGTTAGTTGTATATTTCAGAGAGAACCTCGGTCAAGTGAACACTAAACTCAACCCTCTGATTTCGCGCCTCTAATCATGGTATGGATTAATGGCATGATTTGAAATCATTCAAATACGAGCACCAAGTCACCCATAACTCATAACACTCCACAACATCATTTAATCATTGATATATTTTACCATGATCTATGCTTAATTTTAGTAGGGTAGCTATAGGTTAGCTGCATTGATAACACAACCATTCATCTAAAATAATTCTCCTAAGTCAAAAAGTAATTAATCTTGTTCAAAAGAATAGCCATGCTTATGACATAGGAGGTCTTCAATCATCTACAAACAAGAATGATCTTTTCTCTAGAAATCTTCTTTGCAACTCCTTATACCTGAGAAATAGCTGACTTTACCTTTGTATTGCAATATAACCAAATTTCAGCGAAATAGCTACACTTTTCACTGTGTTGCCAATGGAAACAGGTTCCTGAAGAAAGAGCGGCTCTTTTCATTGTGTAAGTAATATGACCTTCAATTTGAAGAAATAGTTGCCCTCCATTATATCACTGTGTTAAAAATGAAACTTAAACAGAGGTAGCTGTTATCCCGGGAAGAGCAGTTGTAATTTTATAACCAAAATTACCAACAACCTTCGACACTAACCTAAGTTAAAATAGTGGTTTTAACTTCTTTTATGAACCTAAAACACTAATACCTACCTATTAACTTAAAAGTATTTTGGTTTTGGGACTCTTTTTTTACCTTTGTTGAAAATGACTCATACTTCGACATAGGATAGGTCATAAGAAAATTTTGAAAATAGTGATACAATGGTGATCACACTATTAACATTTACAGTGCTAACAGTGACTCCTATTGGGGATGAAGTCCTCCCTGTGAGGCTTCAAGGACTGTAGACTCAGTATCTTAAAACTTTCAAAATTCAAAAGACTTCCTGGAAATTATGGCTAGGACTGACCTTTGACTGACTGGACTCGATACTAACCATATATACAAACACAAGTACCATTGGGCATGGAGTTTTATTGACACATCACACAGAATATTTACAATGAAATTACTCAACTGACTTATTCAACAAAGAACTTTTTAAGAAAATGACCATTAACTGGACCTCTAGTCAATTGATCATCATCTGGATTCTTGAGCAGAAAAGTATTGTTTTCCAAAACTTGAGCTATTCTAAATGGTACAAACCATAAATTTTCAAACTTACCATGTTTTCCATGGTCTTCCCTCCTGACATCCCGGCGCAGCACCAAATCATTCTCCTGAAATAATTGCTAATTTTCTCTTTTGTCAAAAAAAAAATTTACATTAGTCTGATATTTTTGTACTTTTCTCATCTGTGATTCTCTGGTTTGATGTGCCTCTATCAGCTACAATATTCTCCTTTGAATTGGATTTTCATCAACAACTTCATCTTGCAGAAACTTCATAACAGGAAGAGTTAATTGCAATGGCATTACAGCATCAGTACCATATACAAGCTAAAAGGGAGACATTCCAATTGATTTTTTGCCACTCACCCTGTCTGCCCAAAGAGCATGCATCAGCTGAGTGTCCCAATTTCTCTTATTTTTAGGTAACATCTTCTTAATGATCCTCACCAAGATTTTATTGGATGACTCAGCTAATCCATTACCTTGAGGGTAATAAGGTGTGGAATGAGTCAATTCAATACCATATTGCTAACAGAAGTTATGTATCCTAATGGACTTAAAAGCCATTGCATTATCAGTCACTAAATTTTGTGGACAACCAAATCTAGCCATATTTTTTTCCCACGGGAATTTGATTATTATTGTATCAGTGGAATTCCTAGTTGGAACAACTTCAATCCATTTAGTGAAATAGTCTGTAGCTATAAGAATCCATCTATGTTGTCCTGATGAAGGTGGATTAATTTCGCCGATGAATTTTAATCCTCACTGCTGGAAAGGAGCATCTGCTGAAATAGGAATAAGAGGTAATGGAAGCAACTTCTATTTACCAACAAACTTTTGACATTCGACACAAGCCCTGACTTAGGAAAAACATCAGAGAAAAGAGTTGGCCAACAATATCCAACTCTTAAGATTTTTTTTGTAGTGGCTTTCCAATACAAATGTCCTCCACACACTCCTGCATGTATCTCTTTCATTATCTTTTGTGACTCGGCTTCATTTACACATCTTAATAAGACTCCCACAGGGTATTTCCAGTAAATATGGTCTTCCAAAATGAAATACTTAACAACCTTTAATTTAAAAGCTCTCCTTTTTTACTTCTCCATTTCAGGGGGATAGTTGAAATTTAACAAAAAGTATAATATACCCTTATACCAATATGAATGAAATATTTCAGGATAATCAGAAATACCTTCTCTATATTTTACTTCAGCTGCCTCCATATTCAAATTTAGATCCTTGCAGATAGATTTAGCCATCAAGCGAGCCAAGCCTTGTATTTTTATCAATTTAGAAGGTCTGATCTCAATATCAAATTCCGGAATTTTGGTCAGCCATCTTCCCCTCCTGCCATCTGCGTCTGGTTGCAACAATACATCTTTGATAGTGATATTTGGCACAAAAGAAACAATTTTTTAATGTAACACATAAACTCGAAAAGACTTTAAAGCCTTAACTAGTGCATAAGCTTGTTTTTCAGTCAAGCTGTACTTTAATTCAACATCTCTTAAAGAATGACTAGAAAATGAAATAGGCTATTCTAAACCTTCTTTGTTATTTTGTAACAAGACAACTACAATTGTTTCTTTTGAAGCATACCAAAAAATCAGAAAATCTTTTTCAAAATCGAAACTAATTAAAACTGGAGCTTCAGTCAAAGCAGACTTGATTGCTGAAAAATAATGTTTTGCTTCATCTCACCACTTGAATTCAACATCTTTCTTCAACAAGACATTTATATGTTTGATCAGCTCTGCAAAGTTAGGAACAAAGTGCCTCAGGAAATTGATTTTCCCCAAAAATGACTACAATTCTTTTTTATTCCTTGGCAAACCAATCTTCTGAATAGCTTCTACTCTCCCTGGATCAATGCAGATACCACTTTCTGTCACAATATGTCCCAATAATTTCCCTTCTTGAATAGCAAAGGATAACTTCTTTGGGTTCAAGGACAAACCATATTTTTTGCATTTGTCAAAAACTTGTTTCAAATGTTTCAAGTGATCTTCATCAGATCTTGAATAAACTGTAATGTCATCCAAGTAGATGACTACAAATCTGTATTTTTCTCCCGCAAATACAATATCCATTGCCCGCTGAAATGTTGCATCTGCATTCATTAGACCAAATGGAATTTTTTTTTACATGAATGTCCCCCAGGGTGTGGTAAATGATGTCTTTTCTTTGTATTTTCTATCAACTGAAATATGATTATAGCCTGAAAATCCATCTATCATTGACAATCTTTTAGATCCTACAATGTTCTACAAAATATCATCCATCTTGGGTAATGGATAGTTATCCTTCAAATAACACCGGCTCATATTGCAAAAATTGACACAAATTCTTATCTCGCCATTCTTTTTCTGAACCGGGACTATATTAGCTACCCAATTAGAAAATCTCAAAGGCAGAATTATTTTTGCTTCCCATGATTTTCTTATTTATTTCTCAATGATAGGGAGTAGCATGGGATTGATATGCCTAATTTTTTGTGCTACAGGCTTTGCATTTTCTTTCAAAGGAATTTTGTGCTCCATTATACCTCTATCATAAGTTTTCAGCTCACTATAGGACCATGCAAAAATATCTGCATATTGTTTCAACAGCTTGATATATTTTGTTCTAGTTTCAAGAGAAATAAATTTAGAAACTTTAACTAATTTTGGTTGATCTTTTGCACCGATATTACAGTCAATTGTACTCTCTCCATCAACTTTATTTTTAGGCTTCAAAAAGACATCATTATTATCAAACTATCTTTCTAAAGGAACTAGGCCTTTAGGAATATAGTTAGTTTTTAGATCTATAATGTCCTTCCCAACCATGGTTTTATTTAAAGACTTACTATTTTACAATGTCCTGCTCATCATCAATTTGAATTTCTACAAACTATTCAACACACACTAAAAATTTCTGAATTTCCTTGTCATCCTCTAATACTTGCCAATGTTTGATTTTATCAGGAATAAGAGGTCTATTTTTAATTTGAAAATCATATGCTACCTTAACATCAAGAGGAACTTTGAAATTACTAACAGCAATAGCTAGTGAATTAGCCATTTGATTTTCCTCTCTAGTGACAAAATTCACTTTAAATGCTGAAAAATAATGCTCAATCAAGTCCCATACTTCATTCTTATAATTCTTCAATTTGGAATTTTTCACTTGGTAGTTGTTTCTCACCCACCTTATCACCAATTCTGAATCACCAAAAGCAACTAGTTTCTCAGCTCCCAAGTCTTTCGATGCCCTCATACCCAGCACAAACGCCTCATATTCAACAGTGTTATTAGTGGTGGAAAATTGTTGTTTATATGATATAGTTAACCTTTGCTGAGTGGGAGAAATGAGCACTACACCAGCTCCCGATCCTTCCCTTGATGAGGCTCCATCAAAGTACAATTTCCAGATCTGTCCTCCCTCTAAATGCTGCTCATTTGTACCTTGGAAATGTTTTTTTTCACTAATTTCATGCTGGAAATTGTTATATCAACAGCAAGGTGTAATATGGACGACCCTAATTCCTTCTCTTCAGCATATATAGGATGATTTGAAGGATTATATTGATCACTAATTATGTAGGCCATTTGGGTTTCCCTATACAACCTTCTGAATTCCCCTCCAAACATTGGGATTGTGGCATATGACATATCCATCTAATGGGTGCCTCCCAATTTTTTAGAACATGATATGGAAAGCAGCATCCCAAATCTAGAAGGTATGTCTGCAACTACGATGTCCATTACTAAGATTTTCATTGGAAGTTGGGTAAGAGAAACAACCAAGTCCTTAATCACTTCCTAAACACTTGAATTTTTTGGAATCAAAGGTGTATAAGTCATGGTATTGTTTGGTCATTTCTAATCCTAAGTCATCCATCACTTTCTTTGGCATTAGATTGTGACAAGCCCGGAATCTAATAGAAAATTATGCAGCAATTTGTTATGTATATTGAGTGAGAGGTAGAAAGGTGGTGAATTATCATCATTTTGATCTTGGACATGGCAGCCTAAATAAATAGTAGGATGTTCATCCTCAAGATTAACTGAATAAAGAGCGAGGGGTGGATGTAACAGACTATTGAAAGACTCTTTGTATGCTGATTTTTTCAAAAATTCCAGAAGTGGGACAGGAATTTTAATTTTATTCATTTCTAATTTGAAACTGAAATAAATTAGAGTTGATTCTTTAATTTCTGCATAAATTTTGATAATTGGGGCAAAATTTTGAGGTGGAGGAACATCACTGACTTTGGCCTTCTGTTTGGCAACATGTTTGTCAAAATCTGATTTTTGTTGAGGTTGTTGAACAGGACCCTTAGACCTCAAAGGATAATTTCAGTTTTGAAATTCTTGTTGTTTTTTATCATTTTGTGCATAAATTTTGGGATTCTCATCATCTGAAAAAAAATATATCCTTGAATGATCTTCATATTATTTCAAAGTCAAACAATTTGTCTCCTACAAGGTTTATTTCTTCATTTTATTCATCATGTTCTTACTTCTCTTCTTCAACCAAATTATTCAAAGGAGGCTGAATATTTTGATCATCAGCATTCCTCCTTGGGCGTTGTAGGATTTGTTGAGGTTGAAAAGGCCTTCTGAAGGGGGCCTGATTTCTATTGGCTTCATTTTGATTGGCTCTAACAGCTGGTTTGTTTTCTAACTCCAATTTTGTCATTTTTTAGGCTATTTCCTTGATCAAATTGGACATTTGATCAATATTTTCTTCGGCTGTAAGAGTTTTGGAAGAAGAAGGTTTTTCTTCTTTCATTTTCTTTGTCTTTTGGTGCTTTCTCTTCCTCCATTTTCAATTTATTTGAAGCCATAAGATTAGACTGCACTCCAATTGCAGCCTCTTGCATATCCATCAATGTTTGTGCTTTCTCAGCGCTCAACCATAAAGCAAACTCATAATCTAAAGCATTGGCAAAAGTTATCATAGCAGTAGTCTCAGGAGGCTTAATTTCTTCAGGAATTTTCTGATAAATTTGATTAAACCTCTTTGTAAAGTCAGCCAATGACTCATCTGTCTTCTTTTTCAGAGTTCCAAACTCTATAAGATAGTACACATAGTCTTTCCTATCACCCCATTGCTTCACAAATACTTCCTCCAATTCATCTATTCTTGTTATTGAGTTTGGTGGCAGAGTTCTAAACCATTTACGAGCTTCTCCATCCAATCTCTGAACAAAGAGTCTTGACCAGACATCTTCATGTTCAATGTTCTGGTTATTAGCATAACTATAGAAGGCAACCAAATTTTCCTCAGCAGAAACTCCTTCTCCCTCCCCGGTGTATTTTGGAAGATATTTCAGGTAATCCCCTTGAGGAAGAGGATGCAAAGATTGAGGAAGAGCAAAAGGTGCATATCTTGCAGCCACTATCTATTGCTTCCTTGTAAGGGTAGGTTGAGTCAAGGGTTGTTGATGTACAGTTGATGGATGACTGGTTGATGTAGCTGTTTGGGAATTAGGAATTATAATTTGCGGATTTTGAATCTGATTTGGGACAGCAGAAAATTGAAATTCTTGGGCTGATTCTTCAATTTTTGGGACTGAAAATAGTGGATTTTCAAAGAGATGAACAAAGGAGGTATTGACTTCACCTTCTACAGAAGAATCAGATTCAAATGTTGTCTCTTGATGGGATGTGGTAAATTCAACTTTATTTTGCTGAGCTAGGAAGTCAGATAAGTTGAAAGTGAGGCCTTCAGGAACACTCCTGGTGGATGAGAAGAGGATGACCCAACAGATGAATTTTGAGACAAAGGAAAATACTCTTGTTGAGGGGTAATAAAATACTGATATTCAAGATGATTTTGAAGGAAATTTAAAATGGTTATAAAATCTTCTTTAGTTAAAACATCCCTATCAAGAAAAGGTGCAATTGCCAATACTTGTTCTAACTCCCCTTCAGTCAGCACAAACTCTTTTGATTCCTTATTGACACTTAAAGCCGCTGTTTTTTCCTCTTTGAATGGAATATTACTTATTTCAGATTTACTAAATGATGAGTGAGGAAAAATTTCAACTGAGCCTAGGTTAACACCATCTACTTTATTATCTAAGGAAGCAGTTTCAACTTGAGATTTTTTAACATAATCTTTTGAAACTAAAATTTCTTTTGATTCTAAAGTAGATGAAGGTATCTTTTGCTTTGGAATGTACTTTTTGTGTACCTTCTTCACTGACTGAGATGTGGCTTCAACTGATCTTTGTTTTCCTTTTGCATCATTAATGATCTTCTCTGGGTCAGAAACTAGAGTCACAGTAGGTGATCTCTAATTTCTCCTTGTAGTAGGAGGCCTTGAAACCCCTCTTCCTCTTTGTGGAGTCGCCAGGTGAATCAATTTGCAGTCTTATTTAAGTTGCCAATTATTATTCACCATCAAGAATTTATTATCAACAATTCAAAACAAGAGACTCGGGAGAATACTTCGTTTCAAGGCCTTCGCCTCCGGGCAGACGCACCAAAAGATGTTAGCGCTGGAATTAGCACTTAGATTGCATCAAGTGCCTCACTAGACACATTCTAAGCTCTAAGGAAATTTAATGATTTGGATTATAAGATTGGTAGGTGGTTTAAACCCTCAATCATTGAAAAGGGATTTCATTCAAGTTCACTGTCACACTAATAAGGGTATTGAGTCTTGATGTGGTAGCAAAAAGGTAAGTTTGTAGCCTATGGAAAGAAGAGAGTGTGAAGTAGAAGAAGAGATAGTAGGTTTGCAAGGCAGAAATCCACTGCTTTTGGGTGAAAAGTAACACAAAGTACAATTTGGCAGTGTTTCAATAAGAGAAGGCTATATCTAGACTTACAATAATCTTACTGAATATCATGAAAAGTGACTGTCATAAGTGATGTTATTTTAAACTTTCATTATGCATATTTTATCAAGAAAGCTCACTATATGAGACTGATAAAAATTTACAAAATACATAAGCATATCAAGAGACTGATAAAAACATACAACAACATCTGAGATACAAACTGCAACTGAAGAAAATGAGATGTGGAAACACATGTGAAAATTAACAATACACACATCAAGTAGGTAATAAGTCCTCAAAAGTTTCTTCTGATTTCATTCACTGAAAAGTTCACTGATGATATGAGCAAAATATTCTAAAACCATGAACCTTTTCTTCATAGAGTTTTGTCTCATATATACAAAAAACATTATACTGACATCGCCACAAAAGGTGTGAATCTGTTCAAAAAAGTTATTACAATCTCATACAAAAGATGAGGCTTATCTTTAAACTTTAATACAAAGTGCTATAACATAAATAAAGTAAACAACATGATGGCTAGCAATTCAAAGTTGTTGAATGATGTGGAAATCTATTGAAAGACTGTTCCTCTATTCTGGTGCAACCACCTCCACAAAAAGTGTAAACAACAGTTAAAGTGACATGTGGTTGTTTTCCCTAAAAAGTGAAATTAGAACCCTAAAATTTAGGAGGGGGCTTGATCATTGACACCTGGCAGCATCTATCATAACTGAATTCTCCACCACTTCACCTGCTTTGATGTCACCATTATTATAATAAACCAAAAAGCAGCTCCTTTTCATCATATACTAATATTTGAAAATAATAGCTACCTCTGTTGAAAAAGTAGCTATATCCGAAAACATGGAGAATTAGCCCAAAAATGAAAAGTTTCTTTGGCCGAGTCTTATTCTTTTGGGTTTTATCTTATGGACTATCATCAATATTAATAATATCATCTCTTAATGCAATATTAGCAATCAACTTGATGGTTAGTCTAAGTTTATTTTTGGGCATGGTATGAGGTCCCTAGATGTAGGGATTTGGAATGAACTTAGACCTTTTACCTCCATGAATGAACCTGCTAGATTCTCCTTCCTCATACTCTGATTCTGCATATTCAGTGTCACTCCTATCCTCATAAGAGGAGTATGAATGTATCATAGTCTTCTTCCTCTTCCTGACTGAAGAGCCAATAGAGGAGACTAGTTGAGCTAAAGTAGGCTCTTCCTCTATGATAGTCTCTGATATTTTATTTTTGCCTTTCTTAAGAGATAGCAAAACCTGTGAGAGAGTGGATTTTGTGAGTGA
Organism: Pinus albicaulis; assembly: GCA_034641835.2. Classification (NCBI taxonomy): domain Eukaryota; kingdom Viridiplantae; phylum Streptophyta; class Pinopsida; order Pinales; family Pinaceae; genus Pinus; species Pinus albicaulis. Next base: position 871,007,816 of record CM076577.1, on the reverse strand, counting down.
AGTATCACTGCTTGGTTGAGTTTGTTGAGTTGTTTTAGAAACATGGCTTGATCTCTTTGCTCCTAGGTTGACTTCCTCTGGAGGCAAAGAAGGCTTAGAAGTTAAAACTCTCGGGTTGACTTCCTTTGGAGGCAAAGCAGACTTAGAAGTTAGAACTCCAGGGTTGACTTCCTCTAGAAGTTCTTTTGCCATGATGAGGTTTTTCCTAGGTTTTCCTCTTGAAGAGGAAGTTGTATGCTCCCTATATTTTGACACAGAATTATTAGGAGGGATAGTATTTTTCTACTTCAATTTCTTTTTATATTCCTCCATGAATGACCTTAAGGTCTGAGGTTCCCTAGGTGAACTTCTCACTGGTGAACTGCTAACATGGGCTTCATTGACTAGTTGTGTTGTTGGCATAGGTGTAGGGTCTCCAACTTTATTAGTCGAGCTTCTAGTTTGCCTTTTGATTGACATGGAGGGAGAGTCAACTTGGAAGAAATTTGATGAATGGATAGGGTTTGGTTGTGAACTGTTTGAGACAGGAGATGCACTAGTTTGTTCACGAGTATCTCGTTTCTTGGGTCCCCCTACCCTTCTCCTGGAATTTATACTACCAAACCCTTCCTCTGTCAAGAACTTATCCCAGGTGGACCTCTTGTTTTTAAGGGGGTAGAAAATCAAAATTTTAATTAAACCCCTATGATATAGGTTGTGCAAAGGATAGTTAGGGATCTTCTGCAGTTTTAAGGACATCTTGAGTAAGGACTTGTATAGGAAATAGGGCAAGTTCATAGGTTTATCACCTGAAATATGAGCAAGAAATCTCATTTGATAATGGTGGACAGAGGAGAACCTACCCTCACATGTAATGTAGGGTTGAACAGTGGTGATCACATGTTTCCATTCAGCCTGAAAACATGAAATATGTGTAGTCGGATCCCATTTAACATTGACATGTTTAGGTTTAAGGTCGAGACTTACTTCTGTGGGCAGTGTTTTATTCTTGAACCAACGGTCACTAATGGCAGAGATTTGAGTAGCACGGGCTATGATGGCTTCAGAGATCTTGAAAGTCTTGCTCCTCAGCTTGACCTTCTCTTCATCAAAGCTCTTGGCAAAGGCCTGAGCTAAAGCCACATTTTCTCCAGAAAACTTTTGTAAAAACCTATACTAGCTAGCTGACTTAAATTAAGGTTTGGCCTTAACATCAATGAACCCGGTGTTTGTTGGTTCAGACCTGTTTACATTCCCACCTTTTCCCATAAATTCAGCAGCTAGGCTCCTTCAAAATACACGGATGTTCAATCCTGGAGGCAAAACCCTACACGGAGCCTTGTTTTCCTACCTTGAAATGCTAAATTGTTTGCTGGAAGAAGTGACTTCTGTTAGTTGTAGCTTGCACAGAGAAACTCGGTCAAGTGAACACTAAACTCAACCCTCTGATTTCGTGCCTCTAATCATGGTATGGAGTAATGGCGCGATTTGAAATCATTCAAATACGGGCGCCAAGTCACCCATAACTCATAACACTCCACAACACTCCATAGCATCATTTAATAATTGATATCTTGTACCAAGATTTCCGCTTAATTTTAGTAGGGTAGCTATAGGTTAGCTACATTGATAACATAACCATTCATCTAGAATAATTCTCCTTATTCAAAAAATAATTAATCTTGTTAAAAAGAATAATCATGCTTATGACATAGGAGGTCTTCAATCATCTATACCAGGAATGATCTTTTCTCTGGAAATCTTCTTTGCAGCTCCTTATGCCTGAGAAATAGCTGCCTTTACGTCTGTATTGCAATATAACCAAATTTCAACGAAATAGTTGCACTTTTCACTGTGTTGCCAATGGAAACAGGTTCCTGAAGAAATAGCGGCTCTTTTCACTGTGTAAGTAATGTGACCTTCAATTTGGAGAAATAGCTGCCCTCCATTATATCATTGTGTTAATAATGAAACTTAAACAGAGGTAGCTATTATCTCGGGAAGAGCAGCGGTAATTTTATTACCAAAATAACCAGCAGCCTTCAACACTAACCTAAGTTAAAACAGTAGTTTTAACTTCTTTTATGAACCTAAGACACTAATATCTACCTATAAACTTAAAATTATTTTGGTTTTGAGACTCTTTTTTGACCTTTATTGAAAATGACTCAAACTTCGACATAGGCTAGGTCATAAGAAAATTTTTAAAACAGTGACACAATGGCGATCACACTATTAACATTTACAGTGCTAACAGGTTTCATGCTCAAGGAATTTTATTTATAGATGAAGCTTTCATTGTGAGCTATTAGGTTTGTTCATTAAGTCATAAAGCCAATTGAGTCAATGTCATGTATTGAAGACCCATTTGGGCATGTTAAATATTGTAAAAAGAGAATTTATTAGAGTCATAAATCCTCCAAGGCCTTGTCACAAGTAACTCATCATGTCGGCCTTCAAAAGGAGATGAAGATCATTTGAGAAGGGTATGTCGGCCTACAAACTTGCACAAGTCGGCTTATTTCATGGGAAAACTACTATATAAAGGAGGACTCGACCTCATTTGAAGATCATACATTCAAGGATCTGAAATCAAAGAAGAAGTGTGAGAATCACAAGTGTAGAAGCCTCTCGTCAAGCGAAGAAGTAAAGAGAAGAAGCTGAAGTGATTGTGATTTTTTTAGGGATAATACCTCTCACACATGTGAGGAAGTCTAGCATCAGAGTCAACTTAGTAAGCCAGATCAAGGAAGAAACAAAGACATCTATCAAGTTGAATCGCTGCAAATAGGGTTTCTGAAGAGGCCGAGAATTACAAGCTTGTGGTAATAGGCCAAAATATGAACAAGGAATCGATATCAATGGTGGAACAATCAAGTTAACTCACGTTGACTCAAGGAAGAAGAATTGCTTCAAGAAAGGCTTGTGACTTGGTCTTGGAGAGGTTGTTAGCTCAAGGGTCTTGGTCTTGGAATTCGTCGCTTGAAGATTCTATAAGAAGAAGAATTCGTTTGCGTTTTCCTCTCAAATTGGAGAGGTTTTGGCCCTGGATGATCGCCTACATCTTGTGTCCTTTGTCTCATTGTTCTTTATGATTCAGTAGTTGTTTGATGAAGAATACATAATAATAATCAAATCAAGAAGAACCTAATTAAGAAAAGTAAAACGAGTTCACAAGTAATTATCATCGCTAGAGAAATCACCTCTTGTATTTGCCCTAGATTTCTCAGCAAGAGCAATTTGGACTACGTTTTGTATTATATTTTGTAATGTAATTCTTATAAATAGCTTTTATTTATTTAAGAAATGCAAAATGATAATAACTACATTATAGAATTGGTTCTTTTTACATAAGGGAATGAACGTACTTAAAAGCATAGTAGCAAGATTCAAATACAACTCAATACACGAAAAATGCACTATCAAAAAATCTAATACGACTTCAATATGAAAGGATATGGGTATCAAAGACATGACGTATGTTATTTAAGATAGTCAAAAGTACTTCAACCATACCATATGAGGAATCAATGATATTAGAGTTGAACTGGTAGACCCCTTGAATTGACAACTGGTTAGAACTGGATTGGAACTGATAAAAAAACCATACCAAAATATTGGTCGACCAAAGAATACATAAATTATTCAAATTTTAAAGGAAAAATATGCACATCCATATGAATCCAGATCATTTATACACAAATATGTAAAAGTTCATATTTATATAACAAGAAAGAGTGGATCATTTACACACAAATATGTAAAAGTTCATATTTATATAACAAGAAAGAGTGCATATAGCCAAAATAGTACTTGGTGCAATACATCTTTTACCAAAAATACATCAATAAAGAAGCTCTAGAAGGAATCTAGTGTCAAAAAAGTCATGCTACAACAAATACCTACATATCATCAATATCATTGAGTAAATTGTGATCCTCATCATTAACATCACCCTCTGAGCATTAAATAAGATAGAAAAAAATTACATTTCAAACCAAGATGTTGTTTAAGTGATTGATACATTTTTACTAGGGTCATGATAGATGGGATCAACAACCAATGCCACTAACATCAAGGTACATCTCTTGATTAAATGTTAGTTTTGTACCTCATATATAACAAAATCCAATGGAAACATTGCAATCCTCTCAATCTTGAGATTATAAAAACTATTAAGTCTGCTGGATTTTGAGTGTGATTTACAATTCTACTTTCTCCAAATGAAATCTAATGAGGTCGGAACCAGTGCCAAACATCCTAAGTGAAATAATAGTAAGTTAAAATTTTAAGTAAAAGTGACATTCTCTTTTATCTTTCATGAAAATGAAAGATAAGAGAGAATGTCATTTCTACTTTTAGAATTTAACATTACCATTAATTGCATAGAAATAGTATGCCCTTGGGCTTGAATAATAGGCTTCCCAACTCAAAAATTATTGGTTTTTTAATAATAATAAAAATTGTGTTTCAAATATCTTTAGCCACATTTTACCAAATTGGTCAATTCAATGAAAAAAAGGTTGATTTCATACCAAATGCATCGGTTCCATTCCAGAACCAGTCAATTCATTATAAACTGACCTTTTCAAGTTCCAGACATTGAATCCAGAACCAGTCAATTCGTTATAAACTGACCTTTTCCAGTTCCAGACATTGAACCAGACCAGTTTGGGGTCAAACAGGTCAGACCAGCAAGTTCTAATCCGGTTCTGATAACATTGTGCATAATGAATGGAAAATTCACCAAATTACCAAATTTGGTGACAACAATCACCAATGCAACCAAATCTTGCTACTATGCTTAAAAGAATATATTTTGTTGTATATTTTTGAATGAATTAGTAATTCAATCTTGCTACTATGCTTAAAAGAATATATGTTGTTATATACTTAAAGAATATATTTTGTTGTATACTTTTGAATGAAATAGTAATTCAAAAAGCTGCTAAGAAAATACAAATTCCTATAAATCATAAATCACAAAAAAATTGCAAAAAAAAATGTTTTGTTAAATACTTTTGGATGAATTTGTAAATATTGAGATTATTGGTTTAGGTAAATATGTTGGCTGGAGTCTTGGTTAGGTTGAAAACAGTGATTCATGTTATTTTTCTTTTCTATAATTTTGTAATAAAAAATTGTGGACAAAGAAGGTAGATACAATTAGAGATGTAAATTGTGTGCAAAGAAGGTAGACACAATTAGAGATTGAGAAAATTTTGTTTTAATTGGGAATCTTCACCAAAAATAGAGCCAAAAAATTATTGAATTACAGAAATAGAAAATTTTGTTTTAATTGGGAATCTTCAACAAAAATAGAGCCACAGCGCAAATGTTTAGCTTTAAAAAATAAAAATAGAAGAGGTTAATTTAGAATTATTATATTCTCAGTAATCATTGACATGATAAAGATATAAGCTAAATTTCAGTAAATTTTGTTCAAGAATTATTATATTCTTAGTAATCACATGATAAAGATACAAGCTTGCCCTATTGAAGGAGCCGATATCGACTGCAAAAATATGATCCAAATGATCACCTTCTGCTGTGAAACCTCAACCATTACTGGTTGATTATTTGATTACAAATTATAAATATGAAAATCTAATAACAATATGTTGTTGCTATATATTATCTACATATTTTCAACATATGTTGAAAATTTAATATTGTCAAATCGTGACAGCATAAAGCAGCTTGAGCACGTTAATGATGAACTATACAAAAATCAAGAGCAAAACATTAACGCTCCAGTTTACTATCCAACCAAGCTATAATATCACTGGCAATCTTATCACGTTCCGGTTCAAATAGCAAATCATGCAAAAGTCCCTCATAAAGCTTTATGGTTTTATGCTTTGAAGCCGCTTGATTGTATAACTCTTGAGATGCATCTGGATCCGTCACAGTGTCAGTTGTTCCATGGAGGACTAAAAAGGGAACGGTTATTCTATTCATATTCTGTTGCAAGAAAGAGCAGATCCGTAGTATCTCCGAGCCGGTTCGGACCCTGATTGGCCCAGTATATACCAGTGGGTCAGAGTATTTAGTAATAAGAGCTTGAGGATCACGAGATACTGCTCCTCCTCTCCTATTTGCAGCAGCAAATTGATACCTTGGTAAAAGAAGAGAAAAAATCGGAGCAATTACCTGCCATAATTCAACCCAGAAATTTATCAAGTATTTTTTATAACCAAATATGAACTTTGCCAAATCTTAAAACTTCTTCAAAAAGTAACTTCGTACCCCAAAAACTGGATGTGCAGGCCTGACTCGTAGTGCTGGAGAAGTAATGACAACTCCTTTTACCATTTTTTCAACATCAGGGTCTAAAGCTGCCTATCAACAGAAAAGTCTTCAGAAAAACCTTAACAAATTTAGCTTCAGTCAATGAATGACAGGATGAAAATAAATTTGTCTTTCACAAGAATTTCAAATTGAATTCCTAATGACATCCTTGGCTCCTTTTTTTAATCATAGGACCCAGTCTATTCTTTTGAAAGACATGCAATAGTTGCAATCATCCAAATCAGACAAACCTCCAAACAGGAGTGGCGTAAATATCACAAGGCAAAGAAGATTACCTTCAAGATAATTGCTCCACCTGTTGAGTGTCCAAATAAAAAGCAAGGGAAGCTTGGGTTCTCCGATTTGACTTTTTCTAGGAATGCCTTCTGTAAGATGCATGCATATATAAAATATAAACTATAAATAGGTCATTATGGCAATGTATTAACCTTTAGCAAAATTGTAGTTATGGCAATGCATTAAGCTTATATATAATTTAGCTATATGTACCGTGTCTGCAATAGCTTGATCAAGAGATGGTACATATCCATGCAATCCGTCACTTCCACCGTGACCTGCAACAACCCCCATATGAGCAATAAGTATCCACTACTAATTGCTGCTCAATGGGGGTAGTATCCCAATGAGGTTCTTAAAACAAATACATCTGTTCCAAATACTATGAACAACCTTCTTTCCAAAGGATAAAAGAAGTGATCTTTAAGTTCAGAATCCAGATAGCTTGAACATTTTTTTAAACACTATAATCACATTACTTGCAATAAAACCAATGTTCCACCAAGACTCCAGGGCAGGGGGTGACGCATAGGGGGGACATGTGGGAGTACCCTAAAATTTTAGGGAAATTTAGGAGAGACGGGAAACATTGGGATATATATATATATATATATATATATATATATATAATGAAAGCATAAATATATTGATCCATACATAATTGAATTAAATAACGATATACATTGATTCATATTCATCGTTCATACTTGTACATACATCATTCATACTCATCATTCATCCATACACCACGAGATTCAATAATTAAATATATTGATCCATATTCATCATTCCAGAATCTACATTGATTTAAAATTAAATTTAGTGTTCATCATTGTAGAATGTAAATTGATTTAAAATTTAAATTCATCATTCATCATTCTAGAATCCAATTGGTACTAAGCAAAATAGACTATAGTAAATAACAATGTTATTGAAAATGAACCAGTGATTGAATCGGAAAACCCTCTAAACCGAGTGTTGATTTGTGGTAGCATTGGATGTGCTCTAAGTTTCAAATTTTGTGGAGAGGCTTAGATACATGTATTCCAGATAACCCAAAAATCATTTGGGGAAATTCCACCCGGAGTTAGTTCTATTTGATAAATTAATTATTTTTAATGTAACCCTAAGTCTAAACTTAAGAAATTAAAATAATTAATGGGTATTAATCTAAATTGCAGGTGTAACTTCTAGAAGAAGACGGGGATCAAGTGAAAATGATCTTAGCCATTGATTAGCTTCTAATCTGGGCCGTTGGATGTCAATTAGAAAATTATTTAAGGAAGCTTGAGGGTCATTTGGAAAACACACCAGACAGATACTCAGTTGCCCAAGTAAGATCGATTTTCCGAAAAGAAGAAATTGATTCAAAGGGAGAGTTGCAGGTGGAGAGGAGAGAGAGGGTATCAGCATCAGTCGGGAGTACAAGAGCTGGTGACGCAGTGCATTAAAGGGACAGGGTAGAAGTAGCAGAGGGACAGCACAGTGCAGTGACGTAGAACTGCGCAGTCCTCACACAGTGCTGACATAGTGGTGATGCAGAGGAGGCAGCAGGGCCTCTCAGGGATCAAGTTCTCATTTATATTTGTGAGAAAATTTTCTCTAGTGTTATCACAGAGATTTCTCTTCATTACTATTGATTGTTCTTTGTACAACAAATCTTTGCTAAAGAATAATAAAACTCTCATCATCTGCTGCATCAGTTTTCCCACATTGGGTTTTTCTGGGGACAATTGTCCAAAAATAATTGTCATTCGTGTGCTTGCATTTCTTTATATCTTGTCTTCATATTTTAATTGTAAAGGCTGCAGTAGAATTTATTTTGATATTTACTGAAGTAATTTTTGTAAATAACTTGTTACTGGAATGACAAGTAGAAGAAATAATATCATTCACTGCAGTTGGATTTCGATTTAGAAATTTTTACACCGAGCACTGGTCAAAACAGGACCAGAATCCATAAAAAAACTGGACGAAAAAACCAGTCAAACAAAAACACCAAAAATATTCAAATTTTAAATAAAAACATATATATTCATGTACATCCATATGAATCCAAACTATTTATACACAAGCAAACCTAAGTCACCTGATACGGGGATACGGGGATTCGATGAATCGGATTCGGGTACGGTGACTCCCGGAACAGGATACTTCTGGGATACGATACGTTATATATTATATTATTAAAAATATATATATATATATATATATATATATATATTTTTTTAAAAATATATATATATATATATATATATATTAATATATTAAAAATTAGATATTTTTTGCACAAATTCATATAAAATTCATTGATTCAAACATAGATACTCATGAGTCATACATGATCATTGATCATTGATACATTGATACACCATACATGATACAATTGTCAAATTTACTCAGAAAGACAAGATTGAAGATAGTAAGACACTGTAGTTTTCTCATTAAGTCATCAGAATCAAAATGTGTTACATAAGTACACTGCCAATGGCAAATAGAAATAGAAAATACAAAAAAACTACAGTCTACAAGACTACAAGCATGAAGCCTCAATGAGTCAGAGTCAATGAGTCATCAATCCTCATCATCATAATCAGCATCACTGTCCTCATCCCGATCATCATGCTCACCACTGCTCTCCTCTGGCTCTGATGCATCCTCCTCCTCTGTCATCTCTGCATCTGCTAGTGTGGAGGATGACGCCTCTACTCCATCATCAAATGTGACGGGCTCTAGCACTGGCGCATTGAGATCCAAGTTGGCCAATGCCAACTCAACACTGTTGTCCAGACCCATATCATCAGGAAAGACATCCCACATCTTTGTCTTTCCCTTCAACCAATCCTCCCTCTGCCTATAGATGAGACGAAGGTTGGTGTGCACATACACCATTGTCTCTGCCCTGGACTGGTCAAGCTTGCTCTTCTTCACACTATACAAATTCCCGTATTTGCTCCAATTCCTCTTGCAACAAGAGGATGAAGTCACCTGAGAGAGGAGCCTCATGGCTAACCGCTGTAGAGGAGGGCTTGTTGCCCCATGAGTTGCCCACCAAAAATAGGGCTTCTTAGCCTCCCTGTCTCGAATCACCTCATAGCCTGCAAATTGCCCAGTGCCAGTGGAAAAATCTGCAAAGGCATCCTCCACCTCATCAAGGGATGCCCTATCTTGAAAAGTCCTCCTGACTGCATCTTTCCTCCCCTGTGAGATTTCACCATCCATGTGAGGAGGGAATCTGCGGGAAGGTCCACCATTCAGCCACTCATGGCTGTAGTATTTTGTAAAGGTGTGCAATTCTTGTCCCATCTGCTGACAAGAATATCATGTATGACGGTGAAGAAGGCCTCAGGTGATGTCTCATACTCTGGGCACTGACTCTGTAAAACAATGGTCCTCACAGACTCAATCATGGAATCCCATCCCTCATAAACCTCTCCTAGGATGGGTTGGTCTATATCTGCAAATCGGAGCAGAGGAGGGCTTGTTGCCCCATGAGTTGCCCACCAAGAATAGGGCTTCTTAGCCCCCCTGTCTCGAATCACATCATAGCCTCCAAATCGCCCAATGCTAGTGGAAAAATCTGCAAAGCCATCCTCCACCTCATCAAGGGATGCCCTATCCTGAAAAATCCTCCTCAATGCATCTTTCCTCCCCTGTGAGATTTCAACATCCATGTGAGGAGGGAATCTGCAGGAAGGTCCACCATTCAGCCACTCATGGCTGTAGTATTTTGGGTTCAAGGAGTGAGCCAAACAATGTAAAGGTGTGCAATTCTTGTCCCATCTGCTAACAAGAATATCCTATATGGCAACTGATGAGAAAAGGCCTCAAGTGATGTCTCATACTAAAGACGCGACTCACAGCAAAACAATGGTCCTCACAATCTCAATCAATCCCCATCCCTCATAAACATATTCATAGGACCAGTTGGTCTCTCATAATGGGACACAGAGTCTCAGCCAGCTCTTGATCTTGGCAACGGATCCGGTAGCGTGTCTCTGCCCCATATCCATCAGGCACTTTTTTTTTTTCTTGGGCGGCATGATGCTTCTCTGGCGTTAAAACTCAGGACAGCGTGGTGGCAGTCTTGACCTCCCTCAACCTCTTCAACATGATGAATAGAAGAGGCAAACCGTCTTATCTGCCGATCTTCAACAATGATAGGTGTTGTACTCTTTGTAGCAGATAGTGAGGGCATTTGTATGGTTTGTTACAAAGTTGCGGATATGTCGTGCATCCTCAATAGTGGCTCCAATCCAAAGCACATCAGAAGCAATAGATTTCGGTGCCAAGTTCAATGAATGGACAATGCAAGGTGTCCAAAATACTTGTGGATATTTTGCTTCCACAATCATGCCAACAGCCTTGCAAACAGGTGCATTATCTGTAATGATTTGCACACAACAATCCACACCTACACTTTCAATAACTTTGAGAAATAACTCACCCATATATTGTGCATCCTTGTACTCTCCAAGTGCATCCACTGCTTTCAAGAAAACTGCACCATTCGTGGATGACACCATGAATTTAATGAGTGGGTGGCATGTTGGATCTGTCCATCCATCAGAAACAATGCTAACCCCAGATGTTGGCCATGCTGATTTAATAGGCTCAAGCATTTTGTCCACCTCTTTCTTTGCCTTTGTCAACAATGTGGTTCTGAGCTTCTCTGACCCAGGAGGCACATACCCTGATGGAGCCCCATGACTAAGAGCTCGACACATCTCAATAAATAGAGGTGATCGTGCAACATTAAAGGATATGAAGTTTTGATAGAAAAAAAATGCAATGGTGAGATCAAGCTCTTCCCTCTTCTCTTTTTGGAAAATCTTGTCCATTGGACCAACTGCAGTTGCCTTTCTCTTTGCTGATTCTCCCCTACTAAAAGTCTCAAAAGGGAACTTGTTGCTACTTTTCCTTAAGAATGGAAGGGGGTCATCATTCTTGTTTTTTTTTTATTTTGCTGCCACATTTGCCTCACCAATACCCTGCTCTTTCTCCAATTCCTTCCTCTTTGGCGATTCAATTGTTGTACAACATTTAATGCCACAACCTGGAATACCCAACAAATGAGCTTTCACACGGAAATATGTGCAAGTGAAAAGGCCATTGCAAAAATTGCATTTCCATGAACAATTTCCTCCTCCTCCCTTTTTTCCTGCCCCTCCCTCTCTTGTCACATATTTCCACAATGGGTATTTGGGGTCAACAATTTGTTTTCCCTGCACATTTGAAGCTGTTGTTGCAGCCCCACTTCCAATGGATGGAATACTTGTGGACCCTGATGAAACAGGGACAGTAGGGGCATCTCCAATGGGGACATTCTTCCCCTTTCTTTGCCCCTGTCTTGCTGCCTTTGATTGAGCCATGAATACTGTAAAAAATAAACAAAAATAACCAAATATATAAAACATATGCACATGCAAACACTAACAACAAACTAAATGCAAAATATAGAGGGACAATGCACTTACCGGATGCTCGAATCTCTTCGAAAGAACTCCCTTTCTCCTTGCTCACACTTGCTCCTTGCTCACACTAGCTCTCCTTCTCACTTCACAAAATGAAATGGGTGAGAAAGAATGAGGAAAAACCTCACTTTATAGAAAAAACAGTGCGTTTTTTTTAACCCGCGGGTCCGGCCATATCCAGTTCATCGGGTACGGCGTATCCGAACGGGGTACGGTTGGGATATGCCGTACCCTGTTCGGATACGCAGTACCCGGTGAATTGGGGTTGAATCCAATACGAATTCATACCAGATATGGGGATTCGCGATTCGTTGCCCCTTTTGGACGAATCCGGTTACTTAGAAGCAAACATTTTCATTTCTATAGAATGTATGGGTGCACAAAACCAAAATAGCACCCAGTGCAATCCATCTCTGAAGCAAAAATACATCAAAAAGCTGGCTCTAGATGACCTCTAACATCTAAAAAAAATCATGCTACAACAAATACCTACATACCATCAAATTCATTACCTATATTGTGATCTTCGTTATCAATATCACCCTTTAAGAATTAAAATAAGATAGAAAAAACGTAGCATTTCAAGTCTAGATTTTGTTTGAGTGATGGGTACATTTTTAGTAGGGTCATGATAGAGGAGTTCGACAACTAATGCCACTAACATCAAAGTACATAGAGGGCTTGGTGCTCTTGATTAAATACTAATTCCATACCTTGACAAAATCCAATGGAAATGTTGCAATCCCCCTGATCTTGAAATCTTGAAAAACTATTGAGTTTATTGAATTTTGAATGAAATCTAAAATTCTACTTTCTCCATATGAAATCCAATGAGATTTGAACCACTCTCAAACATCTTGAGTCATTTCATGGTAATGTTAAAAATTTAAGTAAAAATGACAGACTTCTTTATCTATCATTTTCATGAATGAAAATGATAGATACAGGAGACTGTCACTTTTACTTCAAAAATTTAACATTACCATGAATTTCATAGCAATAATAGGGCCATATGCTTGAATATTAGGTTTCCCCATTCAAAATTTCTTGAAACTCAAAAGGGGTGTTTTTGGGTGCCCCCCCTCAAAAGCGGTGCTTCTGGGTGTCCCTCTTTTGAGGGGGTGCACCTAGAAGCACCATTTTGGGGAGACACACCCCTCAAACTGGGGAAACATTTCCCCTCTGTCTCCCCGCATCTCCCCAAAAGGGGGTCGTGGGGGAACATTTCCCCAAGCATCCCCCAATCTCAGGTGCATGGAAAGCGTGGGTTGCATGCACCCCACCCTGGGGGACCCGTCCCCATGGAACACTGTATAACTATGAAATACTGGAAGGCCTACAGATCATATGCCATATGCAACCATATGGTACAATGCACAACAATGATAAGTGATGAAATATTGGGGAATATATGATACATGGATTAAAAATATCCAACTTTCCAACCAATTGCTAGAAATGAGACATAATATAACAACCAATTGAAATTCAATGATAGAAAAATGAGACAGGAAAAAAAATGCCAAGACTATACCTCAATCATGTACAAAGTTATTGAACATGCATGCGCACACAAACACACATTGTGTACCTAACCAAAACTCTGTTTCCATGCATCATTTTGTGTGTAGGCACATGATTTCGTAATCATGTCATATTTCCAACCAATTGCTAGAAATGAGACAAATGTTCAGTAATAAAACAACGAGACAAGAAAATTGCCAGGACAGTAACTCGATTCTCTACAAAGCAATTGAACACACACACAAGCAAACACACAAATATCGTGTACCTAATTACAACTTCCATATGAGGTATAAGATTCTATGTCCATGTATCATTTAGTGTGTAAGCTCATTATTTCGAAATAACCATATAATGTTATATTTGTTAAAAGACCACTTTATATAAAAAGGGCCTAATGATTTTATCTGACTAAAGTTTTAAGTTGGGTTTTGCTAGGGTTTTTGCATCATTATTACTATAAATAGGGGATTTCCCCCTCCAATATGTATCTCATATCTTATTACCAATTAAATACACCATCTTATTGTTGTTATTGGACAATTCTCTCCATTACTCAGATTTGCAAGTGCAATTCAACCAAGGGTGCACAATTGCCCCGCTATTATCTTTGTTTTTGGTTGTTTCTTTCCACTTTCTACTTCAGGTATTTCAATAGTTGCAGTTGCAGATCCATCCCACCTATTGGAACACTACATGTTAGTATCAAATCTTCCATCAACTTTTACGACTGCAATTGCTTTCAAAAAATAAATGTCGAGGACAAGATCCCAATTTTATGTGACTAAGAAAGAGCTAGAGGAAAGTTTCATGAAGTTTGCAAATGAAATGAGCTAGTAGATGTGAAGCAAAGGGCCCACAAAAAATGATTCTTCATCCCAACATTGTAATGTTCCAAGGGAATTTTTACCCTTAGGGTTACAAGATTATAAGATAAATTCTACAATATTTCCCTCTAAATTCAAAGGAGGTGATAGAGAGTACATAACAATATCATTAGCCAGTCGTTTGCACTAGTGTGGAAAAAATCGCGATAAAATAGGCAAAGTCTGATTTTTTCAGCTAGCCGATTTTATTATTTGATTTTTTGGCAACTTTTTGAAAGATGAAAAATTGGGATTTTAACAAAAAATTCGTGATTTTATCGAGTGTCGATTGAAAAAATCATGAAGCCCGTCCAAGCAACGCATAAGTGAGGGAAAGGGCCAAAATTTTCACTCATTTGTCACTCTTCTTTCTACCATTTGTCCCTATAGAGAGAGGAGGTGCTTGCCATTTCCCAAGACGAGGAGATTTACTAGTTTTGTGGTGTTCAATTGGAGATTTTTCCACTACTCAACCTGAGAGATTCAGGGTGTTGATTTGTTGCTGCCAGGTATGTATTTTAATTTCTCTCTCAGGAGAATGAGCAGGAGTAGGTGACACCATCTAGGATGGGCAGCAGCAGAGGACAGAGGCCACCTCCTTTTTTTGCTTCTAGAGGACGACAGAGTCCATTTGTAGCCCTAGGGGCAAGGTCTTCTTCCTCTAAAGGAAAAGGCAAAGCCATTCCCTATTTCTGTAAAAGGGGCAGAGGATCTCAGTGATTGATTACTTTATGACATGTAGATGACTCATGATGATGAATCATGATACACATTTATTATATTTTTTGTTGATATTTTGACTCTTGAGAGTTGACACTGAGTCAGGACATAGGCTTCAGGACTTGATTCATTATTTTTATATGTGATGTAGTACTAAACTTCTTATACATATTATATATTAGTGTTCTTTTCATATTTATGTGGAAATGCATTTATTTGATGTTGTGGATACTTTAGATGCTAAAAATAATAATAATAATAATATTTTTGTAATTTTTTTAAGTTTTCCGAGTTTTTGCCGATTTTTTCAAAAACCTCCTGACCTTAACGACTTTTTCAATATTCGGACCCTTGCCGATTTATTCCCGAGGACGACTTTTTCCACATTGGTTTGCACAATACATCAACAATTCACATCCGTTTCAATTTATAGTGATTCCTACATCAGTAGACCTGGTTGCATATAACAGTAACAGTATTGAGTGCACACAAGTTTTTCACTTAACCAATAGCTCATACTATAAAACCAATTCACAAGTCCAAAGTACCCTATACTTTAATTTCTCCTATGCAATTGCTATTGTACCAGACAGCCATTACTTCCCTATACTACTATTCTGACCCGATAAATGATTATGATCCTTACAATACTTCAGGGATGTTGTAATAGCTCCCAAGAGTACTCTGTTGTCCTACTATGTTTCATGTTCTGACCTGACAAATGATTATGAAGCCTGTGGGTTATTTGGTGGACCTATTGTCTGCCACAGTCTTCTTTTGTTGTGCAATCCAGCTCCTTTCCTGCTTATTCTTATTATTGAGCTCTTGAACCACTTCGTTGTCTGCTACCTTGTAAACCATTGTAATGAGAGTCCCCAACTCTTGTGGATGTGATCTGTAATCTTCAAATAGATTCTCGCTACCAAATTATCATTGATTCAGCCCTTCTGCTGCAGGAGAACCAAATCAAGGTTCTTGCTACCTCACAAGGGAGCCCAGGAGAGGTCGCTACCAAAATACCCTTCAATAATCCTTCCTCAAGTACGCTGCATGTCCTAGAACATTTATTCCAATGGCTATTATCACAGAGAGGGCATTGATGATTGAAATGAGAATTTTGGTGCCCTAGTTTGCTTCACGCAAAAACCCTAAGACACAAGCGAACCTTCCTCTTGATTTGAAGGTTGAACCTTGTTGTCCTAGAATGGCCACAGCCAGGCCTCGGTGCCACGGATCCACATAAAGCCTTCACTTCCTTGAACCAGAACTTTGGTGACCCAGTAAGCCACAGGATATCCACAGAAATAGCCTTTTCTGCAATGAACTAAAATTTCAGAGACCAAGTAAACCACAGGATATCCACAGAAATAGCCTTCACTACCTTGAACCAGGACTTCAATGACCAAGTAAACCATAGGAAATCCACTCCTTTCTTGCCAAAACCAGATCAGAGATATCTCAAGATATTATACTATAATAGAGTCAAGAAAAGAGAAGATTGGCTAGGGTGGGATCATCAACACTGAAACCAATCAAAGGGTATAGGGGTCTTAAAAGCGTCAGAGACGCATCTAAAAAATATAGATATCCAACCCATCAATGATGAGAAAATTATTTCTCCCCTCTTATTTATAGATTCCTTATGGGGTATCTTCTCCTTATTTTAATGTGAGGGGTTACAAGTTTCCCTCCACTTAGTCCCGATTCCGGCTTCCTCCACAAGTTTTGCCCCACTTACCCCAAATTTAGCTAATGTTGCCCCAAAAACATTTGATAATGGGTTCCCCCCTTTATCATTGACTATAGCCCAGTGTTATTAGAACCAGACCGAACTGGCCAGTCCCACTGATTAGAGGGAAAAACCAGTTCGGACCGCCTCCTAAATCATTTTTGGTTTCGTAATGGAATCGATCGATTCAGTACCGAGCTAGCCGGTTTGATTGGTTCAGTAAAACCACGTACAACGTAGTACATGGGACTTGTTTTGTTTTGCTTTTTTTTCTCTTAGCTGGCTATTGACCCACAATAGGTGTCCAATATTAAAGCCTATGGCCCTACTATTGCTATGTAATTCATGGTAATCTTAAATTCTTAAAGTAAATCATTTTACTTTAATTTTTAACACTGCCATGAAATGACTCAACATGTTTGAGAGTAGTTCTGAAGTCATTGGATTTCATATGGAGAAAGTAGAATTTTAAATCTCACTCAAAATCCAACAGACTAAACAGTTTCTCAGGATTTCAAGATTGGGGGGATTGCAACATTTCAATTGGATTTTGTCATGTACGAGGGTATGGAACTCGTATTTAATCAAGAGCACTAATCTCTCTATGTACCTTGATGTTAGTGGCATTGGTTGTCAAACTCTATCATGATCCTACTAAAAATGTACCCATCACTCAAACAAAATCTTGAATTGACGTGCTAAATATTTTCTATTTTATTTTAATGCTTAGAGGGTGATATTGATGACGAAGATCCCAATATAGGCAAAGATTTTGATGATATGTAGGTATTTATTGTAGCGTGATATTTTTTTGTGTGCTAGAAGCCATCTAGGGACGTTTTTATGTATTTTCAGTTCAGAGATGGATTGCACTTAGTGTTATTTTGGTTATGTGCATCCTTACATGTTATATAAATGATAATTTTTGTTTCTTTTTGTATAAATGGTTTGGATTCATATGGATGCACAAGAATATTTATGTTTTTTCTTTAAAATTTGAATATTTTATGTGTTTTTGGTTGACCAATTGGATAGGCTACTTCGTCCTCCCTTAGGAGATTAATTAATAGAGAACACTACAGTCTCTCCTTCTCAACATTGCTTGTCCTCGAGCAATTGCAAGTTCGGGTGCTACACAATTTGTCCTCCTATTTTAAAAAATGAGAACCTCCCTTCAACCCTTACAGCCTCCCTTGCAGCTGCCAAAGTGTTGAGATGTGTAGTTTGGGAGGTACTCCCACAACCCCTGGTTACTGGGTTTGTGTGGAATTGACCCACAAAAATGTGGATTTTGTTGAATTTTGTAACTATGGTCGGCCTTCATAATGTATATTCTCATCATTTATGTATTAATTAAAGCATATTCTTCATGCTCAAAAGGAAATTATATTATTTGTATTTGTCAAAGAAAACTAGAAGCCTTGTTCTTCAAGACCTCCAAACAGAATTTTTGAATTTTGAATTTGTAGTTTTGGCTCCACAAGAAGCCCAAGTCGTCCCTCCTGATCAAGTCGGTCTTTCCCCCAAGTTGCACCTATTTGTCCCCCTTAAGAAGACTTTTTATATGCCATTTGTTCCACCACCAAGAGGCATTCAATTCACATAAGAAGAAGCCTATCTCTGCTTCTAGTTAAGATGAAGAAGGCCGAAGTTGTTGAGAAATCTTAAGGGCAATGGTTAGAGTGATTTCTCTTTCTATGATAACTTCTCGTGATGTATTTTTACTTTTTCTTACTTATTAGCTTCTTCAATTTTATTATGTTCGTATATCATCAAACAGCTACCAAAAAAAGAAGAACAAGAACACTACATATAGGTTGCAAGCCAAGGCCAAAATCTCTCCTCTTGAGAGGAAAACTCATAAATCCCTTTTCTTCCTTATAGATCCTTCAATTGACAAATTCCAAGACCTCCAGACCAAGATCGATACCCTCCAAGACCAAGTCCAAACTTTCCAAATGATGTGCTTTCCTTGTCCAAGTTAAACGCAACCAAATCTCTTCCAATAGCACAACTTCGATCCCCAGTTACAAAATTTCGGCCTCGGCTGCAGATTTGAAATTTTCAGCCCTCCTGCAATTGTTGTTGCCACATGGGTGGGCTTCTTTTAGCCTCCCAGGACTTCCTAAGACCTTCGCTTGGCTTTCTCTGACTTCGGGAGCTTGAGGATGGCTTCTTGTGACCTTCGTTTGACCTTCTTGCCTTCTCTCCTTCAAGATCGAACTGGTAGAGGAAAACCCTAGATCTGTTGTAGAAACCCTAGCCTTCCCTCGCATGTGTGAGAGAGAAATAGCCCAAAAACAAGTCTTCTTCATCCTCTTCCTTCTTTGTTGCCTTCTTCCTCTTCCTCCTTCACTTGGATGAGTGAGTGTTGAATGTGCTTCAAAAAGGTCGAGTTTCCTCCTTTATATAGGCTTCTCAAAGGTGGATGTGGCTCATGGCTCCTCAAATTAGGATGACTTTCCAACTGCCAGGCTGACTTGATCTTGGAATTTGACACTTTTAAGGACAAAAATAATTTTCTTTACAAGTTACAATGTGCCCGAAGGGGTCTTCAACTTATGACTTACTCTTTTGACTTCTTAACCTAGGACAAACCTTAGAAGCACTCAAAGGGTGCTTGACCTATAAAATAAAAGACCTTGAGCATGAAACCCATGCTCCAAAAAATAATAATAATAATTTTCTTTCATTTTTCAATATACAAGAATCAAAATTTCATTTCATATTTATGAATACCAAACCTATTTACACATTTTTCAACACTCCCTCTTAACTAGGGAGGTATTTATAAATGGTATATGGACATTCTCAATCTGAAGAGATCTCATAAAGAGAGTCGGATTGGTAACCCATCTGTTTAGCATCATATCATCCAACATTGTCACATAGCAAGGCCTTGTCTAACAACTCTATCTCTCCACAATATCAGAGCACAATGTTGGCGAGACCAGTGACTTATAGACACCATAATTATTGTCTCTCAAAGTATATACCCCACCCGAGTGTTCACAGAGTATGACCTTCCTTGGACTATTCTTATCTTGGATAGCTAGTCCTCAAAGAATATCAGTCCACGACTACTCTTATCTTGGATACCCTACCTCATCCTCAAAGAGTATCGGATGCCAGATGCTTACCCAATCCCCCATTCTGTCTTCGCAAGTGAAGACAAGAATGATGTGCCTATCTCTCCTTCTCAACTAGGGAGGATACATCAACCAAACCAAGCTTATCTCTCAAATATACAAGCTTCTTATTAGGAATATATTTTGTCAATATATCAGCTACCTGCTCATCGGTGGAGATGTATTGTAGTTGCAACACACCATCTTGTACTAGCTTCTGAATATAGTGATACTTTTTGTTGATGTGCTTTGTCTTTCCATGAAATATTGGGTCTTTAGACAATCATATACAACTGGTGTTATCACAATGTATCATTGTAGGGTCCATCGGTCCTTCGAACAGGTCGGATAGAAGCTTCCTCAACTAGACCGCTTCTCTACTCACTTCACATGCTGCGATATACTTAGCCTCATCACTACTCAAATCAATTATGTCTTGCTTTCTGCTCATCCATGAGCTCATGGAGAATCCCAAACTAAAACATCCTCCCGTAGTGCTTCTTCCATCCTTCTCACTGCCCCCCCAATCAGAATTTGTATATCCAATCAAGTGGACATCATTCCTCCTATCATATTTCAGGCAGTAGTGAATAGTTCCTTGTAGATATCGCAGTATATGTTTTGCTGCTATCCAATGATCATGCTTCCGCTCCACTTGGAACTGACTTAGAAAATTTACAGCAAAACATATGTTTGGTCGTATATTCACCAAGTACATCAATGAGCCAATCAATTGTCTATACTTGGAAGGATCCACAGGGCTAGATTCGGAACTCCTTTGTCTTTTCAAGTTTGTTATCATCAGGGTTGTCATTGGTTTACAATCCATCATGTCAGACTTCTTTAACATCTTAATCACATACTTTCCTTGACTTAGATAGATCTCATCAATTCCTTGCCAAACTTCCAATCTCAAATAGTAGTGCATCAGCCCTAGATCCTTCATGTCAAATTCCACTGCTAGTTGCCTCTTAGATTCTTTAATTCGACCTTCCACACCTGTCAAGAGAAGATCATCCACATACTGAAGAATGATTATCAACTCTCCCATAACAACCTTAATACAAAGGTTTGGATCAGCAGAACTCTTTGCGAAGCCTAATCTTTGCAGATATGCATCCATCCTAGCATACACCCTTGGTGCTTGTTTGAGGCCATATAATGCCTTCTTTAATCTGCAAACATATGCTTTTATGTCTTTAACTTCGAATCCCAAGGTTTGTTCTATATAGACTTCCTCATCAATTGTGCCATTCAAGAATGCAGCCTTGACATCCATTTGGTGGATGTTCCATCCCATCAATGCTGCCAAAGAGACCAACGAACAAATAGTAGTATACCTTGTTGTTGGAGCAAATGTCTCTTCATATTCGATGCCTTCTTGTTGAGCGAAACCCCTAGCCACAAATCTTGCCTTATATTTATCAATGCTTCCATCTGTCGTGTGTTTGAAGTTGTAGATCCACCTGGAAGTTACCACAGATTTGTCTTCGGGCCTAGGTACGATCTCCCAAACTCCATTCTTCATTATAGATTGATATTCTTCACTCTATTGAGAAATCTAGGGCATCATGAATTAGGTGATTTCTCTTTAAATAGTAACTGCTTGTGAATGTTTTTACAACTTTAGATTAGGATCTTCTTTACTTAGATATTAATGTTCTTCTTCATCAAACAGTTACCAATGCATGAACAAAAATATACCAGAGACACAAAATGTAGACTATTAGCTAGGGCCAAAACCTCTCACTCTTTGAGAGGAAAACCCGCACAATTTCTTCTTATAGAGATTCCAATTGACGAATACCAAGACCAAGACCCTTGACCTATTAGCCACTCCAAGATCAAGACACTAGTTCTCTTGACTGTCTTCTGCTTCTTTCTTCTTCTTGACTCCTCTTCTACTTTCAACATTCTTAGCACTGAGATCATCATCGAAATCTCAACACTGTCATATCTCTGAGGTGATACTGAATCCTTTAACTGTACTAGCCCGAGTTTTCTGCAATGTAGAGAACCGAAATCATTATCTTACCTTTGTCATGACACCGAGGTCTTATCATTATCATGGCACTGATATCTTTCCTTTAAGGTAGCACCAAGACCTTTACTGAGATTGGTGAGACTTCATTGTCTACTGCAAACTCTTGTTGTAGTAGCACCGAACCATACATACTGAAAGAGCACCGAACCATACATAATGATAGCATGAAAATTGTGTGACTGTGGTAGCACTGATGACCACAATTCTATCTATTCTCTTCACTACAATCCGCAATAGGTATGCCAAGAATGCTACTATGATCCATCTTAACTGTAGTTTCCTCACCGAATTGTGTCACTGTAGTCTCCTATACGAATCACAGAGATATTTGAACCTGTCTTTTCACCCAAATTCAGAGAGATCCGAACTTGTTGTCTATAATTTCTACGAAGTCCACGTTGGTATTTATAGTAGTTTCCCACAGTAAATTAGTCGACATGAGCATCCGAATAGGTGTGTCTTCATTAAGTGATCCGACATGAAAGTTCCTACTTCATTTTGAAGCCGACTTGCAAAGGAGTAACATGTGCTTGTCTTGGAGGGCTATTAGACTATCCTATAGACTTAACTACATTTGTAACATGCCCAAGAAGGGTTCTTCATGACAATGACTCTAAAAATAAAATCCCTTGCTCATGAAATCCATGAAGCAAGCCAATAATAATTTTTATTTTATTCTTTACATCATTTACAAAAATCATAATTACATATGTCATTATGAAGACCGAACCTAGTTACACTATTTCAACACATTCATGGCATCCTTCCATTCTTGGTGAGTGACAACTTCTTCAAAAGTGGATGCCTTTTCTTCTATTAGTTTTTTCATGTAGGCTGCATATCCAGAATATCTCTTGGGCTTCTTGCTTTCCCTGAATGTACCTTAAGCTACTCCATGACATTCTACATCTAGATGTCTAGACTTCAACCAGTTAGGTATTTTTCTAGATTTGGGGATAGCCACAGGTTGTATTGGTTCACTAGGACCTTCATCTTCATGATTTGATTCCTCGTCCTCAGTAACTTCTTCTTTGAATACAGGAAGTTCTTCATCATCAAAGTCCATAGGGATATCCTTTGATTTCTTGAATGCAATACTTTCGTCAAATATCACATCTCGGTTGACTTCTATCTGGTGTCCTTCCTTTATGTAGATCCTATAGACCTTAGAGCAATTTTTGTAGCCCACAAATGTTCCCTTCATGCCTGATGAATCTATATTATTTCTCTTGTCCTTTGGTATATGAATGTAAACAGGACAGCCAAAAATTTGGAGATGATCCACAATAGGTTTCTTCCCAGTGAACACTTCTTCGGGAGTTTTATTATCTAGAGACCTGTGGGGACTTCGATTTTGTATGTATACAGTTGTCTTTGTAGCTTCACCCCACAAAAATTTCGGTAAATTTTGATCATGTATCATTACTTTTACACTTTCTTCAATGGATCGATTCTTTCATATTGCAACTCCATTTTGTTCAGGAATATATGGGACTATAAGCTCCCTCTTAATCCCAGACTCCTTACATAAAGCGATAATTTCCTTAGATGTATATTCTCCTCCATTACCGGATCTTAAAATCTTGATTCTTCTTTTTGTATGGTTCTCTACTTCAGCTTTGAATTCTTGAAATTTGATAAATACTTCATCCTTGGATTTCATCAAGTAAACCCAAGTTTTCCTTGAATGATCATCTATAAACATGACAAAATATAGATGACCTCCGAATGATTTAGGATTATAGGACCACAAACATCGGAATGAATAAGATCCAAGATTTCTTTCGACCATGAAGCACTACTTCCAAATGGTCTCTTGGTGTTCTTACCCAATGCACAACCCTTGCATACTCCTTCATGATCTTCTTTCAGTTTGGGGATTCCATCTACTATTGTGTTTAGGGTTGAAAGAATTTTGAAATAGAGATGACCAAATCTTCTATGCCAAAGTTCACATGGACTGATTTCAATGTGAACTAAATCTTGAGCAAGAGGAGATAGCAACCTATAAAGTCTTCCTTCACGAATCCCAATTACTCTAGCATTTCCATGCTTGGTTTTTTACCCCATACTACAACTTTTCCATCAATGAAAGCCACTTTATCACCTTTATCTTCTAAACTTGAAATAGAGAGTGAGTTCTTATGTAAACCTGAAACAAATAGGATGTTGTTGAGATGAATACTACCTCCATTTTCTAGCTCTATTTAGGTTGATCCAATTCCCCGCACAGGATAGCTCTTATTATCTCCAAGTTCTACACAGAAAGAAGACTTTCCTTTTGATAGAGTCTTTAGTTGTTTGTGATGACCATATGCCTTGATGCTCCACTGTCGATCACCCAAATGTTTTCATCTTGAAATGTGCCTATGAGTGCTAAGAAGAGTCCCTCGTCTTTTGTCTTGGTCACTTCCTTCTTTGGAGTAAATAGGAGATTCCATACTTCTTTGGTACCTTTCTTCAGGTGGATTGCTACCTTTAAACACTTCTTCAGAAACTTCTTCAATGTAGTAGAGATCTTCATGATGCCCTTAGCCAACCTTAGCTCTGATACAACATTGAGAAATCTTAAGGGCAATGATTAGAGTGATTTCTCCTTCTATGATAACTTCTTGTGATGTATTTTTACTTTTTCTTACTTATTAGCTTCTTCAGTTATTATTCTGTTTGTATATCATCAAACAGCTACCAAAACAAGAAGAACAAGAACACAGAATATAAACTGCAACCTAGGGCCAAAACCTCTCCTCTTGAGAGGGAAACCCGTAAATCTCTTCTCTTCCTTATAGATCCTTAAATTGACGAAGTCCAAGAACTCTAGACCAAGACCAATACCCTCCAACACCAAGTCCAACATTTCTGGATGATGTGCTTGTCTTGTCCAAGTTAAACCAAGTCAAATATCTTCCAATAGCACAACTTCGATCTCTAGCTATAGAATTTCGGCCTCCACTACAAACCTGAAATTTTTGGCCCTCCCGCAATTGTTGTTGCCACACGATTGACCTTCTTTTAGCCTCCCATGACTTCCTAAGACCTTCGCTTGGCTTTCTCTGACTTCTGGAGCTTGAGGATGGCTTCTTGTGACCTTCGCTTGACCTTCTTGCCTTCTCTCCTTTAAGATCGAACTTGTAGAGGAAAACCCTAGATATGTTGCAGAAACCCTAGCCTTCCTCGCATGTGTGAGAGAGAAATAGCCCAAAAACAAGTCTTCTCTGTCCTCTTCCTTCTTTTTTTCTTTCTTCCTCTTCCTCCTTTGCTTGGATGAGTGAGTGTTGAATGTGCTTCAAGGAGGTTGAGTTTCCTCCTTTATATAGGCTTCTCAAAGGTGGACATGGCTCCTCAAATTAGGCTGACTTGCCAGCTGCCAGGACGACTTGATCTTGGAGGGTATTTTGACACTTTTAAGGACAAAAATAATTTTCTTTACAAGTTACAATGTGTCGAAGGGGTCTTCAACTTATGACAATGACTCTTTTGACTTCTTGACCTAGGACAAACCTTAGAAGCACTCAATGGGTGTTTGACCTATAAAATAAAAGACCTTGAGCATGAAACCCATGCTCCAAAAAATAACAATAATAATTTTCTTTCATTTTACAATATACAAGAATCAAAAGTACATTTCATATTTATGAAGACCAAACCTAGTTACACATTTTTCAATAGAAGTCAAAGAGAGAAAGATCGAAAATTAAGGAAGAAAAGGATCTTGCTTAAGTGGATTTCATCTCTGTTGCAGCTCGCACGTGTGACTGAAGTTTTTGTGTCATTTTCTTTGTGAAAGGGCGAAAATTTTCTGTAGCATCTCTCTGTGATCAAGTCTGAATTTTCTGTGGAAGACCCTTGTTGCAGACCTTGACTGAGTTGACTTGGAGTTGATTGAGGAGGGTTTTGACTTGGCTTCGTGATGGATTGATAAGGTTGATGGTTAGTTTGTCTATGATCTTGACTTTTATGTCTCTCTTGTTGAATTGATTCTATAAGGAAATCATTGTTAGGTTTTTCCCCCATGTGGGTTTTCCCAGGGTAAAATGTTGTGTTCTTGTGTGGTCGTCTCTTCATAATCCTTCTAGCACCTTGTTTTATTGTTGATATCCTCTGTGTAATTGCTTTATGATGAATAATGAAAGCGAGAGGATGAATAATGAATGCAAGAAGAGATTAACTAAAAAGTAATTATCAGTATAAAGGATGCCCTAAACTCAACATCTTTGTGGGTTGTGTACCCAAGTGGTGGGCTTTGGACCCAAAGTTGTGGGCTAAAGACCCAAGGGAAAATTATTGTTTATTCTATCGATTGTATGAGGGGAACTTTTGATGGGCTAAATGGCACCTATGGCTATAATGGAGAGGACGTAAGTCATTGAGAAGAATTTCATTCTAATGCTAATGGTGTTTAAGCATGTAGGCTTAGGTCAAGCTTGAGCTAAAGTCGTGACCATTGGTGGAAAATTGACTCCACTAAGAACACTATAAGAAGGAATAAGGTTGAGCTCATTGAGACACATTGCAACTCATTTCTTATATCATCATCTGCCCAAGAACGCAAGTTACCTCAGGAAGTCATAGGAGCATGTTTCATGGTCTTATTGCGAAGAATAAGGGTCAAGTATGTACTAGAGAAGTGCATTTTCTGTAGGGGTTTTTTCGTTCCCTAGTTGGGGCTTTGTTCAAGCTCGTAATACACCCAAATCTTTGTCCTAAAGTTCTGTTTGTATTTGCTCAGGTTTTTTGCATAAAGGAGAGGATCAAGACCCAATGAAGGTGCCCACAAGACCTTTGTTTTGTGATTGTGCAAGGACACAAGGCCAAAGGAAGTTTCGTTGGTGGTTCTATGGTATGGGTTGTCCTTAGAGAGGTTGAATCTAGCCTTTGATTGTCAACAGGAATTGCGAACTAGAAGGGTAGAGGACAAGGATTTGTGACAGTGTGAGAGGGTTATTTGATGGAGTAAAATGATTGTAGAGATAATGTGTTAAGTTTTGTTCATCTATGACATGTATGGACATAGTGATTGAGGTCTAATGTACAATGATTTAGTGGAGGATAAATCATTTTGTTTCAGACCTTGTTAGAAGCCTAGTACAGTGATTTAAAGAGGCAAATACCACTATGAGAAGGAAAATATTTGAGCCTGCGTTTAGTGACCTTGGAGGAGCATTGTCATTGTGTCAAGGCAGTTTGTTTTGCTGAATTGTGCAAGGCTTTTGATGCAACAAAAGACCTTGTGAGCAGCTGAGGGTAGAGGTATTGGAGTAGCAATATTCTTTTTCAGCAGAGGTGGCAAAGGACCTGTCGGGTGTTCAAGACAAATGGACTAAAAGGACTAGTCTCAAGCACTTCTTCAACAAGTCAAGTTTGTTCTTGTTCTTGGGCAAATTGAGGATCATACGTTGTTAACCTCAAGCCCTAGTCTTCCTTGTATTAGGGTTGATTGTAAGGGCCATGATCCCTGTTATGGGAGCCCTATGTTCGTTGTATTAAAGTTGTAATATACACAAGTTTTGGGTCAACATAAATACTTGTGTACTTTGTTGATTCATTGTTGTTACATTTCCGTTGTGCAAAGTGCTTCAAGTTGTGGGTGTTGGAAAATGCAATATGGCAGCTATAAGTTCAGATTTTCCTTATTCCTCAATACTTGCTTATGAATCTTATTTATCTTCTTATGTTTCTTTATTAGATATTTCCATCAAAATAATAAAGACAATGGGAAGAGATATTAGGCTCCAATCTAGGGAAAAACCCCTCCAAGGGGAAACCCCAGAAAAACTCTTCTCTTCTTATAGAATCTAATTCAAATGAGAGAACAAAGACCCAAACCATAGACCAAGTCCTCCTTCAAGTACCAAGTCAACCCTTTTTCATGTAGATCAGATCAACAAGGCTTGATCATGCTTCACCCAGCTTCCAACTACAACTTTGACCCCAGCTTCGACCCTGCAACTTTGGCCATGTAACTGCTGCAAAAATGCTAATTTGGCTCTTCAAGAGATCCTCCCTTGAGCGAGGCATATTTTCCCAAGGTCAACAAGGTCAAAAACAAAATTTTTACTCTTCTAGCAACTTGGCACAACAACTCTCTCTCCTGCAATTCGGACCTGCAATTTCGGTCTTCCTAGAAGTTACAGAAACACTAGATCTTCGCACATGCGAGAGAGATAGAGTCCAAAAACAAATCTTGCTTCTTCTTGCCTTCTAGACATTTTCTCTCCTTTTCTTCTCGCTTCCCAGCTATAGATCGTACTTCTTATTGAGATATCGTACTTATGAGTGACTGAGTGCCAAATGAGGTTGAATTTTCTCCTTTATATAGCCTTTCCAAGGGGTCATATTCCCTTCTTTAGGCTGACTTGTAGTTTCCAGGGTCGACTTGTACTTTGGAGGTTTCCCAGACTTTCTAAACACAAAATAAATTCTTTTACAAGCTACATCTTGCCAGGAAGGGTCTTATAAACATGATGTTGACTCTCTTGACTCATGAAAATAAATCCTATGACCTAACAAACCCTAGAAGCATGAAGAACATGTTTTTCCCTAGAAGACCATCAATAAGGAGCATGAAACCCATGCTTTAAAACAATAACTTTTCTTTCTTCTTCTTTTTGTTACATAAGATATATATTGAAATAAGTACACTAACAATTATGAAGACAGAAACTAGTTACATTTCCAACACTCCATCTTAACTAGGGAGGTATTCATAATTGTACAACCAGTACAACATCATTCTCAAACTGAAGAGTTCTCATAAAAAGAGTTTGCGTCAACATTATAACCAACACTGTCTTTTGAGGCCTAACTAGAGAAGCTCAGTCTTCATTCAAGAGCATTGTGTTGGGACTCGGGAGGCTTTACATGTGATACCGCACTACATCTACAAGGCACATACCCCATCTGAATATTCACAAGGTATGTCCTTTTAGGACTATTCTTATCTTGGATTGTTAACCTCTAATCCTCAAAGAATATTGATCCTCTTCGACCATTTTTATCTTGGATGTGTGTCCCATCCTCAAAGATTCTCAGTACCTTTCCTTTCTTGGATGCTCTATCCTCAAGGAAACCACAGATGCTTATCCAATCCTCCACCGTTCTTTCTTCAAGGCCTTCACTTAGACTTACAGTTGTTAGTGTTGGTCAAGTGCATGACACATGAAGAAGAGAATGGACATGTGATGTCCAACATCAATCCCTCTCAACTAGAGAGGATATCCCCATTCCCTCTTGATTTAGGCAATAGATCCTTGCTCCTATTCAAGGAGACTCCTTTGCTCCCTCGCAAACCTAGAGGAGATTCCAAACTTCCTTTCTATTTAGGAAGTCAACACCACAAGCCTTATAGCTTGTCTCCATAAGAGTATCGCCTACTTGTTCTTGATGCATAGCTCCCTCTTCCCTTTGCATCTCATTGTATCGAGCTTGCTTCCTTCCGAGGTATCATGGAACCATCTTCTTTCTTCAATCTTGTGACAGGATCTAGGTCATCAATCTTGCACATCGCTGTCAAATTATCATCATCAATGAAGGCATTATATTGGGCCTTTCCAAACTTCAAGTTGAACATAGCTTCCTCATGAAATTGATCTCCTTTTTGTTGTACGAGATTGACCTTCAAGTTATCTTCCTACACTGCTACCTTTCAATCCATTCATAATTTCCAAGACCATATCTTCAATCCATACAGTTGAACTTGCCACAATTGTCATCATGTATTTTAGCAGTATCCTTCCAGGTAGAAAAACAATATATTAACCTGATAACCAATAAGAAATATTAATATTAGACTTACCTCATTGTGATGACCTTCTCATCAAAACATCAACATCCTCATGGTCCATCTTAACAAGAGTCTTCCTTCAAGCATCAGAGTGCCCAAGGATCGAGCTCGATTACCAAGTTACAATATTCTTTTGAAGAAATAGATGTTGAGCACCATTCTATAAGTCTTAATCCTTTATTTATTCTAGAGTAAGGCACATTCATCTTTTAAGCATCATACAATTATGCATGATTAATGACCAACTTCTTTTACAAGATTTTGTACATATGAATCCTACCCAGAAGTTATTTCAAATATGCATTCATATGCTTTCATCCAATCATCTAACTATATGCCCTAAAATGAGCCTGCAACATGACCAACTACATCCCTTCATCCTTCAAGAGTATTGTTTCCATACAATATGGAATATATACTAACCTTGTCATAATGCTTCTTCCAAGAACCTTCCAAAATGATGGTTCTTACAGGATCATGATGATCCACTTTAGCAAAATGACTACCTCTAACATAACATTAGAGAATACCTGGATGAATAATGATATGCAAAATGGTCCAATTTTGAAAACTAGATGATTCCTACAAAGCAACTCAATCAAGTAGACTCTAAATATGCTACTATCTACGATGCCATGCTTTTACAACAAAAACCTTCTAGAGAAAACAACAATGCATGCTAGACCATCTTCATAAAGAACCTGACAAGCAGGATGCCTTCTTCAATAGTAAAGATCCTTGACATCTTCTTTCTTCGGCTCCCTCTCAGGTTCTCCCATTTCTTCAATTGTGTAAGCTTCGCTTCTTTCTATTCTTTTGTTGTTTGGCTTATTTGAACGGTCCCTCTTGTTGAGAAATCTAGGGCATCAAGTATTAGGTGATTTCTCTTCTTTTGATAACTGCTTGTGAATGCTTCTTACTTTCTTGGATTAGGATCTTCTTTTTCTTAGATTATTAAAGTTCTTCTTCATCAAACAACTACCAATGCATAAACCATAAAGAGACAAGAGACACAGAATATAGGCGAACTGCCAAGGCCAAAACCTCCTCCACTTGAGAGGAAAACCCGAACAAATTCTTCTTTTTATAGAGACTTCAATTGATGAATACCAAGACCAAGACCCTTGACCTGTTTTCCACTCCAAGACCAAAACACAAGTTCTTTCTCTTTGTTGCTTCTCTTCCTTGTCAACGCAAGTCAAACTTCTCCTTCTTCTGCACTTCTCAGCTATTCTGAAACTTCAGCCTCTTTTCCACAGATCTGCAACTCGTACTGTTGTAATACCACATGTGTGAGGAATAGAGACAAGTTCGGAGGTGATTCCTTCCTTCACTATACTTGGAAGCTTCTCTAGATGAACTCGGCCAACAATAGGACAAATTTGGAGATCCTTTTATCATCTTTTATTATAGCAGATGTACCCACTGCAGAAACCATAGTTTCTTCCACACATGTGAAGTTTCTTGCCCAAGAAACAGTGCCAAACCAATGCCAAAAGACCTCACTGCTCCTTTCCTCCTCATCACTGGTTATAAGGCTTCTTAATGACCTTCTTGCACTTCTCTCAACTGCAAACCTTGACCGAAAATCTTTACTTGAAATGATGTCGAGCGGCCCTATTTATAGTGGTTGGAACCTATAATTAGCCAACTTGATGAGGGTGAACTGACATGTCTCTTTATTTACTCCATCTTGTAGCTGACTTGAAGAAGAGGTCTTATTTAATGACTCATACAAAATGTAACAAGCCCAAGAAGGGTCCTTCATACATGACATAGACTCAAAATGACTTTTATGACTAGATGACAAATCCTAAAGGCTCACAATGGGAGCCATCACTAAAAATAAAATCCCTTGCTCATGAAGCCCATCAGACAACCATTACAATAATAATTGTATTTTTCTTCTTTTCATCAATTGCATAAAATCACAATTACATGTCATTATGAAGACCGAACCTAGTTCCACTTTTCAACACCTCTTAAAGTGTCCATATTCATTGCACCCAAAGCATTGAACCTTGGACATATCTGGCTTTTTCTTGGACTTCCCAAACTTTCCCTTCTTTAGCTTCTTGTTCCTTACATTAAAGGCTTAAGACTGTTCATTTGATTTGATATCATCCTTTCCCTTGATTATTGTTTCTTACAAGATGCATTGAGCCCATAACTCATCAAAAGGAGTTGAGTCTTTCTTAGAGTAGATGCTCATTGCAAAACTGCTCCATTTTAATGGCAAAGCATTTGGTACACGTATGGTTATTTTAGAATCATAAATTGTCTCCTCAAGCCCTTGCAACTGATCTCTTTTTTGAGAAATATTCAAAAGAAAGAAGGCCATGTCCTCGTCCTTCAACTTCTTCACTTTATATAGTTTATTTCTCAAAGACATCTTTTGACCCGATGTACTTATAGATTACAAATTTACTAGCTTGTCATACATAGCCTTAGAAGTCTTCAAGTTAGCAACAAATGAAACAAGATGATCCTTAATAGATTCCACAATGATCCTTTGTGCCCTTACTTTCCCTTTCCTGTATTTTTCTAGCTCTTGAGTCTTGTCTTTGCTAGGTTCAGTGACTTCCCCAAGAACATATTCCATTACTTCATGTTCTGTAAGTGTCAGGCCAATCCTTTCTTCCATGCTAAGAAATTTCTTGAGCCAACAAGCTTATCGCTTTCCTTACAAAAAGAACCCATATGACCTGTAGATTTAGACATAGAATAACAATTTGACACTTACTTGAAAATCAAGAGTCTTTCCTTCTCTAATGATGTCCCCAACTATCTCGATGCTTTCAAGATCTTCAATGAGACTTTGATGAAGTCCTAGAAAGATGTCTTCTAGGATACCTTCAGCAACAACTTCCAAGAGTGATGAATAATGCCAAGATCCTTTGATGCTTCCTTCAAAGATGTCTTCCAATGAGCCTTTGAATAGATCTCCTCATAAGAGAGATCAACAACCTTCTTGTAGTCTTCCTCTTCAGGCCTTCCTTTGATGAAGGTTGCAAGTGGTTCCCCTTAGCAAACCCTTCTTGTGTCCACAAGATGATCCTTCCAACTGCCTTCTTGTTCACCTAAGCTTTGAAACCATGTTGGAAAATGTTGAGAAATCTAGGGGTAGTAGTATAGGTGATTTCTCTAGGTTATGATAACTGCTTGTGAATGCGTTTTACTTTTCTTGATTAGGTTCTTCTTTTAGCTTGATTATTATAGTGTTCTCTTCATAAAACAACTATCAAAACAAAGTAAACAATGAGATAAAGGACACAAGATATAGGCTATCAGCCAAGGACAAAACCTCTCCAATCTTGAGAGAAAAACCCACAAAATTATTCTTCTCATAGAATCTTCAATTGAAGAATTCCAAGGCCTAGAACCTTGACCAAGAATCTCTCCAAGACCAAGTCAATTTATCTCTTTCAATTTTTTTTCTCAATCCAAGTCAAACTTGCTTTTTAATAGCTTTCACCTTACCTTTGACCAACAATTCGGACCTATAATCTTGACTGTAAGTTTGGCCTCTTCTACCTGTAGCCTATGTTGCACGAGCTTCTGGTACGTGGGTACTTTGGGTACATTGGAACAAGTATCTGGTAAGGCTAGAATCTTTTCCCAAATTTACAAGAAACATCGAGTTGGGAGCGGCAATAATATAATATATTAAAAAATAAAATTTAATACATGTGATTTTTTTTTTAATAGTGTAAAGATTAAATGTTTTAATGTACATACCAAATTGAAATTTTAAATGATTTATCATTCAAGAGACAACCATATAAAGTCAAAACCAAAACTAAAAGCCACCCAAATCATATTGATGTTCATACCAGATTTTAAAAATAAAAAAAATAAAAAAAATAAAAAAAAAGGCAAAAGCCTAAAGTAGTACATAATTCAAAATGCCAAATAGCCAAAATATAGCAACAAAAATACAAAGCTTATAATCAAATAATACGATCTTCAGCATCAAGGAGATCCATATAAGCTTGAGCCTCACTGGGTATTGAATGAATGCCATCATCATCATCATCATCATCAAATGCAACAATGTCATCTAAAGGTATGCCAACCAATCCTACATTTGGTAAAAGATTGCCATCATCATCGTCAATTTGGGTGGCATCTTCAGCATTCGCATCCCATCATGCAGCAGGTCCTTCTAAATATTCAGGTAGCTTCCTTGAACAAAGTCGAAGACTACTGTGCACATAAACAAGTTTCTTTGCTCTCTTAGAGGTAAGTCTATTCCTCTTAATAGAGTGTATGAAACTATAAGTGGACCAATTCCTTTCAACTGTTGAGGAACTAGCAACCTGAGATAGCAAACGTGAAGCAAAATTTCGGAGCTCTGGAACCTGGCCCCTATACATTCTCCACCATCCAAGGGGTTTCTTCTGAGCATAATGCTTGATGTCCCTCTTTGCATCTTGGTTGAATGCAAGAGAGTTTAATGTACCAAAATCAATAAATTGCTCCTGTATCATACTTGCTTCATCACAAGTATACATCTTAGTTAGTATCAAGAAACCCTTGTTTTACCTCTTCATCATCAATAGGAAGAATTCTATTTGGTCTTTCCATATACCACTTTGGATTAAGGGCATATGCAGCCATGTGAAGGGAGATATTGAGTTTAAGCCATATTTTCTCTATCAGCTTGTGGATTTCATGGAAAAACTGCAAAGAATGGTTTCTTTGGCGAATGATGTGTTTTACCTTGCCAACCATGGTATCAATACATTGATATATTTCTCCAAGAGAAGGAGAATTTGAATCAGAATGCCTAATCAACTCCACAATTGGAGTTGTGAAAGAGACAACATATCTACAATCAGCCCACCAATCCTCATTAAGAAGCACTTCTCTTATCTTCTTCGCTTGAGGTGACTTAGACTCAGTCCATGCATTCCACTCTGAAGAAACAGCAGTGGCTTGTAAAGATGCATAGACTTCAACCATACACTCAAACAAAATAAAGTATGTGGCATATCTTGTTTCTGAGGGTTTTAAAAAATGCCTCTTTGAATACATCCTGTAAATTGCCAAGGAAGCAAGGTGGTTGCAGATGAGCATTTGTGCCTCCCTCGCATCTGAAATGATTTTTGCAATCCACTGTATTTTACCAATGTCTTTTAAGAGATTGTTAAGGGCATGTACACAACATGGAGTCCAAATGATATCCCTATATTGACTTTGGATCATCAATCTCGCTGCTCTACAAACAGGTGTTGCATATGTGATGACATGTACCACATTTGAAGGACCAACCTCATCAATTGCATCCTTCGACATTTCAAACATGAAAATGCATCCTTAGTTTTTCTACTACAATCAATTGCTTTTAAAAAATAAGGCCCTTCTGGTGATGTGACAATAATATTCAACAAAGGTCTTTGTTGAATATCTGTCCAACCATCCATGACAATTGAACAACCTAAACGAACCCAATATTTTTTGCGATACTCCATAAGTCCATGCATTCTTGTCACCCCTCTATCTAATAATGAAGTCTCATTTTGTTGTACCCTAGGGGTGCATCTCTTGTCCCTGCAGCGATGGTTGTCTCACCATTTCTTTATAGTATGGTGAACGAGTGGTATTAAATGAAATTTCATTTGCCATAAAAAAATCTGCTATGGCATCATCTGCTTCATCCCTATGCAAGACATTGTACATATTTTGAATGGATTCACTTACGCTAGTCCTCTTAGTGCTAGAACTCCCTTGATTTGTCTCAATTTGGATGTGACTTTGTTCATTCATACATTGGGATGAATCTTCATGTCTACCTCACTTATTATTAGGAGATATAATGCTACTATCACATTCATTGTTTCCATTTGCTTTCATGTAAAGTTTACTCATCTTCATTCTTTGTTCAAGGTTACATGTGCAACCCTTCACTCCTAACCCAGATATGCCAAAAAGATGATGCCATACTCTTATATAGCTACCCTTAAACACATGGTCACACAAAGTGCATTTCCATTCCTCACAGCCCCCACAATTTTTTGCCTTGTTTTGTGTTATTTTTTTCATGAACTTCATTAAGGGCTTCTTAGAAATGTTGCTTGATTGCTTGTGAGTACCTATTGTTGCCTTTGCATTCTGTTGTTGAACTTGTGGAGCTTGTGGAGGTAGTGGGGGTCTCATCCTGTGTTGATGTTACCACATTCATTGCCCAACTCTCTATCCATGGTATCAATACTGAAAATTTACATTAAAATACAAAATAACATTAGAAGTGGAACAAAAAACTAGATTTTACAATGCACATAAATGACAAAAAAATAAAACTTAGAATACTAGTATTTAATTTGCATATTCTCATAAACTAATAAACTAGTCAATATTAGTGCATCTCACACAGCAAAATTGAAAGAAATTATTATGGATTATAGAGTAATTAATAATTATGGTCACCAATCTACAATAATTAAAAGAAAATATCTATAATTGAAAAAATTATATCTAAATTTTTAAATATTCATGGAATTTGCCATCAATTAAATTCAACAAAGTGAATTTGGAATCCCATTCATTTCTTAGACTGTGCACAATTGTTAATGCTTGAAAACCAACACAAACATGCAATGTTATGCAATACACCCTTTCATACCTTCTCCTATGAGGACATCTGAGATGGTCCAAATATAATATAAACTATAATGACCATCAACCTATATGCCAAAGAAAGCAGGCACGAAAACGGAATACAGTCAACCTTAGCGTATTAAAATTCGTCATTACGTGCCTAATGAAAGATTTTGTGGAGATCAGGGTAAGGCTTCAGAATTATATGAAAATCCAAATGAAAAGGATGCATTCTTTGATCTATTGTTTAGATGAATTTGAGATTATCATTTATTTTTTTAATTGTGCAAACTCTCATGGAAAATCTAGATGCATTCATTTTTAAAACAACTTCAAACAACTCGGTGGCATTGTGGCACACCCTGAGTGGAGCTCATTAATACTCCCCCATCAAGCGTATGGACATAACAATTAAAAAACAAAGTTTTATCTACAGTACTGAATAAAAATTCAAATTCTTAGATGACTTTTGCTTTATTCTTGAGGCTAACAGTGAATTTTTGTCTCCCCATTTGTTAGTGGGAAAAGATGTATTGGAGAATTCAATATATCAGTTGTAAAGACAATCCCCTACACGTCAATATATTGCAGATATTCTAGATGCAAACAACATGCATCAAGGTAATGGCCTCAAAAAAGAGGTCAAAAGCAAGCTTGCCAGCAAACCCTGGAAATATTCCTATGACAGCATCAACCTCTAGAAATAAAGAACGGTTGTAACAACTAAACTTGAAGGGCCTAAATTCTAATACTTTAGGTATATTCTCAATTCCAAGATAGTAATATGTAAAATTACATAATGCTTAAGCAGAGAATGAACTTAACCCTGAAATTGCAACTCCAAGGCACATCGCATAATTTCAATGACAAAATCAGAGACTTACACCGTATCAAAGGCAAAAAAAAACTACTTGTGTTGCTCAAAAAAACTGCAAAACTGTATCAAAGGCTCAAAAAAACTACTTGTGTTGTTGAAAAGCAACCTAAAAGAATTAGGGTATACGTACATACAAAACAATATTATTATTATATGACAAAATATTTTGAAGTCTGAGAATGAGGACTGAAACCCCTAATTCTGTATTCAGTCAACATGTTTGTAATCCATGGTTGAATAGTTGAAAAATTGCAGCGCTTGAATAACAGTGCTTACTCCTCACAGCATCCAACACAGCAGCGCTTACTCAGACAGTGGACTCCTCACAGAGTCTTACTCCAAACGAAACAGGAAGAAGAAGGATGAATTCAGAGCTAAGGGACAAATGTATAGAAAAATTGAGGGGTTTGCCGCCAAATCTGAGTCACCAAGAATAGAACTCCTGCGAATATTTTCTCGGGCTTTCCGGGTACGCGTGGATCAGGAGAGTGTGGGAGCTTTGATCCATCCAGGAGCGTATAGATGCTCCTCGATGGATCGGAGCTCCCACAAGATCCTGATCCACTTTCCCACCTAAAACCCACTCCGGAAACCTCGAAATTTGCAGACAAAAGCTCCCAAAAAGATCCAACGCTCCTACCAAGGTTTCCGCCTATTTTGGAGTGTTTCATACCAGCTCCAAAGCTCCCAGGAGCAGCAGAGCTTGGGGTACTTTCCCTCCAATGACTGGGAGCGATACCCGTGCAACGTAGATTACAGCCCAAAAACAGATTCAAATATTCGATTTCTCTCCTCTGCTTTATGCCCTTCTTCTTCCTTGCAATTCTACTCTTCTTTGATCGAACTTGTGAGAGTATCTTATGTGTTCTTGAATGAGGCCGAGTCCCTCCTATATATAGGATTCATGTCCATCTTTGAAGGCCAACTTGTAACTGTTCTGAGGCCGACTAGAAGCTTGGAGAAGGTCGACTTGTGTTTTGCTTTTATGCCTTGGTCTTGGAGACTTCTTAGACTAGACTTTGACTCAAATAATTTTTTCTTACAATATGTAACATGCCCAAATGCGTCTCTCATACTTGACAATGACATTTAATGACTTGATGACTCAATGAACAACCCTAAGAGCTCACAATGGGAGCTTGACCTAAAATTAAATTTTCCTTAAGCATGAAACAAATGCCTCAAGATAAATAATAATAAATTTATTTTTCTCATTACATCATGATTACACATCATTATGAAGACCAAAGCTAGTTACATATTTCAATAGAAAATGCAATATGGCAATTATAAGTTCAAATTTTCCTTATTCCTTAGTACTTTCTTATGAATCTTATTTATCTTCTTATGTTTCTTTATTAGATCAGAACAGTAAAGACTATGGACACAGATATTAGGCTCCAAGCCAGGGCAAAACCCCTCCAAGGGGAAAACCCAGAAAAACTCTTCTCTTCTTATAGAATCTGCTTCAAATGAGACAACAAAGAAACAAACCCTAGACCAAGTCCTCCTCTAAGTACCAAGTTAGCCCTCTTTCAAGTACACCAAATCAACAAGGCTTGATCCTGCTTCAACCAGCTTCCAACTACAACTTTGACCCCAGCTTCGACCCTGTAGCTTTTGTAGAAACCCTAATTCGACTCTTCCAGAGATCCTCCTTTAAGGGAGACAAGCTTTCCCAAGGTCAATGAGGTCAAAAACAGAATATTTACTCTTCTAGCAACTTGATACTGCAACTCACTCTCCTATAATTCGGACCTGCAATTTCATCCTTAATGGAAGTTGTTGAAACCCTAGATATTTGCAGGTGTGAGAGAGATAGAATCCAAAAACAGATCTTCTTTCTTCGTCTTTACTTCTAGAGCTTCGATCTCCTTTTCATCTTGCTTCCCAACTACAGATCGAACTTCTTGTTGAGATATCGAACTTGTGAGTGAGTGAGTGTCAAATGAGGTTGAATTTGCTCCTTTATATAGCCTTTCCAAGGGGTCGAATTCCCTTCTTTAGGCTGACTTGTAGCTGCCAAGGCTAACTTGTACTTTGGAGGTTTCCAGGACTGTCTAGACACAAAATATATTATTTTACAAGTTTGAAGTTGATATACTAAGAAGCAGAACATTGACACTAAAAGATGTCGAGTTGTGTCCATATACCATCATCTTGCAAAGGAACTCTGTATTGGAAAACATGAATGATGTATGAATTAGTACATGTTGAAACATTGATTTTGTAAGAATTCACTTTTGCAAAGATATGCTACATAATGTAGATGCTAAGTTTGGAAAGACACTTAGTAAGATCTAGTATGACTTGTATGAAAAGTTGAATCTCCATTGAAAGAACTCGATGTATCAGTGAGTACTCTTTAAGGTCAGTTTTGCATCAAAATTTTTCCAGTAGTTCTCATGATCTCCAATTCAATGGAAGTAAGACCTTTGTACCTCATTTTTTATTGACAATTGTGAATGTATTGATTGTATGCAATATTGTCTAATGCTAAATGACTGTCCTCCATATGAATGATAATCAAAATTGTACAAGGACCGAAAGCTAGAGATCTAGATTGCAATGAAGTCTAAGAGTTCAAATAAAGTTGGGTACAATCATACCAAGAAAGAAGCTTGCATCTCTTGGAGGTTTGAGGCAGTTCTGAGGCAACATATGGCGTATCTCTGAGGCAGCAGTTTGGCTAACATAATAGAAGCTTGCATCTATAGCAGTAGCTCGCACTTGTCTGAGGTTAGAAGGATCTAATTTATGAGACAAAACAAAGGTGATCCTAAGGCAAGCAAAGATATTCCTGAGGCAGAGTGAAAGGCATCTCTAAGGCAGGGAAATTTCTCTCTAAGGTCAGTGAAGGGTAAAAAAGAAGGTTGACTTATGTGAAGGATTCAAATCTATGATATAACCTTAACACCGAGACTGCTTGAAGGAGACACTTCTCCATACATAAAACGACGACATACACTGAAAAAGGGTTGACCTGATTGATGTGAAGCAAGAAGCTGATCTAAGACCATGTCACCTAGAAGGACTATTATATATTTTTTGAAAGCCATGCTCCTCTGTAAGTCTTCAAGAATATGATCAGGATTGTTTTAATAATCATTGAAGTTTCACAAATGATCTCCCTTTGAGTTTTGTTCTAAACTATAGAGAAATCAAACAATAATGGGTGGCCTTGTATCTCAATTAAGAATCATTAAAAGACAATCAAGTTGCAAGTTTGCAAATGAAAGGAATAGTGTCAGGACACTACTTTTGGAGTTTCAAGTATTGAGAAAAAGGGTTTGATAACTCTATAGATGTTACTTGTGCTGGCATGAATATTTGAGAATAAGCCTTGACCTGAATGACGACATTTACTCCAAAAGCAATGCAACCGATACATTGTGATCTAAAGCATGTAGCTTCTAACATTGGAAACAAATACAAAGATGCCAAGGTTACACCATTTGCTAAGCAAGACAGAAATAATAAGAGGTCTAAACTCCCCTTCATAGCCTAAAGTCTAATCAGATTATTGTTAAGAATTTGAGATTTGATGAGATTGCAAAATCTAGGGTTTGGAAGATTGAAATGTTTTTGGATTAGTAAACCCTAGCAAGGGTTTGAACAAGGAATTCCCTAGGGTTTATGAACAAAAACCTAGCACTAATCACTCATAATGTTGATATTGTAATTAAAGAATGATAAGGTTGAATGCAAGGATGAGTGGGTTTGTAAACTCTAAACTAAATTTGAAGAATCATTAGGTTTTGGAGTCAAAACCCTAGCTAAACAAATTATAAACCCTAACGAGACAAAAAGGGTTGGAGAAGAAAGCCTAGGGCTTATGGATTGATTTCTTCCTCTTGAAAGTCAAAACCCTAGCTCCGAGAAGAAATGGCATCTTGATGATTGGGTTGATTTGCAGGTTGAATACAAGAAGGCTAAAGATCTAGAGAGAGTCATCATGTTCTCAAAATATAAGTATCTTGTATCTCTTATTTTAGATTATTATTGATGTTGTTTTTCTTCTTGTCCTTGTATATCTTGTTTCATTGTATTTGTTCTTCCTTGGCACTGCAGGTACTTGGTGAAGCCTGTCAAGGTTGTCAAATATATGAAAAGATTGGAAGAACAAAGCTTGGGACAAGAAGACTAGTATTGGATGAAGCTATGGACTCAAAGAGAGTAGACAAGATCAACCTAGTTGAAGCATGCTTTTTTTCTATGTGACTTCCAAGATGAAGATGGCTAGAAGTTTTGAAGAGCAATGCTAATCTGAATTCGTTAAAGATGAACCTGCTATGTATTGATGATATGTTTCTGACAAGGATTGAGGACTTATGTCTCCAATGTAAGAGGGAGTTTTTTTCGTAAAGGCATGAGCCTAATGAAATTCTTGCTGTGATTTTGGCATAAGGGACTGTGAGTTCAAGGACATCCATTAGAGGAAATTTCAACCTAAAAGTGGCTTCCTAAGGAAAAATAATAAAATAATGGTTATGAATTTTGAAGGGAAAAGAAGAAAACCACTTTTTTTCATTGTATTTTTGGCTTATCTCTTTATGCATACTTTTGAGAAGACCCACATTGATAAAAATTGAAGATACATTAAAAAAACGTGTCTGTATCTTCAATTTTTATCAATGTGGATCTTCTCAAACGTATGCATAATGGGTACTCGTTGGATGCAGAATTTAATTTTGCATCCAATGAGTGTCTACACTTGAAATTTGAGTAAACCTATAAGGAGATAAGCCAAAAATACAATTAAAAAAGGTAGTTTTTTCCCTCCAAAATATTTGCATGTGCCTTTTTTTAAATTTAAAGGATTTTGATTGGTTTACATATTATGTACGTGAAAATTTCATGGGCACTTTTAAGCTAAACTTTCCTCTAATTTCCATGATGAAATCTTGAAGAAGTTGCAAAACCCTGTTGTTGATTTGATGGATCTTTTTTATTGCCTCACTGAACCACTTGATGCATGGAATTGCTAACTCTATTTGGACAGGATGTATTAAAGAATGAAAGAGCACTTTTGTGTGTTGTGATGGTCTGAATGACACAGATGTTTATGTTGCATTCAGCACAATTGAAGTTGGAAATGTCGTTGATTTGTGAAGCAGTTTGGCTTCGGAAGTTGTTTGTTGATCTATTTGATCTTGTGCTGGAATCTACCATGTTATATTGTCTTTTTTTATTATTGAGCAAATTGCTAATGTGTGCTTCTGTAAGAAGCCACTTGTTGTCTGTTGGATTCGACCACAGTATATTCTTCTGCTATTGAGCAGGTTTCTAATGTTTGTGAAAAGCCTAGAATGGTTGAAGATTGATAGCATCATAAATCTTCTTTGGGCTACGGCTGAGAGGCCGATGGATTGGTCAGGAAGATTGTCACTCCCTTAAGTTAGTTGACTGGGAGGTCAGTGAGTCTGGTCGGGAAGCTTGGTTTTGAGGCATGAAGTGATCCCTTGGGTCATGATGAGTAAGAGACCAATTTGGCTAGGGACATTGATTTTGTGATCTCTCCCTTACGCAAGTTGTTGAGATACCTATGGATTGGTCGAGGAGATTAATCTTGAGTTCCCTTCCTTGTGTCGTTGACTAAGAGACCAATGAATTTGGTCGAGAAGGATGAGTTCTCTCCCTTGGGTCGTGGACTAAGAGACTATATAGTCGAGGATCGAGATAGGGATTCCTTCCTTGGGTCATGGACCGAGAGACCTTGGTTATGGTCTGAGAGATGGACCCTTTGTAAGCATTGCATATGGTTGGAAAGTTTGGCCTCATGAACAATATTGATTGATGGAATGTGTTTGATGCTATGTATCTTTCCTTATGATGAGACTTGTGATCTCTCCCTTGGGCAGTTGTTGAGAGACTTATGGTTTGGTCGGGGAGATTGATCTTGAAAGAGAGAGAGACTTGTATATTTGATCTCTCCCTTGGGTTGTTGCTGAGAGACCTATGGATTGGTCAGCGCAATTGGTCTTGAGAGAGAATGAAAAGTACCTCCATGGCTAAGAGGGAGTGTTCGAATTTGAGTAGCCATGGTTGGTATTTTCATCATGTGAAGAAATAGAAAATTTGAATTTATATTATGCCTCTTAAATTGCTCAAGTCAACCTCCTAATGTTGAAGTCGGTTGGGCCCCTTGGAGGCACCCATTTGACCCCCTTTTGGAAGATTATAAATATGAGAGCTCTCCTCTCATTTGACACATCAAATGATCTATTGTGTATCTCTGTTCTAGCAAAGAAAGATGGAGGAGGCCAAATTCAGAAGGGAGGCTTTGCACTTGTGGGATGTTCTTGATTACTGGTTAGATCTTATCTTGATGTCTTATTTTTTATGTATTGATGAACATTGAACTCTCTCATAAGGAAATATTTTTGGGTTTTCCCCTTGTGGATTTTTCCATGCCCTCAGGCCTAACTTCTGTGTTTCTTGTCTCGTGGTTGTTTTTACTGCTCTTTCATGTTTAACAGTTGAAATTTTCTTTTGTATAATTTCTTGATGATATTGGATGCTATATATAATTGATGCTAATAAATCATTGGAAGTAGTTATCTATTGAAGGAAATTGTTTCTAGTTTCTGTGAACCCTTTAAAAATCAACATATATAAGACACTCAACCTCCCCATTCCAACACAATTCGATCTCACACATAACAAAGTGTCTTCTAGGCATCCAAGCAAAGAAAACAAGAAGAAGGACGAAGACTTTTCTCTCTCTATCTCTTTGACCTCGCATGTGTGGTTTTATCTCCTTCTGCAGCTTCGCACGTGTGAAATTCTGGGCATATTCTAGGCAACAGGGCCGAGTTTTGGGGCATATTCTGGGAGCCGAATTTCGACCTAGGAAAATCAGACAAGATCAAGTTTGTTGGGCAGAAGATTGACTTGACAAAAGGGAAGTTTGACCAGGATTGACCATTATATTATTGGTCAATTTGACCATCATATTTGACTAGCATAATTAGGTGCATCTCTTGTTGAACTGAAGAGTTTATCTAAGGAAAAGGTTGTTGGGTTTTTCCCCCAAGTGGGTTTTCCCAAGGTAAATCTTGTGTTATCTTTGTGCACTGTGATCTCTACTGTCCTTGTGCTTTTATAGTTGAATTTTTGAAGTATAATTGCATAAT
This sequence comes from Pinus albicaulis, assembly GCA_034641835.2. Classification (NCBI taxonomy): domain Eukaryota; kingdom Viridiplantae; phylum Streptophyta; class Pinopsida; order Pinales; family Pinaceae; genus Pinus; species Pinus albicaulis. The sequence goes on along the minus strand of CM076577.1, from coordinate 870,963,368 downwards.
GATTCATTGGAAGTGCTAAAAGAATATCTACATCATTAGAAGTAATTATAAGTTTTCAGAAATTAGTACTTGTATTATTGCACTTGAAAAATCGACATTGCGTAGAGTGAGGAGGTCTTGCACAACCTCCAAAGGATGCCACTAATCATGTTCCAATTGTTGAGGAATATTTTGGGAGACAATAGATGGAGATGAGGCATCATTGTCAAATAGAACATTGTCGATAAATATAATAAAATAACACACCATTGACACTAACTCCATCCAATGTTCAAGAAAAAAATCCAAACCCCGACTAGTCCAACATATTAAAGACGAACTCCAATGAAGTATATAAATATTTGGAGTACATCGTTGGATGTTTTTTAAAGCCATGAATGTCACCTAGAGAAGCCTCATTGGAACCATGAGTTCATGAGGACTCCAAATATTTGATCAATATTGTTGTACCTTCACTGGAACTTTTCCTCCTACAAAGTAGGGGAGTTGCTAAAAATAGTAAGTCTCTCCAATCTATGCAAAAATATGTCTGAATCGTCACTGAATCAATCCTATAACTAGTCTCTATGGCAACCAAACCCCAGCATAAGTAAAACTATATCTGCATATGTCTTTGAATCTCTAGCTTAATGAAATGTGTTGGTCTTTAACCCTCCAAATTTGCAAGGGGAAAATTTAGGGGTTAACAAGACCAAGGCGATTTGGGGCTTCTCAACATACAAGTGGAAGGGAAAATTCTAGCAAGAAAATGAGTTGTGCACGCAATGGAAGAGGATGCTCCATGGGAAACTTCGAGTGTGCATCTCTTAAATTTAAAATCTCCCATAAAAAGGAAGTCGCTACAGTTTGTAAGTAGATGCCCTAGTCATCTCACCCTCTTCAAAGAGGTCATCCTCATTGAATTTGCCCTAGAAGACTCCATTTGCCCATTTAGAACAAGGCATTAGTATAGGTAATGTTGATCAAACTTTCTACTTTAATAAATTCCCTCTTCTGTCTTTAATTCGAGATATTTAGGGTTAGGTTAGGGTTTATATGAAATATCGCTAAAAAACAAATTTTACTTTACATGTCATTGTTCTCTAAATAGGAATTGCACAAAATAATTATCTAAAAGATAAATCTAGCATTTTATTGCCTGTTAAACACTATTTCTGGGGTTGACATCATCATCCTATTGTTGTCTTATATATGTTTCTATGATAAAAACTCCATTGTAAACCCTAAATCCTTCATATCTAATTGAAAGTCTTGATCCTTTGTTACCATTATCAAACTTTTTCCTTCAGTTGTTATATGGCATTTTATACCCAATCATTGAAAAACTACAAAACTCTAACTTGTAATGGCCCTTAATTTATTTTAGTGGTCTAAGGATAGAGTGCTTGAACTTTGGTGAAGAGTATCCAAGCCATCCAGGCTTTATCAGTACCCTATCATTAGACCTCATCCATCAACTTGAGCCATTTTTATTGAATATCCTTTAGGTGATGCTTATAGAGAAGCTTCCCTTGTGGTGCAAACACCACTAAATAGCTGGAGAAAGATAGTGAAGGTGACAGTGGTATCCAATCTCTTGTTTCTCTACGGTTTGGATCAGCTTAGTGAGCCTTTGTACTAGGTGTGCTATATTTTTACGATAATATTTTTGGCACAATTGTCAGGGAAGAGTTGAATCCACCTCCTCATGATCCAAAGTTTGTGCTTCAACATTCATTGATGAGAACATCCCAAAGCCTGAGATAGAATTTCCCAAATGGAAACTCTTGAAAATAATTCCAATACTCAATCCTTTGGTAGTTGGTCAAAAGGAGCCATTTCTCCTAGAAAGACGACTACCTCTTCTTCTTCACCCATAATATCTCCATCTCCTGTAATAAAGAATCTCTTCGGTAGTCCTACCTCAATCGCAATGGCCAAGTCGTGGCTTAACACTGCATATAAGCCTCTTGACATGTATGCCATTCTAGGGTCCACCCACAAAATTCTTCAGATGTATTAGGAATAGTTGCCCAAGTTCAATGGGAGGGATGCAATCATGACTGAAAAACAAATGGATGATTTTTATTGGTGTGTTGGTGGAAGGAAGAATGAGGTGGAAGATGTGGACATGATGTTGATTTCCCTCTCCTTGGAAGGACATGCTAGGGATTGGTACCTAGATTTTCGAGTAGTAGGGCTTAAAAATTGGAACCAACTCCATGAAGCATTTAACAAAAGATGGGTCGTTGTCAAGGAAGGCATGTGTTAATTTTAGTTAAAAATGGTTTGTTCTAAGCTTAGCACAATTTACTTCAATGTTCCTTGAGCAACCCAATGACAATTTCCAATTATTTCCAATAGCAATCACATTAACCATTAATCACATTGATAGTAAATGCGGATAGAACATAAAACAAAATGTAGAAGACAAGCCGACACAAGAGAACATCGAATTTGGCGGATGCCAGGGAAAAACCCCAATGGATGGAAAACCCTTTGATCAATTCTTATTATTATTATTCAAAAGTTCTAGAGAGAGATAGAGTACATAATCAAATTAACTTACCAAAATCAAAGTCAAATCAGCTCTGACAAATTTTGCACTCAACTTCAGCCCTAATCAGAAAGTTAACATTGGTCAAAATAGCAGCAATCCTTCCTCAAAGCAGCTTGGTCTTCCTTGGTCAAACTCTGCCTGATGAGGAGGTCAATTTCAGCCCAAAACAACAAAGTCAAAGGAGAGAGAAAACCTACTGTAATTTTTTGCAGTCAAACAACAGACAACCTTGAACTTAACGCAGGTCAACTAGCCCAGAAATCCTCGGTTTTTGTGCCCAGCAATGCGTCCTAAGAAAATCGAAATTTTGACCCAAAAACCATAGTCAAAATTGGTCCAAAAAAGCCTCGATCAATGTTGGTCAAACCTGTCCCTGAAGTCTAAAATCCAGCCTTCAATTTCTGCTCAAAAAAATTTGTCCTCCTTGACACACGTGTGAGAGAAAGAGACTACCCAATAGTTGTACGAACCAATCCGATGAAGAGAGAGAAGAATGTGTGAGTAATGATAATGCCAAATGAGGTGTGAGGTCACTTGTATTTATACAATTCGTTGTGGGTGAAGAGATATGTCCATTGGGCTTCTTGAGCCTACATTTAGCTGAGGCCGACCTGAACAATTTGCACATGTGAGAGCATAAATTCAAAATCAAACTTTTGCTTGTCCAAATGAGATGATCTTTAGATCAATTTTGGTCCTCTCAAAAATAGGATTTTAATGCAATCATCATCTTCATCAAATGAGTTGTCGCAAGGGGGAATTTGGCCCTAGTTGCCAATTTTAACACTCACTCTCAACTAGGGAGAATTCCACCTGCCAATCCATCTGTCGTCATGTACCATCTTTGTCATCTCTGCTCTTCTCTATTGAACCATGAAGTAATAATGAAGAACAATTGATAGAGAGTGAGTCACAAGACCTTACCACTCTCCACTGACCAAAGTCAATCCTGAGGTAGAACCTCAGTTGATCCCAGATCAAGTTGTTGAACACCATGCATCCTAGACATAGGGAGTACGACGGTACATGATGCGTCCATCAGTAGTGCTATGGTCCCTATCCACGTTTCCCAGCTCATTTCCCAGATGAGAGGTACTTCCCATGAGTCTCGAACTACATGGGTAGGATGTATGTTGGGGCATCAACAGGAGAAGGTGAACCACTCATCCTGCTCATATGCCATAGGAGAAGGTGAACCACCCATCCTATGCATATGTCAATCGTAGGGGAAGGTGAACCACTCACCCTACATACATGTGTCCGCAATCGTAGGGGAAGGTGAACCACTCACCCTACACACATGTCAACCATCATGGGGTATCACAGGGGAAGGTGAACCACTCACCCTAAACATAGTGCACCACTAGGCAAAGGTGAACCACTCACCCTATGGTCACTCATAGCTCCAAGAAGTACCCCAAGCCCCCAGGATCTCCCAGAGCTCAGTGTCCAACTCAAGTGGGACCCTCATAGGAGGGTCTTTCCATGACTCCAATTCTTTCACGAAAGGCTAATAATTTGACCTTCCCTAAGGGCTTCGTTAGAATGTCTACAACCTCCTCATTAGTCCTGATGTGATGAAGCCTTATTGTTCCCCAGTGTACCATATACCAGATAAAGTGATAAATGATATCAATAAGCTTGGAGCAGTCATGGAACACGAGACTCTCTGAAAGGCGAATCCCACTTTGGTTGTCGCAGTAGATCACGATGGTATCCAGCACATGCTCAAATAGCTAACTAAAGAGCTTCCTCAACCAAACAACTTCACAACAGGCCATACTAGCAGCAATGTATTCGGCCTCGGTGGTGCTTAAAGCAATTGATTTCTGCTTTCTGCTCATCCAAGATATTGAACCAGACCCCAATGAGAAGCAACATCTAGATGTGCTTTTACGATCCGCCACACTGCCAGCCCAGTTAGCATCAGTATATCCATGTAGCCTCAAATTCTCGACAGTGTATCTCAAACCATAGTTGATTGTGCCATGGAGATATCTCAAGATATTCTTGGCAGCAATCCAATGTATGTGATGAGGCTCAACCATAAATTGACTCAATGTATTCACAACGAAGCATGTGTCTGGACAGAAGTTTACCAAGAACATCAGGGCCCCCACAAGTTGTCGATACCCGGAAGGATTTGCCAATTCAGGCCCAGCAGCACTTCCACATAGCTTCTCGAAGTTGAGTTCCATCGGAGTAGACACAGACTTGCATTCCACCATCCTAGATTTCTCAAGCAGCTTCACAATGTATTTTCCTTGATAAAGGAAAATCTCACCTGGATTTTGTCGGACTCCAAGCCTAGGAAGTAATGCATCAGACCTAGGTCCTTCATCTCGAACTCGAAAGCCAACTCCCTCTTGAAGTATAGGTTTGGGTCAGCTTCGCTCCTTGTAAATCCCAACTTCATAAGATAGCTATCAATCATCTCATACTAAGCCCTAGGGGCTTGCTTCAACCCATAGAGGGCTTTCTTGAACCTGCATACATGTAACTTTCGATCTTGAACTTCGAACCCCTCAGGTTGCTCTACATAGAGCAAGCCATGCAAGAAGGAAGTTTTGACATCCATTTGGTGTAAGCTCCATCCTTGAGAGGCAGTGAGAGCAACGATGGATCGAATAGTGGTGTATCGGGCAACTAGTGCAAATATCTCGTCATAGTCCACTCCTTCCTTTTGAGAGAAGCCTTGAGCAACGAACCTGGCCTTGAATTTTTCAACACTCCCATCAGCTCCATGTTTGATTTTGTAAAGCCATTTTGAAGTGACAACAGACTTGTACTTGTGTCTAGGAACCATATCCCAGACATCATTCTTCATGATCGATTCATATTCCTCATTCATCTCATCCTTCCATACTTGGTGCAGTTGAGATTTTGTGTATTTGGGGTAGCATCAGTTGTGCTCTAGGTCCCAAATTTTGAGGAAGGACTAGAGTTCACCTGATCTACAAGACCCGGAAATGGATTTGGGAAATTTCATCTAGTTTAGGAGATATTAAATTAATTAATTATTTTAATGTATTTCCTAAGTTAAAACTTAGGAAAATAAAATAATTAAAGTGAATTTAATTAAACATGTGATGAAATTGTCTTAAGTAACACAGATCAAGCTTTCTTTTAATCTTAGCCATTGATTAAAGATTTAATCTTGGTCGTTGATTTTTCAACAAGAAAAGTATAAAGGAAAGGCTTGGGGTCATTTGTAAGACACACAGAGGCAGAACACTGAAGCTAAGCTGAGATTCTAGGGCGGGGTTGCTAAGAGTTCTCAGAAGTGTTTCAGTTACAGAGAGGGGAATTTAGACCAAGGGGATGATCTGATCCCGGGGTCTCGAATACACAAGAAGCAGAGAAGAGATCAGGAAATACAGCGCAAAGGAAGGAAGCAGCAGCAGCAAGGACAGCGTGATTTTCAGGAAACCCTTCAGGGGTTACGCAGAGACCCTTAGGGGCAGCATAGTGACTGCGTCACCCAAAATGGGGTAACGTAGTCCCTTACAGTGACAACACTGAGCATTTGGAGGCCTTCAGAGGCTAACGCAGTGTCTTTCAGGGGTAGATCTGGGGTTTCTAGGCCTAGATCTGGTTGAGTTCTGTAAATCCCATTTGAGGGTGTGGATCAATCAGTATTGTTGGTCTTAGATCAGCCAGGTGCTGCAGATCTAGAGTTTTCTCTATAGGGTTTTCCAGATCTGGAACCCAAAGTTGTGTATTTAGAAATATTCTTAATAATAGAGCCCTTCAGCAGCCAGAGACCGGTTTTCCCACATTGGGTTTTTCCGGGGGCAGTTTGTCCAGAAATAATTGTCACTTTGTCTATGTGTGCATGTGCTTATTCTAGATCTGAATTGGTAGAGATCTGTTATGTTTTTTTCTTTGATGTTAACTTGAATTTATTCAGTTGATAACTTGCATAAGTAGGAGAAGCTTAACTGGATTAATAGAAATAATTTCTGCATAAGAATTAAGATTCAGAAATTTCTACAGGTGCTTCACGATTTCATCAAACGTACATGGAACAATGGTACTCATAGCAACTAAGTACCCTTGGTACATGTTCGGCGTCTTGCTTTCACGAAATTCCCCCCTTGGTGCAACATGTATTTCAGTATCTTCGAGATTATCTTTGAACCACAAAGGGCGTTTCCTTGAGGTAGAGGGATCACCAGGAGGTGGATGAATGGGATCCATCGGGCCTTCAACATCAGGCATCGGTTCATCTCTCTGAGATTCATCCTGCATTCCTGCATCATCATCATTGTGCTTTCTTGGGATAGGAAGATCTCTGAATTTCCCAAGGGAAGAATCTTCATCAAAGGTGACATCATGACATATTTCAACTTCTCCTTGACCAGGCACATAGATTCTATATGCCTTCGAAGTTTCACTGTAGCCCACAAATGTTCCTTTCTTCCCAAATGCATCTAGCTTGTTTCTTTTCTCTTTCGGCACATGAAAATACACAAGATAACCAAAAATTCTAAAATGGGAAACATCAGGTTTCTTACCGGTCAAAGCTTCTTCAGGTGTCTTGAAGTCCAACGCTTGATGTGGGCATCTATTTTGAACACATACAGCAGTGTTGGTAGCTTCTCCCCATGAGAACTTCGATAGGGCTTGGTCATGAAGCATAGCACGAGTAGCTTCTATGATTGTTCAATTCTTCCTTTCAACAACTCCATTTTGCTCAGGAGTATATGCAGTAGTGGTCTCCCTCTTAATGCCAACTTCTCTACAATAGTCATTAAATTCATTTGATTCATATTCGGTTCCATTATCGGTCCTCAATATTTTGATCTTCTTCCCTGTTTGATTTTCGACCAAGGCTTTGAAAGAACAAAACCATTTGAATACTTCGTCCTTTTTCTTCATGAAATAGATCTATGTTTTGTGAGAGAAGTCATCCACAAAAATTGCATAGTACAAGTATCCTCCCAAAGATGTTATGGGCAACATACCAGATAGATCGAAATGGACCAATTGAAGAATGTCGGTAGTTTGAATTTCACTTGAAGGGAATGGTCCCCTTGTATGTTTTCCAGATGCACAACCCTGACAAACACCTTCATGATCTATGTTGAATTCGGGCATACATGTAACCATCTTCCTTACATCAGGTAAGTTTTTGTAATGAAGGTGAGCAAATCTTCGGTGCCATAATTCGGATTGAGAGAAGTATCGCAAGTCATAGCTCCCAAAGGACTTCCTACAACCTTATAGAGACCTTCAACCCTAAATCCAAGTATAAATGCATCTTTCGGGTTGCTTTGCCAAATACGTACCTTCCCATCAACGAAAGCTACCTTGAAGCCTTTAACTTCCATCACAGAAATAGATACCAGGTTCTTTTTCAAATCAGTTACATACAAAACATCTTGTAGATGAAGGATTGACCTTGATTTAAGTGAAAAGTGGCAGTCCCTATCCCTTTCACGGGGTAGGTAGCATTGTCTGCAAGTATGATCTCCAAATTAGTCTTCTTTTCAATCAAATTAGAGAGGACCTCCTTATACCCAGTGAAGTGCCTTGAGGCACCACTATTAATCAACCAATTATCCAAAGTATCCAGAGGAGAGGCAGTAGTGAGCATAGAAATAAGACAAATTTCTTTTCGTTTTTCTACAATATTAGTTTCCTCATACCTGGAGTTTCTCGACCTTTTGGGAGGTCGACCATTTCCATATCGAGTAGCAGGAGCATCCCTCTTTCCTCCGTTGTTGAACCTGTTGTTCCTTTGATTTCCATTGCCTTTGAAATTGTTGTGATTTTTGTTGTTGTCATCATCTCGTGGTGTATCCTTCTTATGAGGACACTCTCTACCATAGTGACCAAACTTGTTACAATTGTAGCATCTTCCTTTTCTTCCTTCTTTGAATCCCTGCTTGAATCCTAGACCTTGTCCCTTTGGACCATCATTGTTCTTCCTCTTAGCATGAGGGGAGAATGCAGTGGGCTCATTTCCATTTGAAGGCTTGTCTCTCTCCATCATCCTCGTCTCTTCTTGAGTACATCTAGTCAATAATTCATCGAAACCAAGAATCTTGTCATTGTTAAGAATAGTGGTGTTAAACACATCCCAAGCTCGTGGGAGACCTCCAAGAGCAATAAGAGTGAGCTCCGTGTCAGCGACGACTTCTCCAATAGATAGAAGATCATTCTTGATTTCAGTGATCCTCATGAAGTAGGATTGGATAGACTCCTTGTTGATATTTTGGGGTAGCATTAGGTGTGCTCTAGCTCTGAAACTTTGTGGAGGGGCTAAGACACACGAGATCTCCAAAATCCAAAAAGCGTTTGGAGAAATTTCATCTGGTGTTGAAGTTATTCAAATAATTAATTTTTTTAATGAGGACCCTGAGTCTAACTTAGGGAATTAGAAAAATTAAAGTGAATTGATTAAACACATGTGATGAAATGTTCTAAGTGACGTGGATTAAGCAGTCTTTTAATCTGAGCTGTTGATTAGAGATTAGATCACGGACGTTGGTTTCCCAACAAGAAAAGTATAAAGGAAAGGCTTGGGGTCAGTTGGAGAACACACAAACTGGCAGAGCACTCAAGCTAAGTCGAATTTATGGGGCAGGGTTTGCTGAGAAATTCGAAGCGAGTTTGCAGAGAAGTGGGGCAGAGATCGGCAAGGGATGATCTGATCCAAGGCTGAGAATATAGCAGCAGAGGCAGTGAGTACCAGACAGCATAGAGCCAACCAAGAAGATGCAGTTCAGCCAGCACCACGCAAAGTACTGCGCAGAGGCTACGTAATCCCAGCCAGGCTGACGCAGACCCAGCCAACACAACGCAGCACCAGCCGGGGTGACGTAGGCCCAACCAAGGCAGCGCAGAGGCAGTGCAACACTAGTCAGGGTGACGTTGTGGGGACGTTGGCCAATGAGGGTTGACGCATAAGCTGCAGAGGCAGCGCTGAGGGTTCCAGTGGGCCTAAAATGGCTCGTGATCTGTAAATATCGTTTGAGGGTGTGATACGGCCATATTTTCTGTCTTCGAGTGAAAGGTACTAATTGTCGTGTAATTTCTCTATAGGGCCAACCATTTATGGTGCCCAGAATGTTGTATTCAGATTCTGCATAATAATAAAACCCTCTAGAGTTGTTGCACCGGTTTTCCCACATTGGGTTTTTCCGGGGACATTTGTCCGAAAATTCATGTGTAATATTGTCACATCTGTGTATTGTTCAGTAAATGGTCTGTAGATGTGTAGGCTGCAGTTTGTGTCTGCTTTAATGTTTTTCTGAATATTTCAGTTAAATAACTTGTTAAGTTAATCAAACAAGTAGGCAAAGTAGATCTAGACACTGCAGTAGGGTTTCTGTTTTGAAACTTTCACACTCCTCTCTATCCATCTTGATGTCCTTCAGCTTGTTCGTGAGAAAGAGGATTTAGTTTGCATTGTTTGCTTTGAACATCCCAACCAACTTTTCATACATCTCCTTAGATGTGCCTAAATCAGAAATGGAAGCAACCAAATGCTTTTGAATGGAGTCTTTGATGATCTTCTTAGCGTTGACCTCACCTTTCTTATACTTTTTCTTAGTAGTAGTTGGTGCATTTGAAGGAGGATCCCCCACATTTCCCTACACATAATCCATAACATCATTTTCTTCCAAAGACATCTTCGCATGATAGTCAAATTTATCATTGAGCTTATCCTCAGTCTTGAAGTAAGTTGTAGAAGCCATTGAGGCTTGTCCTTCCCCAATAGATCTTTCTTGGTGATTGCTTTTCTCTCTCTTGGGCTTTGTCTTCACCAGGGCTCTGATACCATGTTAATTTTAGTTAACAATGGTATGTTCTATGCTTAGCACAATTTATTCCAACATTCCTTGAGCGGCCCAATGACAATTTCCAATTATTTCCAGTAGCAATCACATTAGCCATTAATCACATTGATAGTAAATGTAGATAGAACATAAAACAAAATGCAAAAAACAAGTCAAGACATGAGAACACCAGATTTGGCGGATGCCAGGGAAAAACCTCAATGTGGGGAAAACCCTTTGATCAATTCTTCTTATTATTATTCAAAAGTTCAACAGAGAGAGAGTACAAAATCAAATTGACTTGCCCAAATCAAAGTCAAATCAACCCTGACAAATTATGCAGTCAAACTTCAGCCCTAACCAAAAAGTCAACGCTAGTCAAAATAACAACAATCCTTCCTCAAAGCAGCTCAGTCTTCCTTGGTCAAACTCGGCCTGATCATGAGATCAATTTCAACCCAAAACAACTCGGTCAAAGGAGGGAGAGAACCTGTTGTAATTTTCTGCAGTCAAACAGCAATCAATGCTGAAGTCAAAGTAGGTCAACTAGCCAAGAAATCCTCAATTTTTGTGCCTAGCAATGCGGCCTAAGAAAATCGAAATTTTGACCCAAAACCACAGTCAAACTTGGTAAAAAACACCTCAGTCAACGCTGGTCAAACATGTCCCTAAAGTCTAAAATTCAGCCTGCAATTTCTGCTCAGAAAATTTCGTCCTCCTTACGTGTGAGAGCAAGAGGCTGCCCAATAGTTGTATGAACCAATCTGAAGAAGAGAGAGAAGAATGTGTGGGTGATGATGATGCCAAATGAGTTGTGAGGTCACTTGTATTTATACAATTCATTGTGGGTGAAGAGATATGTCCATTGGGCTTCTTGAGCCTACATTTAGTTGACGCTGACCTGAACAATTTGCACATGTGAGGGCATAAATTCAAAATCACATTTCTGCTTGTCTGACTGAGATGATCTTTAGATCAATTCTGGTCGTCTCGAAAAGAGGAATTTAATGCAATCACCGTCTCCATCAAATGAGTTGTCCCAAGGTGGAATTCGACCCTAGTTGCCAATTTTAACAACATGCAACTCTTATCCAAGTTCCAGGAAGCCAAAAAGACTGATAATGCAAGTGTCAAAGAATTTACCCAAAGATTTGACAAATTTCTCAAAGAAGTACCCAAGTTGTACAAACCTATTGAGCAAACCATCCTTGCATTATATGTTAATGACTTCCAAGGACACATATCATATCCCTTGGAGGATAAGGATCCTCAAAGTCTTGAACAAGCCAAATCCTTTACTATAACCATTGAGCACAATTTGAAAACATCCAAAATTGACTTGCTTTCATATCCCCGAGCCAAAGTGTAGGTCAAACCTAAACCATCTGCTCAAATTGACCCCACCTTGCAAGATTATGCCCAAAAGTTTGACAAAATTACTAATGAGTTGATGCAGGGGAAAATGGTTATGATGAATAAATTGACTATCTTAGATAGAGAAATAGGATCTTGTCAGAATTATCCTTGCAAGCCTGAATTCAATAATGATAGGGCCCTAAAAGGAATCCTAATAGTGGCAAGAATACTTCCTAGCAAGTTTCACCTAACAACCTTGCCACTACTAACCTGAATACTCAAGGAGGATAGCCCAGAGCATTTGAACTTGATCAATGACTTTGGTCCTTTAACTACCTTGGTCAATGAAACTTCATCCCTTCCTCAACAACAGCATGAGGTGCTCACCAAAGAACTTGATAGAGAATGTGATGAGAATATTAATATTGTTAAAACCAAGGATAGGTTCAAGGGGTTGCATTATACTAGGAAGAATATTGAACCAAGCCACCCTAAGCAAGCAGTAGTGTTTCTCCCCAAAGAAATGTGGTTAAAGCATCTCTTCCCTCTAGTAAGAGCATTCCTAATACTACTCCCTCTAATGTCAGTAATGGGGTATCATCAAATGTAGATTTGGGATGTGTCCTAACTAAGGTAAATGTGCTTCTCCCATTGTTGGAGCTTGAAAAGCTTGAATCTCAAAAGGGTCAAGTTAGGAAAATCCTTAACCTAGATATGGAACATGAGAACCTTCCTATGATATTACAAAACATGTATTATGATCGCAAAAATGGAGGGCATGCACCTATTTTGTTGTCTCTTATGATTAATAACTTGATATTGCACAATTGTATGCTTGACTTTGGAGACTCTACTAATGTCATGCCTTTGAGAGTTATGAATCAATTAGAATTGCAAATTACTAGGCCTTACAAAAATGTTTGTGCCTTTGACTCAAAGTCCATTCCTATGCAAGGTTTAATTAAAGATAAAAAAAGGTTTCTTTGGCTACTAATAAAGAGATAGTTGTATTGATGGATATAGTAGTCATCAATGTTCTCGATTCAATGGGCATGCTCTTATCAAGAAAATGTTCAGAATCTGTTGGTGGGCATTTGCAGATGCCCTATCCTATGCTATCATACCCACAACCAACGGAAAACCATTTATCTTGTATCAAGAACCACATATCGTTGAACATCTTGAAGACATTGATCCTTTCCCTTTCCCCATTCTCCCTAAAAATAGCAAGATGAAAGGGGACCCTAAGTCGTTAAACCTAAAAGTAGCATGGAATCACTTTGAGCATAGTATCCTCGGGAGACTAGGAGTGGTTGAGGAAAGTGGAGGAGATGCATGTCAAGTAAATCAATTGCCTTCCTCCACAACCAAAAGACAAATACATAAAAACAATAAAAAGAAATAGTGGGTCGAGAAACAAGGAAAGGATTTCCAAGTTGAGGATCTAGTCCTTGTCAATGATAATCGTCTCACCCACCACTAGTGGTTGCCCACCCCGTCCAGGGAGCCGTTGGGTCTGGCCGCCGGGCGGGAGGGGAGCTGCACGCCATAGGAGAATTTTCTCCTAGATTTGTCTTTAGCTGGCAAAAGTCGGCAACCCCTGACAGCCACCAATGTTGCCGATATATTCTGTCAGTTGATCTCCACTCCTTGAGCTAGTTATATGTCCCCTCACCCATCTGTCGAGAACGTATGTTTGAAGGTGGGCCATCCAATCCTAAAGGTATGTTTTTCATTGTGCAATCGAGTGCTTATGCTTGTTTTTCCTTGCACACTAATGGGTATGTATTATTGGGTGGCTTGGAAGGAGAAAGAGTTTTGACTATAGTCTTGTTCCCTCACCTTTAATGGGGGTTTAATCCTCAATCCTAGTCTCATGGGATCTCCCCTATTGGCTTATAGCTTCAGGATGGGCACTACTTGGGAAACTTCGATTTTGGTAGTGTGGTTTTGTTTTCCCATTTTACATTTTTCACTCCCCTCTGCACATTACAAGCCCTATTTCATCATCTTCCCTCTCGAGGTCCACATGACCACAAGGTCCACAAGGCTCTGGTACTCCCCCTCCCCTTGTCCACATGTTTGGAGCGGGCCTGGAAACGTTGCCCCGAAGGTTGATGCAGCTAAAAAAATAAAGATGAAAGCAAATCATGGCCACAAATGAAAGAAAAGGAATATTAGAAAATGCAAAAGATGGTCAGGACATTAAAAATAACATGTGGGCAAAAGTCAAACATGAGCTCTACCCCTATATTATGGCCATCACCCTGGTTCCTAGGGCCCCATTGTTGAATGGTGTGTTCATTGATGCAAACATCAGTTATTGAACACTCTTAATATTTGTTTGAGTTGCAGTGATTGAAGCTCCAAATCTCCAGACGCCCTAGAAAACCCTAGAATTCCTCGCACTTGTTGAGGATGACCGTTAGTGAATTTGCTCTGGAGACCTTCATCGTTTGATAGTTCTCATCGTGTTCTTTCCAGTGGTAGGTTGCATGCCAAGTGGTTCTTCTCGATTGTAGAGATATGTTAACCCAAAGTCAGGGCATCTCAATGCATGGGTTTCGCCAATGCCAATGACAAGAAAATAAGGTTTAAATCATAAAATAAAAAGAAAAAAGAGAGAGGAGGCTTCATGGCAAACCAAGTAATACGGATATGGCAAGCATGGTTTAAATAAAATTAAAAAATAAAAAATTAATAATAAAATAAAAATGGGGCGTTATGAGTAATATGGTTTCATGGTCAACATGACCCCAGAATAATCTAGGATGGTCGACTCCGCACAAATTTTAATGGCTCGGGGTTTTGACTTTATTAATATAAATATGGTTGATGGTCCGTAGTCCATATGAACCGCCCAAGCAAAACTATATATTTAGCGAACTTGTATTCAATAGAAGTATGGAGGTGAAATAGCTCTGCAGCCAAGAGGATTTTTTGTCTGATATGCAAGTCAAATTTCTGAAGGGCTTGGGGTTAAATTTCTTTTTGGGCTATGATTTTTTCAATGATTTTCTGAGTGCCACCACCTAGAGGACGTTCATTCTGGAACATCAAGGAGAGCAATGAAGATCAGATACAAGAAATATGATTCGTCTTTGATTTCCAGGCTTTGAAAGTGCTCGTGTTAATTCTGGTTTTCTCATCAAACGAAAATATGTACCCAGAAATAATCTACTTCGAGTTGCTGGTAGTTTGGATGTATAAATGGACGTAGCTACCTACTATTAGACTACTACCATTGAAATTTTGAGTTCAGACCTGCAACCTTGCAGATTCGATACATATGTTGTTGACTTTGAATGCATGGATGTACCCATATCAAACAAATCTCATGCACAAACTTGTAGCTAACAAATTAGTGCGTGCAAATGACTGCCCGCGTGTGGAAGAAGTGCATGCGATTATAATATTTTTGTGTAGCGCTGTGATTGATTTCAGTTGCTACGTTGAATATTGAATTATGTATCGATATGCATGAAGAATGCATACAACATTGTGTGGCCTCACTGCATGAAAATGAATCCAGTGCACAGAGACAGGGATCGATGAAGCAGAGGATGTGGAATTCAGTTTGGATAGACAGTGTATTTACTATTATTGATCAAGGACTGTACGTAAATTTGGATAGTTTTGACAGATACATAACAAATCTGTGCCAAAATCCTTGTTGACTTGATTCAAATCACCCCCTGTAGCAGATTCGTAAGGCATCATTTGATGGTATTTGCTAAGATACATAAATCCATAGTTCAAGCTCAGGACAGAATTAAAGTTTGAAGTATGAATGTTTGAAATGGAAATTTTGTATTGCAAAGTCCGTGTGATCGTTACAATCTAAATAATGAATGTTGTATGTACTGCATAAGGCTCAATACCTCCTCTTCACAGTTTATAGTCCTGGTCTAAGATTGAGCTGGAAGACATTGCAGGGATTGGATCTTACATCTGTAGCAGAACTGCCTCTGGAATCTTGATCATGCAAAGACTGAAGGTTTAGAAAATGAGTCTGATGCCACATGGATTGTCATGAAATTTGCTACAGATTTGCAGGGGTTAATATATGAATGATGTTGCTTCAAAATACCTTCTGTAGTAGTAGATGAGTGGTGTCACTTTTGGGGTTACGATTTTGCCACAAAGTATTGCTGTTGAGTACGCAAGACAAAATTCATTTTAGAAATTGTGCTTTAGGCAAAATATAGACTAATGTAGCAGAACACTTGAATATACATGCACCGGTATGAATGTGTCAGTAAAAGACAATGTTGTAGCGGAGCTGCAGTGATTTGATACAATGTGTTGTTGTTTCTTACGCCATATCATGTAGATGACACATTAAGTGATTGTATGTATATCGCTGAAGGTTTTATGTATGAGAAACCTGGTGCTTATATGTGTTGTTTGTATGAAATTATCAGTCGTGTATACTGCTGTCATATTATCGGACTGCTAAGAAAATGTTTTGAGTATGCAGCTAGGGTCAGTGATTGAAATACCATTGCTGTATGAATGATTTTTCTGCTGAGGATTGCGACTTGGATATATTGTTGATCAGAGTTGTTGCAAGAGTTTGGTAACTAGCATGTGTTACTAAGGTGATGAGTGATGGCTAGAGCTGTGCCTGTAGCAGTCAACATGTCAATATGTTGAGTCTTGCATCTGGAATTATTAATTCATTATATGTTTATGGGGTAAATATTGACTTAAATTGAAAGCTAGAAGAAGCACTACTCAGAGAAGGCTCTAGTGATTACAATGATTGTGTTTGGCGATATTGACAAACCTTGGGTTTCCACTAGAATTCACATCCATTAGGATTTGATGGATATGTTGGGAACAGAGGTTGTTTTGTAGTTGGAGAATCAGGGTCTAAAGATTTTAATGAACTAGGTGTGTTGACAACAGTGGCTTTGCAGGGCTATTTGTGGTGTTGCATATGGATGATCTGAGCAACTAGTGTTTGAGATAGCAGAATGACATATATACCTGACTTGTTCGATTGCTAGGTTTGAGCATTGATGACATGTTTCGCTGCTAGGATTCAGAGGGTTTGTTAGTGATGTATGATGCTGCTATTTTGATAGAGACAGACGTGTTTGTGACAGTGGACTGAGTTGCTATGGACAGATGATATGTTCCAGGATTTGCAGTGATTTGTGAAGCCAGGGTTTGATGGTTTCATACAGATGCAGATGTTAGGGTGTGATATGCAGATTAAGGAGAGGCAGGATTTATTGACATGGACTGTACAACAATTTCTTGTATTGCAACTTGTTTGTATCGATTCAGAGCACAGGGGTATCTAGTCTGAAAATATATGAAACATGGTCCGTCGTGGTAAGTTGAAGGTTGGAGCCTTCAGGGAAAGTGGCAGCTTGCTGAGCAGGGTGGCAAGGTGGTGCAAGGCAGGAGAGTGGAGTCTCGTTCAGGTCGGAGTCTAAGAACACTTCAAGGTAGCAAGGCGGTGCTAGGGCAGGTTGGAGCCTGTGCAGGGTATTGTAGCATCATTCCAGCAGCAGTTGGTAAATCAAGGAGTTGGTGCTTCCTTTAGGTCGGAGCTTGTACGCTCAAGAGTTGGAGCATCCATCTAGTAGCAGCTGGTAAACTGGGTGTTGGTGCATCTGTCAGGTTGTAGCTTGTAAACCAAGGGGTTGGAGCCTCCCTCAGTTGCAGTTGAAAATTATGGAAGTTGGAGCTTCCTATTGATGTACATTTTATTGAAGACAAATATTAAGAAGTGTTCGATGGTTTTTTTCCCGGAGGGGTTTCCACCTAAAATATTTGTGTCTATTGTGTTTATTGTTGTGCATTGTTGAATGGTGTTTATGAGTGTTTATGTTTATTTGATGCTAATGATAATTAATGCTCTATGAAGTTAAAAATATACTAATTGATAAGAAATACCAATTCACCCCCCTCTCAGTATTTCCAACAATACCAATCTCCCCCCTAGCACGAGTCAGGGGAGTTTCGAACTCAAGACCTGTCGCTCTGATAGCACTTGTTGGAATCACGATTGTCGTTAGACCAAACCCACAAGCATTAGTCTCTGCTACAATCGCCAAAGTTAGGATTCACGAGAGGTGGTTAGTACATGTCACAAAACACACAGGGAGCGATGAACCTAATGTCCAACACCCATGAGTGCCCACACATCATTGAGGAACCCATGCACATCCCAACCCCTACTGGGCAATGAACCGCCCCACCTTAAAGGGGTAATAATTGTTTAAACTGTATATCATACACAGTATGCTTGAGCAGTATTAACAAAAAAAAATCAAGAAAATGCAAAAGGAAAATGAAGAAGGGTGGAAAACAAAGGTCGGGGTAACTCATGTACCATGATTGCTCCCTCCTACATCTATACACC
The DNA here is from genome assembly GCA_034641835.2 of Pinus albicaulis. Taxonomy (NCBI): domain Eukaryota; kingdom Viridiplantae; phylum Streptophyta; class Pinopsida; order Pinales; family Pinaceae; genus Pinus; species Pinus albicaulis. Next base: position 870,945,307 of record CM076577.1, on the reverse strand, counting down.
CAAATATGTGGACATCCCTCATCATTATTGTTAATTTGGCAGCTTAGTGACAAATTCCAACCATTGGACTAGTCACTAAATTCCACTTTCCGAGAGGACCAAAATTGACCTTTGAAGCACATGATTCGGACATGGGAAAGTGTATTTTTGAAGTGAAGCCCACAGTTGCACAAATTGTCAAGGTCGGCCTAAGGACAAATTGCCCCTCCAAAGTTGCATATAAATACAAGTGACCTCAAGCTCATTTGGACATCACATCATCACATCCTTCTTCTCTCTCTCTTGATTTATTTGGTTCCTACAAGGCTGAGGAAGCCGAATTTTCTTCACACGCGTGAGGGACTGGGAGGCTAGAATGACTTTTTGCGTCGAATTTCTACAGTTGGACAGTTTGAATTCTTGTTTTGACTTGCTTTGAGTGGGAAAATTTTGATTTTCGGAGGCCGACTTGACTGAAAATAAGACCAAGAAAATCTGGCTAGTTTGACCAGATGTTGACTTCTGATTTGACCGCAAGAAATTGTAGATTTGACCGCAGGGAATTCTCTTTCCTTTGACTGGACTTTTGTTCACTGTTTTAGGTTGACTTTGACCAGCAAGCAAGGCCGAGTTTGTGGGTTGTTGACTGAGCTACTAAGGGGTTGTTTTGACCTTTGATTGTTGATTGGTTAGGGCACACATTGTTGTTGTTGATTGTTGTTGAATAGGACAGATTTGCTCAAGAGTTGACTTTTGTTGACTCTTTCTCTCGACTTTGATTTTGATAGTTGCTTGGCATATTGACATACTTGTATATTAGCTAGTCAAAACTTGACTTTGACTCTTGATGATGTACTCTCTCCATTGAACATTTGAAGACAATCTATTAGAAGAAGATTTGCAAACGGTTTTCCCACTTGTGGGTTTTTCTGTAGTCATTGACCAAATATTGTGTCTCTTGTCTCTTAGTTGTCTTTCATTGTGCATTTGTATAATTGTTCTATCTACTATTGCTCTACTGTCATTGGTTAATTGAAGAAGTGAAATTGTAATTTGGATGTTATTGGAAATTGTTGAAGTAATAGTTGCAGCATAGAACAATTCTAGATGAAAAATTAATTACCACCCTTGAACCCATGGCATTTGGCCTTGAGACCCCTGTGTCCCAATCCACCTTATCATTATCCACATGACCCCTACCACTTCAAGTATTTACCTTGGACATGTCTTTCCCTTTAGGGGTTGGGAACACCTAATAGGGTTGTTTATTAGCCACTCCTACCTAGGTAAGTAACCCTATTACATGCTCAAAGCCCCAAATTTTGAAGGGAAGCCCATTATGAAGTCTCATTTATGCCCTTGATTAACAAGCTTGGCTCACTTAGATGCAATAATGAATTATTGTACTTGATGGTGAAGAGACGCAATGGATCTTATATGTAATTAGCAGGTGGTTTCATGATTCATCATGGGTTGGGCAACTTAACTGGGGCCCAAGTCCACCAAAGGATCATATTGACATTTGTAGGGGATGCGTTGAGAGCCATGGGACTCCATCACGTGTATTAGCATCATTCCATGCCATGGGAACCCTTAGCGCCTTTAGCAGTTTGATCATTGCCCCACATTATTCGCGAGATGATGCACTTGCACCAGCGTGACCTAGTCGGCTTAGCATGATCAGTGCAGCTGATCCAGGCCCAAAGTGTTAAAATTCGGTGACCTAAATCCTATTGTAGCAACTAGAAATAATTCTCCTAATCGTTAAATTAATTTTTAACAATTTATTTATTGTTTGCTACAGCAAATACTGAACCAATCACACTGCAACCTACACAAATAAACTGCGAAAGAAATAAACGCTGGAAGAAATGCTAGCACACACACATAAATTTACACAGTTATTTTTGGACCAATGTCCCCGGAAAAACCAAACTTTGGAAAACCGGTGCAACAGCTGAGGGTTTTATTATTATGCAACGGTGAAATATTCCAAGTACAACTGGATTCTGAAACTGGCAATCCTACCGAGAAATACTAGCAAGAAAAATCTAGTGAGGAATTTACACACTCCACAGGCAAATCCCGGCTAACCTTAGCTCAAATTGAGTCTGGCTCTGTCCAGTCATTTCGTCACCTTAGCACAGTCACTTCTGCACTGAGCTCAGAACAGCTTCTCCCCAAGCTATCTGGTCAACTGATGTCTGGGAAAATGACTCTCCTGGCCTCTGGAACCTCGGCCCAGCTTCTGGCACTGAAACTCTGCTTCTCCCCAGCAAATTCAAAATTGCCTCTAGAGGCTACTGCGCTGCTCTGCGTCAGCCTCACTATGGCAGCTCTACCTCTCTGCAAATGCACTCACCGAAACTAGAATCCTTCCTCCGGCTTCACTGTCCCTGCCCCTCTCTCACTGCTTCGATCTCACTGACTCTCTCTCCGGCAACTGACAATTGCTACTTTGGAAATCGATCTGCCAATGAAATCAAACAACTGAAGTGTCTTCTACAAGTGCCCATCGAGTTCTTCTTATATTCATTTGTTTGGACTCCAATGGCCAAGATTAAATCTTAATCAATGGCTAAGATTAACTTGAAGTCGATCTTTCCCTAAGTGAGTTTCTAGATCATTCACACCTTGACTTTATTAATTCTGATTAATTAGTCATATTCCCTAAGTTTAGACTTAGGAAATATTTAAAAACTGACTAATAATCTAATTAGTCTAGGCGGAATTTCCAGAAATGATTTATGGGATTTGGAGATCTCATGTATTCTAGCCTCTCCACAAAATTTCAAGGCTAGAACACATCTGATGCTACAAAAACTAACACTCCCTCTTAGCGAGGAATTTGTTCTAGTGTTGCACCTGCTGCCACAACACCCTGTCTCTGCACCATCTCTTGTCACATTGATGATGTCTGGCTACTGTTGCCCACCAACCACTACGCAACTCTGATATGAACTGCATATGTGTTGTTGTTGACCCTGCTGAACTGCTGCCAACACTGCATCTGCACTGCAACTCCCTCTCATCTGCTACTGCTACAACTACAACTGAGAAATATCCGAAATACTGAACCATGTTCAATATGATGCATCTGTCACCCGAGTCCTGACTGCTACTAGCATTTTCTCTATCACTAAGAACTCTGCACTGTTGCTGACTCTGCACTGTGCCAACTGCATTGTTGTCAACTCTGCATTGTGCTCCCTAGCATTTGACTGCTACTAGTCTCTGCAACTATCACTCTGGCATATGACTGCATCTACTGCCACTGATCCATCCTGCTACTGAAGTATTGTGGGCTCCCGTAGCAAGGTACTGATTCAAGAGGTGGACCTACTCTAGAATCCTTCCCATTTGTAGCACTCTTGGGCTACAACACCAAGTCACCCCATTTCACTCCTAGGGGTATGTCTGCAAACATGGCAAAGTCTTCCTCCCGCCTAGACGATAGCCTATCAATCTCTGCAGAAGTTGCCTGTTGGTCCTGTTTCTCCTCCTTGTCCTTCTTCCTGAGAGGACACTGGGTACTGTAGTGGCCAAACTCGCCACACCTAAAGCACATGACCTTTGACAGGTCCTTCTTTTTCTTTCGCTGCTCCCCTGTCCCTGACCGGGACCCTTCAATGCGAGGGCCACATTCTCCTCCTTCACCTGCTTCGATCCACTATTACTGCCACTGATGGAGCTCTTTACCAAGTCTCATCTCAACTCCTCCTACTGCAAATCGACCCACATCCTGTCCCACCTTGGCAAGGTGTCTCTACCCAAGATACTTTGAACAAATACTTGCCACTCCTCTTAGACAATGTTGAGTGTTAATTGCACTAGCTCTGTGGGTTGAGGTGTTGCCCCAACAGCTGTAAGTTGGTCCCAGATCCCCTGAATCCTGGTGAGGAATGTGAAAATTCCTAAACCCGGCATCCCTATTGCAACAAAATGATATTACTTCTTGTTCTTGATTAATCATGTAAGTTATTTATTGTGTTCTACCAGTAAATACAGAAGCAAATACACTGCAACCTTCCCTACATAAATAAACTACGGAAAAATAAACGCGGAAACAAGATCTGAGCAAGAAGAAAACTAAACAGACATGACACAGTTATTTTTGGACTGTCCCCGGAAAAACCGGTGCAGCAGATGAGGGTTTAATATTATTAAGCAGAATTTTCTAAATACAACTGGATGCCCAAATCTAGCTATCCAAAGAGAATCTGACTGACAGAGAGCTAGTGAGGATTACCTCACACTGACACTGGAGATCTAGATCTGACCCAACACTGAACTGGACAGCCCCACCCTGCCTCTGCGCAGACCTGCGTCACTCTGGCTGGGGATTCCCAACTCCTTCTCTTGGATGTTATGATGGTTGGATGTTGATCTCTGGCCCTTCAGATCTCACACCCTGGCACTTTGGCACTGGATCTGACTGATCCTCGAAAAAACTCAGATCTCTTCAAGGCTGCAGCGTTGCCCAGCGTAGCTGCTACGTTGTCTCTTTTGCGTACTGCCCTTTGCCTTCTCTGCAAAGTATTCCCAACTCAGAAAGAGATCTTCCAACCGGAACTATCACTGCAATCGAATCAACTCGATCAAATCCTTCGGCTGCACTCTGCTGCTTACTCGAAAAATTCGATCTCTAGACTCACTCGGTGTATTTTCCAAATGCCCATCGAAGTCCTTCTTATAATCTTCTCGTTGGATAACCAACGGCCCAAATTAAAACATAATCAACGGCTTAGATCATATTGACTCGATCTTCATCTTTTTCTAGAAGTTTCACACCCAGTTCTATTAATATACTTTAACTATTTTAATTCCCTAAGTTTATACTTAGTTTTCCATTACAAATAATTAATTATTTTAATAAAACCCCATCCGGGTGGAATTTCCCAAGACGCTTTCTTGGTATTTTGGAATGCATGTGTCTAAGCCTGCTTGCAAAATTTGAGACTTGGAGCACATCCAGGCTACCAGAAATCAACACTCCCTCTTAGCGAGGAATGTTCTCTAGTAATGCATCTTGTTGAAGCACTACACTGATTTTGCAACATCTCCCTTTGCGTTGTTGATGTTTGACACTGTTGCCCACCAACTAGTACGTTGTTGCATCTATGATGTTGCTAACCCTGCATATTGTTGCCAATTGCTACTGCACTGCAACTCTGCTACTTGATGCAACAAAAAAATATCCAAACACTGAACTAAGTGTTTAACATGATGCATCTGATACTGAAGATCTGACTGCTACTAGACTCTGCAATGACCCTCTGAAACTGTTGCGCTGTTGCTGAATCTGCGTTGTGCCTTGTTGCGTCGTTGCCAACTCTGCTCTGTTTTGCTCACTCTCTGGTGCTCTCTAGCCACTGCATTGTCACTTCAGCACTCCTCTGCACCAACTGACACTGGTCCATCCTGCTACAGCTGATTTGGGCTCCCATAGCAAGGTACTGATCCAAGAGGTAGACTCCTCAAGGATCCTGCCCAAGTGCAATTCTTCCGATCTACAGTTCTAGATCACCCTAATTCTCCCGTGGAGATATGTGGGCAATCATAGCAAACTCTTCCACCTCAATCCTTGCAGTTGCAGCCTGCAGATCGTGTTTCTCATCCTTGTCCTTCTTCTTGAGAGGACACTGCGCAGCGTAGTGACCCATTTCACCACACCGGAAACACTTGATCTTTGAGACGTCCTTCTTCCACCTTCATTGCTCCTGCTACCCCTTAGATGCAAGGGTTGCATTCTCATCCTCCTCCTTGGGCTTCGTCCCACCGCTTCTGCTTCCATCAAACTTGCACTTGACTAAGTCTCTCCTCATCTCTTCCTGCTGAAGGGCTGCCCACATTCCTTCCCAGTCTGGCAACTTCTCTCTGCCCAAGATACTTTGGACAAAGACTTTCCATTCTTTGGAAACAGAATTCAAGGCCAATCTGGACATTTCCGTGGCCTGAGGTGTTGACCCTACAGCTGCTAGTTGATCTCGAACATCCTGAAGCTTTGATAGGAACGGAACTATGCGTTCTCCCTTTTTCATCCTTGTAGACCGCATCTTTTCCTCCAAGAACATCTTCCGCTGCTCAGAAGACCCCTGGTATAGTGTAGCCAATGCATCCGACATCTCCTTGGCAGTCCCTTTGCCAGAAATATGTGAGACAATGTGATCCCTCACTCCGTTGAGGATCAACCGTTTGGCCTTTGCCATATTCTTCTTGAAGGCTTTCAACGGATCTACATCTACAAGTTCAACTACTGCACTGTCGATGAAGGCCTTGAGCTCATGCTCATCCAAAAGGAAGGAGATCCTTGCCTTCCAGATTACATAGTTGGAGGCACCCTCCAACCGATCCTGATCACGCAACCCAATGGCTGCCATCTCACCCAACCAAATGTCGAACCGCTGCCTCTAACACTCTGTGCAACTAACTCTATGCACTCCCTGCTAGAGTAAGCCAAATAAATCTTGATCTTGCTGCCTCTGCATGGGAAAACAGAATTTCTTGGGCAAGAAATTCCCTGAGGTCAAAATTTCCCTCAGTATGCTTCTTCTTCCTTCTTTTGATGCTTTCTACACCAACAACTGCTGCTACAAGAAAACCATGTCCCACCAGAAACTGGTCTGCGCTAAAGCTACTACTGCGTTGCTCCCTCTGCCGCTGACAAATTGCAAACTGGAAATCGTACCTCTATTGACTCACTCAGAGAGAGATTCCCTTGCAAATCTTTCCCTCGTGGATTGAACTCCACAATCTCTTGGGGATTCGATCTGTTGCCTATGCAGCTCTTCGATCTACCTCCTCTTCAACGCTAAACTCTTTCGGATTGCTCTCTTGCTTCACCATGTGAAAATTCCTAAACCCAGAATCCTTATTGCAGCAAACTGATATTACTTCTTCTACTTGATTAATCATGCAACTTATTTATTGTGTTCTGCAAGTAAATACTGAAGCAAATACACTGCAACCTTCACTACATAAATAAACTACGGAAAAATAAACGTTGAAACAAGATCCGAGCAAGAAGAAAACTAAACACACATGACACAGTTATTTTCGGACTAAGTCCCCGGAAAAACCCAATGCAAGAAAACCAATGCAGCAAATGAGGGTTTGATATTATTAAGCAGAAGTTTCTGAATACAACTGGATGCCCAAATTTCGCTATCCATAGAGAATCTGACTGAGAGAGAACTAGTGAGGATTACCTCACATTAACATTGGAAATCTAGATCTGACCCAACACTGAACTGGACAGCCCCACACTGCCTCTACGCAAATCTGCATCACTCTGGCTAGGGAATGCGTCACCTCCTTCTGTTGGATCTTATGCTAGCTGGGTGTTGATCTTTGGCCCTTCCGGTCTCACACACCGACACACGCGGTTGGCACTGGATCTAACTGATCCTCAGCAAAGTCTCGAATCTCCTCATGGCTGCAGTGTTGCCTCTTCGTGGCACTGTGTTGCCCAGCGTAGCTGCTATGCTGCCCCTTCTGTGTACTGCCTTATGCCTTCTCTATAAAGTATTCCCAGCTCAAGAAGAGATCTTCCAACTGGAACTATCACTGCCCCTCACTACAATCGAATCATCTTGATCAAATCCTTTGGCTGCTCTGCGCTCCTTACTTGAGAAATTCGATCTCTAGACTCACTCAGTGTATTTTCCAAATGCCCATCGAAGTCCTTGTTATAATCTTCTCATTGCATATCCAACGGCCCAGATTAAAACATAATCAACAGCTTAGATCATATTGACTCGACCTCTGTCTTTTTCTAGAAGTTTCACACCCTGTTCTATTAATATACTTCAATTATTTTAATTCACTAAGTTTAGACTTAGGCTCCCATTAAAAATAACTAATTATTTTTAATAAAACCCCATCTGAGTGGATTTTCCCAAAATGCTTTCAAGGTATTTTGGAATGCATGTGTCTAAGCCTCCCTGCAAAATTTGAGACTTAGAGCACATGCGATGCTACCAGAAATCAACAAGGAATGTGTCTATGCATTCCCTTTTTGCATCCTAGTGCATCTCAGCTTCTCCTCCAAGTACATCTTTCGTTGCTCGGAAGTGCCCTGGTACAGCGTAGAAAGTGTATCCCACATCTCTTTGGTCGTTCCCTTGACCGCTATGTGTGATACAATGTGATTGCAAACACCATCAAGGATCAAACTCTTCGCCCGCTCCATCTCCTTTTTGTACTCGTTCAGCGAATCTGCATCTATGGGGATAGCTACTACTGCATCTATGAATGACTTCAGGCCATATTCATCCAAAAGGAAGGAAATCCTTGCCTTCCAGATGACATAGTTGGAAGCACCATCCAACCTGTCCTGATCTCGAAGTCTAGCAATAGCCATCTCAAACAATGTTGAAAATCTCCTCTTCCCTTCTGCTCAGTTGTTGCTCAGCTATTTGCACTCCCTTCTGGAGTGAGAAACTCTGCTCACAACGACTGTTGATCTGCAAGGGAAATCGAACTTCTTGAGACTAGAATTTCCTTGAGGAAAATGTTTCCTCAGTGTGTGCTTTTCTTCCACCCAAAGCTAGTTCTGCTCTAGCAAACTGCTGCAAAACTGCTGCGTCCAGCTAGAGATTTGCTCTACGAAAAATATTGGTTTCTCCCTCTGCCTCTGGAATCCCTAGATCTGGAGAGATTGAATTTTTTTGTCCCTCTCTCAGAAAAATCGATTCTCCTCAAGAAATTTGATCTCTTGGCCAAGGTGACTGTGTTGTCCTCTGGGGTTTCGATCTGTTGCCCACACTGAACAGGGAATCTCCTCCTTTCTTCGCTACTAAGCTCTCTAGTTGTTCATCTGCACTCTGATACCATGTTAAAATTCATTGACCCGAATCCTATTATAGCAACAGGGAATAATTCTCCTAATTGTTAAATTAAATTTGAACAATTTATTTATTGTTTGCTATAGCAAATATTGAATCAATCACATTGCAACCTACACAAATAAACTGCGGAAGAAATAAATGTTGGAAGAAATGTTAGCACACACACATAAATTTACACAGTTATTTTTGGACCAATGTCCCTGAAAAAACCCAACTTGGGAAAACCGGTGCAGTAGTTAAGGGTTTTATTATTATGCAGCAGTGAAATAATCGGAGTACAACTCGATGCCGAAACTGGCAATCCTACAGAGAAATGCTAGCAAGAAAAATCTTGTGAGGAATTTCCTCTCCACAGGAAAATCCAGGCTCTGACCTCAACTCAAATTGAGTCGTCCAAACTGGCTCTGCGCAGTCACTTCTACACTGAGCTCGGAACAGCTTCTCCTCAAGTCGTCTGGTCAGTTGTTGTCTGGAAAAATGTCTCTCCTGGCCTCTAGAACCTCTGCCCAGCTTCTGGCACTGAAACTCTGCTTCTCCCTAGCAAATTCGAAATTGCCTCTAGAGGCTACTGTTGTGCTTTGCGTTAGCCTCACTGTGGCTCCTCTGCCTCTCTACAAATGCACTCACTGGAACTGGAATCCTTCCTCCGGTTTCACTGTCCTTGCCCTTCTCTCACTGTTTCGATCTCACTGACTCTCTCTCTGGAAACTGACAGCTGCTACTCTGGAAATTGATCTGTCAATGAAATCGAACTGCTGAAGTGTCTTCTTCAAGTTCCCATCGACTTCTTCTTATAATCCTTTGTTGGGACTCAAACGGCCAGGATTAAATCTTAATCGATGGCTAGAATTAACTTGAAGTCGATACATGTGAGTTTCTAGATCATTCACACCTTGACTTTATTAATTCTGATTAATTATTCATATTCCCTAAGTTTAGACTTAGGAAATATTTAAAAATTGACTAATAATCTAATTAAGTCATTTCTAGGCAGAATTTCCAGAAACGATTTCTGAGGTTTGGAGATCTCATGTATTTTAGCCTCTCCACAAAATTTCAAGGCTATAACACATTCGATGGTACAAAAACTAACACAGAGGTTTGTCTTACTCTCAAGACATGGGAGGTCAGGCACCATCTTCAGAGCCCTCATTTGGAGTAGTCTATTGGCTTATCTTTCATCAAGAGACCTATGAGATCAACAGTTGTGCCCCAAGAGCACCTTGGAGCACCACAAGATGACTTACATAGAGATTAAGGGGCCATCCCCTTGTCCTTCATTCATGGAGCCATGTCTCTCATCATGGCACCTAGAGGACTCAACAAGGCCCCTCAACGGCCCTTCTCCATCATGATGCCATCATTTTGGCTCACTTGTGGATGGCTTTTTCATAACTTATGAAAGCTACTTGGTTGGATTGTAACCAAGATTAACCAAGATTTGTTATTAGCACATTATTTTATAATTTTTGGGGCTAAACTGAATTAGGAGAGACTCACATAAATAGAGATGAGTCTCATTTGTGAGAACTCATCATCATCACTTGGATCTTTCTCTTGTAAATGAGTTCACACTTTTTCTCTTGGATGCTAGTGGAGATCCTAATCAATCATTTCAATATTTTGGAACTAAGATTTGATCTTCTTTGGAGCTACTCCTTGGTTTATGGTTGAATATATCTTATTGTGATGCAGGAGCATTAGCTCCGAAAAACACCTTGTGTTTTATTTAAGCTAGGGGGTTTCATGTTTTGAAGAAATATTAAATTTCATGTAAATATTAATATAATTTTGAGTGATTAATTATATTTTAATTAATTATTTGTGAGAGTTTGTAAATGTCTCCAAACAACTGGAAACATGAGAGAAATTAGTTTCAAGATAATTTAGAATTAATGATGGAGCCTAAGTTGGAATTAGTTTCTAAGTTTTAGGGATAAAAATCTATCTTTTAGGGATGTTGAGAGATTTAGGGATTTGTTGAGATTTTAAAGGGATAGAACTCAATTTAGTGCATTTTTAATTTGTATAAATTAGAAGGCCTCAAAGGCAATTGAGCAGGTAGGATAGAATAGAAAGGAGTAAGTAAAGCTTGGACAGCTAAAGCTTGTAAGTCTCCGGCAATTGTAAGGCCATTACTGTTGAATATCCGGCAAAGAGAAAGTCTGTAAGTTTTTTCATTGTTAATGTAAAAAGGGTTTTCAGAATTGTGTGGTTCGATTTCTGGAGTGGAGTATATTATCAGTAATTGAGTTTTAAATGGATAATGCACATTTTATATAATCTGGTGGTGAAATCGTTGTTAATACCATTAAATGAGTCAGACTTTGTAATGTAATGGGAAATCGATCTGAATAATCGATGTTGTAATAATATGTTTGGTTTGTATTGTGAGTTTGCACCGGGCGAAGGAATTGGTATTGTTAATATCGATATTGTAGTGTTGATGGAATGCGATGATGGAAAAGAATTGGGTTTTATGAATTTCTGTTTTAATACAAGAATTTAAATCTCTTTCTGATGATAAGGGAGAATCGACGTTATGGTTAGAAATCTGGTTAAATTCCCAAATCAAATGAGGTATTCAAACAAGTTGTGATGACGCAGAGGTTAATTTCATGTGAAAAGAACTGACATTGATGTGATTGTATGAGTAGCAAGAAACTACAGTGAAGGCGTAAGGATCAATTGAGGAAGAAGGAACGAAATCAACTCACAGTTCACTCCACAGACAGCGTTTCCAATCTGGGTAAACAAACGAGTTCTGGGTAAAGAACGAGTTTGGCTTGGAATTATAAAACAGCGTTCAGATAAATAATGAGTTCTGGGTGATCCATAGATCTGCGTTGTAAGTTCACAGGTATGAATTAGTCAGATCCAATTGAATCGACTTCCATTTTGAATTTATGTGTTGGGCGCTGACTAAATGGAGATTTAATGTGCTGGATCGAAGCTGATTGCGTTGAATTGCAGAATACTTAATTGCTGGGATCGCTTTACCTATTTGAGTTTGTGCGATGTAATCAAATCGATGGAGATCGATTCCAGTCTTAATTATAGTAAATAAATAGAGTTAAAACGCAGACAGTGTTATGGTAAGGTTGTGGGTTGATTCCCATGACATTTTATAATGCAAGTGCAGGTTGATTTGAGTTTTATTAGCGCTGAAGAAGTTTTGGTTAGTGAACTGAATTTGTAAGTTGAGTTCTGATTGAAATCGATTCTGAATAACGACTCTTTTTGTATCTAAACACACTGCCTTAGCGCTGGAAAGGTTGTATAAACACTGGCCTTTAAAACTGTGTAGAGAAATGGCAATTCCATAACAATTACAGAGGTGCAGATGCTGAGATGCATGGTGAGTAAAGAATGTGGGTATTGCAGGTCTAGGCTTGCATAAGAGGTAAGTTACTTAAAATCGAATTCTGGTCAAATATAAGTTGGGAGCGCGGTTATCAAAACAAACAAGTTCGAGTCTTGCTTACATTGTGATGCAGTGGTATTAAACACATTGGCGCATTTGTTTTGTGACTTATAAAAGCATTATGAAATGGAAATGAGGAATGATGTTTATTGGATGAAAGTTTGTGAGTTTGAATGGAAGTTATATTGAAAATTTGGGATGATGTGTATTAATCATGGTTTTATAACCATTGTTGTTTTGTAACAAAGAAGCTTCCAAAAGAAGATGAAATTGCCGTGTATTGAGGTTGAATTGGGAAATTGTTTGAGGCGCATGTTTGTATATGCACGAGTGATAAAGATCCTGGTTATTGCAGGTTAGCCCTGCATCATATTGTCATCTTGTAAGTACTTCTTATTGAAAATTCCTCTTGAATAATGTCTAATGTATGGAATTGTTTTAACTAGTTAATGTTCTTGTGCCCTAATTCATTGAACATCACTGTAAAAGGCTATTTAGTTGGCAATTGCATATGTTACTCATTGCATGACAATAGATGAATGCTCCTAATGGATGGAATTTTGTTTTTCTTCCATGAAAGTCCATAAATCTTGAGTGGATGAATGTTAAAGATTGGTGGCTAGGACATCATTCTTTGGCCTCCTTAAGGACGATTTTGAAAATTTTTGAAACATCTTAGACTCCATAGCCCAAAGAACTAGGCTCTAGTCCAAGAAATTTGGTGATCAACCTCTATTCTCCCCTTCTTTTTTTCTCTTCTCAAAAATTTCGATCCCTCTCCCTAGGACGGCTAGCTAGGGCATCAATCAAGTTCCCTTGCAGAAGGAATTTTGGGATTCCTTTCAGATAGAACTCTTCCTTAGTGTTTCCTCTTGTTGACTTCAAATTTTGGTGGAATTCTCATGGTTAAATCTCTAAAAGTCCTTGTGCCCTAGGTGTGCGCTAGAAGGGAACCTAGCTTGTTTCCTTTGGAAAGGTGGCTTCCTTTAGGGTCATATGAACCTTGTATTCGATAGAATAAATCATAAGAGTCCCTTCTCTCTATCTTACCTTGACCTAGTGAATAACTTGGAGGAATTTCTTCCCACGCTTATCCCTAAAAACCATATATCTAGCGTATGCCCTTAGTACATCTCTCAAGAAGAGAGAAAAGCCTATTTGAAGTGTCAAATCATTTCGCAAGCTTCTTGAGAGGTTGTATCTCATCTTTGGAGTCTTGACTCTAGTCATACCTATCCTCGTTGCAAATTTTAAGCCCTAGTTCTTGATCTCCATCCTAGGTCTTTCTTGGAGAGCATTTAGCTTCTTAGAAGCATTGAACCATTGTTGTGCCTCTCCTTAAATGGGCTTAGTGGAATCACTTCACACATAGATCATTGATCCTTCCTTTTCAAGTGATTCCTTTCCTATCGGGACTCCTCCCATCGGTGAAAGTTCGCAAAGAGCAGGGTACATCGAATGAGGTGACAGTGGGTCTTTGTCCCATTGTTGTCACTTGGTATAGTAGTTGTCCCATAGGTTCCCCTCCTAGGGCCTTGCTAGATTGTGTGGCAAGAAATCCCTATCTATATAAGGTCCACAGAAAGGTAGAGGTTAAGTATTTTTACATAGCCAACCTTGATGGCGAGCCCTTTTCATCACTAGTGCATGGAAATCACCTCGCACCATTTGCTGGAACCTAACACATTCATGTATAGAAGTTGCATAGCAATATGTGTCTAGCATTCTTGTGTGTGCATCTTCTTTTGGTATTGTTAGTTACCATATTTATTTATTTATTTATCTTCTTTTGGTAATGTGTCTGTTAGTTACCATATTTATTTTAGCTAGCATTATACTCTAGTATTACCTTTTATCCTATATTGTGATGGTGACAATCAATACCTTGCTAAGTTGCTATCAACAAGTTGTTGTGAGTGTACAAGTACCAAGGATTGTTCAGATTCTCATGCACTCCTCTTTCAAGCACATGGATCATGCGCTCTAGGATGAGCACATGTCCCCAAGATGGAGCCAGATGTTAGCCACCTGAAAATGGGTAACCCCTAGGAGAAATTTTTTCTCCTCATTAGGCATCTTAGCCAGCCAACAGCTTCATGATGGTCAACACATAACATTATCCCACGGTTCTCCACCTATTGCTCCAACTAGATCTCTCTCCCATCCGGCATTTCCTTTTGAAGAAAGGTGGGTCATATATCGGTAGGTACTTTAACCATCCTTGCAATCATGTGCTTTCATTTAATGTTATGGCCATATTAATATTCATCACGGGGAAAATTGGATGATTGATTTATCTCGATTGTATTCTTGTTCCCACACTTCAGCTGGGATGTTAGTCTTTGACTCTAGTCCAATGGGACCTCCTTTGAGACCTTAAGGTTTAAGAAAGGCACGCCGCACTAGAGTAGCACCGATTGATGTAGTGTGGCCAAGATAATCCATAATTACCAATTTCCATCTCTCCCTATTATCGATCTGCATTCTTTGGGTCGGTAGTCATGTGTCATTGGGATTAGCACCCTTCATCCACATCCATGAGTTAGAGCCAGGAAACTTGGCCTCGCAGGTTGATGCGACTAAAAGAAAGTTAAAATCATATGAAGCCACAAAGAAAGAAAATTTAAAATGCAAAAGATGGTTAGGACAGTTATTAGCAGGTTGACCAAAGTCTAGCATTAACTCTACCTCCCTCATTATCCATCACTCAATTCCTCAAGTATTTAATGCTTCATCTACAAAAAGGAGCTCTTGAAAGTCCTAACCTGATCCAGATTTATGAAGGAACGAAATGAAATATAGATTTAAAACAGAAACACAGAGATATAGTGAAATTGAACTTCAATTAATAAATAGAAATGTTAAAATTGTTTACATGCAGAAAGAAAGAAAACTAGCTCGAACAGTGGTAGCTTATCTCTGAGAAGAGATATGACAGCTACGCACTTTCTAAATTATGTTACAATGAGGCTCTGAGGCCTTTTTATAATTTAGAAACAATGAGAAACCCTAAACATCCAAAACCCTAACCCTAGGAGATGAAGCACTAAAGGCTTATGGGCCCCGACGGTGTAAGTTGAAACATCAAATTCCTGAGGTCATAACTTTGGCATACAATCTTTGTTTGGCATGCATGATAGCCTGTTAGAAAGGTCTATGCGAGGAGAACAACTTTCGACTACAAACATCAATCTTTAACTTTGGTTTGCTCGTTTCCAAAAACAACACCGTCTAGGGCCTCAAAATGGATCCGGAAGTTTAGGACCTGAAAACTACGAAAATAGGAAATGGTGTTGAAAAATAGGAAACTAATATGAAACTGTGTTGTGAGCCAAGTGGAATAGTTGGGTGTTGGAATCACGATTGTCGTTAGACCAAAACCCACAGGCGTTCGTCGCCACTACAATCGCTAGAGTCAGGATCCACGAGAGGCAGTTAGTCCATGTCGCGAAACACACAGGGAGCGTTGAACCCAATGTCTAACAATCTCCCGCCCCCCCCTCACCCTACCGCAAGTCGAGTGATTTTCAAACTCGAGACCCATTGCTTTGACACCACTTGTTGGAATCACGATTATCATTAGACCAAAACCCACAGGCGTTAGACTCCGCTACAATCGCCAGAGTTACGATCCACAGGAGGCAGTTAGTCCGTATCGCGAAACACACGGGGAGCGTTGAACCCAATGTCCAACAGTGGGTGGCCACCAATATCCACCTGGATCAGTCCTCCCCCCTTAGGAAGAAATGGTCCTTGTTGTCGCCTGGATTGTACAGACACCGCGACAACACTCAGGATGATGGTTGTCACTCTAATCCCCACCCACTCTGTTCTAGTTGTCTCCCAACAGCAGGCTATGGGGGGTAGTCCCTATGAAATGAGATGGTAGAAAACACGTTGGAAACCAACTTGCTTAGGAGACACCGATGAGTGTCCTAGCCACTTGGTACTATTGACTAAATTAGATTTTCTTGTTATAAGACCGGTCCTTAATGGAGTCACAAATTCTTTCTTATGGTAATTTAAGACCAAATGACCGGACGGACACCCGCTGCTTGAGATGCAAGCCTTAAGACCTAGGTGTGCCTAGGTGTGATGCAGTGATCTTGGTAAATTTTAATTAAATGTCTAGTCTAAATGTAACATTTCCCCTCACTGTTTTGAGAAACAATCCTCAAAGTAAGTTGTGCAATGGAAGCCAACGAGAAGCAGGCAACGGCCTGATTAATGATACCTCCCCATGTGTTCCACCCACCCAGTGCCTCCAACACTGCAGAGGCTGTGGCTCCAACGACTACAAGGTCATTGTGTTAACCACTAGGAGAAGTTGAATCCCTCAAGCTAGATCGGAAAAGGGTTGCCTTATATTTCTATCAACCTAGCTTATGCTAAGAGGTAAATTATTAGTGCAATCTAGATCTAATATGCAAATGCATGAGATTATGAGTGATTGTTATCTTGTTTTAAGATTGGTTAGATTACTTAGGTACTTATATGAGATTTATCTTAAGAGTACTTAGCAATGTTGTGATGCAATCTTTAAACAAGATAAGCTTCAAGAAATACGCGTGTAAACTTCAAGTAACCAAATCTATTCACCAATTAACACAAGATGTTATACCAAACGATGAGATCAATGAAATTAGCCAATTTCAGATTTATGACAATGTATATCAGCAATAAATATTCAGAAAATTCAGACTTGATCAATGCTATAACAGCAGTAAGAAAATGCTAAACCAATAATGCTTATGCTTGCCCAAGAGCACAAAGATATGTCAATTTGCCAAATAACTTGATTTACTTAGAAAATATGTATGTTAGCCTTCTCAAGATGTATCTTTCGGCAAAATTTCAGATCTGAAATATAAATCGCAGCAGAAAGTTAAACCACAGATCAGCAAACAAATGATACTGGCACCAACGCCCAAAAATGCCTAAAAATAGTAAAAATCACCAAACTTGAGAAAAATCAATTTCTAGGGTTTTTTAGGGCTTGACAAAGAAAATTTCAGATCTAATATATTTATCTCAGCAGTGAAACAATGACAGATCAGCAAGATAAATTTGCCAAAAATAGATGTCCAATATTTTCCAAAAACAGCAAAAACACACTAGAACTTGAAAATTTCAATTTTAAGGCTTGAAGAGAGTTTGATTCGGCAATTTTAGAACTAATAAGTTTGTGACAACAGTACATTAATGACAGATCAGCAAACTAAAAACACTGAAGATGATCTCCACAATGTCTAAAAATAGTAAGTTTTGCCGAAAAACTGAAAATTCAAATTTTTTAAACCTTATTTAGGATGTGATTCAGAAATGTTCAGATCTGATTTTTTACAGTGATGCAGAAATTTCCAGCAAGCTAAAATGTCAGATCTAGGTCAAATTAGAGATGCCTAAGTGGCCAAAAATGGTGAAAACAAATATTTTGCAATTCTAAACGCTTTTGACCATATAGAATATGATTTTAGGACCTAATTACTTGTGTTTTGTTTGTTGTAATAGGGCCCAAGGCCTTGAAGATGCCACTGTTGAAAATCGTTGAAATTTTGGGATAATGTTTCCGCTTGAAAATTATGAATTAGATACCTTAACCCTGCAAAACCGCCAAGTATTTAACCTTAAAACTTCATATTAGGGTTTCGGGTCAATTTTGGGGCAAAAGAGGCCAAGAAAAGGAGATCAAGGTCACGGGAGCAGAATTTGCGGGGATAAAAGGGCTATAATGATAGATTGGGCCACAAGGAAGAAGGATATGACCTCAAAAGGCCAACGCTTTGCCCAGTGAGGCTAGCGTAGGGGAAAATAAGGGTTAGGAGGCTTAGGGCAAGGCCTATGGCCTAAAGGCCAAGGAAGGGGAGCCACAAGCCAAGAGATGGATGCGGCCTAGGGATAGAGGGAGAAAGGGGCGAGGGAGGAGGGTTGAGAGGAAAAGGGAGGCCGAGGAGAGGAGGTCGAGAGGAGGAGAGGGGAGTGGAGGCTGAGGAGGAGAGGAGAGAGGAGGCCGAGGCCTCAAAACTCCACAAGAAGGCCAAAATTTGGACCTAGAGAAACACGTTGAGGGGAGAGAGGCTGTCGTAGGGGCCTAGGAGACCAAATTCGGGGCTAGAAGCCCTAAAAATTTCGAAATCCTTGCTCCAAAAAAATTCTATGCTTCAACTCCTCGGATTTTCCAAAATTTTTCCATGGGCAACATGCAAAAAATTTCCAAGAGATTAGATCTTACCCTCTAGGGCCTAGATCTAGCTCTTATCCCACTTGGCTTCTTGATCTAACCTGTAAAAATAAAAATAGAAACGCCCAAACCCCAACCCAAGATAGAAAAAATAAATTACAAATTTACTCACAAAATATACATGACTTTTTTTAATAGATTTTGAGAAAATAATTTTTATAATATTTTTCCTTGAAAGAATGACTAAAATACTTCAGAAAATATTTTCTCAGTATATCCCTAGCAAAGATTCAATCCACCATATAAAAACTAGAGATCCAAGTAAAGTAGCCCTTTCCCACAGTCTGTGAACTTGGAGACCAAGGATCGAGTACCTGCAAACACTATGTATTATCTCAAAATAATAATCATAAAGCACAACATAGGAAGCCCATGGTCAATACATACCACAGATCAATGAAACAAGAACACCTCGAGTTGCACCCCAAAGTCGTTTATTGTGGTAGAAAAAATAATTCCTAGCGGGACAATAGTTTACAAAATGCCTCAGCAGCAATTCTAGCCATAGTTCAAGATTTTTCATATTTCTGATTGTCCAGAGACTCAAATGACTCTGATTTATAGATAGATCCTCCAAGTGGAAAAATTACAGCTAGTTTCTTTGATCCTTGTCAAAATAATCTTTGCCATTGATAAACACTTCAAGAGCTTTTAATCTTGGCCCTTGATTTTTTATTTTTGAGGAAATTCCGAAATTATCATTTAACTCGACATTAATTAGCTCAAAATTGATTATTTTGAGCTAATTTCCTCACAATTTTGACTTTGACTTAACCACCAAGGCCCAAGGGTCCAATTTTTCTTGAAATATACAATATTCCCTTGGTGGAGGACTTTTAAAAATTGATTCTTTTAAGACCCACGAAATTTTCCACTTGGAGAATTAATTTTGCTAAAGACAAATTAACTTGACTCTAATTAATTAATTTTTAGGATTTTATTTTATTTTACGAGAAAATTTAATTAATTTACACATGAGGGGATTTAATTATTTTTCCAACCCTCATTTACATAAGATTTTACATTTTTTGGCTCAAAAAGGGAATACGCATTAGGCTTAGACCCTCAAGACACACAACCCATTTGTGACACATTATGATGTAGTAAACCAAGTGATTTGTAATTAAATAATTAATCCAACTAGCTTGAATTATTCCCAAACCATTTTTACATTAGACTCGACTAAAACACTAGGGCTCATCTAAGACATTGGCAATAAATTTCATTCTAGCTTTGGGGGTTTAAGCTGGAGGGGAAAACTCTTCTGATTAACCGTGTTTAGAAACACAGATAATCAACGAGGTTAAAAAACCTCCTAGGATGAAATTCGTCACCAAAATCATTGACTTACCTAGGTTGTTACATGGACTCAAGGTCTTACTATAATCATTTACATCATATACTTGCAGAATGTGTGACCATGACACATAGACTGTTGATATGTGATCTGATATGTTGAAAAAACACTGGCACTTTTGCTTCCTTGGAACTTTGACAATTTGAGTGAAACAGTCCCCATTGCGTTGAGTGCCTCCATGAGATGGAGAAAATTCTGCTTAAATTGGTCCCTGGTAATCCACTTGCCTTGGTGTAGGAGTTAGCCTGTTTTGACAACTCAATATAGTTGGATCCTCTGTTGGCGAGTGTTTTTAATTTATGTGTCCATGATCCGATCAATTGTGGTATGTTCAATGCAACATGGGTTGAGCTTTGTTGGTGTCAGCTGCTTGGCAATGTCTGATGTGTCCAACAATGGTGGAAAGTATGGTCGAAGGCAGTTCACATTGAATACTGGGTGTAGGCCAAGGAATAGCAGGATACTTAGCTCGAAAGCGTTGTCACCCACATCCTTGGTGATGGTGTAAGGTCCATATTGGAGTGGTCGAAGCTTCTGATGGGCTCTTGCAAGGCGTTCCTTTTGCAAATGCAACCAAACCTCGTCACACACTTGAAACTTACGTGGCACCCTGTGTAGATAGTGACGTTGTTTGTACTTAGTACTAGCCTTGTGCAAGATATCATGAACCTGCTAGCGGATGTGTTGAATTCGTCAAATAAACTTGGTGGCTTTGTCAGCTTCAGATTGAACATGTGCAGATTCTACCTGGGTATTTGCAACAGGTAGTGCGAGATCAATAGGACACAATGGTTCAAATCACATGCCCACCTGAAAGGGGTTGTGGCCAATTAAGCTATGGAGAGCTTTGTTGTAGCCATGTTGGACACAGGGGAGACTCTCATCCCATGCTTCTGGATGCTTGGAGTTGTACATTCGCAATATGTGCATGCTCATCCTATTGATGACCTTTATCTGGCCATCAATATGGGGGTGGATGACAGTTGACTTGGTGAGCTTGGTGTCCAACAGTGACCAAAGGCTCGACCAGAATGCACTTAGGAATTTGTTATCTCGATCTGATATGATGGTCTGAGATCCTCACTCCCTCTCAACCAAGGAGGAGATATCCACAAGCCTAAGCTTGTCAAAAATTCTCATCTTTTTTTTTAGGATAACGAACTTCATCAAAGCATCGACTACCTATTCATTAGTGGAGATATATTGTTGCTTCACAGCGTCATCCTGCATCATATCATGAATCATAAAGTGCTTCAACCTTCCTGGTTCTCTGTCAATCTTCATGTAGCCTTGATTAATCGAATCCAACATGTCATCAAGTAGTTCATCAAAAATCTTACGAGGCCAAACTTCTTCACAGTCGATTGTACAAGCCTTCACATCTTTTTCCTTTGCATTGCAACAGAATTTTGCTTCGTATTCTTCTGAGGAATTTCAATTATATACAACCTTCAGCAATATCAACATCAGTTCTGCCAATCTAAATGGTGTTCAAAATTCGAACTAATCAGTTGTTGGATCAAAATTCTTTAGTGATGTTGCCATATATCTGTAAATTGTCAACCAACCTTCTAGAAGAATCTTGGAAATAAGCATCTTTTGACTTTCTACTCAACCATCTAATATATCAGACCAACATATATCATGTTTTCCCTCCAACACCCTCTGAAGATAATATCTCTAATACAAGAGCCCCCTTTTGAATTTGATTTGATTTTTTATTGCACAATCTTTTATGGTCATAAGACTCCCTTTACATGATGAGTAACCATTTTCATCTGAAGTAAGTGAGCTTATTCTTTTAATTAATAGAGACTTCTTTTGAAACTTACTTCGATGATGCTATCCAATTGACTGTCTTTAATGCATAGTATTAGGTTGCTTGCTCTTCTTTGTTACTGTTGAGAAATCTAGGGCATCATTAAATAGGAGATTTCTCTTCTTGATAATTGCTTGTGATGTACTTTATGCTCCTTGATTAGATCTTTCTTTGATAGGTTCTTATTATGTTCTTCTCATCAAGTCAATTATCAAATACACAAGAGACACAGTATGTAGGCTTGTAAGCCAAGGCCAAAACCTCTCACTCTTTGAGAGGAAAACCCGATCAGAAATTCTTCTTATAGATCTTCAATTGACAAATACCAAGACCATGACAACGACCCTTGACACAAGTATCCTCCCAAGACCCTTGTCACTAGCCTTCATTGCTCTTCTCGACTCCTCCTTTCGTTCCTCCTTTTTCTGCACTGCACCTTTGGCTACACTAGAGAAACTCAGTCTCTATGCTTCGGTACTCCTAGACAAGTGCTTTCTCTTGGCTTCCTTCGATCTTTTCCTCGGCTTCCTCAAGTCCTCTTCTCGGTCTCCTTTCTAAACCCTTTATGGGTCACTTTATACCCAATACCGAAGTCTCTAGATGTTGCAACAGGCCTCGGCCATTCTGAGATATGCGAGAGAGAGATAGACCCAAGACCGAACCACAGTGACCCTATCACTTCGCTGATTTGCCTTCTTCTTCGCACTCCTTGTAGTCCCTTTTTCTTTGCACTTACATATGAAATATTGACCGAACTGAATGCTTGCAAATGAGGCCGAGTAGGGTTCCATATATAGGTTGTCTTATTTTCCTTTAGGCCGACATGATCATTGGAGGAGAGCCGACTTCATCGTTGAGGATCTTTATTAGGTTTAAGCCGACTTGGAGAGGCCTAGTTACAAGGTCTTGGAGGGTTACTTTACATAGACAAGTGTCACCTTTTACAAAGTGAAATATGACTTCATTTACATGACAATGACTCTATGACAAGATGACATAATTCCTAGAGACTCTTTAAATAGAGTCTTGACTCAAAAATAAAATCCCATGCTCATGAAACCCATGATGCAAGTAATACAATAAATTTATTTTACCTTTCTTCTTTGCACCTACTTCCATAATTACATGTCATTGTGAAGACCGAACCTAGTTACACTTTTCAACAGCTACGTCCTTCTATGTCTTTCATCTACCAAAATCTAGTCCACTTCGAAATGCTTTGTATCGGTTGTTGTTGAGAATTTAGAGGGCTGGTGATAAATTCAAATTTTCTTCTTGATAATTACTTGTGAGCTTACTGAATTTACTTATGTCTTCTCTTCTTAGCTTATTTAGTCTTTCATCAAGTCAATTACCAAAACACAAGAGATACAAATTTAGGCTCTTCAAGCCAGGGCAAAACCTCTCCCTCTTGGAGAGGAAAACCCACGAGAAATTCTTCTTATAGACTTTCAGATGACAAGTACCATGACCAAGACTCAGACCCTTGACCAAAGAATGCCTCCAAGAACTTGTCGCTGCTTCTTTCTTGCTCTTCAAACTTCTTCTTTACTGCACCAACCTGCACTGACCTGCACCAACACTAGAGAGCTCGGTCTCTAGATCTATCTTTTCCAAATCTTTATTTCTGCTCTAGAATGTATTTGTACCTTGCATAGAGTTCTTCTTTCCACAGACTTCTTTTTGATAACTCTTAGACAAGTTCACTTGGAACCTTTCACTTTGGATGACCCTGAAGCTTCTTCAATCGAGGTGTAGTACTTCCTCTTTACGCACTATAGAACAGAAAGGTAAATCACAGATTTACCTTCCTTTCTTTCTCATACCAAAGTCTCTTCCTCCTTGCTTACTCTCACTGAAAAACATCAGAATTTCTTCCTTGTGAACAGTCCAGAAATATATGATATATCCGCACTTCCTTTTCTGAATAGTCCACACTTCATCTTCAGCAAAACGCAGCACCTATCATGCTGTGATATCTTAATGATATATGTACCTTCTTCTATCCTTAAACCCATACTGAATTATATCCTGAGGTCTGCACTAGATCTTGTCCTGAAATCCACACTTTATCTCAGAGATATCCACACTTTAACCACTGTAAAAACTTCAGAGAAATCCGCACTTTTCTTGCTGAACTGAGCCGCAGGACCTTCATATATATAGTGCACAGTTCTGTCTTTTAGGTTGACCCTACAATCATCTTGTAGGCCGACTTCACCACTAAATATATAGGCCGACATGTTGTGTATTTATTCCAGCGTTAATGAGGGTAGACATGACAAGGTCTTGGAGCATTTTTGATGGCTAGACTCTTCATATTTATGATCATTAATTACATTTATAACTAGAGAACAAAACCTAATAGACATCAAGAAGAAGTCTATTGACCTATAATAAAACCTTGCTCGTGAAACCCATGAAGCAAGCATAGCAAAAATACATTTTCTTATTTTTGTTTTTTATTTTACATAAATACATAATTACATAGTCAATATGAAGATCGATCCTAGTTACACTTTTCGACAGTTGTATCACTTGACTTATTCTATGGTGTATGAGGTTCACTTATCGAATATCATGTTCTAGAAATTTATGTTGTACATTGACTTTTAACTCTTCTAATGTTTTGCTTATATTGTCAACTTATAGTCCTTGCTGCTAAAAGAGATGATGGCTGCCTCTAAATCTTCATGATGAAATGAACATCTTAACTACAATTGTATGCCTTTTCTAGATGACTCATTTCTTCAAAACTATATGCTTCCTCTTAAACTTGATTTCCATGACTTTGCAATTTGCGAATCCCAAAAACATAAATCTTCTATCCTCCAAATATAAATGTAATTGCTACTCTAACTGTCATCTTCTAAATAAATCAAACTTGCTTGGAAACCTAGTACTTGCCATATTCTTTAATAGTAGAGGTCCTTGCTGTCTTCGACTTTGGGTTTCTTTTCGGCTTCTTCATCTTCAGCTATCATTGCTTCGTTTCTTTCCTTCCTTTTGTTGCTTTTATTGTTCTTAGAGTTCTTGGGACAATCTCTTTTCATGTGTCCATATTCATGGCAACCAAAGCATTGAACTTTGGACATATCTCTATTTCCATGAGGCTTGTTGTTGTTGTTGTATTTGTGATGAGATCCAAATCTTCCAAATTTTCCAAACTTCTTTGTTCTGGCAGCAAAGGCTTGATAGCTTTCATTATTGGGTTCGGTATCATCTTTAGCTTTCAACCTTGTTTCTTCTAGAGCACATAAAGTCCAAATTTCTTCAAAAGTTGGAGTATATTTTCTAGCATAGATACCTGTTGTAAAACCATCCCAAGCTGGAGGTAGAGCATTGATTATGGAAGTAATTAATTCAGAATCAGATATGGTTTCTCCAAGTCCTTGAAGTTGATCTTTTATTTTTGATTTCACAAAGTATGAAGCCACATCTTTATCTTTTGTCATTCTTGTTCCATAGAGTTGATTCCTTAGAGATATTTCTGGCCAGCAGTATTGATGGTGTGAAAGTTTCTGAATATCTCAAACAAAAACCCTACTGTTAATTTTCAGATTTATTTCTCCTACTTACATTAAGTTATTAATGTGAAATATTCAGCATTAACATCGAAGTAAATACAACAACAGCCTACACATACAAATCTAAATTGAATACATGCATAGTGACAAAGTGACACACAACGATTCCCTAGACAACTGTCCCCGGAAAAACCCAATGTGGGAAAACCAGTCTTCTGGCTGCTGGAGGGTTTTATTATTAAGTAGATTCTAAGTACAACAAATCTAGCCACCAACTGGTTAACCCGACAGAGAAATAAAATTGTAGCTATACCTCTATTCTGGATACAGAAAAACTGACTGATTCACACCCTCAAATGGGATTTACAGAACTCAGCCCTTTTCAGTCTTCAGAAACCCTAGCATTGCTCTGAAGCCCTGCTGCATCAGCTCTGTAAAAATTCAAACCCCACTTCGATTAACAAATTTCCCTTATCACTCCATTGTTTTAATGTGTAATCCAAGCATGATTAAAACAATAAAGTCTAGAAATGAAATTTATTTTTGAAAATAAAAATTAAGAGATTTTACTACTGCTGGAAATAAATGCACAGAAAAATTATAACAGCCATACACAGAAAATAACACTGAGATTTTTGGTCAATGTGACCTTGGAAAAACCCCCTACAACTCTTGGGGAAAACCAGTTTGAGAGCTTTTTTTTTATTTTTGAAAACTGTTATAGGGAAAATGAAATACACAGGAAAATATTCCAGCATTTACGAAATAGACTTATCTCAATTTCCATGCAAGACTCCACCTCGAAAACCATGCCAAAAGAAAACCCAGTTCAGACATAAAACACAGCAATAAATGTTGTATGGCCAGCCTCGAGAAATGTGCCTATATCACTGCGTACAGCCTGTACGGAAAAGTACAGCAGGTTCTCTTCTCGAAAATCGTGCCCAGATGCCTTGATTTTCATGCCTTCAACCTAGAGCCTGTTTTCCTTGAAATTTGTGCCGTTACCCTCCTTGGAATGTGTGCCAAACTCTTTGTATGGTTCTGTTGTAAATGCCAAGATCATCATTGGTTAGCGTGCCCAAAGTGCTCCTTGGGATGCATGCCAAAGATATTGTTCTTCTTCTTCATGTCCTCACTGTTCAGAAATTTTTCCTTTGCTCTCTCTTGCTTTCTCTCAAATGCTCATGAAAGAATAGAAAAAATGATCTTTTCCTCTTCTTCTTTCCTTTTGACCTAACCTAAATGACTTTTGAGTGATCCCTAGATCCAATGGCTAAGAAAGCTTTAGATCAAGGGCTGAAAATAAATGTGCATTATTTTCACTTTTCTTATTTAATCTCTCACCCACTTAAATAAAGGCCCACTTAGCCTTTTATTTCCATAGTCACTTTTCACTTTCTAATTCTTCATTGACTTTAATAAAGTCACTTTCAAATTAGAATGTAACTTTATCACTTATAAAGTCACTTTTAAATTAGAGTGACTTTACCACTTATAAAGTCACTTTTAGAAGAAGAGGTACAATAGAGTGGACACTTTTCCCTAGGCAAAAGATCAAAGTCGTGGGAAACCACTTGTCCTTGGTACCCAAAATTTAACACTCCCTCTTACCGAGGAAAGTGTTCCTCACCACACCCATCTTGTCTCTGAAGTAGACATGTTTGCCTCGTGGTAAGGCTTTAGTGAAGATGTCCGCTACCTGCTCATTTGTGGAGATGTACTCAAGCTAGATTGCTCCCTTTTGGACATCGTCCTGAACAAAGTGATACTTGATCCCAATATATTTTGAACTGTCATGAAAAACTGGATTCTTCGTGAGTCTTATGCAACTCTAATTATCGCAGTGAATCACAGAAGGTCTCAATGCCTGACCAAATAAACCAAACAACATCTTGCGAATGTTGAGATTTTGTGTATTTGAGGTAGCATCAGTTGTGCTCTAGCTCCCAAATTTTGTGGAGGGACTAGAGTACACTTGATCTACAAGACACAGAAATTGATTTGGGAAATTTCATCTGGTTTAGGAGATATTAAATTAATTAATTATTTTAATGTA
Organism: Pinus albicaulis; assembly: GCA_034641835.2. NCBI lineage: Eukaryota > Viridiplantae > Streptophyta > Pinopsida > Pinales > Pinaceae > Pinus > Pinus albicaulis. Next base: position 870,918,052 of record CM076577.1, on the reverse strand, counting down.
TTTCCACTTAAATAATTAAAGTAAATTTAATTAAACATGTGATGAAATTGTCTTAAGTCACATGGATCAAGCTTTCTTTTAATCTTAGCAATTGATTCAAGATTTGATCATGGTCGTTGATTTGTCAACGAGAAAATTATAAAGGAAAGGCTTGGGGTCATTTGTAAAGACACACAGAGGCAGAGCACTGAAGCTAAGCTGAGATTCTAGGGCAGGGTTTGCTAAGAATACTCAGAAGTGTTTCAGCTGCAAAGAGGGGAATTTAGGCCAAGGGGATGATCTGATCCTGGGGTCTGGAATAAACAAGAGGCAGAGATCAGCTCAAGGATAGCGCAGAGAATAAGGGAAGTTGTAGCAGCAAGGACAGCGCAGTCCCTCCAAGGACAGCATGATTTTCAGCGGGAAACCCTCAGAGGGTTACGCGAGACCCTAAGGGGCTGCGTAGTGACTGCGTCACCTAGTCTGGGGTAACGCAGTCTCTTCTAGAACAACGTTGAGGGTCTGAGGGGCTTTAGAGGTTGATGCAAAGGCTTTAAGGGGCATCGTTGGGGTTTCTAGGCCCTAATCTTGGCTGAGTTCTGTAAATCTCGTTTAAGGGTGTGGATCAGTCACTATTTTGGCCCTAGATCAGCTAGTGAGTTGTAGACCTAGTATATTCTCTGTCGGGTTTTCCAGATCTAGAACCTAGGCTTGTTGTATTCAGAAAATTCTTAATAATAAAACACTCCAGCAGCCAGAGACTGGTTTTCCTGCATTGGGTTTTTCTGGGGACTATTTGTCCAGAAATAACTGTGTCACTTTGTCTATGTGTGCATGAACATGTTCTAGATCTGAATTGGTGGAGATCTGTTATGTGTTTTGCTTCAATTTTAACTTGAATTTATTCAGTTAATAACTTGTATAAGTAGGAGGAGCATAACCAAATTAACAGTAATACTTTCTGCATAAATGTAAAGATTCAGAAACTTCCACATGGTATCAGAGTAATTGCAGATCTAGGAGGGTCACCAGTTGAAGAGACTGAAGGTTCTAGCTGTGGTAAGCAGCTACAAAAGCAGCAGAAACGCAAATCTGAAGCGACAACGCAGTTTTCAGACGCAGATTCACGGAGAGGGAAGGGTGACGTTGACTAACACTATCTCCTAGCAAGCCCATGCAATTACTGCACAGAGGCAACTCAGAAACAGTGCTGGTTTGGTTTGAAGCTAGCCAGTGAGATTCAGATCTGAATCTATCAGATCTAGAAAAGACTGCAAAAAAGCTGCATAAATTCAGAAGAGCTGGTGGGATTAAAATTCTGAAGTTTTCAGATTTTTAGCCTTAGCACAAGTGACAAAGAGCGCGAGGATATCAGCTTCTCAGAGAGTTTTCTAACCAAAGGAAACTTACAGTTTGATCAAAGGATCAAAGAAGAAGCTGAATCATAGTTGATTTGGTAGATTTCCAAGGAGGGAAATCAGTTGTCAGAGGGAGTAGAAGGTGCCTATTTCACCAAGGGCCTTAGATCCATTTCTATAGCAAAGAGAAAAGGAAGTTCCGACACATTCTGAGAAGATGGCTCCACATGGACTGCGTGATCAGGATAGGCTGGATGGCCTCTCAAACTTTTCAATTTGGAAAGCAAGGATTCTGATAGTCTTTGAGGCATACAATCTAAGAGACCGTGCAGAGAAAACTCTGGCCACACCGACAGATCTGGATCTCTTTCGGAAACATAAGGAAGCTGTTGGGCATGCCAAGCAGCTGATTATGGATGGTATCAAGGACCATATTGCACCACACGTAGCTGAGAAGAAGACAACTAACGAGATGTGGAAGGCCTTGACTTCCCTGTATGAGGGAAAGTCTGTCCAAAGAGAAATGTTGTTGGAGACTCAGATGAGGTCATTCATGAAGGCCGAGGGAGAAGACATGGAGCAATTTCTCTTCAGATTGCAGTCAATCAGGGATCAGCTGACTGCAATGGGTGCAATGGTGGATGATGATGTGATAGTCAAGACTGCCCTCAATGCAGTCACAGATGAGTGTGAAACCTTTGTCCAAAGTATCTTGGGCAGAGCGGACCTCCCAGATTGGGACAGCTTGTGGCCAATTCTGCGTCAAGAAGAACTCTGTAGATTCACCAAGAGGCAGCACAGCCCTGCATTGAGCAAAGTGAAGAAGGAAGATGAGTAAGATGCAGCCTTGGCATCAAAGAGGCAGCGAAAGAAGAAGAAGGATCTTTCAAAGATCAAGTTCTTCCAATGTGGCGAAATGGGACATTTTGCCAGCAATTGTCTTGAGAAGAAAAGGGACAAGGAAGCATCTTCTTCCAAAGCAGTTGTGGCAGATGATGGGTCAGGAGATGATGCAGCCATGAGTGCTCATGAACCACAGAGGTGGGGTGACGTGGATATGTAGAGGAGCTACATGAAGTAAGGCGGGATCCTTGAGCAGCTCATCTCTTGGATCACATGCGAGCTGGCGCAATTTCTAAGACAAAAGAGTTTTGGACAAGGGAGCAAGCAAGTGCATAGATCACGTATAAGGTATGCAGGGCAAGATTCGAAGATCGGAAGGAGTGTGGCAGAAAGAAGGAGAAATGACACAGAGAAGGCATCAGCTACAGGGGTTACCGATGTGAGATTCTCAATAAAGACAGAAAGGTAGCTGCCATTAACAAAGGCAAGAAGGCAGCTAGCCGTTGCAAAGCTTCGTAGGATGAAGACAAGCAAAGAAAGAACATGAGATTTCAAGACAGCAACATGTGACTTGGGTGAGTGCAAAGGAGTCTAATTACGTTGGTAAAGTTGTGGAAGTTATGCATCGTTCTTTAGGATGCCAAAGCATGCATCTGTGAGGCCTATCGCTGATGAGGGATGCACTTACTAGACTTGTTTGTCAAAGATTAAGCAGGAGATTGAGTTGTTTCTCTCAACAACTGAAGTTGCAGTGCAACAGATCATTAGTGGCAGTGCTATGAGCAACATAGATGCAACATATTGAGAGGGAGCTGCAATACAGAAGTTGCAGTGGCAGTGGTAGAGTCATCGGCAACAGTACAAAATGGCAGCAACAGTGCAGAGTTGAGTGGCAAAGAGTTGGCACGTTAGCAGGTATTTGATGGGCGCAGCTGGGCATCGACAGATTAGTAACCAAAGGCCCAAAATCATGTAATGCATAAGTGTGATGTATTGCTAGAGCACACTCCTGATGCTAAGAGGGAGTGTTGAGATTTTGTGTATTTGGGGTAGCATCAGTTGTGCTCTAGCTCCCAAATTTTGTGGAGGGACTAGAGTACACTTGATCTACAAGACCCAGAAATTGATTTGGGAAATTTCATCTGGTTTAGGAGATATTAAATTAATTATTTATTTTAATTTATTTCCTAAGTTAAAACTTAGGAACTTAAATAATTAAAGTGAATTTAATTAAACATGTGATGAAATTGTCTTAAGTCACACGGATCAAGCTTTCTTTTAATCTTAGCCATTGATTCAAGATCTAATCATGGCCATTGATTTGTCAACGAGAAAATTATAAAAGAAAGGCTTGGGGTCATTTGTAAAGACACATAGAGGCAGAGCATTGAAGCTAAGCTGAGATTCTAGGGCAGGGTTTGCTAAGAATATTCAGAAGTAATGGCAGAAGTGTCCTCAGACACGTAATTTTATTGATATTGGAAAAGAAATTACATAAAAAGTTGCAGGAGTTTACAAACCTAAACTTCTACTAAATTTGCAATTAGGAGACTAACCTATTTATAAGCTATATGTCCTAACTTAATTTAATTATGGATCACTTGAAAAAACAACAAGTGTCCATTTACAATAAATGATCTTCTATCCAATCTACTAACTTTATTCCTATTTTAGAGCCTAAGATACGACTCAATTCTAAAGTCCTATCTTTGCTAACAATATTCTATTTTTAAGTGTCTCTAATATTTATTAAATATTATAATTTAATAAATATTTTTATCCTAACTTTACATTATTATATTTGGATCATCTAACATTCCCCCCTATGATCCAAAGATACATTACAACATATACCAAGTTCATCTCTGAACTTAGTAAATTTTATTCTGCCAAGAGGTTTGGTGAAGATATCGGAGGTCTGATCTTCTAAAGGACAATAAATCTGCTTGATGACATCCTTTGCAATGAGTGATCTAATATGATGATACTTGGTGTCCACATGCTTTGTCTTTGAATGAAAAATTGGATTCTTGGCAAGCTTTATTGCTGACTGGTTGTCGATGAATAACGAAGTAGCTTCTGTTGAAGGAATTCCCAAGTCCTGTAAAACTCTACGCAACCAAACAATCTCACATGATGCTTCCCATGTTGAAATGTACTCTGCTTCTGCTGAAGAAGTGGCCACTGTAGCTTGCTTCTTACAACTCCAGGAAACTGCAGCTAACCCCATGTTCATTAAATAGCCTGAGGTTGATGCCCTATCATCAATACTGCCAGCAAAGTCGGCATCTGAAAATCCACCAAGTACAAAATTTTTAGTCTTTTTGTCAAGAAGACCAAAATCTTTTGTTCCTTGGATATAACGAAGAACTCTTTTAACTGCATTCCAGTGGTTGTCTCGTGGTTCCTGCATAAAGCGAGAAAGAATACTGACGGCATAAGAAAGATCTGGTCGAGTAGTTGTCAGATAAATCAGGCTACCAATCAACTGTCGATAAGTAGTGCTATCCACCATTTCCCCCCCTTCAAATTTTGAAAGTTTCAAGTTTTGTTCCATAGGGGTAAGAATAGGCTTGCAATCCTGCATTCCAAATCGCTGAAGAATTTCTGTTGCATACTTACTCTGTGAAATGAAGATATGATGTGGACGTTGGAATACTTCAACTCCAAGATAGTAGTGAAGTAGTCCCAAATCTGTCATCTTAAAACTTGCATGTAACTCCTTTTTCACCTGTGCAATATGATCATCATTGTTGCCACTGATAATCAAATCATCAACATACATAACCAAAATCACCAGATTTTTACCTTGTTGACGTACATACAAGGTATCATCAGATTCACTTCATTGAAAACCAACTTTTCCGAAGGTATTCATCCATTTTAGCATACCAAGCTCGAGAAGCTTGTTTTAATCCATATAAAGCCTTTATCAGTTTGCAAACTTTATGTTCCTGTCCTTCAATTTCAAAACCTGGTGGTTGTGTCATGTACACTTCTTCCTGTAAATCACCGTAGAGGAAAGCACTTTTTACATCCATTTGATGAACTTTCCATCCTTGTTGAGCTGCTAAGGCAAGTTTGAGTCGGATGGTGTTCCATTTAGCTGTAGGAGCAAATGTTTCCTCATAATCTATCCCTTCCTACTGCACAAAACCCTTAGCAACAAGTCTTGCTTTATACTTGTCAATTTCACCATTTTTCTTGTACTTAATTTGGTAAACCCATTTGCATCCGATGGGTTTAACATTATGAGGACAATCAACAAGTTTCCAAGTGTTATTGTCTTGAACTGCCTGATATTCATCAACCATAGCCTGTTTCCATTCTTTATGTTTTACTACCTCTCGGTATGTGGAAGGTTCAGTAAAATCATTTGCTATCAAGGCTCCTTCATTTCTTTGTGATCCCCTTGTTCCTGTTTTATTCTGTTCATTGGGCCTTACATCTTTCAAAAGTTGAACTGCCCTTTTTGGCAATTGATGTTCACTGGTTTGAGATTGTGAAAAATAACCATCATTGTAAAGAGGGTTGATATAAATTGGACAACTAGGTCCAAAGTCCGGGTTGTGATGCTCAGATGACGATCCCAATATTTTTATTGGATTCCTCTTTCGGAGAGGTGTAAGATTGATCTAAAGATCATCTCGATCGGATGAGCAGAACATGTACTTTGAATTTATTCCACTTATGTGCTAGGTCGGCCTGGAATAAAATATAGACTTAGATGTCTTAAAGGACGTGTCACACACCCCCAAAGATTCCTATATATTGGAGAGACTTAGAGGTCATTTGACACACATTGGTGTGGAGGAATTCTCTCTCTCTTGATGGCATTGGAGCTGCATATTCTTTGTTTGGGTTGTTCTGGGGTTATGTGTGACACGCTTGGCTGAATGACCTATTGGAGACTTTGCTGGTAGAAGCATCCTGCTGATCGTCGTAACGCCACCATTTCTTACCTCTGTTTTGGCTTGTCTTCTATCGATCGTTTAGTATGTTCTATCTTCTTCAGTATTGTGCCCTAATCTGAAATGGCATAAAACATAAGCTGAAATTAACATGGTATCAGAGCCTGGTGAAGACAAAGTTCAATTTGTGTTGAGAGCAATCACTCACACTTCTGAAGGACTCGTTGGAGAGGTGAAATTCTTTGCCCTAGCCACACAAGGAAAGATAAGACAACGTGGGTTTTTGAGGTCTGTTTTAGGGTTACCTTGAAGACCGAATTACTATGAGGGGAGGCCGAGGCAGCAAAGGCTGTTTCAACCTACATAAATGTGTCTTGGGTAGCAGCGTATGTTGTTGTAGGTGGGCCGCAGTCCCTACCTCATCCCTAGAGACAACGTGGACTGTCTTTGGCATCGGCAGCCAGGCATGTGGTTTGACATACAATGCAACAGCGAGGGTGCTGCAACGGGCACTCTGACGCGATTACGAATAGCACGAATGAAGAGAGTGTAGTATTTCCATAAATGGCCGGGGCAGCAGGGGTGGTCGAATGGCACCAGAAGCCTCCAAATCCAAAGAATCCTGTCGTCTTCCTTGACATAACGATAGGCACCCTTCCAGCAGGACGAATTAAGAGGGAGCTCTTTGCCGATATTGTTCCCAAGACAGCTGAAAACTTTCGTCAGGGACAATGTTTTTGGAAGAAACTGGCATAGCCGCAGCAAACCTTTGCATGTGGGATATTTTGCGGTGCATTGTGACATCTGTATTTGGGATCAATTGATTGGCCATTTCGATTTTCAAAATTTTCACAGTAACCCGACATAATGGTTAGATCAATTGACTGACAAATTCGATTCTCAAAGTTTTCACAGTAAAGCCGAGAAGGGTCAATGAATTTGCAGCTTTACTGTTTTTCGTCTTTCAATTTTTCACGGTAAACTGAGGGAGTTAAAAGAGCGTGCAGTGTTCGTGACACGTCGCTACAATTACAATCACAATTGCATTCATCGGATAATACTCCGATGGCGTGCCCGACGACGCCATGGGGAGAAATCAGCGAGGAGGAGGTGTACAGACTGAAGGGCTCCCAATACTTCTTCAAATCCCACCGAGGTCTGAATTATTTCACCCGCACATGGCTGCCAAGCGACGACCGCGGCACTCCCAGGGCACTGATATGCATGATCCACGGCTATGGCAACGACATCAGCTGGACCTTCCAAAACACGGCCTTCTTCGACTCCGTCTGGAGAAATGACACCGCGCAGTTCAGAGGCCTCCCGCGTTTCCTCTATGGCGAGTCCATGGGCGGGGCCATGTGTCTCTTGCTCCATTTACGCGACCCAACCGGGTGGGACGGCGCCATCATGGTTGCGCCCCTGTGTAGGATCTCTGACAAGGTCAAGCCACCGTGGCCCGTTGCTAAATTTCTCACATTCGTGGCGACATTCGCGCCCACACTCGCCATCGTTCCGACGGAGGACCTCGTGGACAAGTCTGTGAAGGTCCCGTTAAAGAGGATCGTTTCTCGGAGCAATCCCCTTCGTTACACTGGGAAACCCAGGCTGGGAACCGTGGTTGAGCTCCTGAGGGTCACGGAATATGTTGGGCAACACCTCCAGGGATGCCGACATTGTGACGGATCCGTCTGTAAGCAAAAATGTGTATGAAGTGGCCAAGAGTAAGGATAAGACGCTGAAGATCTATGAGGGGATGTTGCATTCGCTTCTATTCGGGGAGCCTGATGAGAACATTGCCATTGTGCTCGGAGACATCTGCGACTGGCTTACCCAAAGAATTGACCGAAAAGCTAGCAAAAGCAATGCCAATGCCGATTGATTGTTCCAAGTTATAATTGATTTCGGTCGAGAACTCTTTAATTTTTAAGGAGATCATGGAGACAAGGAAAATCCTCAGCAAATTTCTTTCAGGCCGGTGGTTGTGAGCTATACATAGGTGTCTTCAAATCATTTGAAACTCTATGCATATACTTGGAAAGTGATCAAATCTTGATAAGAATTTCTGGGTCTGATATCAGATGGCAGTAGTGAATCAAATCATTCTGAGAAAACTGTCTGGAAGGAGTCACCTTTATGTACAAAGACTTGGAATAATTCACTACAATTCATGAAAGTCTCGGACTTGCTGTAACAGTTGTGTTTGTTTGTGAGATTCTGCATTATTGTCCCTGGTTTGAGTTTTCTGATCTTGAGTTCGAGCTCCTTGGAGGCTCATTCGTGGGTAAGAATGGTCAAAGATCCTATAGGTGGTGAATAAGAACAACGCTGTAGATTGCAGCTGCAGATCCAAGCTAAAGTTGGTCACAAACACAATGATTCTTAGATCTGTGCATAAGCAAGACCACAATGATATTTAGAAGATGGCATACTATGTCATTTACCTCATGTTCAAGAGTTGGAAGTTTTTAAGGGTTGACTGCAGAAGTCCTTGGGGCAATTCTATGTAGTGGTCAGATTGTTGACAAAATGGGCATAGATGTAAGTCATTGAGCTAGGCAAAATTTGTGACAGCCCTAGGAGCAGTCTGCTGAAATAGCCAGAAATGGGCAGATCTGGAAGCAAATCGGGGTGCAATGCCTCAAGTGCAGAATAAACCAAGGCAGATTGCATCCCTAGTTTTGTAAGCTGCAGTCTTAGAAGGCTGTTTGAAGAAGCTACCCACAGAATAACAGGTGGTGGCCGTAAGGACTTCTAACACAAGCTGAGGCTTGTTGATATGTTCCCCCTGTATGACAGTGACATAGATAGACACCTATGTAGCAGCAAGCATGTGACTGTATCAGTCTTACATTGGAGCGTTTTGGTAAACTTAAAATGTGAACTGAGAAGTTTTTGCAGCTTTTGGTCACATTGTTGGAATCTTGAATCATGATCAGCAAAGTCTATTGGATGGCTTTGACTGTGGGAGATTAAGTCCCCTTTTCCAAGTTGGTGTCTGGGATGCCCTCATTTAAAATAGATGTCTTGTCTCAAGCAAGAAGCAGGCATTAAGAGAAAGATTTCAACTGTATAAACTCCTGAGCGGATACCCTTGTTGAACGAAAGAAGATCCTCATGGCTCAGAGACATATGGCTTCAGAGGGGGAAATTCCAGAGGAAAACCGAGAAGCCATATAAATAAGGGTATCTAGCTGCCATGAGTACAATATGAGCCTGGATCATTTGCAGAAACTGGAAAGCATCAAAGTCTGGAAGGATGTCAGGATGATGTCTGGGATATGGTCCCTAGACCACATGACAAAGTTGTTGTCACCTCGTTATAAGATCAAGCATGGATCTGATGGAGGTGATGAAAATTCCAAGGCAAGATTCGTTGCCCGTGAAAGGCAGAGACTATGATGACATATTTGCACCTGTGGCCCGATATACCACCATTCGATCTAGTATAATCTTTGCTGCTACGCAAGGATGGGATCATCATCAGATGGATGTAAAGACTGCTTTTTGGTATGATGCGATAAAGGAAGAGGTGTATGTAGAGCAACCTCTGGGATTTGAAGTCCAAGATCGGGACACCCATGTTTGCAGGTTGAAGAAATCCCTCTATGGGCTGAAACAAGCACCTTGAGCTTGGTACGAGAGGATAGATAACCACCTGATGAACCTGGGCTTCACTCGTTGTATTGTCGATCTGAACCTTCACTGCAAAGTTAATAGAAAGAAGCCTCTCACTCTGGTGCTATATTTGGATGACCTCTTCCTGACAGGTGTTGACCCTCTCATTCATCAGTGCAAGAGGGAGCTGGCTGCTGAGTTCGAGATGAAGGACCTAGGACGAATGTCTAGGCCTGAAGGTCTAGCAGAAACCTGGAAAGATTTTCCTTTCTCAAGAAAAATACATTATGAAGTTTCTGGTATGATGGACTGTAAGTCCAAGGAACTCAACTTTAAGAAGTTGAGTAGCAACGTTGCTGGGCCCGTCCTACTGAGTATCATCAACTCATAGGAACCCTAATGTTCTTAATGAACACCTGTTCGGATGTATGTTGTGCAGTGAACACCTTGAGTCAACACATGGTTGATCATAACATTCACTGGGTTGGTGCCAAGAAACTCTTGAGATATCTCTGGGGCACGATAGACCATGGGCTGAGATACACTGCCGGGAATATGACACTCCATGGATATACTGATGCCGATTGGGCTGGCAGTGTGGTGGATCGCAAGAGCACATCTGGATGCTACTTCACATGTAGATCTGCTTCGGGCAGGAATCTAAAGTCGGTAGCCTTGAGCACCGCTGAGGTCGAATCCATTGTAACATCTATGGCCTGTTGTGAAGTCACTTAGTTGCGAAAGCTCTTCTGTGAGCTGTTCGAGCATGTGGTAGATGCCACCGTTATCCTTTGTGATAACCAGAGGGGGATTCATTTGTCATAGAAACCCAGGTTCCACGATTGATCCAAGCATGTTGATGGCTGGATCTGGGATATGGTACAGCGAGGCGCCGTAAGGCTCGATCATATAGGAACTGATGAGCAGGTCGCGGATATTCTCACAATGCCCTTGGGGAAGGTCATGTTCATAACCTTCCGTGAGAAGCTTGGTATCGTGGAACGATCCTATTCTGAGGGTCCTGTTGGACGATGAGCTCTGGGAGCTCTGGGGGGCTTTGGGGACAACTTCTCGGAGCTATGAGCAACCACAAGGCTAGGCTTGCCGAACTTTGTTGGTGTGCTTGGACCCCACCGTTATGATTATTGAGTTGGTTTACCTCTCATTATCTATGCCCCGTATGCATCCTACCCATTGAGTTCAGGGCTCATGGGAAGTACCTCTCATTTGACCAATGAGATGGGAAAGGCTAGAGACTAGTAGCAAAGACTGATGGACGCATCAGAATTTGCCGTACTCTCTATCTAGGATGGCACGGTCCAACCACTTGATCTGGGATCAAGTCTTGTGAGGTCTCGGACCTCTGCCTGACTTCGGGTCAAATGAACCAACTTCGGGTTGGTTGGAGACTCTTTGTGAGTCCGATAGAGGTTTTGGACCTCTGGGCTGAATTTGTCAGCCGGGGGATGATGTCTTTGTGACTGACCCACTTCTGTTCTGAAATAAAGAGGCCAGCAAAGCAAGTTACTGCGGGATGACGCACGATGTTTGGATTGCACTAGTGGACAGAGTTCTCCCTAGTTGAGAGGGAGTGTTAAAATTGGACAACTAGGTCCAAACTCCGGGTTGTGATGCTCAAATGACGATCCCAATATTTTTATTGGATTCCTCTTTCGGAGAGGTGTAAGATTGATCTAAAGATCATCTCGATCGAATGAGCAGAACATGTACTTTGAATTTATTCCACTTATGTGCTAGGTCGGCCTGGAATAAAATATAGACTTAAATGTCTTAAAGGACGTGTCACACACCCCCAAAGATTCCTATATATTGGAGAGACTTAGAGGTCATTTGACACACATTGGTGTGGAGGAATTCTCTCTCTCTTGATGGCGATGGAGCTGCATATTCTTTGTTTGGGTTGTTCTGGGATTATGTGTGACACGCTTGGCTGAATGACCTATTGGAGACTTTGCTGGTAGAAGCATCCTGCTGATCGCCGTAACGCCACCATTTCTTACCTCTGTTTTGGCTTGTCTTCTATCGATCGTTTAGTATGTTCTATCTTCTTCAGTATTGTGCCCTAATCTGAAATGGCATAAAACATAAGCTGAAATTAACACTTTGTGATCCCCTTGTTCCTGTTTTATTCTGTTCATTGGGCCTTACATCTTTCAAAAGTTGAACTGCCCATTTTGGCAATTGATGTTCACTGGTTTGAGATTGTGAAAAATAACCATCATTGTAAAGAGGGTTGATATAAATTGATGTTTGTTGATCAACCGCAGGTTCTGGGGGAGGAGAGTCATTGTCAAAAGAGCTGCTGCTACTAGGAGAGTTGGATGAACTACTAGAAGACCTAGATGGCGCTGGTGAAGAAGACGGACTGGATGAATCATTTTCAGATGAAGAAACTCAAGGTCATACCAATTTTGTGAATTTGGTTGACTTTGTAAATTTCCGTTTCTTTTATCACTTTTTGTTTCTAACTTTTGAAGAAGACTTTCAACTTCTTCAGCACTCTTACTCTCATTTTCATCAAAAATCACATCTCTGCATACAATAAATTTCCCATTCGACAAAAGTCGGTACCCTTTCTTCTCATCAAAATACCCGATCATTGTGCACTTCAAGCTTCGTGCATCAAGCTTAGTTCGTTTTTCCTTCGGAACTAAGGCATAACAGACTGATCCAAAAACTCTGAGATGTTTTACCCGAGGTTTGAAGCCAAACCATGCTTCATAAGGTGTGATTTCATCTAAAGAAGCAGTGGGAGATCTGTTCCTCAAGTAGACAACGGTATGAATTGCTTCGGCCCAATATAAAGGACTTAACTTTTTGAAAGTTAACATAGATCGCGCCATTCGTAACAAGGTACGATTCATTCTTTCTACTACTCCATTTTGCTGCGGAGTGTAGACATTGGTAAGATGTCGTTTTATGCCATTATCCATGCAATATTTTTTGAATTCATTTGAAGTGAATTCTCCACCATTGTCAGTTCTAAGAGTGCCAACCTTCTCCTTTACTTCATTTTCACTAAGCTGACGAAAAGTTTTGAACTTTTCAAATGCTTCTAACTTCTGCTTCAAAAAATATACCCAAGTCAACCTGCTAAAATCATCAACAAAGAGTAAGAAATATTTGCAACCTCCGAGCGAAGTTGGGAAGGGTCCACAAATATCACTGTGAATCAACTGCAAATGCCTGTTTGCGCACCATGAACTTGTAGGAAAAGGCTCTCGATGTTGTTTTCCTAAAATGCAAGATTCACACTTTGCATTTCCCCTTTTGAATGTTGGAAGTCCCTTAACCATTCCCTGTTTTTGTAACTGAGAGAGACTTTCGAAGTTGAGATGGCCATATCTTACATGCCACAATCTGATCGATGAAATGTCTGTACTTGTTGCGCCTGCAAAGTCAGAGTTTCTTGGAATAACTGTCCCTTCAATCCTTAACAGTTTTCCATCTTCATAACCTGTCATTATTGTTTTCATGTTCTACTTGACTGAGTTAATTTTAACTAAGCCATCTTCCATAATCACCATATGTCCTGCTTGTTGAATCGTGACTAAAGATAACAAATTTTTCTTGAATGTTGGGACATACCATACATTTGAAATCATTATTTCTCCAATGCCTGGTAAAAAAACTTTAACTACGCCTTTGCTAGAAGGAGTATGTTTTGTTTTATCAGCAAGATAGATTGAATTTAGATGGCATTCTTTTGAATTCCAAAAGAAATCCCGTCGAAAAGTCATGTGATGAGTTGCGCCTGTATCCATAATCCATGCATCTTCATAATCACTTCTGAGAAAGCTTGAAACCTGGAAAGTTGTTGATTTTGTGTTGGTGAAACATATTCGGAACCATTAGGATCATCTTCATCATTTGCAAACTGTGCAGAGTTTGGATGAAACTTGGGAATTTTCTCAATAGAAGTTCTACAATCTGCCGCATAATGGCCAACTTTGTTACATCTCCTGCAAACAATTTGACTGAAATTGTTGCCTCTGCCTTGATACTGTCCTCGACCTCTGCTTTGGCCTCTGTTTTGAGTTTGTCCTCTGCCTGGACTTTGTCCTCTGCCTTGATGATATCCTCGGTTTTGATTGTTGCCTCTTCCTTGAAAATTGCTCCTTCCTGAATTGTAGCCTCTGTTGAAATTTTTTCCTCTGCTTTGACTGCGACCACGACCTTGGGCTGCTTGATTTTGATTGAAATTTCCTCTTCCTCTGTTTTTTGAACTATCAGCTGAGGAATTACTTGAGTTGGTTTCGGTGAAGAAGACATCTTCTCCAATCTGTTTCTTCTTCCCAAAGGTTTTATCATGTTGAGCTAACATGTCACACAATTCATCAAACTTTATCTTCTCTAACTTTCCAGTGACTTGCAAAGTTTCCAAAAAATGTGTATATGATGATGGAAATCCAGCAATTAGAATCATGGTCAAGAAGCTTTCATCAACAGCTTGAAAACCAGCATTTATTATTTCTTGCTTGATATATTTAAGTCATGAAATATACTCGAGGACATCACCACCTTCAGTTAATTTATGTTGAAGCAATTTTAATTGAATATCAACCTTCTTTGATTCAGGTTGTGTATCAAAGAGATCTTTGAATGTAAGTAAAGCAGTCCATGCATCTGAGGAATTTTCAATATGTATGTACATTTCATTATTGACTGAAGCTTTTATAGGAGCTAATGCTTTGCCATTTTTTACTTCCCATTTTGCAAGTGAAGCTACATCTGTTGGTTTATTAGGCTTAATGTTGCCATCACATATGTCATGCTACAATTCATTATATATGAGAGTGCTTTCAATTAGAAGTTTCCATGTCTTATAAGATTTCACCCCATCTAGCTTATCAGATTCAGAGAACAGATTAATTAACTTTGACATGATAGTGTTGAAGCAGTCCACCAAAAGAATCAAGCACAAGAAGAAAATGAGCAACTCGTCACATGAAACACGCCACGCCAAAAACGACACACGCCACGCAAAAAAAAAAATGATCTATCGAGGCTTGGCCTTGACCCTCGTATAGTTGTTGAAAAAGGAGAAAAATGACTGAGCTTTGCACTTGGCTCTAGTCAATTTCTCGTTCAGTGTTTAAAATGAAATCTTTGCAAAATTTGACAATGCCTTTACAAATTTCTTCTTAAAAAAAATTACCCCCCCTCAAAGTAAAAGGTACTTTGAGTTACACATAATAACCCTTATTTCTCCAAAAAAGAACACAATTGTCTCCCTTATCACTCCAAAAAAAATACAATTAAAAAGTTGCTTCAAATGCTCCCATTACAAAAAAAATTCCACTCCTTATCTTTCCCAAATCACTCTTTTAAAGAGCCTTTATAATCATGCTTTTACTTATTTTTCACCTCAACTCTCACTCCAAATTTACTTATTACTGCATGACAAAACATATCCTCATCATTACAAATATTTTTATTGGATTACCATTCAATCCCCCTTTTTTTTAAACAGAATTTTAAAAAAAAAAAAAAAAAGGTGCATGAATCCTCCTTAAAGCAAGCTTAAAAAAAAATGTGTGGACAACATAATTATGTCAATAGATAGCAAGGAGAGCTATCCATGGCTTCCATTCCCGCAATCATGCATTCCCTGGACACTCGCTCAGTCCTAATCTTCACACTGCACACACAATTACCAATTTCAACATTCCTTGCTTTCTAATTCTCATTCTCTGTCTTTCTTATGTGTACCTTCTTCAACATTTGCGCTGCCCGTCTACCCAATAGAATAATTTCATGTGCACCAGCCAAGGCAGGGAAGCTTACTCCTGCTCGAGAACTATGCGACTATGATTTTACTGATGTTGCTGCAGAGGTGGAACTGCGAATCCCATTTCCAGCAGAAACTACTCCGGACGCTGATGAGATCTTTGTGAATGTACAAGATACTTATCTTGTTATTACAGTCAAGATCTGCGGGGAAGAGTTATGTTGTCCATTGACAGACTTTATGGCCAGATAAAACCTGCAGAATTTGCCTGGTGTATTGATGAAAACGAACTTGTGGTGAGTCTCAAGAAGAATGATGCAGATGTGAAATGGCCGGACATTCTGGAGGCATGGCACTCCCTGTCTATAGGAGTTTCAGAATTGTTAAAAGGGACATATGTGTACCTTGTTGGAGATTCCTCGGAAATCAATTGGGCGGACAACAGTTTGCTGTGTACACATCACGCATCTCATGTGTATACACCACGCCACCGAAACAAACAAAATCGGTATTGATTACCAAGCAAGCAGAGGTTTTTCCTTTCGAACCTTAATCTCTCGTGAAGTACTTCAACAAGACAGCGAAGATGGAGGACCTTCCACTGCCACCAACAATTAACGTGTTTGGTAGAATTTTCAAAAGCCTACATAGCTGAAATCTCCACCTTCACGTCATCTGCATTACTGGTGGCTCTGATACCACATTAATGGCAGAAGTGTCCTCAGACACGTAATTTTATTTATATTGGAAAAGAAATTACATAAAAAGTTGCAGGAGTTTACAAACGTAAACTTCTACTAAATTTGCAATTAGGAGACTAACCTATTTATAAGCTATATGTCCTAACTTAATTTAGTTATGGATTACTTGAAAAAACAACAAGTGTCCATTTACAATAAATGATCTTCTATCCAATCTACTAACTTTATTCCTATTTTAGAGCCTAAGATACGACTCAATTCTAGAGTCTTATCTTTGCTAACAATATTCTATTTCTAAGTGTCTCTAATATTTATTAAATATTATAATTTAATAAATATTTTTATCCTAACTTTACATTATTATATTTGGATCATCTAACAAGAAGCGTTTCAGCTGCAAAGACGGGAATTTAGGCCAAGGGGATGATCTGATCCCTGGGTCTAGAATACACAAGAGGCAGAGATCAGCTCAAGGACAACACATAGAAGGGAAGCTGCAGCAGCAAGGACAGCATGATTTTCAACAGGAAACCCTCAGAGGGTTATGCAGAGACCCTAAGGGGCAGTGTAATGACTGTGTCACCCAGTAGGGGTAACGCAGTCTCCTCCAGAACAACGCCGAGGGTCTGAGGGGCTTCAGAGGCTGACGCAGAGGCTTTCAGGGGCAGCGCTGGGGTTTCTAGGCCCTAATCTTGGCTGAGTTCTGTAAATCCCGTTTGAGGGTGTGGATTAGACACTATTTTGGCCCTAGATCAGCCAATGAGTTGTAGATCTAGTATATTCTTTGTCGGGTTTTCCAGATCTGGAACCGAGGCTTGTTGTATTCAGAAAATTCTTAATAATAAAAATCTCCAGCAGCCAGAGACTGGTTTTCCCGCATTGGGTTTTTCCGGGGACTATTTGTCCAGAATTAACTGTGTCACTTTGTCTATGTGTGCATGAACCTGTTCTAGATCTGAATTGGTGGAGATCTATTATGTGTTTTTCTTTGATTTTAACTTGAATTTATTCAATTAATAACTTGTCTAAGTAGGAGGAGCATAACCAGATTAACAGTAATAATTTCTGCATAAAATGTAAAGATTCAAAAATTTCCACAGCCATATGGCCTCACATCTAGCCAAACTAGCAGCCATATACTCTGCCTCAGTTGAGCTCAATGCAACTGACTGTTGTTTCCGGTTGAACCACAACAAAACTGCTGAACCCAACCCTAAACAGCACCCTGAAGTGTTGTTCTTGTCTAAAGCACATCTTGCCCAATCTGAATTTGTGTATCCTGCCAGTCTCACTCCATCACCTTGTCTATAGTCCAGACTATAATCCACAGTACTCAGAAAGTAACGAAGAATGTGTTTTGCAGCCACCCAGTGCACTCTCTTGAGCTCACACATGAACTGACTCATAGTGCTAACTGCAAAACATATATCTGGTCAAGTGTTGACCAAATACATCAATGATCCAATCAGTTGCCTGTATAGTGTAGGATCCACCAACTCGGAATCGAAAGCGTGAAGCTTCTTCCAGTTAGCAATCATAGGTGTAGACATGGGTTTGCAGTGCTCCATGTGAAATCTGCTAAGAATATCCACTATCTACTCTATCCCAAGAAGATATGCCCCTCCTCCTGCCACACCTCCAATCCCAGAAAATAATGCATCAACCCGATAGTTTTCATCTCAAACTCTGAAGCAAGATCTCTCTTGTAGCCCTCAATGAGTCTCTCTGCTCTAGTGATGAACAAGTCATCAACATACAACACCAAAATGAGAGGCTCCTCGCCTACCATTATGAAGTATAGGTTCGAATCAGCCTCACTCTTAATGAAACCCAATTGCTGCAAGTATGCATCAATAAGAGAGTACCAAGCTCTAGGAGCATGCTTCAACCCATAGAGTGCCTTTTTCAACCTACATACATGGGTCTCCCACCCATGCACCTCAAAGCCCTGTGGCTGCTCAAAATAAACTTCTTCCTGAATGAAGCCATTGATAAAGGCGGTCTTCACATCCATCTGGTGGATCTTCCAACCCATCTCTGTTGCAATCGATATAATGGAGCGAATAGATGTATACTGAGCTACAGGAGCGAAGGTCTCCTCATAGTCAACTCCCTCTACCTGTGAGAACCCTCTCACCACAAATCGAGCCTTGAACTTCTTTATTTTTCTATCTGCAGCATGCTTTATCTTGTAGAGCCATCTGGAAGTAACAACTGATTTACCTTCAAGCCTAGGCATTACCTCCCAAACATCGTTCTTCATAATAGAAGAATACTCCTCTATCATGGACTCTCTCCAAACTTGTTGGTTGGCTGCCTCCTCATAACTAGAAGGCTCAGTGTCAACAATGCTTGTTATCAATGCCATGTAACTACATAATTGCTGAGGTGGTCTACTCTCTCTGAGTTGTCTCTTTGGACCAGCAACTAATGTGGCCTCGCGCAGGGTATCTTGAAGCCACTTGGGCTTCCTCTTCCCTGAAACTACTTCTTCCACCAGAGTGAAAGAATCCTCATCATCATCAGAAGCCTGAACTCCTGAAGGCTTGCCAACTGACCCCATACCTATACCTGTGCCTGTAGAACCTGATGTACCATGCGAGTTGTCCATCAGTGGACTATCCTGTGACCAGTTCTGTGGACTGCCCTGTAAGTTGCCCGAAGATCCACTCACCTAACTCTGAGAGCCACTACTCACTGATGGACCTGTAACTGTAGTAGATGTACTTCCTGATCCCTGACCTCCTGCACTCTGTGCACTGGACCCCTGTGACTGACTCGACTGCTGCTAAGTGTCTAGTGACTCTCCACACTGTAACTCCCATGACCTCCAGAAAGCTTTCTCCTCGAACTTTACATCCCTCCTGACAATCACTTTCCTCTTTGCAGGAATGTAAATCCGGTAGGCTTTCAAGGTCTCGCTATAACCCACAAAGATGCCCTTGTCTGCAGTAGGTTCTAGCTTGGTCCTGCTCTCCTTGGGGACATAAGAATATGTAAGGCACCCAAAGATACGAAAGTGCCCAACATCGGGCTTCTTCCCTGAGAAAGCCTCCTCAGGAGTCACATTCCCCAAGGCACGATGTGGACTCCTGTTCTGTAAGTAAACAGCAGTGTTGCAGGCCTCTGCCCACAAAAATAAAGGTAGCCCCTGATCGTGAATCATGGCATTGGTAGCCCCTACAATGGATCTGTTCTTCCTCTCTGACACCCCGTTCTACTGAGGTGTGTGAGGAACAGTGAACTCCCTCTTAATGCCTATCTCGACACAAAAATCCACAAACTCACCAAGTGTATACTCAGCTTCATTTTCCGACCTTAGTACCTTGATCTTCCTGCCTGTCTGGGTTTCCACGAGATCTTTGAACTCTCGAAACTGCTTGAATACCTCGCCCTTGGTCTTCAAGAAATAGATCCAGGTCTTCCTGGAGTGGTCATCAATGAAT
The DNA here is from genome assembly GCA_034641835.2 of Pinus albicaulis. Classification (NCBI taxonomy): domain Eukaryota; kingdom Viridiplantae; phylum Streptophyta; class Pinopsida; order Pinales; family Pinaceae; genus Pinus; species Pinus albicaulis. Next base: position 870,898,444 of record CM076577.1, on the reverse strand, counting down.
AAGACATAATCCTCAAAGCCACTCAAGGACACATGAGACATTCGACCACTCACATCGGAATGAATCAAGTCAAGGATCCCTGTCGTCCTAATGTCACTGCTGGGAAAATGAGCTTTTGCAAACTTCCCCATAGCACATCCTCTGTAGACATCAAGTTGATCAGAACTGAAATCTGGCACACCAATGGTGATCTCCCGCAATATCCTCAAGGCCCCATGATACACGTGACCCATCCTACGATGCTAGATCTCACACAACTCTTAATAGCTAGAACTATTGTCGGTCTTATCCCCGGTACTGCTACTCAATGCCATCAGTGGTTGGAATGAGAACTCATAAATCTTAGCATGGCGCACTCCAATCACTCTAGCTGAAGCAGCTGGAGTTCCCTTAGGATATATGAGCACCTGTCCATTCTTGAACAACACCTCGTACCCTTTGTCCTCAAGTGCTAAGACGAATATCATGTTCTTCTTCATTCCAGGCACATATAGAACATCTGACACTTTCAAGGGAGGTTTGGGTTCCCTATCAAATGTTAATGTTCCAGCACCGACTGCTCTAACAATGTTGTCATCAACACCTCAATATCAGTATCACTCTCTGATTGCTCTGAGAAGTACTCCCTGACTCCTGTCGTATGGCGAGAAGCGCCACTATCAACATACCAAACACTAGAAGATGCTCTGCTAGTAGAGGCGAGTGCATACTCCCTCTGAACTTGTATGGCAAGTGATACTGCAGTGGAGGACTCACAAGCTATGAATCCAAACTCTCAATCAAAACTCTCTAAGAAGTCCTCTATCTCTACAAAAGCTGCCATGGTTGTCTCTTTCCCTTTCTTATTTTCCTTCTCTGGACACACAACAGCATAGTGTCCCATCTTTTGACAATTCGAACATTTGACTTTGGAATAGTCCTTTTCTTTGCTCTATTGTTTGCCTTTACCTTTTCCTTTACCTCCATTGGTGGAAGCTCCCTTCTTTGATTTGCCTTTCTGGCCTCTTGCCAACAATGCCACATTGTCATCCTCATTCCCCTGTTTGGTTGTCCCTAGATGGTTCTTCTTGCTCTCATTCTGAATGCAATCATCCCACAACCTTTCCCATCCGGGAAGGTTTTCTCGTGCGGCAATACTATCTACAAAACTCTCCCAAGTCTAGGGAAGGCCATGCAAAGCTATCCTCACCAACTCAATGGGTGCAATGGTCTCTCCTACAACCGCCAAATCATCTCTCATCGAAGTGATCTTGGTGAGGTATGCTATAACACTGTCAGTCTTAGCCATTTTTATGGCCTTCAGTTTCTCCTTTAGGACCATCTTACGATTCTCATTTGAGCTCTGGTAAAGCCTGGTCAAGGTAGTCCACATTTCATGTGCATAAGTCTTTCCTCTCACATGAGGAATGGCATGATCTTTGACTTCGTCCAAAATTAGTCTTTTGGCCTTGGCATTCTTTTTAGTGAACTCTGCTAACTGTGTTGCATCAGTAGGAACTGCCACTGGGTGCTAGGTGGTATGTACCATAATGCCCGCAGACCTATGCTTTCTCAAAGATACATTGGATTCTCTCCCTCCATGCACCATAGTTACTCTGCCCATCTAACCTATCTTCAACCCTCAATCCCAAAGTCATGATTTACTGTCCTATGAAACTAAAATTTCAAATCTGGGTAAAAGCAACCTGTCACACTATGTAAAAAATATTGTCTGTGTAAAAATCAGACTTGTAATTTACACATTGTTGTCCCAAATAACACTTTCCAGCCAACTTTGTTCTGATACCATGTAAAAATTCAAGCCCCACTTCGATTAACAAATTTCCCTTATCACTCCATTGTTTTAATGTGAAATCCAAGCATGATTAAAACACTAAAGTTTGGAAATGAATTTATTTCTGAAAATACAAATTAGGAGATTTTACTACTGCTGGAAATAAATGCACAGAAAATAGCCATATACAGAAAATAACACTAAGATTTTTGGTCAATGTGACCCTGGAAAAACCCCCTACAACTCTTGGGGAAAACCAGTTTGAGAGATTTTTTTATTTTTGAAAACTGTTACAGGGAAAATGAAATACACAGGAAAATATTCCAACATTTACAAAATAGACTTATGTCGATTTTTGTGCAAGACTCCACCTCGAAAACTATGCCAAAAGAAAACCCAGTTCAGACATAAAACACAGAAATAAATGTTGTACGGCCAACCTCGAGAAATGTGCCCAGATCACTGCGTACGACCTGTATGGATCTGTGCAGACTGTACCAGATGTACGGAAAAGTACAGCATGTTCTCTTCTCGAAAATCGTGCCCAGATGCCTCGATTTTCGTGCCTTCAACCTGTAGATTGTTTTCCTTGAAATCTGTGTCGTCACCCTCCTTGGAATGTGTGCCAAACTCTATTGTACAGTTTTGTTGTAAATGCCAAGATCCTCCTCGGTTAGCATGCCCAAAATGCTCCTTGGGATGCGTGCCAAAGATCATGATGTTCTTCTTCACTTCCTCACTACTCAGAAATTTTTCCTTTGCTCTCTCTTGCTTTCTCTCAAATGCTCATGAAAGAATAGAAAAAATGACCTTTTCCTCTTCTTCTCTCCTTTTGACCTAACCTAAGTGACTTTTGAGTGATCCCTAGATCCAATGGCTAAGAAAGCTTTAGATCAAGGGCTGAAAATAAATGTGCATTATTTTCACTTTTCCTATTTAATCACTCACCCACTTAAATAAAGACCCACTTAGCCTTTTATTTCCATAGTCACTTTTCACTTTCTAATTCTTCATTGACTTTAATAAATTCACTTTCAAATTAGAACGTAACTTTATCACTTATAAAGTCACTTTTAAATTAGACTGACTTTACAACTTATAAAGTCACTTTTAGAAGAAGAGGTACAATAGAGCGGACACTTTTCCCTAGGCAAAAGATCAAAGCCATGGGGAACCACTTGTCCTTGGTACCCAAAATTTAACAATCTCTGCTAGCTGGCGTCAGCCTCTACGCTGCTCAGGAAGGGCCTGCGTCACCTTAGACTACGTTACACTCCCCCTGCGCTGCCTTGCTTGGGCCTGCGTCAGCCCTGCTGCCTCTGTGTTGCCCTTTCTGGGCCAGCGTTAGCCCTGCGTTGCCCCTGTTGGGCTTTGGCTGCTCTGCATAATTGTTGCCCTGTCTGCGCTGCTCAGTTTGTTGCTTCTTTGCCTCTTGTTGCACTTTTGGCCTAGGATCAAACCATCCCTCTCATCAATACTACCCCTCGTTGCAGCTGAAACACTTCTAAATTCCTAGCAAACCACACCATAGAATTTCAGCTTAGTCTCAATGCTCTGCAACTGTGTGTGTTTTCCAACTGACCCCAAGCCTTTCCTTTATACTTTTCTCGTTGGGAAACCAACGGCCATGATCTAATCTCTTATCGATGGCTTAGATTAAAAGAAAGCTTGATCCGTGTGACTTAAGTCATTTTCATCACATGTTTAATTTAATTAACTTTAATCTTTTAATTTTCCTAAGTTAGACTTAGGGTCCTTAATTAAAAACATTAATTAATAAATAGAGAATCCATACAGGTCAAGTAGATTATAGAGGAGAGGAATAACATTAATTAATTAAATATCCCTTAAACAAGATGGAATTTCTTAAATCGCTTTTTAGGTCTTGGAGATCTCATGTACTCTAGTCCCTCCACAAAGTTTGGGAGCTAGAGCACATCCGATGCTACCCCAACACCCCAAAATCTCAATACTCCCTCTTAGCGAGGAATGTGCTCTAGCAACAATACTTCACCCCGAAGTTCTGCACTGATCTCTGGTGTGGGTCTCTGCATTGATGCTTGGCCTTTTGCCCTTCATCACTGTGTTGTTGTTGTTTTTCTGTAGTGATGCCCATGACGCTACCACCACCACTGCTACATCCGTACTGCAGCTCCCTCTCAATCTGCTGCATTGTGCTGCCAACTACTGCACTGCAACTCAGTTGTTGAGAGTTAGCAATTGAAGTACTCCTGCCCAATCTTTGACAGATAAGTTAGCTGGGCTACATCTTCATCACTGAAGCTCCATAGGTTGTTGCTCCGTGCTGACATCTGGAGGTTGTTGCGTTGTTGCAGCTTTGCACTGCATAAGCAGAGCTCCTCTGCGCTGAAGTCCCCTACGCTGCTACTGCGCTGCGTTGTCCTCCAGAAGCCTTTGCGTTGTTGCAGCTTTGCACTGTGTAAGCAACCCTGCTCTGCGCTGTTGAAGTCAGATCAACCCCTCTGCTACGCTGCATCTGCACTGCGCTACTCTCTCTCGGCATCCACCTCTGCCTCTACTCCATCTGTGATTCTTTGCACCCTCTACTCCACTTGCCCCATTACCGTCTTAAGGCTCCTGTAGCTCGTATGTGATCCAAGAGTTGGGCTACTCAAGGATCTTGCCCTCACTCTATAGCTACTCTACAGATCCATGTTGCCCCACTTTCGTGGTTCATGAGCACTCATGGCTACGTCATCTTCGGAGCCATCGTCTGCCACAACAGCCTTGGAGCTAGAAGCTTCCTTGTCCTTTTTCTTCTGAGGACAATTGTTGGCGAAATTTCCTAGTTCGCCGCACTGGAAACACTTGATCTTTGATAGATCACGCTTCTCTCTCCCTTGTTGCCTCTTTGATGCCAAGGCTGCATCTTCCTCTTCTTCCTTCTTCACTTTACTCGAACCGGTGTTGTACTATCTTTTCGTCATCCGGTGGATTTCCTTTTGTTAGAGGATAGCCCACATGTTGTCCCAGTTGGGAAGGCCAGCTCTGCCCAAGAGACTTTGGACAAAAGTTTCCCAGTCCTCTGTGACTCCATTGAGAGCAGTCCTCACCATGACATTGTCATCTACCTTGACTCCCATGCCAGTCAGTTGATCCCGGATCAATTGTAGTCTCAATAGAAAAGGATCAATCTCCTCTCCCTTGGCCATCATGAATAACCTCAGCTGGTTGTCCAGAAGCATCTTCCTCTGGAAGGATCTTCCTTCATATAGTGTGGTTAGAGCCACCTACATCTCATGAGTCGTTGCCTTATCGGCTATGTGTGGGACCACATGACCTTTGAACCTGTCCATAATGAAGTGTTTAGCGTGTGTCACAGCTTCTTCATGCTTCTTTAGGAGAAGAGCATCGGTCGGTGTGGCCAGGACGTTCTCTGCATGCTCCCTCAAGTCGTATGCCTCCATGACTACCAAGATTCTGGCCTTCCAGATTGCAAAGTTGGACAGACTGTCCAACCTATCCTGATCACGTAGTCCATGAGGTGCCATCTGCTCAGAAAATGTGTCAGAACGAATCCTCCTCTCTTTACTAGAGACTCGGATCTAGGGTCCTTGGCGAAACAGGAACCCTCTGCTCCCTCTGACAACTAACTCTCTCTCTTGGAAGTCTGCCAAACAAAACGAATCAGCTCTCTTCGATCCTTTGATCGATCTTCAGACTTCTTTGGCAAGAAATATTCTGAGAAGTTGTTCTCCTCTCGCTCTTCGTCAACTTAGCTTAGGCTAAAATTCTGCACCGACAGAATTTTAACCCCACCAGCAACTACTGAAGGTCTACAACTCGGCTTCCAGCACTCTGAATCAGCAATAAGCTTCAGGACTGCGTTACCCTGGTTGGCCTCTACTTGAGCAGATAGTCTCAGCGTTTCCTCTGCACAGTAAGTGCGTGGGCCTGCATGGAGATTGCATCACTCTGGCCTATGCTTGGCTCTGCTTCCTATTGCTGTTGCGCTGCCTTCTCTAGACCGGTTTTCTGTTGCTGCTACTGCTTTCTCTGCTGCTTTCTGCAGCACAGATTCTTTAGTCTTCTTGTTGGAGATCTAGGCTAGATCTACAATCGCTCTGATACCATGTGAAAGTTTCTGAATATCTCAAACAAAAACCCTACTGTTAATTTTCAGATTTACTTCTCCTACTTACATTAAGTTATTGATGTGAAATATTCTGCATTAACATCAAAGTAAATACATCAACAGGCTATACATACAGATCTAAACTGTATACATGCACAATGACAAAGTGACACACAAGGATTTTCTGGACAACTGTCCCTAGAAAAACCCAATGCGGGAAAATCGGTATTCTAGCTACTGGAGGGTTTTATAATTAAGGAGATTCTAAGTACAAAAAATCTGGGCACCAACTGGTTAACCGACAAAGAAATAAAACTGTAGCTATACCTTGTTCTTGAGACAGAAAAAATGACTGATTCACAGCCTCAAACGGGATTTACAAAACTCAGCCCTTTTCAGTCTTCAGAAACCCCAGCGCTGCTCTGAAGCCCTGTTGCGTCAACTCTGCTAGCCTGCATCAGCCCCTGTGCTGCTCAGGAAGGGCCTGCGTCACCCCAGACTGGGTTACGCTGACCCTGCGTTGCCCTAGCTGGGCCTGCGTCAGTCCTGCTGGCCTCATGTTGCTTCTGCACTGCCCTTTTTGGGCTTGCGTCAACCCTGCGTAGCCCCTGAAGCCTCTGTGTTGCCCTTTCTGGGCCTACGTCAGCCTTGTGTAGCCCCTGAAGCCTCTGCGCTGCCCCTACTGGGTTGTGGTTGCTTTGCGTCATTGCTGCCCTCTCTGCGCTGCTCAGTGTGCTGCTTCTCTGCCTCTTGTTACACTCTTGGCCTGGGATCAAACCATCCCTCTCGCCAATATTACCCCACGTTGTAGCTGAAACACTTTTGAAATTCTAAGCAAACCACGCCCTAGAATTTCAGCTTAGTCTCAGTGCTCTGCCACTGTGTGTGTTTTCCAACTGACCCCAAGCCTTTCCTTTATACTTTTCTAATTGGGAAACCAATGGCCATGATCTAATCTCTTATCGACGGCTAAGATTAAAAGAAATCTTGATCTGTCTGACTTAAATCATTTTCATCACATGTTTAATTTAATTAACTTTAATCTTTTAATTTTCCTAAGTTAGACTTGGGGTCCTTAATTAAAAAGATTAATTAATTAAATATCTCTTAAACAAGATGGAATTTCTTAAATCCTTTTTTTGGGTCTTAGAGATCTCATGTACTCTAATCCCTCCACAAAGTTTGGGAGCTAGAGCAAATCTGATGCTACCCCAAGACCCCAAAATCTCAACAGATGGAATATAATTTGACCAATTTATCATAGACTTCTTTGGATGTAGTCAAATCTGAAACAAAAGAGATAAGATGATATTTGATAGACTCAAATAGAATCCTTTGAGCTCTAATTTCTCTCTTATTGTATTTGGCTACTTCTTGAGCATTGTTCTTATCTGGTACTGGAACATTGCCTTCAACAAATTGCATGACTTCATTTTCTTTGAGAACTAAATCAGTTCTCTTTTTCCATGCCTTGAAGTTAGAAGCTCCATCAAGTTTGTTGCCTTCCTTACAAATGGATGTCATCTAGTTGGGAGGATTAGACATATAGTATAGGAGAGCACTTACTTGTCAAAGAAGGAGAAATTGTTATAAGAGTACCTTCAAGAATGTTGATGAGTAAGCAAGAGCGTTGATGAATGAGCGAGAGCTGATGATATGATGTCCTTAATTGAGTGATGGCTATTATGGAGATGTCTCCAACAATATGATCTTCAAGCCTTTTTTTCTTTGCTTTGATATAGAGAGAGAGAGATAATTGTTGTAAGAGTGTCTTCAAATATGTCATCCAATTATAATCTTCAAGTTGCCTTCCTTTCACCTTAGCTTTGATACTATGTAGAGAAGCCAAGTGTAATAATGATGGTGCTTGATTTCTCTTAACTTGATAATTACTTGTGAATATTAGTTGGCTTCATGTTAATTATGTTATCTTCTTCATCAAACAATTACACAAAAGTGCAAAACATTAAGATCACATGAAAGAAAGAGACACCAAGATTTAGGCTCCAATCTAGGGCAAAATCCCACAAGGGGGAAAACCCAACAATCCTCTTATAGAATCAAATCAAAATGAGAAATCCAAGACCCAAGACCAAGACCAAAGACTGCCTCAAAGATCCCAATTCGACCCTCCTCCAAGTCTCCTCCAACAAGTCAAAGTCAACGAAAGTCAACGCTAGTCAAACTCTTTGAAATCTGATCAAAATCACAGATTTTTTGCTCCTGCAGTGAAGGCAGTATTTTGGCCCTGTAATTATCTCAGAGATGCCACAAAATATTTGCATGTGTGAGCATAAACAAGGAAACTCGAATTTTCTCTCTCCTTTGACTTCAGCTCCTTTTCTTCTTGATTAGGCACAAAAATCGATGATGTATGTGATGTATGAGTGAATGAATCTAAGAGGTCAAGTTCACTCTTATATATAGTTTTCCAGGAGGGTCAAAAATCTGCCACATAGGCCAACTTGTCCAAGGAAGGCCGACTTGGTCTTTGTGTTGACTTTTGACTCAAAAATAAAATACAATTTCTTTTCTTTCAAATGTCCAAATGGGACATAACTCAAATACAAATTCTTTTGACTGATAATAAATTATTTTGACTCTTTGAGCATGGAGAACATGCTTTGACCAAAAAACAAAATATAATAAATGTGTTAATGATAAAATTACATTACATTATGAAGACCAACACTAGTTACAATTTCAACACAAAGGCCTCTTAAGAGATGATAATCACTCCATTCAACAGCTTTCTAGAGGTCATTTTTCGCATTCCAAAGAGAATATAGGACCTTGTTGATGCAACATTGTGCACCCAGAGCAAAGCGTTGCATTATATGATGGTTCCACACAGTACTGGACACTCTAACAAACCCCCAGATGCCGAAACGCTAAGCCAGTAAGGCTTGTAGTTGCATTTATTGATAATGTACCCACATTGACCCAAGACGCCCCTCGGTTGGCCTTAACCCTATTTGAGCAGTGTTGCTTGTTCCAAAGCCCGGATGATGATTGTCATCCTTGAGATGATAAAGGAGGGATTTCATACCACTTTTTGACCCCAACGCTCGAGCAGAATGATGCCACATTTAGGAGAAGGCACTAATCATTTATCATGTTGATCATCCATAAAATTAATTAAATTTCCTATTTTTCCCTTGTTCCTAGACATCTAGGGTTAGCAGCTAGGGTTTTAGGTAGAAATTTGCACAAAAGTGAAGTTGTGTTGAATGTTTGTGGCTCATAAATTAGGAATTGCATCAAAAAATTACATGAAAGCAAAATCTAGCATTATGCATGATTAATCCGTCCTTTTTAGGATTGTCGTCATCCTTTTTGCCTATTTATGCATACATTTTAGCCATAAATTTTCATCAATAAACCCTAATCCTAATGTCTTTTGGAAGCCCTTGCTCCCTTTTTGTTGAATATCTTTGAAAGGCCTTTTTCTTGGTTGTTATATGACATCATGTACCCTATCATTGCAAATCAGCAAAATCTTAACTTGTAACAGCCGTATTTTTGGTCTAGGAGGAGTGTACTTGAATATTGGAATTGAATATCTAGGCCTTTCTAAGCTTTGCTATTACTTATTCCATTTATTAGCCCTAATATTTACCATCTTGAGCCATAGTAATCGAATATCCTTTAGGCGATTTAGGGAAGCCTCCCTTGTGGTAAAATACCACTAAAGAGCAGAAGAAAGGTTGTTGAGGTGACAGTGACAATAGGCCCCAACGTTGTCCCTCCAAAGATGAGTGTTGGGCCTTGAGCAACTTCCACAAGATACTATGCCTCTTGATGAGCCTCCAGATGCAGAAACCCTGAGCTTGAAAGTTTGGGCAATGGACAATTTCATGATGTGCCCAAATGGGGCAAGGACACCCCCAAGCTAGCATTGACACTATTTGATGGATGTTACCTTCTTCTGAAGTCCATATGAGGATGGTTAACACTAAGATCACTTGGGAGGGCTAGCTTGTCCCTCTTTGATGCCAACACTTGCCCTTGGAGATGCCACGTCACTCCCACATGCTTGAATAGGTAGGGCTTCTCTCTTGGATGGCATCATGGTGAAGGAGGCACCTTTGCAGATGTAGACATGCACTTTGGGACTTTCTTGGACTGAGGAGCACACTTAGACCCTAGTCTCAGTTTCTTGATGCCTTGTTCCCTATTTTAAAGGATGACATCATGATGGAAATCACTTTTGTCCCACAAGTATGGGTTATTTTTGGCAATTTATTGTGATTTAGAGCTTTTCAAGGTCGGATTGTGACCTTTGAACTAGTTGAACACTCAAGTAAAGTTTTTAGTGATTTTTCTCATAAAATTAATGAAATAAGGCTTGGTTACCCTCATATAAATAGAGGAAGCCTTATTTACTTTTCATCATCATCAATCATCACACTTCCCTCTCTTTGGAAGTGCACACTAGCTCTTTGTCTCTTTTCTACTTGGCCACAATGGATTTCTATGGTGTGAATTGCTCTTGGAGGGTGATTTTCGCTTGAAGTTAGTTTCTTGGGATTGATTGAAGAGATTCTTGTGGAAATTTTGTAATTTTATTGTTTATCTTCTATATTTTGCATGTTATATTGCGTAAATTAGGGTTTCTACTTGTGCCATGGTTAAAATCACTATATATATCTAGAAATATAGATTCCTTGTGCCATGCGAAATTGTTTTCCTTAAATCCTCCAAGAGAACTCAGAGTGTGCATCTCTTGAATTTAAAATCTCCCTATTAAGGAAGTCACTAGGGTTTGTAAGAAGAGGCTTCAATCCTCTCACCCTCTTCATCAAGGTCGTCTCGATTGAATTTTCCCTTAGGTGACTACATTGCCCATTTAGATCAAGACACTAGCTTAGGTGGTGTTGATCAATCTCTATACCTTAATTACTATGTTGCACGGGGACCTCGTCCCCACCAAAATTCATGGTGTTTCCTTCATCCCGATGATTTGGATACTTTGAAACTCGTCGTAAATGTCCCCAATTGGTCGTGGACACCATCGAGGACTTGGGTACTACTTCCAGGCCAACGCCGGGTCGTCCTTCAAAAAATCGGGGACTTTCGGGGTACTTTAGGACGTTCCCCGATATCATGCACATTAAACTTTAAAAAAATATAAATTAAAAATTAAATTTTAAAACCTAAGTTCTAAACTTTAAAGTAAAAAAATAACAAAACAAATTCCGAAACCTAAACCTTGCACAACCTAAACTTATCAACTAAACTAAACCTATCGCATACTACACACTAAACTACACGACAGCAAGGAAGGTAAACATTGCTACATAGACATGGTGGTGAAAGTAAACATAGGTTGCAAGGGTTTCAAGTAAGAATCGAACGAAGTCTAAGATGGTGGGCGAAGGTAAACGTTGAACAGAGAAATTTAAAACCATGTTAAATATATGCAAGAAACAAGCAAGAGAGACTAATGAGAGATAAGATGATATATCAATGTGCTACTAAATTACTAGTGGTGTTATTTATATACATAGCAAGTTCCATTATTCATTTTGGGAACCAATCAACTAATTCCCTGACTACATTAACATAAACATCATTTATTATATTTAATTTATTTCACTTTATGACATTATTACTTTTCTACATAACATTTGTTACTCCTTTAATAAACATTACAATGGCTAACTCATATTTAAAGCTTAATGTTATAAGGTAAATGTATGGGATGGTAATACTCTTTGTGCTCTGTAAATAGTAGTGATTCTGAATGATTATGATATACATTACACTAATGACAGGGCCCGCAAGGTTCTTAATTTCTAGACTCTTAATTTGGGATTTATAATTAAATTTTAATGACTTGTTCATGTTTACAGTTTTATTAAATTTTACTTTTAATCTTTAAAGTTTAGCTGTTATTTCCCAGATGCAGGTGAATGATACGGGCAGTTAGACGGCAAGCCCAACACGTGACACATGGCTTTGCCACATGGTCACGCATGGGCTCAAGCCGATGGCATTTATATCAGCCAACTGGTCTCAACACTCAGTCATTAATATGCTCGAACGTTGATGCGGCTACCACCTTCTCAAAATGCCTCCGCGTTGTATCATTCCGCCATCTCCCTCCAGCTACATTTGCCCCTCTGTGGTCTCAAAGCCAAGCTCTCAAATGCCCACATGGAGGCGATGCAACCTCTACTGTTGCCTTATGCTAGCCCCTGGTCACCATTTCTCTCATAGCCTCTACTGTAGCTTTAATTCTACACCTGGGTCTCAGAATACTCAGCCTACAGCTCCCTCTGCTCAGCCTTCTCCACCCACCTGCATTTCCAACAACCCCAACAGCTCCAATATGCCCAGGCGACACGGAATGAGTTGCCGCCGAGGCAGTGGGCGAGGGCGTGCTTCTCATCCTCCTTTGTCCATCCGTTTGTTGGAAATGTTGTCATTGATGGCAAAGGAGGTAGCAGATGCAGAAACAGGAACAGTTACAAGGAGACAAAGACAGACAATGGAGGCAGAGGAAGCAAATACAGAGACAGAGTTGTTATCACAACAGTAGAGGCAGAGGCAGAGTGACAGTAGCGACAGAGGCAGAGCCACAGATGTTATTGCAGAGAAACCGTTGTTATTCCAAAAATATGTATATATATAGATAAATTCCGAGAATCTTTTATACAGCCGGGCGTTACACATAACATAATTTTTTAACGGAGCATTTGTATTCGATTGACATGGAGGTTGTATACATGGTAGGTGCGTTATATATATATATATATATATATATATATATATATATATATATATATATACACCAAAGAACTGTGCGTTATATATAACGGAACCATAGTCAAACACATAAGAATAGACGGAACCGAGAAAAGGAGCGGAACCTGGAGAGAGCGTAGGAGAGGAGCGGAACCAAGACCTGATGAACAATGATGGTGGTTTGGCGCTGGATGGTGGTATTCTTCGCACCACTCCTATACGGAAGGTGGTATTGCCCAGAGGAGGAGCGATTCCATATAGGAATCAACACGTGGCTTTTGGACCCAGTTGAAAACCGCCTATTAAACTGCGCCTTCGCGCGTTAACGTTCTGCGTTGGAAGCCGCGCGAAATCGACAAGAGCCGTTGATTTGGAAACGAGCCATCGGACGGCGATCGCACGTTCAACATGCCCAGAGTTTAACAAAGGTGTGCGAAGGTTAAGCCAGGTATGGTGCATGCGGTTGATTGGCTATTGGTTATATAGGTGGGGCCTGGAGCCAAATTTTTATAATAAAGTCATTCATTTAAAAGGCGTATAATGTTAATATAAGGTCACGAAGGTATGAACGTTGGTTGGCAGCATAATATAAAGATTGAAAATAATTTATATATAAACCGGGAGCTAGAATTAAGTTCGAAAGTTACAAATATACTTATTTGAAAAAGAAGATTAAGAGCCATGTAAGCTAAACTGGGAATATGGTTGATTTATTAACTCTCCAGATTTAAGCATTGAATTTGCCAGCGTGTTCTCAAGAGAAGAGTGAGATTGCCGGATGAGAAAATGGTTGGACACGAAACTTTGAATGCAATTAAAAAGTGGGAGCAGATATTTTTTTTGTTAATAAGGCAAAGTGTTTCCTGTAAAATGAAACCAAAGTTTATACGGTTGATGGTATATGGTAAAGATTGTGAGCACTGATATATCCGTGTGATTAAAAAGGGTTTATAAAAATGCAGAGAGTTATTTTAAGTTTGACTAAAAGACAGCTATACATACATCTGTTATATAACTGGAATGAACAAGAAAAATACAGGGATTCAGAAGAGCAGTGAACAGGTGAAATGTATAGATGACAGTAAACAAAGATGATGCAGAACATTTTCTTAACAACAGTAGAAAAAGACAAAATCCAGTAAAGTCAAAGTTCAGAAGAGGAGCTGAGTGATATGGAAATATGTAATTAAGAGTGTGAATGTAAATGATGTAATTTTTTTTATTGTTTTTGATGCAAAGGCAAGTATCCTAAGGAAAAGACAAAATCCCACTCTAGCATAAAATTTGTACATATTGTAGTAATTCTAAAATTGAGTTGAAAAAGGAATAAGAAGACAGAAGCCAAAGAGTCATGACTGTTCACTTCAAATTCCTTGTGAAATACAAACAGTCATGTGAGAATTTCTATATATAATATCAATTTGATAAGCTCAAGAGAGAGAGAGAGAGAGAGAGAGCAAATATAGAGAATGCAGAATATAGAAGAATAAAGCAGAGAAGATTAAGAAAAGAAAGAGAAGCTACAGAACAGAGCTGATATCTGAGGTAAATCAGCAAACATTCAGGTTGTTGAATTGAGGAAGTTGGAGCTTCCCTATCAAGTTGTTGCTTGATAGCTGTCAGTTGTAGCTGACTGAGGTTGAAGCCTCCTGTAGGTTGGTGCCTACAGAAAATTGAAGGGAGTTGGTGCTTCCTTGCAAGTTGTAGCTTACAGAATTGAGGTAGGAGCCTCTTGTAGGTTGGTGCCTGTAGAAAAACAGTGGTGAGAGGGAGTTGGAGCTTGCCTTTGCATCACAACAATAATAAGATGTGGTTTTCTCCCTTTATGGGTTTCCACTTATATCTGGTGTCTCTGTGCATGATGTTTATGTGTTGATCTAATTTATATCATTTGCTTAATACCTGCTGCTCTCATATTAAGTCTGTTGTTCTATTATATTGATACTTGCTGCTCATATTCTAAGATTGCTTACATATTAAGCTGGACATGAAATGAAGATGTGTGCTAGTTTGAATAAAAGGTTTAAAAATCTATGAATGTGTTAAACTGATTCACCCCCCCCCTCTCAGTTTAACTAAGAGTTCAACACCGTTCTGAGTCTTCTTTGCCGCCTCACGATGAGTATTTTGCCCACTATCCTGCAACTCACAGTTGCAGAGGCCGAGGTCATGCTTCTCGGTCGTCTCATTCTATCTCTCTTAATGGCATTTCGGCTCTACGCCACACAACCAGCCATCCCTCTCCACCTCCGCCTCATTTGGAGACGCGACCTCTTTCGCTCTCACCTCATGTGAATTCTGCTCAATTCCACTATACCTGTGCTCTGGACTGCCCTCGCCTCACAGCCACCATCACCATCAGCTTCAAGGAGGAAGCTTCCCCTGCTGCGGATCATAGCCCTAGGAAAAAGCAAAGAAAATCCACCATAGACTCGACGTCTCTTCCGCTCTCGCGTAAGTCTGAAGCCCTTCCAGTCAATCAAGGCGCCCCCTCCTCCAGCAGCAAAGGAAAAGGCAGCAGTGGAAGCAGTAGCAGTGGAGGTGATAGCTCAGATTGGTCAGGAGAAGATGGCTGCAAGGGCAGTGCACACACTGTTCGCACTGCCACAACTCTAGCACCAGCGGCTCAACAAACAACGCATGCAGATGACTCCTCCGAAGACTACAGGTGCCTCATTATGGAGGAACCACCACCTCAGCAGAATGACACCTAGCTTGAAAAGGTCTTTTTTTACAGTTATGTTAATTTTCTTGGTCGCTCTGTCTCTCTTGAATACTTTCATAATACTCAATTATTTTTTGTATGAAGTTGGTTTTCCCTTTGTGGGCAGTTGTAGTTTGACTGGTTTCCCCATCTGGGGTAGTCACTATTTTGATTTTTTGACATATAATGCCTCTGGAATTGGCTAGTTCAGCGATTCCAGAGGACAGACTCCCCTTGTACATTATGTTACATTAATAGAATTTAGTCTAACTTAGAAAAAAAAAATTTAGTTGTTATTTAAATTTTGAAATGATTCATCATGCATAATAGAATGATTATGTAGACAATAGTAGATTGTAGGCTATAGCAGACTAGTAGTACTTCTTAAGTTCTTGACAATGGGCAATGATGACGAGATTTGTTTTTGTGACGTGTAATGATGATTAGATAGTATTAGACTTCAATATTTTATTTGTAATTTGAATTTCAAAATTAGTAATAGGTCTAATTTTGTATATTTTAATTTATCATTCATGTTTATGTTGAATTGCTAAATTTTATTTTAATTTTAATTTTTTTATAAATATAAAAATTAGTTGCCGCACTTGTTGTCCCCAACCTGTCATCCCCTGAAAATTTGGGGGTGTGCTCTAGCCATCCCAAAAACTCTTCCCCCAGTACCCCCCATCCCCTTGTCCCCACAGCCAATGCACATACCTTAATTATTTTCTCTTTCTTCTCTAAAATTCTAGATATCTAGGGTTAGGGTTAGGGTTTCTTTGAAATATTGATAAAAAACAAATTTCACTTGATGTGTTATTGTCATTTTAAAGGAGATTGCAATAAATAATTCATAAAAAAAAAAATCCAACATTTATTGCATTACAAAACCCTAATTATAGGGCTAAAGTCATCATTATATTGTTGTTTTATGCATGTTTCAGTCATAAAACTCAATTGTAAACCATAAACCTTGTATATCTAATCAATAGTCTTGTTCCTTTAATAATATGTCATCATAAGATTGTTTCTTCCAACTCTTATATGACATTGTACATCCCATCATTGAAGATCTATCAAACCCTAACTTATAACAGCGCTTTATTAGGGATGGCATGTTTGTACTTTTTCAAAGATTATCTTAGCCCTTCGGGCTCTGTCAGTGCCCTATCCCAATCATCAGACTTCATCCATCACCTTGAACCTTTCTTACTGAATATCCTTAGGTGATTTGTATATAGGGAAGCCTCCCGTGTGGTTCAGTTGCCACTAAATAGTTGGAGAAAGCATGCTAAGGTGATAGTGGTGTTGAATTTTCTACAAGATGAATAGCAGAAACCAATTTTCTAATCTGATAATTACTACTTAATGATCGTTAACAATTTATCTTTATGCCACTAATATCATTGAGCAATTATACACAGAAAATCTCAACAGTAATGCAATGAAAATGGTAAGATCATAAAGAGACAGCCATGCACAATAGAGACAACAAAATTTTTCATAAGAAACCCAAACTTGAGAAAACTGAGCAAATCTTCTTTTCTTCAACAAGGTTTACAAATCCAAATTGTCTAGAAATTTGTGTCAAAAATCCAAGTCCAAACTTCAGTCAAATTCGTCCTCTATCTACTCCCATGTGTGGCTAATATAGAAGAGAGACAGTGATGAGTGACCAAATGAAGTGTCACATCAATTATATATATACAAGTTGAATGGGTACATTTACCCCAAGGGACACACCCCTTCATGGGGCCAACTTGTCCCTTTTGAGCCTACATAAAACCCAAAAATAAAATTTATTTTATTTTAATTTCCATAATTTTTCTAGGTCGACTTAGGAGACCTCTTGGCATGCGATAATACCTCCTGATGCTACACAAAAATCAACACTGCCCTCTTAGCGAGGGAGGTATTCTATTTGGCTGCAACAAATTTCCCCTTAGCTGAAATTTCTCCTTCCTCAAGAAAAGTTCATGAGCTTGTCATGTTGATGGATGTCTACAGATAACTCCATCCTATAGTGGGCAATGTAACTCCTCACATGCACACGAGTATCCAGGGCCATTTATCTCTGGCCAAAGTCCTTTATGGCTCCTTAGGTAAATATATCTATCTCATCTGGTCAAAGTTCTTTACGACCCAGCCAAGTCCTTTTGGCTTCTCAAGAGAGAATTTGTCCATGGACCATTCACCCTTCTAGCCAATGTCCTTTATGACCTAGCCAAGTCCTCCTGGATTTTCAAGTGAATTACATCTATCTCCTCTAGTCAAAGTCCTTTATGACCTAGCCAAGTCCTTCTGGTAGCCATGTCCTTCTAGCTTCTCCGGAGAAGTTCAGTCCAATTACTTGCCTTGGTCCATTCACCTTTGTGGTCAAAGTCCTTTATAACCTAGCCAAGTCCTTTTAGCTTCTTAGGTGAATGTATCCATCTCCCCTGGTCAAAGTCCTTTATGACCCATCCAAAGTCCTTTATGGCTTCAATAGATGGTCTGCCCAATCCTGCAAAGGCCTCATCACTCCCTCCCAATGAAGGAGACATTCAGCATCATACCAAGCACGTATTTTAAGTATGTCCACAATCTGCTCATATGTGGATATGTATTGAAGCTCTACAGCGCCTCCCTGCATCATGTCTCAGATGAAGTTACTCGGCCATGTCCTTTTGGCTTCTAAAGCTATATTGCTTCATGACATGCGATACGGGTTGCGATACACTTTGCCTCTGCCTGAATCTATATATTCCTGCAACCTCACTTCACCTCCTAAGACATATCTCAATCCACATCCAATTGTACAAGACACGTACCACATTCTTTGCTGCCATCCACTGTACATGCCTCAGCTCAACCATAAACTAGTTTAAGGTGCTCACTACAAAGCAAATATCTAGCCTAGTGTTAACCAGGTAAATCAAGGATCCAATCAACTGCCTGTACATCATGGGATCCACCAAATCCTAATCTCCAATCCCAAAAAACAGTGTATCTGCCAGAATCCTTCATTTAAATCTCCAAGGGCAACTCCCTCTGACACTGAAGCAGGTCTTCCTGTGGTAGTCCTGGTTGCTCCCTCTGTCACGAAAGCAAATCCTCCTGCCACTGTTGCTCCCTCTATCACGTAAGCAAGTCCTTCTACCACAGTTGCTCCCTCTATCACATAAGCAAGTCCTTTTGTTGTTGTTGCTCCCTTTGTCATGTAAGCAAGTCCTTCTTCTATTTGACATGGTCTCCTCAAAGAAGGCATACTGCTCCTAGAGACCTGTCTCTGAGCTGTTGATTTATGTAGCTTAGGAGGTACTCCACAACCTTGGGTACTAGGTTTCTGTGAGTTGGCAGGTTTGTGCGAGTTGGCACCACAAAAGCACTTTTTGGGCGAAGGACCCGAGCAGTGGGTTTTGCACCCAAAGTTGTGGGCACAAACCCAAGCATGATTTTAAAGGTTGGACCATTGTTGCATGCGAGGTTCCCTTAATGGAGCAAGGGGCAACTAAGGAAACCTTGGAAGATTTGGTCAAATGGAGGAAAAAAAAATTGTTTATATGTTGTGGGCAAAGTGACAAATTGTTCAAGTCGGCTTGGTTAAGAAGGTGCCCTTTGGAGGGCTAGACATTGGACCAAGAAGAACATATAAATAAGAGGAGCCTCATTTGATCTCTACACATATCACAAGAGCAAAAGACATCAAAAGGAGAAGGACGTCTAATCTGAGGTAGTCGTAGTCCCTTAGTTGCATATCTGAAGTGAAAGGGGCCTAGTTTGATAATCTTCTTGTGTTTTTTATAGTCAAGTTAGGGCAGATGTTGGCTAAAGTTTAAAGGCAGTGATTTTGTGCATGCATTGGACTATCTTCAGAGATCTAACCATAGGTATATTCTATGTTGTTGGAAGAAGGGTCGAGCTCTGTCACACCTGGTTTGGAGTGTTGTAAGGGTTTTTTGTTGAGGGCAGAAAGGCCAAGCAAGTAGGCCAAGTATCTTCAAGGGGCAGCGCAGGAATTTCAGGGTTGGAAGGGAGGTAAAAAGCAGAGAATCATATCTGATATTTTGACTGAGGAAACCCTAACTGCAGGGTCTATAATTTAGGTCAAAATATCAATCAAAGTGATGCAGAGGCTATGGAGTATTATGAATAGAAGTTGATGTCCTCCAAAGGTATGTGGAATGTCCTTCCAAGTTTGATGTTTTGCTAGGTTGGTGTAGGTTTTGTTGGACAGATTTGTTGGGTAGCTTGTATGCAGTAAAGAGGGCACATTATAGAATTTTTGAGGTCTAAAATGGGCCTCCTAAGTGTTAATTTTCTATTGTTCTATGTTGTTAGAAATACTTTAGCCCAATTCTTATCTTCAATTAGAAATATTTAAAGAAAATTCAATCTTCCAATTATCAATAGCAATTGTAGATAGAACAGTAAATGCAATGTACAAAAAGAGACAAATAAGAGACACCAAGTTTGGTCAAAGACGAGGGAAAAACCCCACAAAGGGGAATACCCTTTCAAATTATTCTTCTTATTAGATTGTCATAAAATGTTTAGCAAAGAGAGAGTACAATGTTCCAATTCATCAATCACAAGACTATCCAGCAAAACCAAGCAGATAATATCCAAGAGATGAACCTAGCAACAATACTAATTAGAATCAAAGTTCCAAGCCTGTGGTCAACGATCAAGATCTACAGTCAACTATCATCAAAACCCCCGAGACACAGCCGCACGGAGCTAGAGACCATGCATGCAACTGCAGCTTTCCAGCCGCAAGGAGAAGCCTGTATGCGTGCGGCTACAGCAAAGATTTCTTTGTTCCAAACTTGTGGCCGCAGATAAAAAACCCTGATCCACATGTGTGAGCTCAAACCTTGCAATTTCGGACCTATACAAACCAATTCTCTGTGAACCAACCCCGGACAACTGCAAAACCAATCCAAAGGAGAGAGAAGAAGAAGATGTTTGATGATGATGTCCAAATGAGGTTCACTTGACTTGTATTTATAGGCTTCCACAGGTGTCCAGTTTCTCTTTAGGGTTGACCTGTCATTTTCTGCACATGTGGGTTTCCATATTAAAAATATATTTTTCTTCAACCAAATTGAATTCTTCCAAGGGCTAGGAGGGGTCTTTCTTGATGAGGAAGGTTGTCCAAAGGAGGGAATTTGTCCATGAGCTGCCAAATTAACACTCCCTCTCAACTAGGGAGAAATTACCGACTACAACTTGTGTCTCATCTCAAATATCTAATCAAAAATCATCTCTGCTCATCTCAGCTCATATATTGAATGCTCTCAAATCTAAAAGAAGAAGAATTTGACATTATAGGGGAGCTCAAGCTACCACCCTCTATCCATCGGGAACCACTACTACTGCCCGAAATCATCTGCCAGCAGGGAGCCCAATGCTACGACCCAGGAAACTATGCCAGTGGGGAGCTCAATGCTACAACCCGAGAAACTCTGCCAGGGGGGAGCTCGATGCTACAACCCAAGAAACTCTGCCAGCTGAGAGCTCAATGCTACAACCCGGGAAACTCTGCCAGCGGGGAGCTCAATGCTATGACCCAGGAATCCCTGCAAATGGGGAGCTCAGTGCTACGACCCAAGAAACAATGTCAGCAAAGAGCTCAATGCTACGACCTAGAAATCCGCAGAAAATAGGAGGGATGAAACTTACCTCATCATATAAGGATCATGCATATCCTACGGCCTGGCGATAATAGGAGGGATACCACTTACCATAATGGTAAAGATCGCACCTATCCTATTATTTGTTGATCTTCCCAACCTGACCCTCAAGAGTTAGTGGTAGAACATGTGAAAAATTCCTTGAAATGCGGCAATTGGAATTTATTCTTCTAACTGGTTAATTAAGCAGTTTATTTGCTACAACAAACAACGAATAAATCGCACTACAATTTCTTCACCATAAAAATACTGCAGAAAATAAAATCAGGGACTAAGAAAATAGAGCACACACAAAATAAAAATGACTGTTATTTTTGGACAAATGTCCCCAAAAAATCCCAATGTGGAAAAACTGGTGCAGCAGATGAAGATTTTATTATTATTATGCAGCAGTGAATTTTTTGAGTACAATCTAGATGTCGAACTGGAAATCCTCAACAAATAATCTAGCCAAAACTATTATGGGAATCTTTTCATGTAATTACAGGAATTTTTCCCTTTTCCACAAGCAATCCTGCAACAATCTGCTAGTTGAAACTGGCCCCGAAAATACCTTTGCGCAGGCTATAACTCGCACTTTCTGCAACTACCTCTGAATCAAACATCCTACATGTTGGTGCTACTGGAAGTGATCCTCTAGTCCTCTGGAAAATTATCCCAGCCTCTGGCACCTGAATCGACATCCTTCTCAAACAAATCAAATTGCCCTTTGAAGTCGCCTGTGCAATTCCTACGCAGCCCCTAATGGAAAAACTCAGCCTCTTTGTTGTTGCCTCTCAAGAACTCGAAATCTCCTCCAGAATCACTGTCTATGCTCCCTCTCTGTCTTTGCGTCCCTTCTGGCTCAAACTCTTCTTCCCTGCTCAATCTCTACATCTGGAAAGCTTGATCTTCCAAGGAACTCGACCTCACAAGTGTATCATCTCCATCCCCATCGGATTTCTCTTATAATCTCTCGTTGGAGAACCAATGGCAATGATTAGATCTCTATCAACGGCCAAGATCATATCAAACTCGATCCGCGTGAGAGTATTCTTACCTTTCTCAATTAATTGTTGTTAATTAATGAGTTTTCCTAAGTTAGACTTAGGAAATATTTAATTATTTATCAATTAACTTAATTGAGCTATCTCTAGGTGTTTTCTCCGGAAACGTTTTCTAGGTATTGGATATCTTGTGTTCCTTAGCCTCTCTAACTAAAGTCGAGACTAGAACACCTATCCAATGTTGCAAAAACTAACACTCCCTCTTAGCGAGGAAGGAGTTCTCTCTCTGTCTCATAACATCTCCTCATACGCTACTGATGTCTGACAACTGTGACAAACTACCACTGCCCACCAAGCTACTGCGCATACTTTGATTCATCTACCACTCTGTAGTTGAATCACCTTGCATCTGCAGTGTTGTTGACACTGCATTGTACAACCTATACTGCTGTGAGCTTTGCTCTGCGTTGCAACTGATCTCATGTTGTTGTTGTTGTTGTTGTTGGTACTACTGCAACTGAGAAATAAACTCTTTGTCACTAATACTAAAAAGGTTTCTCCGTTATACCCATTTGTTCTCTGAAATAGACGAACTTAGCTCTCCCTAGAGCTTTCATGAGTATATCTGCAACTAGCTCTTCTATGGAAACATGTAGTTGAACTGCTCCACGCTACACACAATCTTTGATGAAGTGATATCGAATGTCTATGTGTTTCGACCTCTCATGAAACACTGGATTTTCAGAGAGCCTAATGCAACTTCGATTATCACAGTAGATGTCGGTCGCCTCCAACCTTTGACTAACAATCTCACCAATAGCTTTCGAAGCCATATAGCTTCGCACATGGTTGTGCTAGCTACCATATATTGTGCTTCTGCAGAGTTCAGTGCTACTGACTTCTTCTTCCTGGTGCACCAAGAAACAACCTTTGATCAAACACTGAACCAACACCTAGATGTGTTCTTCTTGTCTATTGAATTTCCCGCCCAATCAGCATATATGAATCCACATAGCCTGACACCATCACCTCGAGTATATCTTAATCCATACTCGACTATGCTGCACAAATACCTCAGAATGTGCCTCGCTGTTGTCCAATGCACTCTCTTTGGTCCCACCATAAACTGACTGAGAGTGTTGACCGCGAAGCAGATATTTGACTTAGTGTTGACCAGATACATGAGGTAACCAATAAGTTGTCTATACAAGGTGGCGTCAACATCCTTGTCCTCTGATGCATTGATCTTCCTTCGGTTTGTAATCATAAGCATAGACATAGGTCTACATTCCTACATCCCAAATCTCTTCAAGATCTCTGTAGCATATCTCCCTTGACCAAGCAATATCTCCCCGTCCTTCTGTCATACTTACAATCCTAGAAAGTAATGCTTCAGTCCCAAATCCATCATGTCAAACTCTGCTACCAGTTTCCTCTTGCAGTCCTCTATGAGCCTTGATGACCTTGTCAAGAAGAGGTCATCCACATATAACATTAGGATGAGTGGCTCACCCTCTACCATCAAATAGTAAAGGTTGGTGTTGTGGCCCTATAATTTATAAGATTGGCAAGAATAAACGATAGAGGACAACATCAAACCGCTTTGGAGTCCAGGACCTAGCCTTCCTAGACTCAGAGAGGGCTCTCTCTGTTATTATGCTTTAGCTTGATAATTATAAATGTTGATATTAGGCTAGTTATAGAAATTATGAGGGTTGTTTGTTTTGATTGATTGGGTGGTTGGACAGATAGAGCTGTGAAACTAAATCAATTGGGCTATGGAGTCACAAAAGGCTGAATTGTGCATCAACTTTTCAAGGGCATTCACAGCGCAAGCTAACTATGCAGACTGGATCTTACTGGCAGTGTGAATATGAGATGGGAGAAAGTAGTGGGTTCAGAAATAGCTAAAGAGTAGTTAAGAATTCTTTAACTATACTTCAGAAGAAAACATTAAGATAACAAACACAGACAGAAATAAGGTGCTCTCTTAGCAAATCTTAATCTAAATTTTATGTTTTGAAATCAGATAAATTGATGCACATCATGAAAAAACAGAGGAAAAACATTAACACGGAGGAAAAACATCACCATTAACATAGCTCAAGAATCCTGCGAACGGTCTTTTATTATTCATGCCCAACTCAAAACTGTAATGCTCCAATACAATGATCTTTTACAACGCAGAGTCTAACAAGGTCCAACCCTTCATAATGGAAATTCAAGCAGTATTTAACTAAAACTTGAGTCAGTTGCCATAATCTACTTTAGCAAACTTCATTAATTACAAACAAACTGAATTTAGATAAGTGTGGCCATGCAAGGCCCGAGCAAAAATCTCCGACAAAACACCTCCTGTAGAATTAATTTTGGGCAGCTCTTCATGGATCTAAAAACTTCGATGGCTCTTCGTAAGATCAAAAAAGTAGGCTTGAAGGTGGTTGTGATGGTCAGGAAGAGGCAACGAATGGTGGCTCTGACATCTGGCCCTACTTTTCAGAAAGTCGGCGTTGGGTAATTAAATCTAGTGCAGTGCTAGCCACTTTTCATTGATTGGTGATAGCGCTGATGTGTTTACTGCCTTTTCCGCTTCTGCTGGTATATTACACTAGTTTTGAATGAACGTCTTTTGCCCGACTCGACCTCCTTCTCTTGCACTCCTTGTCGGGCCTTATTCTACCACAAGTCCTTCATGTCGTGTTTAGGCTATTTCTTCATAAAATGGCGCACAAACCTCATCCGCCCAGACTTGAAAACCTTTAGATTTCAGCTTGAACAACATCACATCCGCGCCAACATCGCACTTCACATTTCGTTGTTTTTAACTTTACCTTTGCACTTATCTTTTGAAACTTGCGATGCGAGCTATGCGATCGGGTCCCACCGTCATCGCATATCGCACTTCGACGATTTTAACACTTACCCTTCACGCTTATCTTTTGAAACTTGCTATGCGCGCTATGCGATCGGGTCCCACTGTCGTCGCATATCGCACTTCAAAGATTATATCACGAACCCTTTGCACCTATCCTGCAAAACTTGCGATTTGCGCTTGCGATCGGGTCCCACCCATATCTCACATCGCACTTCGGCGGTTTTATCATAATCCTTCCACGCTTATTTGTTAAAACTTTGCGATTTGGGCCCATACAACCGGACTTCAACTCCTTTTCAACTTCTACAAACTTTGCATTCAAATCATCCATATTTCGGAGGGGTGCTTCAACAATGAGTGGTATTACGAAGAGGGGGTGCGAAGTATTATGGGCGCGCCACGTAGCAGCGTGGGCGGTTAATGGATACCACTATTTCAGACCCCCCCCCCCCTTTGTTAACATTCGGAGGCAGAGGAGGGGTTGAAAAGAATTGTGGGCCATCTAATATGTGGAGATGAGCGGGGATGGTTAACGTGGATGCGATGGGACAGGTGATGTGAGGTGGGGTCGACGTATGAGAGTCGAGGGGGGTAAAATGAAACTGAGGATAAGAGGAATAACAAAGGGCGGGGTAAAAGGATATGCAATGTGGTCGGGGACTTGGGATAAAAACATACCATAAGGTCCCAAACTTGACAAAAATCATCCCTTTTCAGACTTTTAGAGCAAAATTTGAACTTTTCAGTTTGATTTCTCTTCAGTTTGATTACAGGAAAACAATCAAGCAGTTTTTAGGCTGCATATCTATAGCATGAACTTTGCATTCCTCCTTTCTCAACAAACCTACCCAATTTACAATTCATAACATTTTTTTTTCCTTTTAGGGTGCATTTAGACTCGCAGACCCTTGCATCATTTTTTCTTTTTGAATTTCTAACCTATCACCTATCCCTTATTCCTCCTATTGGTTCAGATTAGGTTGTTGAACCAATGTCATTTTCTATCTATCTACCGATAAGCCAAGATTAAATGGTTTGGAAAATCTTCATTTTCTAACCTATCAGCAGAAAATTCAAAATTGTACAATCATGCTTAAACTGTATGATTGCACAAAACCCTTCTCAATAGTAGTAGCATTTTGATTTGCAACACTTTCAGAAATACTTATCTTTTGTGTGGGGCTTTCTTTTTCCCTTTTTAAATACCCTCTTTTCTTCTTCTTTTGTTTCTTTTTATCTTTCTTTGGAAAAGACTTTTGAATATTGAAATCTATGTACAATATGAAATTTGCAAAGAGGAAGTACACAGTCACCTTGTGATACTGTAAATTACAGGACTCTAATAGTTGGGATCTGCCTTGCTCTTGACAAATCCCATCTGCTGCAAGTAGTTGTCAATCCGACCATACCATGCCCTGGAAGCATGCTTGAGCCCATATAGAGCTCTCTTCAATCTACATACATGCATGCTCCTCTCATGTGTCTCGAAGCCCTCTAGTTATTCTATATATACCTCTTCCTCTATCACCCTGTTCAAGAAGGTTGTCTTAACGTCCATCTAATGAATCTGCCATCCCATTTCCGCTACTAGAGATATAACTGACTGGATAGAAGTGTGTCTGGAAACTAGGGCGAAGGTCTCTTCATAATCTATACCTTCCTTCTGCGCATACCTCTTTCCCACGAACCTAGCCTTGTACTTCTCCACATTGCCATCTGTAGCGTACTTGATCTTGTAGATCCATCGAGAGCACACAACTGACCTGCTCAGGCCTCAACACTACCTCCCAAACATCATTTGTCATGATCAAGCTATATTCTTCCACCATGGCATCTATCCACACTTGATGTTGTGCAGACGCCTAATAGCTGGAAAGTTCTACAACTTGTGCCACCAATGCTTGGTACCTATCTGGTTGTTTGCGTTTTCTCTTGTTCGTCCTAGGATCCCCAACAAACTCCTTTGCACATTCAATGTCTGATGAACTTCCTTGTTGGTTCGACCACTAGCGGTGGGAGGATCGACCGACTCCTCATCCTGTCTCTGTTGCTCCCTCTGTTGCGAATTCATTGGATCCCCTGCACCTGAGGATGTGTTGGTATTGGTAACAGTACTAGATCCCTGTGACTTTCCTTGCGGCTACCCCTGCTATTGGATGAATGGAGCTTATGCTAGCTCACCGTGATCACTTGTTGGCATCTCGCGAGATTTATTGAAGGCTCTATCCTCTATAAACTTTACGTCCCATCTCACAATAATCGTCCTACTGTTAGGAATGTAGATCCTGTATGCTTTAGAGGTCTCGATATACCCGACGAAATATCCCCTCTCTACAGTCTGATCCAACTTGGTACGCTTCTCATCTAGTACATGGCAATAAGCTATGCTACAAAGATCCTGAAGTGACAGACTCCTGACTTCTTCCTAAGAAGACTTCTTCTGGTATTATCTTCCCCAACACCCTGTGAGGAACCCTGTTCTGGATATACACTGTCGTGTTACATGCCTCTACCCATAAGAACTTGGGAAAATCTTGGTCATATAACATCGCCTTTGCAGCCCCAACTATAGACATGTTCTTCCATTATGCTACCCCATTCTTTTTTGGATTGTATGGAGTTGTCCACTCCCTCATGATGCCTTCCTTCGCATAGAAACTTGTGAAGTCACACTATCTGTGTACTCACCTCTGTTATCTGAGCGAAGCACTTTGATCTTTTTCCTTGTCGCATTCTCTACCAGAGCCTTAAACACCTTGAAGCGATCGAAGACTTCATCCTTGGTCTTCAAGAAATAGATCCAAGTTTTCCTGGAATGATCATCTATGAAAGTGACAAAGTATTCAAACCCTCTCAGAGATCTAGTGGACATAGGCCCACATATGTCTGTAGGAATTTCTGAATCTTAATTCTTATGCAGAAATTATTTATGTTAATCCGGTTAAGCTTCTCCTACTTATACAAGTTATCAACTGAATAAATTTAAGTTAACATCAAAGCAAAACACATAACAGATCTCTACCAATTCAGATCTAGAATAAGCACATGCACACATAGACAAAGTGATACAGTTATTTCTGGACAAACTGTCCCCGGAAAAACCCAATGTGGGAAAACCGGTCTCTAGCTGCTGGACGGCTCTATTATTAAGAATATTTCTAAATACACAACTCTGGGTTCCAGATTTGGAAAACCCTACAGAGAAAACTCTAGATCTGCAGCACCTGGCTGATCTAAGACCAACAATACTGACTAATCCATACCCTCAAATGGGATTTACAGAACTCAGCCAGATCTAGGCCTAGAAACCCCAGATCTACCCCTGAAAGACACTGCATCAGCCTCTGAAGGCCTCCAAATACTCAGCGTTGTCACTGGAAGGGACTGCGTTACCCTAGACTGGGTGACGCAGTCACTACGCTGCCCCTAAGGGTCTTTGCGTAACCCCTGAAGGGTTTCCTGAAAATCACATTGTCCTTGTTGATGTTGCTGTTGTTGTTGTCTGCTACTACTGTTACTGCCGTCTGTTGCTACTGTCGTCTGATGTTGTTGCCGTCTGCTGCTGTCGTCTGCTGCTACCTTCCTTTGCACTGTATTTCCTGATCTCTTCTCTACTTCTTGTGAATTCTAGACCCCAGAATCAGATCATCCCCTTGGTCTAAATTTCCCTCTCTGCAACTGAAACACTTGAGAATTCTTAGCAACCCCGCCCTAGAATCTCAGCTTAGCTTCAGTGCTCTGCCTCTGTGTGTCTTACAAATGACCCCAAGCCTTTCTGTAATATCCCAAATAGGAAATAGACAGTAATACACAGCAATACAAGCATACAACTATGTAGGAAAAATGCCGGAAATAGAATATAGAGCACGTACACATAAAAATACCAGAAATGTTGCTCATTTTATTAATCTCGAGAATATAAAAAGGTACAATAGATCGTAATAATTGCACCTATCCTTGCACAAGGCAAGTGAAGAACCCTCTCATCAGAAATGGACAGCGTAGAGACTCCATGTTCCTACCGGAAGAATTCGCCGTGCGGAATGCCGTTGTCGCAATGAACTGGAACTAGGGGCTGATCCCCTTGCCGGAATGAGCTGAAAATCTGTAGATCACCTGTACTCTCTGCTCCGGACAAAACCCAGAAACCATGAAGCAAATGGACCACCTCCGAAAAACACCCCAGAAGCCCTCCTCAAGGAAAACGTTGTCCCTCCAGGCCCAACACAGATGCCAAAAGAAGAATGCTGAGAAAGAGCCACAAATCCCTCTGCAAACTCTCCAACTGAAAGAGACTAACCCTCCAAGCTGAAACACACTGAATCTCCCACGAAAATCCCCACAACTGAGCTGCTCTAACTCAAACTGCGTCCTCCCTCCAAGACTGCGCAGTCACCCAATGAAGCTCATCCCCTCTGCAAAACGTCCAACCAAATCACCTGCAAATCAACTGCTAAAGACTGAAGGAATTCCTTGCCCGAGCAGGCACTCGAAGTCCCCCGGGGCCAAGGGTGAGATCTCCGACCGGAGACACTCAGTCGCACTAAACAGTGCTGCAGACCGACTAAACAGCCAGCGTGCTCAAGTAGACAGAAGTCTAGCTCAAAATATCATCAACATATATCAATAATGCCCTAAATGAGGAGGCTCCTCCCCCTTTTATAGCATTGGTTTCCCTCCAAAACCAATGTCCTCTCTCTCATTGGCTCCTCCACGTGGTGTGTGGCCCCCCTTGGCTCCCCCCTTAAGTTACAACGTTGCATCTACTAGGGAAACACTTTATTTTATTTAAGTGAGTTAGACCCCTTTTCTCACTTTTATTTATTAATAAACTATAGTCGGCAAAACTATACAAAAATCAAATATTCTAATTAGCGGTGCTAATTAGGAATATTACAGTCTCCCCCCGCAAAACGTTGCTTGTCCTCAAGCAACTGAAGTGATGGATGCTGCAATGTCTTCTCGCTCTCCCAAGTGGCATCCTCATCCGGCAAAAATTGCTTGTCCTCAAGCAACGCTTGAACAAGCCTACTCTCTAGCTGATGCTCCCTACCGATACTGCAAAATGTGCTTGGGTCCCACTGAAACCTCTCTGACCTCTGCATCACCCTGATACGAAGGGATATCTCAATGCCAGGATCCCAAAGTGACCTCTCACAGTACCAGCCAACCAATAATCCTCCCAGATCCCATCACCACCATGGCCAATAATCGCCCAAGTCCCACGGCTCGGACTGTGCACTGCCTCTGGCTATGACTAATGCTCTAAGAGGTGAAGACCACCAATAAGCATCAATGCTCCTGGGCTCCTGTTGCGTTGTACCTGTAGCTACATATGCTACCCCTCCAACCGCATACCAACTCATCACCTCTCTCCAATCCAAGTCATGACTCAATCCCATGCTGATCCTATTCTCTTGAAATTGAGGAGTCCTGAAGTAACGATAACTGGTGCCCTCCTGCCGACTGGGATCTGTAACATCTACTATGTCCAAGGGCCCCTGCTCCACTGTGCTCCCTACGAAGAATACCGTACCATCAAGAGGGTACCAACTCATGATCTCCCGCCAGTCCATCTTGGAGGAAGCATCCGATGTAGCAACAACAACTGCATGTGGAACATGCCTGGAAGGTTGCCGCCAACCCGTAATCATCTCCCACTACCAAACTATCACATCTACCTCCAACATCTCCAGAGGATATGGATCTGTAGCTGCTGTCACGGTACTCGGTGTCTGTGCATCTGACTGCTCCACCTCAAAGGATGACCCCAATGCTAGCCATATATCCATCATAGGCTCAATGTGGGCACCCATCTGGACCTCACCCAAGGAAATGTCATGCCTGATGTCCATAGTATCCTCCTCTGCTGACTCAGGCTCCATCATGTGCTGCTCTAGCCGAAGCGTCACAAGTGACTCATCACCCAGAGTATCTCCTATACAGTCCCCTGACTGCTCACCTTGCACACTGTAATACGGCTACAATCTACTGTCATCATACCTGCATGATTGCTCTTGCTCCACAGAAGCAACCTCAACTGATCCTATGGACTCATATGAAAGAGAGTCCTCACCCTGGCATACAGAAGGAATGCCCTCCTGTTCTACCTCCGCCACCTCATCTGCATAGAATATGCCATCCACCCTCTCGATGAAGTGTCGATACAATGTCTGGAGTCCAGACGCATGCTGGGATGCTACCTCTGCTGAACCCAATATCCTCTGCTCATGCATGATCTCAACATGCCCCGAGGGAAAAATGATGCATGTCTCCCTCATGACCTGCTCCCCAAGCGTAGGCTCAGCAATGACTAATGTGCCACCACTGCAGAGGATCATCTCATCCCCTAAACTGTGGCTGTCAACTAGCGTACTGACCTAGTGCCACTGCTGAGAAATCTCTCGCCTAGTGTGCTGAGGGCCATCCAAATATCTTGGGTGTGCCTCACGAACCCTGCTGCTCATGCCCAAAGTGCCAAAGGACAACAACAAAATCAGTTGTGCCCATGAGTGATGTAGAAGAGTGTCGGATGTGAGTCCCCACAGATACCATCAAGTATCGCTCCTCTGTCTCCTCATCGATCCTGGATGAAATACCCCCAAAGGTAAGCCCAGTGTCCCTGTCTGTGAGTCTCCCTGGATGCAATACTCTAAGACCCTGCTGTGCCGCGCCGTACGCCCTCGCAAGCCACCGATCATCCATGTACTCCTCAACATGCCACTGCACACTAAGGCATACCCCTGAATACTGCTGGATACCCCATGCTACTGCTGTACCACCCTGTACCGTCTCGTGCCCTGACTGTGTCCAGGAATCTACACTCCCCGCGTGCTCTCAATGTGATGTAGGGCACTCCTACTCCACAATGCAGTCTCACACACTACGGTACACCACCATGTAGCTCCATGTCCACCAGTAGTCCACTGATCATTGCTAGAGGCTCCCACACATCCATGGATGTGATGTCCTAGAGCTGTGCCTCTACATATCGGACTACCACCAATCGGTATTGTCATGTCCACCGTCACATCACTATACCCGCCGACAAATGGATCATCACCGCAAATCCTCCTCGAGGGGTCCGAGAAGTGAATTTCCCTATGGGTCAGTAGTGTTACCACCACTGCTCGGCTCCGCTGTGTCCTCTGTGCCCCACACAAAGGTGAAGAATCCTTGGCCCCATACAAGGCGCCATCTGGTGGCCTGCCAATGCCACTTCCTCCGACAAACTCCTGCCAAGGTATGTTGACTACCCCGTGACCCCGTGTACGAGTGTCATACCAAAACAACCTAGGGAGTCTGCCCATAAACTGGTTGGCCACTGGAGCTGACCCAAACTCCCCTAGCGCATGCACATGCTCTACTACTTGGCCAACTGTACCCTCCAAGACACAGGCAACCAACCTGCCTAGGAAATGATAGGTGATCCCACCTGGATCCCAATGCCAATCTGGGGTTCCTGTAATCCCCATGCATAGAAACTCCTGCTGATCTACACTCGGATCCATCACCATCTCCATAGCCCGCTCCACCGAGTACCAACTCAAAATCTCTCTCCATCCAACCTCAACATGTGGATGCTATACCCTGTGCAACTCTGATCGTCTCATACCGCTATCCAAGTCAACATATGAGATCTGACTAGGTGGCTCTGCCTCTCTCTCTCCAATGGGAAGAGATGACCCAACAACACTGCTAGTCCCATCCATGCATGCCTGAAGGGGAATGATCTGACGCTGCAATGTGCCCTCGGGTTGTACCATTAGGGAATCCAGTTGTTCCCCAATGCGGGCCAACTTGGCAGCCGACTCGGCACAAGCCACTCTCATGCCCTCCAGCTCCATGTCCCGCAACAAAATGGCCTCCCGAACTGATGTGGCCTTCCCTTTCAAAACTCGAAGGTCTTCTCGAAGCCGACAATATCGCTGCCTGCGACCATCATCCGATACCTCTGTATCTCCTAGTGCCTCATCGAATGGGGATACATCTCCTGACACTGCACCCATCTGTGTGTTGCTACCACCCGAAGATTCGGACGCGACTCCGGTCATCAACTCAATGGATGGCTCTACTGGGGTAGGCTCTACCTTCTCCACTACCACATCAACCGACACGGCCAAGGAGGTCTCCAATGAGAGTGAATCCTGTGTCACACTAGGTGTAACCTCGGACTCCCTGCAATCCTGTGTTCCCTCATCCTCCAAGTGCGAAGTAACCATTTTAATGGTTTCCCTCTCCGATACTCTGTCAAGCTGGAAAGAGGTATCCAACTTGTCCACCCAAGCTTTTTCTGAGCGCCTGGATGACCCGTCAAATGTCGGTAGATGGAATCTGTCCCCTGTGCGCTGTAAGCCCCCATCATGTGAGCGCCTGTTCCCTCTGTGAAAGTTGTGAGGTCTACTATTATGCCGGAGCTGAACATAATCTCTTAATGAGATAAGATCTCTGATCGCTGGCCCACGTGCCAGGTACTCTGCAATGTAGGCGTCCATCTGGTCAGGGTCAGTCTCCGGCTCCCGCTGTGCTCCTGCCCCTATGTCTTCATCCAGAAAAGTGGGCATGGTAGGACGTGTGGGTGTATGTGATGCCATATGTTGAGTGGCATCATGCTCCGGCAAATGGTGGGATGTGCCTGATCCCTCACCAATCTGAAAACCCCTTGGGGTTTCCCACTGCCTCTCCAGCGCAGTGAGTCTCTGTGATACATCCTGCATGTGTTGGAGCGCCTCTCTAAATCTCCTCTCATCATCATCAACTGCCATCGGCTCTTTCTGCTATGTGTCTACAGGCTCCTCAGAAACTGCACGGCTGCTGCAAAACCATACTGCTGCTTAACTTCGACCTCCGATTTACCCACTGAAAACTACTCAGAAAATTCCCGGAATTTGGGAAGGTGATCCTTGCCCAAAACCTAGAAAAACCCAGAAAACATTTCTTCTAATTCCAACTTCAAAATTTGACCCTTTATATTTTGGCCCTTTTTCCAATTGCGTTTTTGGTACTGCAACTACTATTGCTCTCCAAAATTCCAGCAAACCTCTGTATGATCTCTTTCCCAATGTCATAGACCACAGGCTGAGCCAGAATTATGCTCTGATACCACTGTAATATCCCCAACGGGAAATAGACAGTAATACACAGCAATACAAACATGCAACTATATAGGAAAAATGCCGGAAATAGAATATAGAGCAAGTACACATAAAAATACCAGAACGCTAAGCCATTTTATTAATCTGAGAATATATATGGGTACAACAGATAATCAGAATAAGTGCACCTATCCTTGCACAAGGCAAGTGAAGAACCCTCTCAGAACAGGAAATGGCTGCTATAGAGACTGCGTCCCAGCTGCTGGAAGAATCTGCCGTAGAATGTTGCTGTTGCAATGAACTGGAACTAGGGGCTGATCCCCTTGCCGGAATGAGCTGAAAATCGGTAGATCGCCTGTACTCTCTGCTCTGGACAAAACCCAGAAACCATGAAGCAAATGGACCACCTCCGAAAAACACCCCAGAAGCCCTCCTCAAGGAAAACGCTGTCCCTCCAGGCCCAGCGCAGATGCCAAAAGAAGAATGCTGAGAAAGAGCCACAAATCCCTCTGCAAACTCCCCAACTGAAAGAGACTAACCCTCCAAGCTGAAATACACTGAATCTCCCACGAAAATCCCCACAACTGAGCTGCTCTAACTCCAACTGCGTCCTCCCTCTAAGACTGCGCAGTCACCCAATGAAGCTCAGCTCCTCTGCAAAACGTCCAACCAAATCACCTGCAAATCAACTGCTAAAGACTGAAGGAATACCTTGCCCGAGCAGGCACTCGAAGTCCCCCGGGGCCAAGGGCGAGATCTCCGACCGGAGACACTCAGTCGCACTAAACAGTGCTGCAGACCGACTAAACAACCGGCGTGCTCAAGTAGACAGAAGTCTAGCTCAAAATATCATCAACATATCAATAATGCCCCAAATGAGGAGCCTCCTCCCCCTTTTATAGCATTGGTTTCCCTCCAAAACCAACGTCTTCTCTCTCATTGGCTCCTCCACGTGGTGTGTGGCCCCCCTTGGCTCCCCCCTTAAGTTACAACGTTGCATCTACTAGGGAAACACTTTATTTTATTTAAGTGAGTTAGACCCCTTTTCTCACTTTTATTTATTAATAAACTATAGTCGGCAAACTATACAAAAATCAAATATTCCAATTAGCGGTGCTAATTAGGAATATTACACTTTCCTTTATACTTTTCTCGTTGAAAAATCAACGGCCAAGATTAAATCTTTAATCAATGGCTTAGATTAAAAGAAAGCTTGATCCATGTGACTTAAGACAATTTCATCACATGTTTAATTAAATTCACTTTAATTATTTAAGTTCCCTAAGTTTTAACTTAGGAAATACACTTAAAATAATTAATTAATTTAATATCTC
This sequence comes from Pinus albicaulis, assembly GCA_034641835.2. Classification (NCBI taxonomy): domain Eukaryota; kingdom Viridiplantae; phylum Streptophyta; class Pinopsida; order Pinales; family Pinaceae; genus Pinus; species Pinus albicaulis. The sequence goes on along the minus strand of CM076577.1, from coordinate 870,863,155 downwards.
CTAAACCAGATGAAATTTCCCAAATCCATTTCTGGGTCTTGTAGATAAGGTGAACTCTAGTCCTTCCTCAAAATTTGGGACCAGAGTACAACCGATGATCTTCCAAATAATACAGTATCTAACACTTTGCACTAAGGGTGTGCTCTAGCAATACATCACACTATGCATTACATGACTTTGAGTACTAGTTCTGTGCTGCGGAAGCTTGGCCTCCTGCCACTCAACTCTGCACTGTTGCTGCCATTCTATACCGCTACCCATGACTCTGCCACTGCCACTGGAACCACTGTACTGCAGCTTCCTCTCAATATGTTGCATTTGTGCTGCTCATAGCACTGCCATCGCCGACCTCGGAATAGCCTTCGCCAGCAGAGAAACAACTGAATCTCCTGCCCAATCTTTGACAGACAAGTCAGATGGGCTACATCCTTATCACTGAAGCTCCATAGGCTACAGATCTATGCTAGCATCTAAAGAACGATGCACAGCTATAGCTCTGCCTGCATAATCAGACTCCCTCTCCACTACTGAAGTCACATCAGCTCCTTGTGCTGAAATCTATCACGTTGTTGTTGCACTGTGTTGTCCCTCTGAAGCTCTCTGCGCTGCTGCAACTCTGCACTACATAAGCAGTACTGCACTGCGGTGCTGAAGTCACATCAGCCTCTGCTCTGCTACTACTTCTACGTTGTTGCTACTATGCTCTGCGCTGCTCCTCCCAACCTCCAGATCTGCCTCTGCCTCATCTGTGATCTATGCACCCACTGCTCCACTTGTCCCGCTACTGTCTTAAGGCTGTCGTAGCTCGCTTGTGATCCAAGAGAAGAGCCGCTCAAGGATCCTGCCTTACTTCCATGTAGCTCCTCTACATGTCCATGTCACCCCACTTTCGTGGTTCATGAGCACTCATGGCTACATCATCTCCGGACCCATCATCTGCCACCGCTACTTTGGAAGAAGATGCTTCCTTGTCCTTCTTTTCTGGACAATGGCTGGAAAAATGTCCCATTTCGCCACACTGGAAGCACTTGATCTTAGAAATATCCTTCTTCTTCGGCTGCTTCTTCGATGCCAAGGCTGCATCTTCCTCCTCTTCCTTCTTAACCTTGCTCAACGCAAGGCTGTGTTGCTTATTGGTGAACCTTTGTAGTTCTTCTTGCCGCAGGATCGAACACAAGTTGTCCCAATCCGGGAGGTCCGCTCTGCCCAAGATACTTTGGACAAAGGTTTCCCACTCATCCGTGACTGCATTGAGGGCAGTCCCGACTATCACTGCATCATCTACGGTTGCACCCGTTGCAGTCAGCTGATCCCTGATTGACTGCAATCTGAAGAGGAAATGCTCGATGTCTTGGTCATCATGAATGACCTCATTTGGGCCTCCAACAGCATCTTTCTTTGAACTGATTTTTCCCTCATATAGGGAAGTCAAGGCCTTCCACATCTCATTAACTGTCCTCTTCTCAGCTATGTGTGGCACAATATGATCCTTGATACTATCCATTATCAGCCACTTGGCATGCCCAGCAACTTCTCTATGCTTCTGTAGGAGATCCACATCTATCGGTGTGGCCAGAGTCTGCTCTGCATGATTTCTTAGACCATTTGCCTCTAGGATAATCGGGATCCTAGCTTTTCATACCGAAAATTTTGAGAGGCCCTCTAGCCTATCCTGATCATGCAGTCCATGAGGAGCCATTTGCACAGAATGTGTCGGAGCTCCTCTTCTCTATGCTAGAGATCTGGATCTAGGGTCCTTTTCGAACTAGGCTCCCTCTGCTTCCTCTGACACTTGTTTTCCCTCCTTGGAAATCTACCAGATTAACTATGATTCAGCTTCTTCTTTGATCCTCTGACCAAACTACAAGTTTCCTTTGGCAAGAAACTCTCTGAGAAGCTGATCTCTTCCCAAACTTTGTCACTTGTGCTAAGGTTAAAAATCTGAAAACTTCAGAAGTTTAACCCCACTCAAAATAAATTCAGAATTTTCGTAATTTTGATGGACTACAGAGACGGGGATTCAATCACACTGCCGGGTTTCGACCGAAACGTGCCGTTGTTTCGAGCCGCTCTCCGCGCAAGAATCGCGTGTGTGGCTTGCCAGGACAGCCGCCGTTGGACAACGCCACCCTTCCCTCCGTGCGTGAATCTCCTCCCGAAAATCAAATGCGTTGTCCCTTCAGACTGATTTTCTCGTCGTTTTCCAGCCAGTTTAGGATCTCGGGGATAAGCCAAACTTGGTGACCCTTCTGACCCGGTAATTGCTCATACTCATGTAGAAATTTCGAATCTTAATTGTTCTTTATGCAAATTATTTCGTTAATCCGGTTAAGCTCCTACTTATACAAGTTATCAATCGAATAAATCTGCAGCATCAAAGCAAAACACATAACAGATCTCTACCAATTCCGGGATCTAGAATAAGCACATGCACACATAGACAAAGTGATACAGTTATTTCTGGACAAACTGTCCCCGAAAAAACCCAATGTGGGAAAACCGGTCTCTGGCTGCTAGACGGCTCTATTATTAAGAATATTTCTGAATACACAACTCTGGGTTCCAGATGTGGAAAACCCTACAGAGACTACTCTAGATCTGCAGCACCTGGCTAATCTAAGACCAACAATACTGACTGATCCACACCCTCAAAAGGGATTTACAGAACTCGGCCAGATCTAGGCCTAGAAACCCCAGATCTGCACCTGAAAGACACTGCGTCAGCCTCTGAAGGCCTCCAAATACTCAGCGCTGTCACTGGAAGGGACTACGTTACCCTAGACTGGGTGACGCAGTCACTACGCTGCCCCTAAGGGTCTTTGCGTAACCCCTAAAGGGCTTCCTGAAAATCACGTTGTCCTTGTTGCTGCTGCTGCTGCTGTGGTCTGTTGTTGTTGCCTTCCTCTGCGCTGTCTTTCCTGATCTCTTCTCTGCTTCTTGTGTATTCTAGACCCCGGGATCAGATCATCGCCTTGGTCTAAATTCCCCTCTCTACAACTAAAACACTTGAGAATTCTTAGCAACCCCGCCCTAGAATCTCAGCTTAGCTTCAGTGCTCTGCCTCTGTGTGTCTTACAAATGACCCCAAGCCTTTCCTTTATACTTTTCTTGCTGACAAATCAACGGCCAAGATTAAAAGAAAGTTTGATCCGTGTGACTTAAGACAATTTCATCACGTGTTTAATTAAATTGATTTTAATTATTTTACTTTCCTAAGTTTTAACATAGGAAATACATTAAATTAATTAATTAATTTAATATCTCCTAAACCAGATGAAATTTCCCAAATCCATTTTTGGGTCTTGTAGATCAAGTGAACTCTAGTCCTTCCTCAAAATTTGGGACCTAGAGCACAACTGATGCTACCCCAAATACACAAAATCTCAACAATGTCGGAGTGTATAAGTTGTAACACACCATATGATTTGTTGTCACTTCTTGGAAATGTTTCCTTAGCATATTTCCCAAGCACGCACCACTTGCACACACCATCATGTTCTGTGCCTAATTCTGGAACACCTATCACTGTCTTCTTAAGCATTCTAAGTGCTCCATGACGTAAATGTCTCAGCCTCCTGTGCCATAACTCATTCAAGTCTTTCCCATTGTTATTGCCATTGCTCACTAGTGCCATTAGAGAGTCGAACTGCAACTTATATAATCTATTGCTTCATACCCCAATCTATTTCACCTTCTTCTAGTTATGGTGTTTGATGAAGCTAACGCTCGAGTGTCTATATTCCAGACTCCCATTGAAGCTGAGCTAGTTAAACAAGCAAACTCATCCTCCAATCTGGAAGAAATTTTGTAGCCCCTTTAATATCAAATCTGTGTATGGCCATACTGGAGGATTCTACAAAACTTAATAAAGGCATCCTAAGTATAATTTTGTGTGCTTTTCCTCTTCCTTGCTCAGCGTTGATTCTGCTACTGCAAAAATAAATATGCCCATATTGCTCAACGAATTCTTTGATCTACTCATCGAAACTGCTTCTCGGCAACACCACTACCTGATGGAACTGCTACTGGCTTGTTCGAACTTTTTTTGCACCTGCAACTGGAAAGCGAACCCCTGCCCAGCAATTCGAACTACCTAGTTGGACATCTGCGCAGATCTGGAAGATACTCGCTCAAACTCCCTTTTTACTGCGAGTTTTCTCCCTCTCGTTTCTGAGCTCCTGATATGTCTTCAAAACCGCTCTAATACCATCCTTGAAATGAAACAACTGGGATTTATTCTTCTAACTGTTAATTAAGCAGTTTATTTGCTACGACATACAACGAATAAATCACACTGTAATTTCTTCACCATAAAAACACTGCAGAAAATAAAAATAGGAACCGAAAAAATAGAGCACACACAATAAAAATGACATTGTTATTTTTGGACAAATGTCCCCAGAAAAACCCAATGTGGGAAAACGCTGCATATGAGGGTTTTATTATTATTATGTAGCAGTGAATTTTTTGAGTACAATTTGGATGCCAAACTGGAAATCCTCAGCAAATAATCTGGCCAAAATTATTACGGGAATCTGTTCCTATAATTACACAAAATTTTCCCTTCTCCACAAGTAATCTAGCAACAATATGCTCGCTGAAACTGGCCCCAGAAATACCTCTACGCAAACCCCTGCACTGCCTCTGCACAGCCTATAACTTGCACTACCGTGAACTGCTTTAGAATCAGAAGTCTTGCCTGTTGCTACTACTAGCAGTGTTCCTTCGGCCCTCTAGAAAAGTATCTCGGCCTTTGGCACCTGAATCAACCTCCTCCTTAGCCAAATCAAATTGCCCTCTGAAGTTGCCTGTACAGCCTCTAGTGGAATAACTCAACCTCTTTGTTGCCACCTCTCCAGAACTGGAAATCTCCTCTGGAATCACTATCTTTGCTCTATCTTTGTCTCTGCGTCCCTTCTGGCTTGAACTCTTCTTCCCTACTCGATCTCTGCACCTTGATAGCTTGATCTGCTAAGGAACTCAACCTCATAAGTGTATAATCTCTATCCCCATCGATTTTCTCTTATAATCTCTTGTTGGAGAACCAACAACCATGATTAGATCTCCATCAACGGCTAAGATCATCTCAAACTCGATCTGTGTGAGTTTTTAGAGTATTCTCACCTTTCTCAATTAATTGTTGTTAATTAATCACTTTTCCTAAATTAGACTTAGGAAATATTTAATTATTGATCAATTAACTTAATTGAGCTATCTCTAGGTGTTTTCTCCATAAACTTTTTCTAGGTCTTGGATATCTTGTGTTCCTTACCCTCTCTGACCAAAGTCGAGACTAGAACACCAATGCTACAAAAACTAACAGAACACCTGCATCTCTAGCTTGAGCGAGATGCCACTTACCATAAATGGTAAGGATCATACCTAACTCAAGCAGTTAGCACACATTGGCCAGATGGGTGGGAAAGATAAATGCCAACCAGGGTATACTCTGTCAAATCCAAAAGTCCCTCAAGCCTAGGAGTTCTAAGGCTCAATTCCTCACTTTGGGAGCTAAGACAGGGGGGAAGAGCATAGCTCAATGTCCTCGATCAGTCGAGACACTTACCTAGGAGGGTCACATCCATCAATCCATGTTGCTCTTTGAAGACTAAGAACTTCCCTTTCGGCAAAGCGTTGGTGAGTGTGTCTACAATCTTCTCATCAGTCAAAATATGACGAAGCCTCACAGTTCATCTCTGCACCATGTCACGTATGTAATGATATGTGACCTCAATATGGTTGGACTTGTCATAAAACACGGGATTCTTTGCCAGTCGGATGTTACTCTTGTTGTCACAATATATCATTCTTATATCCAGAACCTGCTCAAACAGCTCTCTAAAGAGCTTTCTCTACCCAATTGCCTCACAACTAGTCATGCTAGCAACAATATTCCCTGCCTCGGTCTTGTTTAAAGCAACGTACTTTTGTTTCCTACTCATCCAAGATATCATCACAAATCCCAAGCTAAAGCAGCGCCCATATGTGCTCTTCCTATCAATAATGTTTCCTGCCCAGTCATCATTAATGTATCTATGCAGTCTCATAACTCCGGAAATATATATCAAACCAAGATATTTCATCTCAAACTCAGAGGCCAGTTTCTTCTTACACTCGATCATCAGAAGCTCACTACCTGTCAAGGATAGATCATCAACATATAAAACCAAAATCAAAGACATACCTTGAACCACTTTGAAGTAGAGGTTGAGATCAGCGTTGCTTCTCGTGAATCCAAGCTTCACCAGGTAACTATCAATGTGGGCATACTAGGCTCTAGGGGCTTATTTCAAACCGTAAAATGCTTTCTTCAACCTGCAAACATGAGTCTTCTTGTCTTGTACTTTAAATCCCTAAGGCTGCTCGACACATACTTTTTCCTTGTACTTCTCAATGCTTCCATATGCTTCATGCTTTATCTTATATAGCCATTTTGAAGATACGACAGACTTTCATTTAGGTCTCAGCACAACATCCTGTTGAAAAAGTGTAACTAGGTTCGGTCTTCATAATGACTTGTAATTATGAATTTATGAAATGAAGAAGACAAAGATAATAAAATGTATTTTGTAATGTTTTTCTCATGGGTTACATGAGCAGGGAGTTTTTATTATAGGTCAAAGACTTCTTCTTAATGTCTTTAGGAGTTTGTCATCTTGTCATAAATATAATTTAGAGTCATGTATATTAAGTGATGTTACACTTGTGTAAAGGAAAATTATTGATGTCAAATGTATGCTCCAAGACATTGTCATTATGCTCCACCAAGTCGGCTCAAAGTATGATGTAAATACTCCTTGAAGAAGTCGGCCTATCCTCCTAGATCATGTCGGCCTAGAGGCAAAAATAAAGTCACTATATAAGAGGGATTACGGCCTCATTGTAGTAACAAGATTTTGGTCATAACTCGGACAAGTCTAAAATAGAAGTGTGAGGACAAATCTGCAATAAGAGTGCGAAGGAAGTGACTGTAATTGGAGCGAAGAAGGAAGCATCTCAGTGAAGGAAGAAGGGTCATCATATATCTTTGTTTTGGGTCAATACTCCTCTCACATATCTCAAAAAAGGGCCAAGGATATCTTCAGCGTAAAGGAAGGCAACCACGGTGCATCTATAGTTCGGTCTTAAACTAAAAGGAATCATATATATATCTCAGTCTTGGGTCAACATATATCTAGTCTAACTCAGAGAGGAACCAAAGGTGATGGTTGTAAGAAGGAAGGCTCTTACAGCATGAACAAAGGATCGGTCCTGGGCTTTAAAGATAACTAAACGGTGTTGCAAGTAGTCCGAGAAGGAGACTATAGAAGGTCAAGGATAAGTTCAAAGCAAGAGAAGAAGAAGCACATTACTCAGGGTTGCTAGACTAGGGACTGAGCTTCCCTAGTAGAGGTGCACTGCAGTGCAGAGAAGGAGGATCGTCATAAGGAGCCTAGAAGAGCAAGTGACAAGGGTCTTGAGGCATGCTAGTGTCAAGGGTCTGTGTCATGGTCGTGGTACTCGTCAATTGAAGATCTATAAGAAGAATTGTTATTGGGTTTTCCTCTCCAAGAGGGAAAGGTTTTGGACCTGGCTTGAAGCCTAAATATTTGTGTCTCTTGTGCATTTGATAATTGACTTGATGAAGAACATAATAATCTAACAAAGATAAGATCTAAGTGAAAGAAGCATAACGAAATCGTAAGTAATTTTCATGAAAGAGAAATTTTAATAAAAGCCCTAATTTCTCAACACATCCCATACATCATTCTTCATAATCAATCCATATTCTTTGGCCATGGCATCCTTCCAAAACTGTCCTTTCACAGCCACTCCATTCTACTCAATATTATCATCGGTCTTGTTCCAGCTATAGGGGAATGGTCCCCTCGACTTCTTTTCACTTTGGTGCCACAGCTCACTTTGATAATTAGTGTCGTGGACCATTACCAGTAGAGGTCTCCCATTAACTCGATAGAGTCCTTCAAATCTAGATTCCAATGTGAATGCATCCCTCATGCGGGGTTCCCCAAACCATGTGAGGACTTCACCTTTTATGAAGGTAACTCTCATACCTTTGTCTTCCAAAGCAAAAATAGATAGCAGGCTCTTCTTTAATTCTGAAACATACATTACATCATGAAGAAGGATGGATTCACCAGAGTCCAAATGAAATTTGACAGAACCAAAACCTTTCACTAGATATGTAGAGTTGTCCCCAAGAATAATCTTCAAACTTGTCTCCCTTTCAACCAGATTTGAGAGGACTTCCTTATACCCGGAGAAGTGTCTAGAAGCCCCACTATCTACTAGCCAGCTATCATATGAATTTGGATGAGAAGAACTAGAAAGGGCTGAAATAAGAATATATTCATATTGACTAGTAGCTACATTACTTTCGTACCTGGAGTTCCTTGACTTCTTTTGAGGACGGGGACTTTCTTCACAATCATCTGGAGCATCTCTTCTTCTTTGATCGTCTCTTCCTCTTCTATCATCTCGACTTCTTCTATCATCACCTTTTCTTCTATCATCGCTTCTTCTTCTATCATTGTACCTATTGTTGTTGTAGCTTTGGTCAGATCATGGAGCATCTCTCTTTCTCGGACAGCCTCGAGCATAGTTACCACGCTTGTGGCAATTGTAGCATTCAATATCCCTTAATCTTCTATTAGAGTCCTTTGATTTAGGAGAAGGCCTATTTGAACCAGATGGTCTTCCTTTTTCCTTTTTCTTCTTGTCTTGAGTAACAAATGCGACGGGCTCTCCTTCTTCATACTTGTGAATTTTCACTATGTCAATCATCCTTGTCTCCTCTTGAGTACATTTACCAAAGAGCTCATCAAATGTCGGGATTATTCGATTTTGCTCAATTTTGTCGTCTATAGTTTATTCATAAATAAAAAGGTGAGTAGGGGAGACATAACTCACTTTAGAAATAAAAGTTCACTCCCTAGTAGCACAACTTTGTAACTTAAGTGAGCCGAGGGGGCCAAGAGACCATGCAGAGAGGGGGCCCACGTAGACACATGGAGGGACTGCGCAGGCCAAGAGGGAGCACGTGGCAACGTTGGAGGAGGTGAGCATTAGGGTTGAGAGGGGCTCATGCTATATAGAGGGGAGAGCCTCTTCATTTTGTTCATTCATTGTTGATGATATTGAGCTGGTCGTTTTGGCTTCTTGAGCACGCTGGCTGTTTAGCCTGTCTGCAGCACTGTTTAGTACGTTGAGTGTCTCTGATCAGAGATCTCGCCCTTAGCCCCGGGGGACTTCGAGTGCCTGCTCGGGCAAGGTAGTTTCTTCAGCATTTTGTGAGAGGATTGGTGTTTGGGTTTTGTTGTTGCGGAGCTGCGCATTCAAAGACTGCGCAGTCATTGAGAGGGAGGACGCAGTTTATTCAGGAAGAGCTCCGGATTGAGTTTCTTGCAGGGGTTTGAGCCTGGAGATTGAGCAGAGGATCAGCCTTTGCCTTTGGGAGGATTTTGGTGGAGTTTGAGGCCGTATTCCAGTTGTTCCCATTCAGCCTCTGCGCAGAGCCTTGGAGGGCAGCGTAATTCCCCAAGGGGGTGATTTTCGGGGGTCAGGCATTTCTGATATGATTTCTGGGTTTTGCTTGGGTTGATGAGTAGAGGTGGATTCCAAATTTTCAGCTCATTCCGGCAAGGGGAACAGCCCCTAGTCATAAGTTCATTTCAGCAGTAGCAGTTACACGGCAGTTTTCCAGCAGCTGGGACGCAGTTCAGAGAGCAGCCATTTCCTGGTTATTCTGAGAGTATTTCTTCACTTGCCTTGAGCAAGTCTAGGTGCCATCACTCCGATCACCTATTGTACTTCATTATATTTCTCAGTATAATAAAATGGCTTAGAATTCTCTCTCTATATTTCTGGATGATTTGTCGTACATTTTGTCCATGCTATTGTATGTCTGCTTTACTGTTATCTTTATGTATTTTCGGGCATTCTAGTTCTATACCACTTGGCGTGTTTATCTCATACTCTTAGACAGAGTCTGGAAAGGGCTGTGTAGCTCCCGTGATCTCACTCTCTTCTCAGAGGTGAAATATCTGGTAAACGCCCTCCCAGTCCATCTCTGGTTGGAGTTTGTTTGTGTTTTAGAGATATCCCCGAAACGGGATATTACAGTGGTATCAGAGCATAGTTCTGGCTCAGCCTATGGAGCTAGTTGTCTATGACACCAGGGAAGAGGCCATACATTTGTTACAGAGGCAGAAAGTACAGAGATCGTGAGCGTAAGTTGGAGAACACCTACGAAGAGGGAGACTGTGTTCGGGTGGTGGACACAAAACAGGAGGAGCCTGTGACAGACGCAGAGCAGGAGGAGCCTGTGCTAGATTCAGAGCAGAGAGAGCCGATGGCAGATGATAGCGAGGAAAAACAGTTTGGGGAGGCACTCCTCAAATCAGTGCAGGATCTAGCGAGACAGATTGAGGTGATGGGTCAGAGATTCACCGCTGTGGAGGCGAGACAGCGTGAGACCCCACAGGTTTTCCAAGTAGGAGAGGGATCGGGTACATCCCACCATTTGCCGAAGCATGGTGCTACTCAGCGTGATACTATTCAGCCGATGGCTTCACATGCACCTACACGCTCTACCGTGCCCACTTTCTTGGGAGCAGAAACAGGGGCAGGAGCCCAGCAGGAGGCAGAGCCCGGACATATGGGTGATTATTTTGCAGAGTATCAAGCCTATGGGCAGGAGTTCAGGGATGCTCTCTCGTTCAGAGATTTTGTTCAGCTTCAGTGGGACAGTAGACCCCGCGACCATCATAGAGGGCACCGGCATTATCATGACGGAGATACCCACCGCACAGCTAGCAGATTCCACTTACCTACGTTTGATGGTTCATCAAACAGTTTGGCAAAGTCGTGGGTGGAGAAGCTGGACATCTATTTCCAGCTTAACCAGATGTCGGAGACAGAGGCCATCAAGGTGGCGACATTACATCTGGATGGTGAGGCCCAGGACTGGTGGTTTCATGGGATGGTTACACTCGGACATTCTACAATGACGACATATGCCGAGTTTACCAGGAGGTTAATAGAGAGGTTTGACCGGAGGGATCCAGAACAGCACTTTGTTGAGCTGACGAGGCTCAAACAAACCAGGAGCCCAGAGACATACATTGCAGACTTCTTGAGGGTTTCAGGGATGGTGCCAGATCTATCCGCGGCACGGATGATCTATATGTTTGTGGAGGGGTTAGCAGAGCCACTTCGGGGTCTAGTCAGATCTACTAGACCAGCCACACTCCAGGATGCTATTAGCAGGACCCGGGATTTACAGGATGCATTGCCCAGGACTCGGACACCTTACCCCCAGAGATAGGGCTTCCAGCCCAAGGGGAAGGATGTGAGGATTCTGCCTCCAAAGGGGAATCCAGGACAGGCATAGACGGATGATGATGCTAGGAGGGAGCTGAAGAAGAAGCGGTTTGTGCTTTACCTGTCAAGAGCCGTGGGCACCGAGACATAGATGTGCTGCTGGCAAAGCACACTTCATTGAGGTCTTCTCCGAGAGTAGCGGGGAAGAGGATGAGGAGGATGACGTGGAGGCAGGAGACAGTCAGATAGCCCAGGATCAGTTGCCACCACCACCTCCAGGAGCAGGAGGTGCAGCTTTTGCACCCACAGGGGGGACCCTTGCAGCATTGCGAGGAGTTCCTAATTATTTGACACTGCGCGTACAAGGGGCAGTATGTGGTCAGCGAGTATCAGTTTTGGTTGACAGTGGGGCAACCCACAACTTCATCGATGCACAGATGGTTGAGCGGAGAGGTATACCGACCGAGAGCTTCGATGGATTTTCAGTTTTAGTCCCAGGAGCTCAGACAATGCAGTGTGCCCGGTATGTTCCAGAGTTGGCAGTGACGATGGGTACCTACACCGTGATTGACCACTTTTTCGTGGTCAACATACCGGATACCAATGTGGTATTGGGTGTTCAGTGGTTGATTACTCTGGGGAAGGTCACCACAGATTGGGAGGCCTTAGAGATGGAGTGGGATGATAAGAAGACCGAGAAGCATGAGAAGATCCGCAGGATGCACACTTACCCACCTCAGACTGTTTCGGCTCACCAAATGGAGGCAGATTTCCGGAAGGGAGACATAGAGTGGGCGGTTGAGCGGGCATCAGAGGCAGGGACTACCGGTCAAGCCGTTCATCCTGATATACAGGCCATCCTTGACAGGTATGACACAGTGTTCAGGGATATACCACCAGGCTGACCACCGAATTAGGGGTTTGAGCACACTATTGAGTTGGAGCAGGGTATCCAGGCAGTGATTACCACACCCTATAGGCATCCCAAAGCCTATCGGAATGAGATTGAGCGGGCCATCCAGGAGTTGCTAGCTCTTGAGCACATCCGGCCGAGCACGAGTCCTTTTGCTTCTTCCGTGGTGTTGGTGAAGAAGAAGGACGACACTTTGAGGATGTGTATTGACTACAGGGCCCTGAACAAGAAGACCCTGAAGAACAAGTACCCTATACCCAGGATCGATGAGTTGATGGATGAGTTGAGAGGAGCCCGGTTCTTCTCAAAGATTGATTTGAGATCAAGGTACCATCAAATTCGCGTGAGGGAACAGGACATTCCCAAGACCGCCTTCATGTGTCACTATGGACACTTTGAGTTTTTGGTGATGCCCTTCGGGCTAACCAACGCACCAGCGACATTCCAGTCTTGCATGAACCACATCATCCGCAGTCACTTGAGGAAGTTTGTGTTGGTGTTCTTTGATGATATCCTCATTTACAGCAGGACTTGGGAGGAGCATCTCCAGCACATTGAGGCAGTGTTGCGCATTTTGGAGCAGCAGTTCTATGCCAAGCTCTCCAAATGTGAGTTTGGGTTGTTGGAGATGTTGTACTTGGGACATATCATAGGGGTGGACGGAGTGAGAGTCCACGCAGAGAAGATCAGGGTCATCAGAGATTGGCCGGAGCCGAGGAACGTGACGGAACTTCGGGGATTCATTGGTATTTGTACTTATTACAGGAAGTTCGTCAGGAGTTTCTCACAGCTTTCTGCACCCCTTACTGATTTGACGAAGAAGGGGGGATTCAGTTGGTCGGATACAGCACAGCGAGCCTTTGACAGGCTCAAGGAGGTGATGAGCAGCTGCCCAGTGCTTGCATTGCCGGATTTTACGCAGCCATTTGTTTTGGAGTGTGATGCGTCGGGAGAGGGGATCGGCGCAGTATTGATGCAGGGAGGTCACCCTATAGCCTTTGAGAGCCGGAAGCTCCTTCCACACGAGAGGTTGTATTCTATATATGACAAGGAGATGTTGGCCATTATGCATGCATTGGCCAAATTCCGGCAGTATTTAGTGGGTAACAGGTTCAGGGTGAGGACTGATCACAACAACCTCAGGTTCTTTTTGGAGCAGAAGCAGCTACAGGAGAGGCAGCAGAAGTGGATCAGTAAGATCCAGGCATATGACTTTGACATTGAGTATGTCAAGGGTAAGAACAACGTGGTAGCAGATGCCCTTTCACGTAGACCAGCCACGTTGTCTCTTACGAGCTTGGATACAGATTGGAGGGCTCGACTTTTAGTAGAGTACTCCAAGGACAGATTTGCATGTGAGGTTCTGGATGGACAGGTGGCGAATGACAAGTACAGGGTGGTCGATGAGATCATCTACTACAGGGACCGGATCTTCTTGACTGAGGGATCTCAACTCAAGAAGAAGATACTTCAGGCATCACATGATTCACCTTTGGCCGGCCATCAGGGGTTTACCAAAACCTACAGGGCCATTAGAGAGAGGTTCTCATGGAAGGGCCTCAAGGAGGACGTACTCCAGCACATCAGGGAGTGCGATGTTTGCCAGAGGAACAAGGGGGAGATGAGCCATCCCGCAGGGTTATTGCAGCCTCTTCCCATTCCGGAGGGGAAATGGGAGAGTATTTCGTTGGATTTCATCACAGGGTTGCCCATGGTGCAAGGCAAGGATTGTATCTTTGTCGTCGTTGATCGACTGAAAAAGTATGCGCATTTTTTCGCCATATCCACGCACTACACAGCAGCACAAGTGGCCGAGCTGTTCTTCAGAGAGGTTTTCAGGCTACACGGTCTTCCTAAGACCATCATCAGTGACAGGGACAGCCGCTTCATGGGCGGATTTTGGCAGGAGCTTTTCCAATTTGGTGGGGACGGAGTTGACACCAAGTACCAGTTATCACCCACAGACAGATGGACAGATAGAGATAGTTAACAAGTGGCTGGAGGGTTACTTGCGTAACTATGTCAGTGGGCAGCAGCGAGCATGGCAGAAGTGGTTGCATCTGGGGGAGTACTGCTACAACACTACTCATCACATGTCCATTGGTATGTCACCATTCTATGCTTTGTATGGGTATCATTCTTTATCTTTTGCTGATGTGATGTTTGGTGCTAGCAAGGCTCCGAGAGCCAAGATTTGGATCCAAGAGAGTCAAGATATACTCTGAGCTCTCAAGGACAATATGGCTACAACACAAAACCAGCAGAAGCTGTATGCTGACAGGGGTCGGATGGAGAGACAGTTTGAGGTAGGGGACTTGGTCTATCTACGATTGCAGCCATACCGACAGTCATCACTAAAGCAGAAGGGAGCTGAGAAGCTCAAGCCCCGCTTTTACGAGCCATACAGGGTGATACGCAGGATTGGACAGGTTGCATATGAGTTGGAGCTGCCCCAAAGCAACAAGATTCATAATGTTTTTCATGTATCATGCCTGAAAAAGGCACTGGGGCAGCAGGTGACAGTGACAGATGAGCTACCACCCACGGATGATGAGGGGCATTTGGTGTTGCAGCCAGAGGCTATTATTAATACCAAGGAGAGGCAGCTACGGAGCAGGACAGTCCGGGAATTCTTGGTGAGATGGAAGAATTTGCCGGATGAGGATGCCACTTGGGAGAGTGAAAAAATTTTGCAGCATCCATCACTTCAGTTGCTTGAGGACAAGCAAAATTTTGCCGGGGGAGACTGTAATATTCCTAATTAGCTATGGCTAATTGGAATATTCGAATTTGCTCAATTTTTCCGTCTATAGTTTATTCATAAATAAAAAGGTGAGTAGGGGAGACATAACTCACTTTAGAAATAAAAGTTCACTCCCTAGTAGCACAACGTTGTAACTTAAGTGAGCCGAGGGGGCCAAGAGACCACGCAGAGAGGGAGCCCACGTAGACACATGGAGGGACTGTGCAGGCCAATAGGGAGCACGTGGCAACGTTGGAGGAGGTGAGCATTAGGGTTGAGAGGGGCTCATGCTATATAGAGGGGAGAGCCTCCTCATTTTGTTCATTCGTTGTTGATGATATTAAGTTGGTCGTTTTGACTTCTTGAGCACGCTGGCTGTTTAGCCTGTCTGCAGCACTGTTTAGTGCGTTGAGTGTCTCCGATCGGAGATCTCGCCCTTAGCCCCGGGGAACTTCGAGTGCCTGCTCGGGCAAGGTAGTTTCTTCAGCATTTTGTGAGAGGATTGGTGTTTGGGTTTTGTTGTTGCGGAGCTGTGCATTCAAAGACTGCGCAGTCATTGAGAGGGAGGACGCAGTGTATTCAGGAGGAGCTCTGAATTGAGTTTCTTGCAGGGGTTTGAGTCTGGAGATTGAGCAGAGGAACAGCCTTTGCCTTTGGGAGGATTTTAGTGGAGTTTGAGGCCGTATTTCAGTTGTTCCTATTCAGCCTCTGCGCAGAGCCTTGGAGGGCAGTGTAATTCCCCAAGGGGGTTATTTTCGGGGGTCAACCATTTCTGATATGATTTCTGGGTTTTGCTTGGGTTGATGAGTAGAGGTGGATTCCAAATTTTCAGCTCATTCCGGCAAGGGGAACAACCCCTAGTCATAAGTTCATTTCAGCAGTAGCAGCTACACGGCAGTTTTCCAGCAACTGGGACGCAGTTCAGAGAGCAGCCATTTCCTGGTTATTCTGAGAGTATTTCTTCACTTGCCTTGAGCAAGTCTAGGTGCCATCACTCCGATCACCTATTGTACTTCATTATATTTCTCAGTATAATAAAATGGCTTAGCATTCTCTCTCTATATTTCTGGATGATTTGTCGTACATTTTGTCCATGCTATTGTATGTCTGCTTTACTGTTATCTTTATGTATTTTCGGGCATTCTAGTTCTATACCACTTGGCGTGTTTATCTCATACTCTTAGACAGAGTCTGGAAAGGGCCAGGTAGCCCCCAGATCTCACTCTCTTCTCAGAGGTGAAATATCTGGTAAACGCCCTCCCAGTCCATCTCTAGTTGGAGTTTGTTTGTGTTTTAGAGATATCCCCGAAACGGGATATTACAGGAAGACCTCGAAGAGTGACTAATACCAATTCCCTATCAAATACCTGTTCACCTGCAGCTTGCAATTGATCCATTAACAAGATACCCTCATTATATGATTGCACAAATTCTCTCTTGTTCATGTTTATCTCTTTGAGTTGATCCTTCAAAGAGAGGATGCAATTCAAGTTTGTTGACCTCATACATCCCGACTAGCTTGTCATACATATCCTTAGATGCCCTTAAGTTACCAACATAAACAAGCAAATGATCTTGTAAACCATCAATAATAATCTTCTTAGCTTTGACATCACCTTTCTTGTACTTGGACTTGATAGCAGCAGAAGCATTCACTGGAGGCTCGGGTACCTTGCACATATTCCAAAATATCATTGTCATCCAATATGACTTCTAACCCGATCTTCCATGCATCAAAGTTAGATGAGTCACCTAGCTTCTCATTATCCTTGAAGTAGGAAGTAGACATCTTGACCAAACCAAATAGGCTCCTTTAGCTTCTTTCAAAGATGATTGCTCTTATCTCCTTGGGCTTTGCTTGTCACCTTAGCTTTGATACCATGTTAATTCTCTTTTGCTCTATGTTGTTACAATTACTTTAGCCCAATTCTTATCTTCAAATAGCAATCTTTAAACAAAATTAAATCTTCCAATTATCAATAGCAATTGTAGATAGAACAATAAATGCAATGAACAATAAGAGACAAATAAGAGACACCGAGTTTGGTCAAAGACCAAGGGAAAACCCCACAAGGGGGAAAACCCATTCAAATTCTTCTTCCTATTAGATTGTCATAAAATGTTTAGCAAAGAGAGAGTACAATGTTCCAATTCATCAATCACAAGACTATCCAGCAAAACCAAGCAGATAATATCCAAGAGATGAACCTAGCAACAATACTAATTAGAATCAAAGTTCCAAGCCTGTGGTCAACGATCAAGATCTACAGTCAACTATCATCAAAACCCCCGAGACACAGCCGCACGGAGCTAGAGACCATGCATGCAACTGCAGCTTTCCAGCCGCAAGGAGAAGCCTGTATGCGTGCGGCTACAGCAAAGATTTCTTTGTTCCAAACTTGTGGCCGCAGATAAAAAACCCTGATCCACATGTGTGAGCTCAAACCTTGCAATTTCGGACCTATACAAACCAATTCTCTGTGAACCAACTTCAGACCTGTGCGAGCCAATACATAGAAGAGAGATGAAGAAGATGCTTGATGATGATGTCCAAATGAGGTTCACTTGACTTGTCTTTATAGGCTTCCAAGGGTGTCCAATTTCTCTCTAGGGCCGACCTGTCCTTTTGTGCACATGTGGGTTTCCATATTAAAAATATATTTTTCTTCAACCAAATTAAATTCTTCCAAGGGCTAGGAGGGGTATTTCTTGATGAGGAAGGTTGTCCAAAGGAGGGATTTTGTCCTTGAGTTGCCTAATTAACACTAACGAATATTATAAAATAACAATGGAAATAATAAAATAATATTAGATTACATCATCAAATTTTAGAGGGAAAAAAAGAAAAAAAACTACTTTTTCAACTCGTATTTTCAACTTACCTCCCTACAGTTTTTCTCAAATTTTGAGTGGGAGCACTCCTTGGATGCGGAATTTAATTCCTCATAAGGAGTACCCATGTTGCATACTTTTGATAGACCCTGCTATAATTTATTATATAATGAAGGGGCATCTACAAAGTTATACTTTGCAAGCAATATAAAAACAGGCGAGACGGTTGCAATTAAGGCAATAAGCAAAAAAAGATTACATGACAAGAAGAAGCAATCTTTGCTCAAAACAGAAGTCTCTGCCATGAGATCCCTAAGGCATCCCAACATCGTTCAGTTGTACGAGGTTCTTTACAGCGACACTAAAATATATTTTTTGATGGAGTTTGCACAGGGAGGAGATTTGTATCATAAGCTTGCAAACCTCGACAAACCATTACCTGACGAGAACACAGTGGGGAGATATTTCCAGCAGCTGATCAACGCGCTGCTTTTCTGTCACAGCAGGGGAATTTATCACAGAGACATCAAGCCTGAGAATAACCTCGACGAGAATGGTAACGTTAAGGTAGCAGATTTCAGGGTGAGTGCAATGGAAAAGAACGTCCTGTTGCGTGCCCTTGCCCGGACAATTGACCAAGATTTCCACGCATTTAATAAATGGCCCTTTTCCACCGTCAAGCGGCATGGCCCAGTCGAAGGTCAACAGGTATCGTTCCAAACATCCGCTGTCAACGGGTATTGTTCCAAACGTCCGCTGTCAACAACCCAAAAGGCGTGACTTTTCATTTTTCCTGCACATGTTCCATTGCTCCATTAGACATCATACGCGTTTAAAGTGTTTTCCATTGCATGGTGTCGGGGTATACATACATTGATTCCTTAACTGTTTTCTTCGGGGCGTGTCCTTATTCGTACCTTTTAAATTTTGAAGGGGTTTAATAAAAGACAAAGTGCATTTAGATTATATATATATATTATTACAATATTAAAAAAAAATATTGGAAAGGAGAATTAAAAAAATTAAAAATATATATTATTATTAAAAATAAAAAATAATAATAATAATAAATAAAATAAAAACAACTGTGGATTCAAGCACAAGTTTTACATATGTCGAGAGCTACCAATGAATGATTCTGAGGTGACAAAAATGAAGAATATTGTTCACGATTAAGCTGAAGAAAATTATCAACGATAAGCTTTGAGGACAAAGCTTTTGAAGGAAGGGGCAATGTTATGAATATAATTCATGACAAATAGAATAAATACAAATAAATGTAATAATAAATAATCAAGATGACGATTATTTAAATAGTCATTAGTTAACTGAAAATGCATGTCTAAAAGACATGCCCAGTCATGAAAGGCCACCTGCCTAGGTATATAAGTAGGGCCTCATTGTAACATTCGTCATCACTTATACATTTTATATATAATAAATTATTATTACAAATACCTCTTGTGTATTTTTACAATTAAAGTCAACAAGCCTACGGTTTTGTTGCTTCACTCGTGTGCTAAACAACACTGCAGACCTGGCTCTTCGGCTAAAGCGTGCTCTGTCAAAATGACAAGAAGAAAATAGTTGAATGAATGAATGCCAAATGAGCCTTCCCTTCTTCCCTTTATCCATTGAGGCCCAACGTATGCCTTGGGTCCCACCTTGGCCTGCGTTGCCTCTCCTTGATCAATCACATGCTGCCTTCCTCTAGCCAATCCCATGTTGTCCTTTTTGTGCCTCTTCTACCTTGCCACCTTAGGCCAATTCGACCCCACCACTAGAGCCACAATCTTCCCTTAGGGACTTTAGGGAAAGACTTTATTTGGCTTAATTATTAGTTGTGGGTCCCTACCCACTTTATTTCTGCCCAACATTAGGAAATGCCAAAATAAATCAAAATTAATATTCCAATTAGTTGATTGCTAATTTGGAATATTACAGTCCTCCTTGCCAAAAATTGTTTGTCCTCAAGCAATGCCTGAACAAGCATCCTCTCTAGCTAACGCTCCCCATGGTCACTGCAAAATTTCCCAAGGTCCCAGATGCGCCACTAAATCATCCCTGATCTCTGCATCCCCCTGATATGAAGGAATCCCTCGATACCAGGATCCCAAGCCATCTTGTCCAACATGAAGATCCCCCTGCTCCACTCACCATCAATGAGTAGGGAATCATGATGATATGGCACTATGCCCCACTCCTCATGAAGTTTCCCTACCAAGTAGTCCATCCCATGCACTCCAAGAGTAAACCCTCGAAGATACTTCCTAATCCCTGCAGAGATAGCGTCTCGCTCACATGAGCCCCTCCTGCTATCATCCCGTTGACTAACCTGCCATACTAATGAAGTCCCCCACTCCATCAGTGACTCGCTAAAGCCCAATGGAAGATCTACATGATCTCCCCATGTAGTATACAGCTCAACCCTAGAGGTTATCGAGCTGTGTAGAGCTGTAATGCTCGGATCCCCTGCTAATCTCGTAGAGGTGCCACCATGTTGTCGTTGCGCTACTCTGACTATGAGATACCCCCCATCGTGCACAAACTGTATCCCTCTCTCATGGGGCGTTATGGAGAAAAATCTGTGAAGGCAAAGCTCATCCTGCCCGAGCATCTCCATGATGCTGATATATACCCCTCCACTGTCAATCATGACCCTGAGCAACAACATGATAAGTCTGCCTCGCCATGCAGTGGAGGTCTCAGTGCTCCCCCATGTGTCAAACCCAAGGTGGATTGGATCACCGTCTTCTTTGTCCATGCTCATTACAAAGTGGAGTGATCCACCTGCCCAACAGACCCTTGGATCCCCCAACCATACTGGGAGCTCACAACTCCCACTCCTCTCGGGATGTCGCTACGTAGCACTGCTACCTGCTAGAACCCATCTGGCCCTCATCTCTGACCCGTGTATGTATCCCCTGGGTGGACCCCAAGTATCAGGAGTATGTCCCACACATGCGTACTTACCCTGCTCCTGCCAGACCACTTTGTGATATCCGTTATCCCAACTCCTGCTAATACACCTGGATACTGCTTGGATTCTGGGTACCCTCCTGTAGACGAAGTCTACCATCCACCGTCCCTCAAATGTGAGCCCAGGGGTGGAACATATGCTACCTTGGCAATCAACCATGCCATCCCTAAGCCTGGACCCGTCAACTCGTGCGCCTACCAAGTTTCTCAACTGGACAGCCTCCTCTCGGCTCATGACATGCAGTATCTCATCCAACTATCTAGGGTGAGCCTCCCATGCCCTGTTGCCTAAATGGAGAGTATCAAGGGGCACCAACCAAACATTCCACGACCGTAAGCAACACTGGAGGATGATGGGTACGTATGTCCCAAATGGTGTGACCAAGAGTCTACCTTAATGCTCAAGAGTAATCCTCCAGATGACACTCTCTCTGCCTCGGATCTGCTGATAACACCCTCGTAGCCCTGTCTCCGCTAAACATGGCATCTCCAGATGCTCAACAAGATCCTCATCGATCCTAGGTGAGTTACATCCCCTGGTACACCTACTGCCCCTGTCCATATCTCTCTTTGGAGGCAACGCTCCAAGAGCCCACTTCTCTACATCATGTGTCACTGCATACCACCAAGTATCACCGCACTCCTCGACCTACCACTATATGCCGCAACCTACCCCTATACAGCAATGGATACCCCCGGTAATAGCTATATCGTCCTGTATTGTCATGTCTCCATCCTGCCTCGCCGCACCTGTCACTCCCTACATGTCCTCAATGCAATGGGAAGCACTCCTACTCCACAACGCAATCCAACATACTACAACACACTCCCATGCATGTCCATGCCCATCTATAGACCACTGCCCAACGATGGATGCTCCTACATGTCCCAAGGTGTGATGGCCTAAGGCTGTATCCATATGCGTCGACCCATACTTGATCAGTACCATCACCTCCACTGCTGCATCACCATACTCTCTAATGAATGGATCTCCCTTCCAAATCCTCCCTGGGGGACCCAAGAAAGGAATCTCCCTAGGTACCAATAGCGATGCCAATCTTTCTCTGCTCCTTCGTGTCCTTCGTGCCCCACACAAATGCGAAGAAACCCCAGCTCTATACAAGGCATTGTCTGGTGGCCTACCATTGCCCCCTCCTATGCCAAACTCTTTCCAGAGTATGATGATCATCCCGTGATCATGTGTACAGTCCTCGTACCAAGATAACTCAAGAAGTTTGTACCTAAACTGGTTGGACACTAGTGCTGGCTGAAACTCCCATAGTGAATGTGCACGTTCAACTACTAGGTCAATTGTGCCCTTCAGGTCGTAGTCAACCGACATACCTGGGAAGTGATAGGTAGTCCTGCCCGGATCCCAATGCCAGTCCGGGCTTCCGGTAACTCTAGTGCCTGGAAACTCCTGTTGAGCTACACCTCGATGCATCACCATCTCCATAACCCACTCCACCAAGAACCAACTCAGAATCGCTCTCCGTCCAACCCCAAGAAAGGGATCGAACACGTGAACTCCTACACCTAGAGCAACCCTGACATGCACATGTTGCACCCTGTACAACTCAGGTCGTCTCATCCCGTTATCCAAGTCAAAGCATGAGATCTGACTAGGTAGCTCCATCTCTCTCTCTCCAATGGCCAAAGGTGACCCAATCGTGTTGCTAGCCCATCTATGTATGCCTGAAGGGGGCTGCTCCGACGCTCCAATGTGCCCTCGAGCTGTACCATAAGTGGCTCCAACTGAATCATCACAAGTGACTCATCATCCTGAATATCTCCCATAGAGTCCCCTGATACCACATGCACACTAGAATACGAAACTGGCCTACTGCCATCAACTCTGCATGACTGCTCATGCTCCCGAGAAGCGTCCTCATATGACCCCATGGACTCATCCAATGAAGAGTCCTCATCCTAACATACAGAAGGAATGTCCTCCTATTGTACCTCTGTATATCTTAGTGTCTCATCAACGGTGGATACATCTCCTGGAACCTCACCCATCTGCTGCATGTGGTTGTCACCCAAAAACCCGGACACGACTTCGGTCATCACCTCAATGGATGGCTCTACTAGGGTAGGCTCTACTCTCTCCACTAAGATGTCAACCGACATGGTCAAAGAAGTATCCAACAAGGGTGAGTCCTGCGTCACACTAGGTGTATCTACGAGCTCCCCACAACCCTGTGTGCCCTCATCCTCCAAGTGCGAGGTAGCCATTTTGATGGCTTCCCCCTCTGTTATTCGGTCAGGCTGGAAAGAGGTATCCAACTTTTCCACCCAATCCCGAGTCATGCAATCAGTGGATTCATCATACGTGGGAAAGGGTGTCCTCCCAATGGTACGCTGCAACTCTGAACTTTGTGTGTCCTTTAAGATGCTACCGAATGTTGATTCACCTTTGCTCCTTGACTCCCCCATATTTTCCACCTCTACTGCCTACCCTCCTTGTTCATAGGAAAATATCCCCACAATTGAGCCAAGAATGAAGCTCTAATACCACTGTAATATCCCAAATGGGAATTTAACAGTAATAACATGATAAAAGATATTAAGGAGACAACAAAACAAAAACTGATATCAAAACACCAACGAAGCCATAAAATATTGTTGAGCCATTTTATTAATTTGCTAGAAATGATTACAATGGAGGTGTTGGAATGAAGACACCTAGGCTTGCTCAAGGCAAGCTAGAGAAGCCCTCTGAATCAATGTTTAAATCCCCCACTGATGGTACGTTGTATGGCTATAGCTTTGCGCTGCAATCTGCCAGAAATGTTGTTGCTGCTTTCGAAGAAATGCCGCTAGGGCCTGCTACACTGCTAAGAAAATTCCAGGACTTTAACCCCGGACTCTACTCAAGAAACACACAAAAAACCACGAAGGAATTGGCCAAATGTTGACCCTGGAATTTCGGCCCAATTTCCCTTAACTCCTCTAGCGACTAGCTGAGTTAGGATCTCTGTTTGACACCTCAAATATGCCTAGAAAATTCTGTCAAATTAATCTTGGCTTCTCCTCAATAAACCCATAAAGGGTTCGCCCAAAGCTTGACCCTGAAAATTGGCCCTCTTGGGCTTGGTTCACTGCACTGCTGGGTAAATCCATCCTCCTGTAAATTCTGCTGCTGGAAGTCTCCAAAATGCCACAAAAATCCCTATTAGGAAGCTCCAAGCCTCCCCACCAAATCTCAGTTGCAACTACCTCTCTTCTCACCTACCAAAACAACCAAATCCTCTTTCGATTGCGTCCTCCCCTATGCAGTCTCCTCCTCCTCTGCGCAGTCCAAAACTGGCTACCCTTCCTCCTGATGTTGCTGATGGAAATTCTCCTCACAAGGTGTGGAACTGCTCTCCTGAGCGGGCACTCAATGTCCCCCAAGATAGAGGTTGAGATCTCCGCTTGAAGATCTCATGTGCTAAACAGCACTACAGACTTGGCTCTTCAGCTCAAGATGCTGTGTCAAAATGACAAGAAGAAAATAGCTGAATGAATGAATCCCAAATGAGCCTTCCCTTCTTCCTTTTATCCATTGAGGCCGAACGTATGCCTTGGGTCCCACCTTGGCCTACGCTGCCTCTCCTTAACCAATTGTGTGTTGCCTTCCTCTAGCCAATCCCACACTGTCATTTTCGTGTCTCTTCTACGCTGCGACCTAAGGCCAATTTGACCCCACCACTAGAGCCACAATTTTCCCTTAGGGACTTTAGGAAAAGACTTTATTTGGCTTAATTATTAGTTGTGGGTCCCCTACCCACTTTGTTTCCGCCCAACATTAGGAAATGCCAAAATAAATCAAAATTAATATTCCAATTAGTTGATTGCTAATTTGGAATATTACAGTCCTGAGTCCTGACTCAACCCCAAAATATCAACAAAAAATATAATAATGCATCTCATATCATGAGTCATAATATCATATACAATGAAATGAACCAACTAATTATTGATTTCCTCTACCCCTCTTGTGAGAAAATATAACAACTTTCCCTCTAGATGAAGAAGGCCCTGGGGCTGGCAGTGGAATCTGTTGTGCTCTAGAAGTTGAAGAACTAGGAGCTATAGGAGATAGACAGTGTCCTCTACTGGTGACCATGGTAGGAGGTGTCACCTCCTCCTTTTGTTGCTCCTCCTATTGCTCCTCCCCCTCCTTTGTAGTTGCTACCCCCTTCACTACCTCCTCTAACCAATTAGGGGTCGATGCCATGATATGCCTCTCAACCCCAACCCTCCATGCAGAAGTGGTGTCAAACCCATCCAATGAGATGGTCTCCACGTTGTGTGTCCTCTCAAGTTGCCTCACCCACAATCGAAGATTGTAGTAGACATAGACCATATCGTTAAGGTGTTAGGACTCCAACCTATAAAAGGTTCATAAATTATAAATTAATAATTACAAAAATAATAAATGATATTGTTTATTATTTAATGAATTCAAAAAATTAATTGGAAAATTTAACCTGTTGTGCTTCTTGGTGTCTATTTTTTCAAATACACTCCAGTTGCGATCGCATCTGGAGGAGATACATGTTTGGCTGAGCACTCGAATGGCAAGCCTTTGGAAATTGAGTACTCTGCCACCATAGCTTCTTCATCATGCATCTACAACAAATAAGATAAACATAAGAAAAAAATTGAAATTTGAAAGTTCAACCAAAGTATGAAGAGAAAATGAAATCTGAAACAAACTAAAGCTTATTTGGCATTTTGGTTTTCCTATCCACAATAGCCATGTCAAAGATAAATGTGCCACCTGTCATCATGTATATCTCAATTTCTTTAGAAATTTTTGCACATTCTGCTGGAGATGACACCATCTTCTGAACACAAGTGAAGAATTCATCCATGACCTCAGCATAAAATAAGAAACCATAGGAGTAAGAAAATGTGGGGTTCAAGTAGATCCATGTAGCATGAATGGGACGATGGAGTGTACTATTCCATCACTCATCAATCACTGCCCCTATCAGTCGTCGTTTCTCAAACCCCTCATCCCCCTTATCATCATAATAGTTGCAAATAGATTTTTTGGCCCTATCTATGGCCTCATACAAGTAGCCCATTGTGGGCTTGTCTCCATCAACTAATCGAAAAATCTCTACCAAAGGTTTAGTAATACTACACACCTCCTACACTCCCACCCAAAATCTCTCCTAGTATGAAACTAGCCTACATATGGCATCTCCCTCCGGTTTGCGGCTAAATGACAAAGCACGCCATTCTCTCCTAGTATGAAACCAGCCTACATATGGCCTCTCCCTCCGGTTTGTGACTAAATGACAAAGCATGTCATTTGTATGAAAGAAACATTCTCTTCATATCCCACATAGAATTCAAGAGGGATTGAAGAGATATGAAGCTAGTGGCAAACTGTGTAATAGCAAGGTACACCAACTCCTTGTTGTTGGTGAATGTTCTCATCAAATGAAGCACGGATGCATGATTATATATAAATTTTGTAATGTTTTTTTATGATTCAACAATATTCTTGACAAAAGGAATTTTTCCTATGTCCTCCAACATCAGGGCAATGCAGTGTGCAGCACAAGGTGTCCAAAATATGTTAAGATGTCTCTTCACAAGCAGCTTGCCAACAACAACATAATTTGCAGCATTGTCATTTATAACTTGGACAACATGTTGTGAACCCACCTCCTAAATGAACACGTCCAACAAATCACATAATAATCGTGCATCTTTGATATGCACAGATGCATCAACAGATTTCATAAACATTGTCCCCTTGGGACAATCAACCAAGAAGTTAATAAGGGTTCTGCCCTTTTGATCAATCCAACCATCTGACATCACAGTGTATCTCGTCTGTGCCCATGATGCCCTAAAATCCTCTAATCTTGAAGTGAATTCAACCTTTTCATTTTGAAGAATACACCCTCTAAAGTCATCATAAGAAGGGGCTTTGTACCCCGAGTCAACAATAGCAATAGCAACAATCGCGGGTTGGAAAAATGGATTGTTCCTGGTAATGCTAAAGGGAGCATCACTCCAAAGAAGACACCTTCCCAACAGCTTGTCAGTTTCTTCCTTCTCTTTTCTTTTAAAGAGTTGACCTAATAGGTGGTTGTGCACCAAGTGTGGTTATAGGAACAAAAAATAATGAGGCAGTTGTGGGGTTGATTGTAGAAATTGATGTTGAAGAAGAACTCGTACCACTCTCACGATCACCTCCCATCCCTCCACCCCATGACATTTGACTCTTCAAAGCTGCCTTGGTCAATTTGGTTGTCTCTATATCATCCAATGATTTGAGGGTTCTATGAATGATTTCTAAAGTTGTGTTTGTGCAAAGCCCTACTTCATGTTCAGGAATTTGTGCAAGGTGGAATTTCAATCGGTATACTCCCCCTGTCATATGTTGCCCACATAACTTGCAAGTCAAATTTGATTTGTCAAACCCTCCATCAGGTTCACCAAATCCCCACATAGGGTCCAATTTCCTTGGAATGTTTGTAACTTTGTTGAACTCTTGAGTTTTATTGTAAGATTGAAGTTTGAACCTAGGGCACAAGAAGAATTTCAAGCTAAACAAATGAAATTAAATTTTAACATACAACATTTTGAATTTTTGACCCAAAAAAACCCTCAACTCAATGCAACAATAATGGCAAAAAAACACACATTCAAACCCAAGCAAAAATCATGGAAAAAAACTAGTGCACAAGAAGAATTTAAACAAATAAAACTAACAATCAAGATTATGAATTTTTGACCAAAAAAACCCTCTCCACTAAATGCAACAAAAATGGCAAAAAAAGACTCAAATCCAAGCAAAAATCATGGAAAATATATGGGTGACTGAACCCAAGGAAAAAACAAAAAAATAGGGCCAAATCTAATGCCCATACCTGAAAACCATTCCCTGCTGAAGAAACTTGGTCCAAACTAGTAATTATTTTGCTTGGAATGTTAAATTCCTTCACTTTTCTCATCTCTCACATTTGTAGATGAGATCTCCTCCTCCTTAGCTCTCACCCTTTCCCTTTGTTTGCAAAATGAATTAAAAAAAAATGAATTTTCCTTTTAAGAACTCGTTATTTCTGCGGTCGGCGATTTTTATTGATCGAATCGCAATTTTTTCAAAATAATCGCAATTAAATCGTGATTTTTTCAAATTGAAAAAATCATCGATTTAATTGGCTGATTGAATCGGCCCTGCAAAAAAATTGTGATTATCGCAACAGTGTGCAAAACTATTCTAGAGTAAGTTCTCTAACTCTTGTTGCACCATGTTGATCAAAGTGATCTTGAATCATTTTCCTTACTCCAGGCTTCTTTTGTTCGTCCTGATAAAAAGAAAAAAAAAAAGGAAAAACCCATTTCTTCTACCATGGAACATGCAAATGAGTTTCTTTGCTTCTCCTGTTGACGAGATCTATCTACCGATTTATACCCGATAAGGCCATTTGATACTTGGGCTCCCCTTTGGTATTCAAGAACTCTTTTATTGATTAGTGGCCTTGGATCATGGCCAAGTTTGAGAAGAAGCTCCATGCTTGGAGTCACATTGATCTACCTCTTGCAAGGAAAATTACTATTATTGACAGCATTCTAACAACTGACCACATTATTCATCTTAAATGTCCTTCTCTTGAGTAGCTTACAAATAGTTGAACAGCATTCTCAGAAGCTTTCTTTGAGGCAGGAAGGGAGGCAAAATGTCTCTCATTGGTGACATGGGATGTTGGCGAAGTGTCAATGATCAAGAGGGGTTGGGGCTCTATAACATACAAGCACAAGGTTGTTCTTGTTGGTAAAGGGGAGAGCTTCGTCAACACCATCAATATCACACGCACATACCGTACCCTTTGTTGATTTTTCAAGGATCTCCTACGTTGATAATTACATCGTATGATTTCTTAATTCAATCATTATTTCATTCACATCCATCATAAAGTAATTACACAGAAAATCTCAGCAAAATACCTGTAGGATCATAAAGAGACAACCAAACAAGAGACACAAGAGTTTACCGTAGGAAAACCCACATGGAGGAAAGTCCCAGCAATCTTTTCTTAGAGAAATCATTAAGTTCACAAAGATACATCAAGTCAAACATAAATTCAAACATAGCCCTTGCTCACATCTGGTCATATTGCCCTTTGGACAAGTCAATCTGTTGTCCAAATAATTCAACCTGGTCTACTCAGAATTTGGCCATCTGTCTGCCTCAGAATTCGTCATGTTCTCTCTATTTCAGGAATTAGGCCTTATGCCTTAGAAATTAGGTCTATTTATAGTGAATGGATGAGGCCGAATAGATGTGTCCTTTGGGGCTAGCTGACATGATTTTCATGGAGTGCAGACTAGACATTTTGAAGACATAAAATTTGATTCTTCAAAAATAGAATTTTTCCTCTTTTGAAATTGACATGAAGAACATGTCTTAAGTTTATCATAACATATGTTAGAAGGGCTAAAACATTATTTACGAAGACCGACCATAGCTATAAAATTCAACACCCTTAGTCAGGCTAAAAAGCTCATCGGTTTGGATAAAGTTGAGAGAGAAGACCTCTATCACTTTGTTGTTGTTGAGTATCCTTTTAAATTGTGGCTACATGTAGTGGGGTCATTCCAGAGGGATTGGCATTGGAAGCATGGGAAGCATTTTTACATACACCAAGCATCTTTATGATATGGTAAGGCACATTATTAATATTATCCCTTGTTTGAACAAAAGGTGGGGAACGAAGGATCCTATCACGTATGTCTCGTTGGTTGAGGAGGTATCAATTCATCTAGAAATCACACTCTTCTTTTAAGTATAAATTTTTGGGGTGGCTTCTACTTCAACAAAGGTTAATTGTTAAGAATGGCTTCTTAAAATGGGATGACATATGCTACTTGTGCTCTATGTACTAAGTATGAAACAATTAAGCATATTTCACAGAGATAAGTGTTTTGGGCATGGTTTCAAGCTCAGTTTCACTTCTTTATTGCTCCACTCCCATTGAAAGGGCCTCTTCTAGGCGACACTTGGATGCTTTAGGACAATTACAAACTCTTACCATATTAAGCGCAGTTGCTCACTCTTAGTTTTTGTGGAAGTAGAGATGTAATGTTACATTTACAAAGGTGCCCTCTCCTTTTTGCTTAGGGGATTTAAGGAGTCTTAAGCAAGACTTTAAGCAAGACTTTGTTGTGCTTGTGAGAGTCAATCTTTGTATTTTTCATCAAGGAATTTTTTGAATGTAAGAAGTGCATTGGTACAAAATTGGTCAACGCAATTGGTTTAGACCAATTTTGGCTTGAACTAGCTAGTTTAGACTAGTTGAGGCCAAATCAGTCATTTCCAGTTTGAGGGGCCAATTCCACCAAGAACCCCCAAAACCAGTCGGGGCAACCTATTTAGCTACTTCTAGTCTCAATCTAATAACATTGATTGATCTTAAGGTGATATATCATTAAAGCTAGGTGCAATTCTTGGGTAGTTTTGATGGCATAGATACCCCTTGCTCATGACTTCTTAGCGAAAAAGAATTTACAGCTCAATAATTAATACGCGTGATAGAGCTCAAGTAATTGGCCACTCTTGGCTATTCTACCTCTTCACCATTTGGATACTTCATGATCTTAATGAATTCTCTTTGTTCCTTCCAAAAAATAGAAAAAGAAGGGCTGCCATAGATAAAACTTAGTTACATAAAAATAAAATTTGACCAGATATACCATATCTCTCCACAAGTTCCAGGATTAAGATTTAATACCACTTAATAAAATGCATTGTGTTCCACCATATACATAAAGAAGGGCACAAATACAAAGAAGGTGATAAGAAAGGACAAGAAAGTAAAGTAAGATTACCACATTTAAAAAGGTCTCCCCCACTATGAATATTAGAGATAAAAAGATTCAATATAATGTTGTTATTTCAAGGACTTACCTAATGGCCTGTCATATGATAACACTATATATACTTGTAAGGTGACTATCATAAACAAACCATAGCTGCATACACTAATTTTACAATATCCAATCTATGGTTACTCTAGAGTCTACAATCTAGGGCCAGAGAAACCTATTTAGCCGGTTACAGGCTCAATCTAATAACATTGATTGAAGTTAAGGTGATATATGGTTAAGGCCAGGCGCAATTCTTGGGTAGTTTTGATGGCATACATACCCCTTGCTCCTGACTTCTTAGCGAAAAATAATTTAGAGCTCAATGCTTATTAAATTGAATGACAGAGCAAATAATTTGCCACTCTTGGCTATTGTACCTCTTCAAGATTTGGATACTTAAAGATCTTAATAAACTCTCTTTGCTCCTTCCGAAAAATAGAAAAATAAGGGATGCCATAGATAAAACTTAGTTACACAAGAATAAAATTTGACTAGATATACCATACCTCTCCACAAGTTCAAGGATTAAGATTTAATCCCACTTAATAAAATGCAGTATGTTCCACCATTTATGTAAGCAATATTGACAAAAGAAGGGCACAGATGCAAAGAAGGCGATATGAAAAGAATTGAGAGAAAAGGAAGATTACTGCATTTAAGAAGGCCTCCTCCACTATGAATATTAAACCCAAAAAGATTCAATATAATGTTATTTCAACAACTTACCTATATGGTCTGTTATATGAGAACACTGTATCTATTTGTAAGGAAGCTCTCATAAACAAACCGTGGCTGCATAGACTATTTTAAGAATATCCAATTTATGGTTACACTAGAGTCTACAATTTAGGGTTTAAGCTATTATCTCTATCCCTAATAATGTTCTAATCTCTGTTATGGCCCATAAAGACCTATGATCATAGCATGTCTAGTTATATAGTGGATTTATTTTACACACCTAAACAGAATTAATTATTTCTACTTGTGGGATGGTTACACCTGTTACCTATTTTGCTTAGGAATCAAAAACGAAGTCACTGCCATATTATCATATGTCATATAATGATTTATCTAATATTAATTATATAATTAACTTCAAAAAACAAATTGCAGTGACAGCACCAGACAGTCAAATCAATGGACCAAAACCAATTAAAAAGAGAAGAAATTCAAGTCAAACGCACCAATCCAATCCATGCCATAAACTTTATAGCCATGTGAATTCAACTGCCTTGCAAACCGGGTGTATCTCCCACTGAACAACCATCAGGAATTCAAGATTAGATAATATGAAAGAAATATGGACAACAAAATTTCATAAAGACGGTAATTTATATTGTTGATGTAAGCATAATTTACTAAGGAAGAGTTGAATATAAATAATTTTACCTGTGTTCATTAAGGCCATGCAAAAGAACTACTATTGCCCTGAAAAAGATATTAAACAAAGTTAGCAACCCATGAATTAAAATTTAACAGGAAAGAGAAAAGTGAAAAAAGGGGAAAATATGCCCGTATATCTAATAAAGAATAACATGACCACCAACTCACTAATAAAACACCATATAGCAAGATATGAATTTATCAACAAAATTAAAATTCTAAAGCATATTAATAGAATAAATCTCTGTAATCATGATTTGACAAATTCTCAATTGTAGGTTTTAATTTTTTATTGTTCTCCATATACCTACTTGTTCATCAACGGTTCATTTTTCTTCAGAGACTATTCTCTAGATATCTCCTTATAGATCCATGGAAGAAAAGTTCAGTTTTGAAATTATCGGTTCCAACCGCACTCATAACCACATCCACAGGACTTATACTATTATTTTCCTTGGACAAACTTCAAATGACCTCATGTTTTCAATGTTCAAGCATGATGTTTCTCATTTGAGTCCAAAGATCTCCGAGCTCTTATTCACAGCTTTGCCATTTGTCCCCTAGATCTCAGGGTGATAGGGGTTGGATCCTTTGATGGGAATCTGCTATTTGCAAAATGACAGAGTTATGCATAGATGGGGGAGAATGCTGGCACAAATTCAGAAGCAAAAAGTTAAAGAAACAAGATAAAAGCTTGAAGAGGTTGTAAGATTCCTAGAGAAGGATTTCTCTAATACATCCTTGCAATATTTTTGCAGAGCTCCTTCCCTCTCCCCACTTCATTGGTTTTTACCTCCAGCTGGCTTTGTTAAACTAAATTTTGATGGAGCTTCAAAAAGCAACCCGGGTACCGCTGGCTTAAGGGGCATCTTCTAGAACGAATTTGGAACAATCTCCCACCTTTATGCAGGCTCCTTGAGGGGTAACAGTAGAAATGCAGCAGAGCTATATGCTCTAGAATTCGGTCTAATGCAAGCCATAAAAGGACAAATCAATAAGCTCTGTATTGAAGGTGATTCTTAGTTAGAAATCTCTCTGATCAGGAAAATGGATCAGCTTCGAGTAAGCTTTCCCATGGCTGGTGCTTGGAAAGCTTCATATCTTGGATAGAAGTCTTGCTCTCGAAAATTCCAGCGGTTTTTCCCTCCAATGCGAGACAACAAGGCCATCAACTAGTAGATAGACTAGCAAATGACGGCTTCTCAAGTTCTCCCACACTCATCAACAGTTCAAGGGAGGCCCTTCTGGCATCTCATCTAAAGAAGGCATGCTTAGCTCTTGTGGAGGTATACACCTCCTCCCCGATGGGGGTGATTAATGTGGGCTCAAAGGTGGCGGAGTGCCAAATAGTCATTGCCATAGGCAACCACTAAGCCCGACGTTCCAGCCTGCCCAGAGGGTTTAATTACTCTGCCTTTTCCAATGCTCACATCAAGTGTTAATTTTCCTTGAAATTAAACTAGTTGTTTGAATGAACAATCTAAAACTAAATGTTCTTTCACCAAGACACAGAATTTTCTTAACAATAGATAAGCAGTGGAATAATGTGGGCTCAAAGTTGGCGGAGTGCCAAATAGTCATTGCCATAGGCAACCACTAAGCCCGACGTTCCAGCTTGCCCAGAGGGTTTAATTACTCTGCCTTTTCCAATGCTCACATCAAGTGTTAATTTTCCTTGAAATTAAACTAGTTGTTTGAATGAACAATATAAAACTAAATGTTCTTTCACCAAGACACAGAATTTTCTTAACAATAGATAAGCAGTGGAATAATCACAGAGATAATGACACAATCACACAAATACATAGTTATTTTTTCTAGGGAAACCCAACTAGGAAAACCCTCTCATTTGTTGTTGAATTTATTGATAGAATTTGAGCAATTAGATTTCTTACAGGGCAATTTATCACACTAATAACTAACTCGTTCTCACCGCTACACTAGCTAGAAAGACCCTGCTACAACTTTGACCTAGCTCCTCCTTGCTTGTGGCCTGCCTGGTCCTCTTTCCCTGCACAGATCTCCTATTTCTTAGCGCAAATCTAGCTGCAAGGTCTCTCTATCACTACGTATTGGACCCTCCAGAATACACTCTACCAGCAAGGCACTCACACACAAACTGGTGCAAACTCTCACAATCTAGTGAGTTGTGTCTTGTCACAGTCCTTCGTGAGCAAAACAACTAATAACAATTGTGCCTTTCGACCTCCTTATAAGCAATTTCAATAGGCTAAATCTGGCAAGTTATATTTTTGGAAATAAAACTAGGGATCGATGAGTTAACTGTGTATAACTGACTCATGCAACTCGTCCATCCTTAATTTACAACTTGAGACTCACTCGTTTGTCTTTTTCCAAAGATAACTCGCACTAGAAGACAACAAACTGAGCCTTCCACTTCTTCCTATCAGTCAAACTGCTTCATGACCTGTCCTAACTTATAGGAATTCGCCCTGATTTTTAGGAATTCGTCCTCAAATTTAGGAACTAGTCCTAACTTTTAGGAACTCGTGCATGCTAAGTAAAAACTGCTTCTTGGTCTCTTTGACTAAGGCACAAGTCAAAGAAGGACCTTTCTCGCTACAATTTTCAACATCAAGTTGCATGGATACGCACCATCCCATTGCACAAGAAGATCAAGCCTCCAAGGAATTCAAGGGGGGAAATTTCATAGTGACTTACAATCTCATGATGCTCCGCATCATTCTGTCTCCCAAGCAATTTTTTTCCTTCTCCACAATGAAATTTCTTTGTGACCCCACTCTCTACGTGATTCTCCCTATCAACCTTCTCTGTTCTTTCCCCTCGCTCTCTCCAAAGTTTGTTGTATGGAGTTTTCACTCTTTATTGTACTTGCATGTACAGGTGATTTAAATATTTTATCTTGGCTACATTCTCTTTGCCCTTCAAACCTTTGGTCCATCAACCCTACATGCCACTTTCTTCCTTCTATTGTCGTGACCTATCAATGAGCCCATTGTTGAAGAGGAAGAGGACATGATGCTACAGGTGATTCAAGTGTTTGTTTTAGGGCTAAGGCATCTGCTTCGATTTTTCATAACCAGACACCTCCCAAGGTGCAGAGAGAGTGCAGCCACCTCCCAAGGTGCAGACACCTCCCAAGTGCAAAACAAGACTTTGCCTTCCTTTCCTCCTTCAAAAAATCCATTTTACATAACATTATCCTACTACCTTTATTGTTGTTGATGTCCCCTTTTTCCTATTCCATTATAATGATTTTGATTCTTCTTCCAAATTCTCCAATAAAAATATTCTTCACCCCATTAAGAACAACTTTACTAAGGAATTGTAACTTTCTTCCCAACAAAAGGTGACAGACAACCATTGGTAAAACATCACATAAGACTTTGTCTTGATAATCCCTAGGTGGAAAATTATCCAGCATTGTTCTAGCAAAATGGCATGATGTCCCTTCTGCACCCAAGAGACTATATGTATTCAAATGTGAGGTGCACTAATAATTCAACTTCTAAACCACCTCATTAGATATGAGATCTTTAAGACTACACCCATCAACAATAAGAGAACAACACTTACCTCCAATTTTGCGTTTGGTTTTAAATATAACCTTCTGTTGTTTTAGCTTTTTCTCTTCAAGCTATCTCTTCAATTTCAACAAAATTCTCTAGAACATGAGAGTCTCTCCATGCTCCCATTAAATTTCACCAATGTTGTCTCAAACAATAGATAAAATGGCACTATCTTCTCCATGCACTACATGCAGCCTTCCTTCTTATCTTTTGTTGGCATTTAGGTTCCTCGGACACTCATAAGTGTGATGCCCTTACACTCCACACTTAAAGCAAGTTCTATTGAACCTTTCTCCTATTCCTTTGCGAGTTCCTCAGCCTCTAAGGGCTTCATAATTTCCTCTGAATTTTTGACTTGTAGCTCTCATGTTGGCCTCTTCTCCCTTACTTCTACTTGACGTTCCTTTGCCAAACATGGTTCTTCCTCTACCTCTAGTTTCTCTACCTTGGAAATTCTATCGTTTCCTTGAGAGTTTCTCCTCAAACTTCAAGGAAAGTTGATATGCCTCTGTAATAGACCAAATTCTCACCATGTTGAGTTTACCTTGGATAGCATATCAAATGTTAGTGATATACCTAGCAACAACCTCTTCACCTTCATCACTTTGACCAAATTAAGATACAACCAGTAAAACTCCTTAGTGTTCCTCCATTGTCATCTCCTTCTACCACGGGTTTTGCAAATTCAAGGATAATCCACATGTAAGAATTTCCCCTTCAATGTGGCAACAATCTTGTCCCAAACCCTAACACTCCACTTTTCCTTTCTTAGCTTATTGTATTACGAATTAACCCACTATGGGGATGCATGACCCTTCAACTTGTCACATGCAAACTTCACTCTCTTAAAGTCTTTGATCTGCTTGAATTTGAAGAATTTCTCCAATTCCCCAATATAGTAAATTAGTTCTTACAGGTTTTGACCTCCTAAGTTGGTAAGGGTATCCATCTTCTTGGGTATCTCAAATCTAAAAATGCTCTTAATATTATTTGTTTTGGAGCCCAAGTTTCTTTAGCTTCTTCCCTTGGAACTTCTAGTGCCCACAAATCATCGTTCACATCACAAAATTTTGTTATAGTTCCCCTTCTCTAGTCTGCCTCCACAACAT
Source organism: Pinus albicaulis (assembly GCA_034641835.2). Lineage (NCBI taxonomy): Eukaryota > Viridiplantae > Streptophyta > Pinopsida > Pinales > Pinaceae > Pinus > Pinus albicaulis. Next base: position 870,826,444 of record CM076577.1, on the reverse strand, counting down.
CCATTGTAGTAGATATAGCTCTCAACTGCTTAGTGATTTCAATAGTAGGACCTCTTCATTACCTACAACCCCAACTAGTATTCCTCCTCTTCTAAAATGTTCCATACTATTCTTTTAACTATAATCTCCCTTCTTCAAGGTTTTAACCAGTGGTTTTCGCCTCCATTAGAACTAATTTCTTCCCTAACAATTCTACCTAGAGAACTCTCTTTACTAGAATCGTTCTCACTCACATGTAGGTATTAAAACCCGCTCAAATGGGTACAAGGAATTAGGGATGCAATTTACTACTTAAACATAGAATAATAGAATTGAAAGAATATATTAAATTCAAGAAACAAATGTGCAAGCACAATGGAGGAATTAAGAACACACGAACAGTCTATTAATCAAAGATTCAAAACATTACATGCAAACCTCCATGTGTTACCAACGATTACAAAACAAGAGATTAATCACTTCTCAAAACTTAAAGTACATTTGAAGGTGCTAGATGGCCACAATCTCATCTCGTGTCAAGGCTTAGACCTCATCTACACCAAGGCAAGCATCCGGCCCCAGTACTCAATGACTTTGAGCATCTCGCAAGGTTGGTTCACTCCCTCCACACTCACTAAGGTGCACAGCCCTTGGCATTAAAGTCCTCACGCCCCCTCGGGACTTCGGTATCCTGATCCAATATCAAGCACTTGGCCTCCTCAAGATGGTCTCATAGCCCTTCAAGAGCTATCCATCGAGAGTTAGACAAGACAAAGGAACCACTAGCACATGTAGTGTTGATTGATTTTGTCCCCAACCCATGTGGTGTTACATAATCTCCCTCGTAGATATGGGCTCCCACGAGATCATCAAATAACCGGCCCTCTCGGTCCATTTGTGGATTTCCTGTCAATCACTACATCTCAACATGCAGCCAATGCATTAGTTATAACATCAACATATCTACAGCAAAGATATATTATGATATCACATAATAAATGAACCACATGTCAATATAACCTCATATCATAACATCATAATCCATATGCCACATTATGCATATCATATCCATCATGAGCATACAACATGTTGTGAAACCAGCTCCAAAAATAGAAGAAAAGAGAGATCAATGCCTTAGAAATCAGCCACTTCGAGAGGGAAACCTCCTTGACATTACATAAATGAAAAATTCTTGGATGATCTAAATCACAAAACCTCATTTCTATATATAGGAGTCCATGGGGTCACAATATAATCCTAGCAGACCTAAAAATAATAATGTAAGGGAACAACAATAACAACAGTGGGTTTTTATGGGGCACAATAATAACAATATGGGGACTATAGGGGTATAACAATAACAATAAGGGGGTTACACTAACACAATAAGGGACTACACTAGTAATATAGGGACCTAACATGCCCCTCTCCTTCAAACAACTGTTGTCCTCAACACTTGATTATTTCTTGATGCTTCTATATAAAATTCTCATCCTCCCATGTGGAATCTTCAACGAGTAAGTTCTTCCACTTGCTGAGATACCCTGAAATTGATCGATTTCGTAATTGTCGAGTTCTTGTTTCTGTGACTGCTTCAGAACTTCTTTCACTGCGATGTTGATCTTCCTGTTGTTTCATTTGATTTTGCACCAAAGTTAGGTTATCCTTTGAGAGTTGGAGAGCTTGTTGTTGATGCTCGATGTGATCTTCCACTACTTTATCATCCATATTAGCTTTCATTCGATCCTTCAAACCATCCAACTTAGCCTTCATTTTTTCTTTTAAACCATCTATGTCATCTTTGATTGCTCTTTGTAAGAACAAAATTTGTTGCACTTGGTACCGTAATTTTGATATATCATACTGCAATTCTTCCTCTTCATGCGTCATAGTAGAGCTTTCTGAGGTGTGGAATTATTTTTGGGAGACATTATATAACTCAATACTGATATCTATGCTTCAATATTCCCTTGGAATCACTTCAAACTGTTTTTTCAAACAAGACTTATGCAATTTGAAAAAAAATACACCTTTTTCTTGCTTTTTAGGAGGTCTGAAATTGAACCTGATTTATCTTTGTTATTTCAGATCTTCAAGATCTGAATTTCTATCATGTATTAGCCCTCTGAGTCCTCTTTCCAATGCCACGGGTCAGACCTAATTTGGATTCTTCAAGGAAAATTTATGCCCAATCTCCCACAATGACCTAATTATGGACTGGTTCAGTAGAGCGAACTTGTACGGCGTGCCACGAGTCACTGTTTCCTCCTTCGGCTCTGAAATTGATATACAGGAAACTATAGTCTATGTACTTTCAGCCACTATTTACAGAATTCCAATCCGATACTCAGAGAGAGAGTTATGATGATTTTCCCAAGGTCACCTCTTTTAGATGAAATTCGGGAACCTGTAAAAACCCTAACTTCCACAGATCATATCTCCAAAAATATTGCGAACCAAGATCTGAAATTTTTACACGAAGTTCCTGAGGATTTCTTCGCAAATGGGTTTTTTTTAGCTTCTGAAACTTCGTAAAAAAAAAGTTATAGCGAAATTGCCACGATGGTCTGTTTGAAGCAACGAAACCCTAGAATTCAAAGCTCTGATACCAAATGTTATGAAAACAGCTCCCAAAATAGAATAAAAGAGAGATCAACACCTTCGAAATCAGCCACTTCAAGGGGGCAACCTCCTTTACATTACATAAATGAACAATTCTTGGATGATCCAAATGACAAAACCTCCTTTCTATATATAGGAGTCCATGGGGTCACAATATAATCCTAGCCGACCTAACAATAGTAATGTAAAGGCACAACAATAACAATAGTGGGGTTTTATGGGGCACAATAATAACAATATGGGGACTACAGGGGTATAAAAATAACAATAAGGGGGTTACACTAACACAATAAGGGACTACACTAGTAATATAGGGACCTAACACAACATCATTATCATAACAAAATAAATAAATAAGAATCACATGTGCACCATTATCCTCTCATCAAAACTATGTCCCATTTACCACATACAATCACATTGTGAAACATCATCACAACCTTATACTTCAGCATTCCTATGTTGACATAACAACTAACTGGAACCAATAACCTCATATTATTCATTTGACTTGGTGTCGATATTAGTAATACTAAGCCACTTAAAATATAACCAAATGAAACTATTGTATATCATTACCATATCGTTCTTTGTAAAGCGATTCAGGCCAATTTTTTTGAAGATGCCTCAAATTCCTTTTATGGTGTGAGATGAAACTGCATTGACTAATGTGATAAAATTGTTTGTAAAAGTATTTAACAATTTTATTTGATTAAAAACTTCTGCAAACCTGTGTATTCTCATCGAAGGGCCCGACGTTTTAGGTGAACACTTCACCCATTTTCAGGAGCAAGAAGCTTGATATGTGATAGGAAGAGTGTTGGACCAAATTATATAGATAAGAGGAGAAAACAATTCGTTAGCTAGAGGGAGAATTAGGGGGCGTTCCATCTCCTTGGGTTAGGGTTTTGGTTGTTTAAGGTTTTCCCTTGTTGTTTAATAATAAAAAGATCCTTGAACCGCATTGTAACACAGCTCAGAGGCATGTAGCCGCCACATCTCTTCTCAGAGATAAGCTACTATCACCCGAGCTAGTTTATTTCCATTCTGTATGTAAGCATATTCTAGTTCTTTGATATTAATGAAATGAAATTTTATTTTTGTTGCATCTTTATGTTTATGTTTATAATTGTATTTTATAGTGTTCTTGCATAAGTCTAAATCATGTATGGAGTTACTGGGCCAAGGTATTGTTCTTGAGAAGCATATCTAAGAGGCTGAGATTATCTTGTTAAGGCCTAGTTCCCTTGTGAAATTGAAATTGCCTTGAGTAAGCCGAAATTCAAATTATTCTCACTATCACATTTATTATTGGAAGGGACAAGCTCCTATTATGTACAAGGGTTCAAGTTGATTTCAGATTGTCATTTTCCAGTAGTAGGCCAAATTATATCTTCCTATAGGAGGCTGAATTTAATTTTCAGACTGAGAGATGAGTTCATACCATCCTATAGGCTGAAATCCTAGCATATCAGGGGTCTGAGTTCATTTGTTCCAAGGGTGTTGAAGTGCTTACATTCTTGAGCAAAACTCCATTGCTATGTTTGGAAGACAGATAAAGTGCATCAGTCTATTGAGGGTCGATTTGTGTTCCTATTGAGGCCGAGCTACTTAGACAGAAGGATCGATTTTTGTACTAGATCAAATTGTTGCCAGCAATCCTTAGAGGTCGAATTTACTATTAAGATGTCTTTTTCATTCTGAATTATCGAGAGGACAAGATTTGATGTCATCATACTAAAAGGACAACTTCTTGTAGAAATTCGAATTGTTGAAGTCTTAAGATTTGTGTTGAAAAAGCCTCGAAGTTTAGCTCAAATATGGTCTTGCAAACTATAGTATAAAGATAATTCATTACTTCAGACAGTGGGAACTGTCTCCTATCTATATACTGAAATAGGAAGCTTCGAGATCCATAGATTTCGTTTGGCAGGAAATCTTGGCAAAGATCTTTGATCACTTGAGAAGGAATTGTCTCCCTAGAATCTTGTAGACATGAAGCTATCATAAAAGTCAAAGATAGCATCTCTTTTGAAGAAATAGTCCAAAGCAAGGAGGACCATATTAAGAAAAGTAGAATTGCCATCCACTATGAAGAAGCTACAGGGATCTATTACAACCCCTTTGTCTTTGGCTTCTTGGATAAGGGGTAAAGAATACAAGTGTTATAAGTCAGTTCGACTGAATCCGACTTGCAAATTAATAAGGGATATATATTCATGTCTTTGAAGCCTTCATAAAAGGTGCCCTGAAGTCAATGAAAATACAGGATGCAGTTATGAGAAGGGATGGTCCTATTACCCACCACTTCATGGGTAACATCCCTAGGAGAAATTTTTTTCCATGATGGTCCTCAGTCGACAGCCAGCAGCCTCCTACTAGCTCGTTGTGGCATTTCTCTACCACCTGAGCCAGCCATGTGGTCCCTCACCCATTTGCATTGATCGTATGTTTGAACTTGGGCCTCCCAAATCTAAAGGTATGTCTTGTCATTTGGTAATTGCGTATTGGGTTTACTAATCATGGATACATGTGGGCAAGGATTCATAGGGGGATTTGGTGGAAAGAGTGGGCTTAGTCTGTGCTCCTGTCCCCTTGATCTCTTTTGGGTATTACCCCTGCATCTTAGTCCCGTGGGATCTCCTCCATTGACCATTTGGTTCTAGGGTGGTACTACTTGGGAAACCCTGACTTTCGATGTGTGGTCCCGCTCCTTTATTCGGATGTATTACTCCCCTTCCACTCATTATACTCCCATTCATCATTTCTCCAACCTTGGCCCACATAGCCCCCATGGGTCCACCTAGGGCCAGGCCTGGAATGATGTCCCAGAGGTTGAAGAAACTAAAAGAAAAAGAAAAAGCATAATTGGCCACACTTAACAGGAAATTGTACCACAAAATGCAAAAGATGGTCGGGACAAAAATAATTAGCACGTGGGCAAAAGCCAATGCATGAGCTTTACCCCTTACCCATGGCCATCACCCTAGTTCCATAGGCCCTAGATGAGCCTCCTTTGTCATACAGGAACCCATGATTGTCCCACCCCCTGGAGGGCAATGAACTGCCCTACCTTAAAAAGGGTAATCACTACTATATCTAACACATCATGCTCTCATCCTTGGGCCCCGAATAGTTAATTAAAGAAAATTCATAAAAGGAAAAATCAAGGTCGGGACACCTCATGTACTACGATTGCTCCCTCCTTATATACCCTGGTGTGGGCTTCCCCTTATCTGGTTGACGCTATGCCTCGATATGTGGCCCAGGATTGTCCTCATTATGGCACTTCAGGACATCATTGGGCCTTTGGAGGGTCCCACGACATGTATATATTATTATTCTGCCCCTTGTGAGGCTTACATTTTCCATTTTGAGCTAGTTTGGTCGGCTTGTCACCAATAGGGGTTTTATTTGCACATTATTTTATTAGTAGGGGCTAATGTAGGCCGATAGGCTAATTCGAACTCCTAGGGAGGGTATCTATTGATGTTAGCTACATTCATTTGTATCATCACTTGTTTTTGGATCTCTCTCTCTAGAGAGAAACTCCCATTTTTTCCTCGGTGGAAATTTTTGGATAATGGATGAATTTTGATGTATGGATTTGGGTTATTTCTATCTTGGAGCTTCTTATGTGCAAATTGATGTTGGTTGGATATACTCTCTAACATTGTAAGTGTAAATTTGATGTTATTTTTCTTGTTGCTTCATACTACTGGATTTCGCTATAACTAGGGCTAATTACTACATGATGGAAATGTGAAATTATGTATCTATTTAGGTTATTCTATGTATTGGCCATTGTTAGATGAATGAAATGTCCTAGAGATCATTTTTTCTCGGTAATCTTGCATCATTTGTATGAAATATAAATGCTTTAAGGTCACTTTTCTTATCTTTCCCTTAACATTGGACGAAGTCGACTTTCTAGGCCTCCGTGAACAAGAAACGGAATTCTTATTCATTATCATCCTTGACTTCATATCCCCAAGTGAATTATGGCAGGGGTCCCTCACAAAAGGGTGGTCAATTTCCCCTATTTATAGAATTTTCCCCCTTTTTCCCAGGTCTAGCCCCATTACGTTGCCTAGGGCATCAAATTCTCGGGAATCTAGCCATAGGAAAACTCCAATATCTTAGAGGCAACTGCGTTGGTGGGTCCCCTTGCTCTCCTCCGAATTTGGACCAATTCCGACAGAGGAATCTCCCGGTACCTCAAGCCCTAGCTCTAGGACCAAGTTTTTCCCTGTGTTTCCCAAGGCTAACACCTAGCAAGATCAATTTGACCTTTTGAAGTAAAAATTCTTGTTTGATCCTTGCCCCTCACCTTGTCCAAGATAGGAGCATCATTGGTTGCTATATTCCATCCCCGAACCTAGGTTGGGTCCACTTGGTCCCGTGTGGTCCCATTTCTTGTTAAAGATTATTCATCAAGGGCTACTTGGGAATCCAAGTTCTTATAGGATTTTAGGGATCAGGAAGTAGCTCTACAAGTTTTACCCTTCATCCTCGCCCTCCAATCCTCACACCTCTTCCCCTAGAAGATCAAGTCCCTTGCTTAAAAGGTAAGCAAGTCTCACTCTTTATTCTATCCTAGGGAAGGGTTTCCGAGGTCACTTCGTACCTATTCATTGACGTATCCCTCATAAGTGGCTTCCCAAAACATCGGGACTCCTCCCATCGATGAAATTTCGTAAAGAGCAGGGAGCCTTAGCTATGGTGACAGTGGGCTAAGCCTTCGTCGTTGCCCTTGACCTAGCAGTTGCCCTTATAGGAACCCCTCCTTAGGTCTCCTGCTGGTTTGAGTGGTAATAGGTCCCTTTAGACATCAATTTGAAAATGATTTTTGAAGAATAGTAAAAATCCTCCATAATGTCATATTGTTGATTAAGCTGCACATTATCTAGCAGCTGATGTGATTTTGTTGAGAAGGTTTAGTGGCAACCCTCCATGTGTTTCTATTTTTGTCTAGCAGTTGAAGCAAAGGAAAAGCACACAGCTCATTTATGTTGCCACCTTTGGATAAGGATGATAGTACCCTTGAAAGTCTGGCAGATAGAAGAAGTGCAAGGCACTTTGGAGCAGAACCCTGTAGTAGCCTGTATGAATGTAAAATCAGAGGTATAGTATCTCTCAAGGTACGTGCAATGCATTTATCTGTTTTAAGGATATTTTGATGGAGGGTTTGATTTGAATAAGAACCCTAGATGGTTCATGGGAAACCCTAGCTCACATATGAAACCCTAACCCTATTATGTTCCCTCATGAGAAACCCTTTCTTTTGATTTTAAGTTTTTTTGGATTCCAGGGTATACCGTATGATTGATGAGGATGATGTTTTGAATTCCATCCTCCATTAATGTATGAAAACCCTAGATCGTATATTATGCTTTTATGATCACATATTGTGCTTGGTAGTGCTTGTCTATGGCTATTGTAGGTGCCTCATGAAGAAAGCATTAGAAGAAAAGGATGTGCATGGCAACGTCTATGTCTTGGCAAGCACGATGAGCAGAGGGAACTGTGAGGACCCTGATTTTGGCATCTTGATTGGGTCATTCAGCACTTTGATGCGTTGTGCCAGGATCTTATGAAGGATGGTCTTATGAATATGAATGCATGGATGCGAAGGACCCCTCCTCATCATGGATTGGGTCATTTAATGCGTTGTTTGCAGTCATCTAGCAATGAAAGATAATGCAGCTATTTTGGGACAATCTCATGGGAGGATTTCTTCACTCTGGTTGAAGAAGGACCATGATGATTCTTCTAAGTTTACTCTTTGTTCTGAAGCAAGATTCCTAGAATTTTGTTGTTGCATTTGCCTCATGGAACATCTCATTCCTTGCATAAGAAGCTCATGATTGAAATCTAGATGATCATGTGAAGCAAGGCTTCAAAGGGAGCTATAGAATCCCTGGCAGTCTGACTTGATGACTCTTCTTGCCCAATGTTTATTGATGAAGGCAAGACATGACAGTTGATAATGATTATGATGACTTTGATGATGCCTTGAGATATCCCTGTTACTTGAGAGGCTTCATGGAAGTTGCATGATTATGATTGATGACTTTGGCACATGAACCTAAGGAAAAGGGACAGGTTACAGGTGGCTCAATGATTATATTTAGGCAAGGTAACTTTCCCTATATTCAAAAGGAGTTATGGACAAGCCATGTTGATTGGATTGTAAAGATGTAGTTATTAATGATATATGAATGAAGACCCTCTCATTTATCAATGTAAGAGGGAGTTGAATTTTAAAGTCAAGATGGAAGACCTAGCCTTGATGCACTATTCCCTGCACTTATAGGTTTGATGAGATGGAGAAGTTGTTGGTCTGCATATGTACATCTTGTAGGATCCATGGTGTTCTTGATAAATACCCTATCAATCATATGCCTTGCTATGATGAAGACTCTGATTTCGATCTATGGATGAGCCTCATATATTGGATAGTTGCATATTGACGTATCTATGTGATTCTATTACCTATAATCTGAGGTACACTATTGGAATCTAAGATTCCATGAATATTTTGACGTTGGCTCGATTAGCAGTGTAATGAATGGAAAGAGCACATCTAGTGCTATATGTCTTGATTCAATTGCTCTAGAAGCACTATTGAGGCTGAATGTATATAGCAGCAAGTATGGCTTATTATGAAGCCAGTTGGTTGAGGAAGCTCTTCAGTGAGCCATTAGAGCACGTGCTGGTAACCATCGGTGTATATTGCGATATTCTTGAGTGGGATTCATTTTTCAGAGAATCCATGTTCCATGACAACTCCAAGTATTGGGTACCGCTTATTTTGATATGGTACATTGGAGAGCTACCAAGCTCCATCATTGTTGGTTGGATGAGCAAATTACTGTCATTCTTACATAGCCTCTTGGTAAGGTCAAGATTATCATTCTTCAAAGAGAGGCCAAGAGTCGTGGATAGACCCTACTAGGAGGGTCTCGGTTGAACATTGAGCTTTGGGAGCTCCTGGGGGCCTGGGGTACTTCTTGGAGCTATGTGCGACCATAGGGTGAGTGGTTCACCTTCCCCTATAGGTACACTCTGTACAGGGTGAGTGGTTCACCTTCCCCTGTGATACTCTATGATGATATATGAGAGAATAGGGTGAGTGGTTCGCCTTCCCCTATAGTTGATGATATATACATAGGATGAGTGGTTCACCTTCTCCTATGACATATGAGCAGGATGAGTGGTTCACCTTCTCCTGCAAATACCCCTGTGAGAGATGCATATAGGCATATGTCGGTTGTCACATGTGGACATGTCGGTGGGGTGTGGTTCATCATTTCCCCACATGTAGGATGCTCATTCCCTACGATCACTGGCTGACATGTCAGTGGGATGTGGTTCATCCTTTCCCCACGTGTAGGATCCTTCCTACAATTGTTGGTTGGCATGCATGTAGGACATGGTTCATCCTTTCCCTACTCTCAGTGATTTGCATGCACGTAGGATGTGGTTTATCCTTTCCCTGCGATGGTTGTGACATGTGACTATAGGATGTGGCTTATACTTTCCCTACGTGTGGTTGTGAGCAGGATGTGATTTATTCTTTCCATGTTGTTTCCCCAACATCATCCTACCCATGTAATCTGGGACACATGGGAAGTACCTCTCATCTAGCCAATGAGTTAGGAAAAGTGGATAGGGACCATAGCACTACAGATGGACGCATCGTGTACTGCCGTACTCCCTATGTCTAGGATGTATGATGTTCAACAACTTGATTTAGAATCAAATCTGATTGGGGTTCTACCCCGAGACTGACTTTTGTCAGTGGAGAGTGGCAAGGTTTTGTGACTCACTCTCGGTCAATTCTTCTTTATTATTACATTAGTGTTTAGCAGAGTTGAGATGAGATGCAGAGACGGTACATGATAACAGGATGGCATGATGATGGATGGATTGGCAGGTGATTTTCTCCCTAATTGATAGGGAGTGTTAAAAATTGGCAACTAGGGCCAAATTCCACTTTGGATAGCTCATTTGATGGATATGATGATTGCATTGAATTCCTCTTTTTGAGAGGACCAAAATCGACCTAAAGATCATTAAATTTGGACAAGCAGAAATATGTTTTGGAATTTATGCCCACATATGTGCAAATTGTCAAGGTTGGCCACATCATCATGTAGGCTCATGAAGCCCAATGGACGTGTCTCTTCAGCCCCAACGACTTGTATAAATATAAGAAACCTCAAACCTCATTTGGCATCATATCATCACACACATTCTTCTCTCTCCTTCTTTGATTGGCTCGTAGAGATTATTGGGCATATCTTTTCTCTAACACGTGTGGAAAGGAGGACAAATTTCAGGGCAGATTACAAAGCCGAAAATTTCAGGAACTGTTGCAGGTTTGACCAACATTGACCAGGGCCATATTGACATCCTTTGACAACAGTTTTCATGCCAAAAATTCGATTTTGGAAGGCTGCATTGATTGGTACAGGAACCGAGGCATTCTGGGCACATTGACCGAGGCTGACCTTAGGGTTGACCACAGACTCAAGTGCCAAATTTGACCAAGTTAGGCCACTGATTTAGTGACTATTTTGGGCTGACTTTGACCACTTCAGAAGGTCGAGTTTGACTGCCTTTGACTGAGCTGCATAGAGGATGATTTGTTGCTTGATTAGCCATCGTTGACTTTCTGGTTAGGGCAGAATTTGACTGTTGTTGACTGCTGCAGAAAATTATAGATTTGACAGGGTTACTTTGATCATCATTTGGCAAGTCAATTTTGAATTTTGTACTCTCTCTCTCTCTCTCTACTAAACATTTAATATAATAATAAGAAGAATTGATCAAAGGGTTTTCCTCATCTTGGGGTTTTTCTCCCTGGCATCAGCCAAAACTGGTATCCTTTTGTCCTGTCTTGTCTTCTGCATTTATCTTTGATGTTCTTTCATCAGTTACTATCATATGATAATGGTTAATGTGATTGCTAATGGATTAATGGAATTAATAATGGGCTAATGGATTAATGAAGTAACCGACCTAAGCAAAGAATATGTTAACTCAAAAATTAATATTATGCCATGCTATCTTGTGGGAGAGTTGATATTTAGCAATTCTGAAGCATATCAAACTTCTTTCAAGCATCGAGTAGCCATATGGAAGTCTTACCGAGCATATTCTTATAACTAACTCTTTTCTACAAGATTCTTGTAGATATGAATTCTACCTTCTAGAGAAGAGTTATTTAAGAAACATGCATACCTTTGTTTCCATACAACCATCTAGCCATCCCTTCCTTGAATGAGCTTACTTCCATCCTTATCAAAGATAAGGTTTTCTTTCTTAGGAGGAGCAAGATTTCTTTCAAACTGCCACTTGATCATTTGCATGCCTTAATCGTTCAAGACTATTGATTCCATACTAGATGGAATATATACCAATCATAATGCTTCTTTCAAGAACCTTCCTAAATGATGGTTCTTATTGGATCTTGATGATCCCTCTTTGCAAGATGACTACATTTAACATTATGTTAGAAAATGTTTGGATGAATGTTAATTTTAGATAACAATGGTATGTTCTATGCTTGTAACAATTACTTCAATGTCCTTTTATTAGCCCAATGACAATTTCTACTTAATTATCAATAGCAATCACATTAACCACTAATCACATTGACAGTAATTGTAGATAGAACATAAACAATAAATGCAGAAGGCAAGCCAAGACAAGAGAACACCAGTATTTGGCTAATGCCAGGGAAAAACCCCAATATGGGGAAAACCCTTTGCTCATTTCTTCTTATTATTATATCAAATGTTCAATAGAGAGAGAGAGTACAATAATACAAAGTCAAAGTCAAAGTCAAAATTGACTTGCCAAATCACTGTCCAAAATAGCCACGTCAAATCTGCATTTTTTTCCTCAGTCAACAGCAGTCAAATCAGCCCTAACAAGAAAGTCAACAATAGTCAAAGTCTGGTCAAACTTCCCCAAAACAGCTCGGTCAAAGGGGAGAGGAACTTAGCCTATCTTGCTGGTCAAAGTCAGCCCAAAATAGTCAACAAATCTGCAATCAAATTTGGTCAACCTAAAGTCAAGCTTGCAGTCAATGCAGGTCAAAGTGCCCAGATCACCTTAGTTTTTGTGCCAATAAATGCGGCTTGCTCAGACAAATTCTCCAAGAAAATCTAAGTCAAAAGTTGCCTGGAAAGTCAAAGTCAACGTTCGTCAAACCCTGCAACAAATATGAAATTTTGCCTCCTGAAATTCGTCCTCATTTCTGCCACACGTGTGAAAAAGAACAGCTGCCTAATAGGTGTATGAACCAATCAGATGAGGAGAGAGAAGGATGTGTGAGTTGATAAGGTGCCAAATGATGTTTGAGGTCATTAAGGGTCAAAAGACATGTCGCTTGGGCTTCATGAGCATATATGATGGTGTGGCCGACCTTGACAACTTACACATGTGGACTTGACCTCAAAAACATATTTCTCCTTGTCCAAATTTAGTGATATTTAGGTCGATTTTGGTCCTCTCGAAAAGAGGAATTCAATGCAATAATTATCTCCATCAAATAAGTCGTCCAAAGTGGAATTTGGCCCTAGTTGCCAATTTTAACACTCCCTCTCAACTAGGGAGAATTCCACCTACCAATATCTGACCATCGATCATCATGCCATCCTATCATCATGTACCATCTTTGCATCTCGTCTCAACTTTGTTGAACACTGATATAGATAATGGAGAAGAATCGATCGGGAGCGAGTCACAAGACCTTGCCACTCTCCACTAACAAAAGTCAGTCCACATAAGAAGGGGTAGAAGCCCAATCGGACTTGATCCCAGATCAAGTTGTTGAACATCATGCATCCTAGACATAAGGAGTATGACAGTACACGATGCGTCCATCTGTCTTGTTATGGTCCCTATCCTCTTTTCCCAACTCATTGGTCAGATGATAGGTACTTCCCAAGAGTCTCGGACTACATGGGTAGGATGTATACTAGGGGATCCGCAAGAGAAGGTGAACCACTCATCTTGCTCATATGCCATAAGAGAAGGTGAACCACTCATCCTATGTATATATCATCAGCTATAGGGGAAGGTGAACCACTCCCCCTATGCTCTCATATATCATCATGGGGTATCACAGTGGAAGGTGAACCACTCACCCTGTACACAGCGCACCTATCGAGGAAGGTGAACCACTCACCATATGGTCACACAGCTCCAAGAAGTACCCCAGGCCCCTAATCTTCCTCAATGTCCAACTCAAGCAGGTTCCTAATCTTCGGTGCCATAATTCACATTTAAGAGAAGTGTCACTCGCCAAAGCTCCCAAAGGACTTCCACCAACTTGATAGAGACCATCAACCCTAAATCCAAGAGTAAATGCATATTTAGGGTTTCTTTGCCAAATATGTACCTTTCCATCAATGAATGCTACCTTGAAGCCTTTGTCTTCCATCGCATAAATAGATACCAGGTTCTTCTTCAAATCGAGTACATATAACACATCTTGTAGATGAATGGTTTGACCTTGATTCAGGTGAAGAGTGACAGTGCTTATCCCTTTCATGGGGTACGTGGCATTATCTCCAAGTATAATCTCTAGATTAGTCTTCTTCTCAACCAAATTTGAGAGGGCCTCCTTGTATCCAATGAAGTGCCTTGAGGCTCCACTATCAATCAACCAATGATCCTAAGTATCTAAAGGAGAGGCAGTAGATAGAGCAGAAATAAGATAGAAATAATCTTGTTTTTCTACAACATTACTTTCATCAACATTTCTTGTCCTTTTGGGAGGTCGGCCATTTCCATTTCGAGCAGTGGGAGCATTCCTCTTTCCTTTTTGTTGAACCTGTTGTTCCTTTGATTTCCATTGCTTTTGTAATTGGTGTTGTTGTCATCATTCCTTGGAGGATTCTTCTTGTGAGGACACTCTCTAACATAGTGGTCGAACCTGTTGCAACTGTAGCACCTTCCTTTTCTTCCTTCTTTGAATCCTTTCTTAGATCCTTGACCATGTCTTCTTGGACCAGCATCATTCTTCCTTTTTGCATGAGTGGAGAAGGCAGTAGGTTCATTTCCATTGGAGGATTTATGTCTCTCCATCATCCTTGTCTCCTCTTGAGTGCACCTAGCCAATAACTCATCAAAACCAAGTATCTTATTGTTGTTGAGAATGGTGGTGGTAAATACATCCCATGGTCTGGAAAGACCTCCAAGGGCAATGAGATTGAGCTCCCTAACAACAATAACTTCTCCAATAGATAGTAGGTCATTCTTGATTTGAGTTATTCTCATGAAGTAGGATTGGATAGACTCCCCTTTATCCATCTTGATATCCTTCAACTTGTCCTTGAGAAAGAGGACTTGACTTGCATTGTTCACTTTGAACATCCCAACCAACTTATCATATATTTCCTTAGAAGCTATGTCACACGGTTCGAGTTTGAATTCGGGTTCGACAACGATTAAGTTTGATTCGAATTCGAATTTTCCAATGAGGTTCGACATTAAGTTCAACTATACATATTTTTCAACACACACACAAATATATATATATATATATGACATAAAATCATAAAAAATAAAAATCAATCAATAAAGCTATATGAATAGCAGTGAGCACCCACGAGCCACAAATCATGACCACTATTGACTTCACGCTTCGAGCGGCTGGGATAAGCAACGTCTAAAAATTGAATTCAGGAAATTGCAGAGAATACAACACGCAGCGAAAAAGCTGGGCACAATAGAGCGAGTACACTCAGACTGAAGTTGGCTTGTGAAAATCTATCGACAACCATGGTAAATAAAGCCAAACCAGTGGCCACTACGGGAAACTAATTGGAAGGAAGTGGAACAAGAGAAAACCATGTGTTGCCCATGGTTTTTCTCATAAACCTTAAAACAAGTGACAAAAACTGCCCGAACTCTAACCTCGAACCCCAATTTTTTTTTTTTTTAATTATAAAATTCGACTTCAAGTTTGTCTTTACGTTTGCCTTGAGGTTCGAATTTGAGGTTCGACTATCAGGTTCGCCGAACCTGAATGAATTTAAAAAAAAAAAAAAATTGGGTTTGCTGAATTTCGAACCTCAAGGTTCAAATTCGGCGAACCCTATGACATAGCTTAGAAGTACCCAAATCAGAAATATAAATGCTTTTGAATGGAGTCAATAAAAATTTTCTTAGCTTTGACCTCACCTTTTCTATACTTTGTCTTAGCAGCAGTCAATGCATTTGAAGGAGGCTCCACCACTTTTCCCTGCACATAGTCCAATACTTCAAGCTCCTCCAAAGTTAGGTCCAAAGTCATCTTCCATGCATGATAACCAGATTTGTTAATGAGCTTGTCCTCAATCTTGAAGTAAGATGTAGAGACCATTGAGACTTGTCCAATAACCTTTGTCCAACAAATCTCTTAGTGATTGCTTTTCTCTCTTGCTTGGGCTTTGTCTTCACCCTAGGCTCCGATACCATGTTAATTTTAGATAACAATGGTATGTTATATGCTTGCAACAATTACTTCAATGTCCTTTTATTATCCCAATAACAATTTCCACTTAATTTTCAATATAAATCACATTAAACATTAATCACATTGATAGTAACTATAGATAGAACATAAACAATAAATGCAGAAGACAAGTCAAGACAAGAGAACACCAGTATTTGGCAAATTCCAGGGAAAAACCCAAAGATGGGGAAAACTCTTTGATCAATTCTTCTTATTATTATATCAAATGTTCAGCAAAGAGAGAGAGTACAATAATACAAAGTCAAAGTCAAAATTGACTTGACAAATCACTGTCCAAAACAACCTTGTAAAATCTGCAATTTTGTCCTCAGTCAACAGCAATCAAATCAGCCCTAACTAGAAATTCAACGACATTCAAAGTCTGGTCAAACTTCCCCAGAACAGCTCGATCAAAGGAGAGAGGAACTCGGCCTCTCTTGTTGGTCAAAGTCAACCCATAACAGTCAACAAATCTACATTCAAATTTGGTCAACCTGAAGTCAACCCTACGGTTAAACAGTTTTGTGATCAACGTAGGTCAAAGTGCCCAGATCACCTCAGTTTTTGAGCCAATAAGTGCGGCCTGCTGAGACAGAGATTCTCCCCGAAAATCGAAGTCAAAAGTTGCCCAAAAAGTCAAAGTTAACATTGGTCAAACCCTGCAACAAATCTGAAATTCGTCCTCCTTTCTACCACACATGTGAAAAAGAACAACTGCCACATAAGTGTACTAACGAGTCAGATGAGGAGAGAGAAGGATGTGTGAGTTGATCAAGTGTCAAATGAGGTTTGAGGTCATCCTTATTTATACAAGTCTTTGAGGGTCAAAAGACATGTCGCTTGGGCTTCATGAGCCTACATGATGGTGTGGCTGACCTTGACAATTTACACATGTGTGGGCTTGACCTCAAAAACATATTTCTCCTTGTCCAAGTTTAGTGATCTTTAGGTCAATTTTGGTCCTCTCAAAAAGAAGAATTCAATGCAATAGTTGTCTCCATCAAATGAGCCATCCGAAGTTGAATTTGGCTCTAGTTTCCAATTTTAACACTATAATATGCAATATGATCCGAATCTTCTCATTCTTTTAAGCTATATGATTTCTTACCAAAGCAACTTGATAATGTAGACTTTGATTTTCTACTATCATATGCTTCTTTCTATGATGCCATGCTTTACAAAAATTAAGACTCTTCTAGAGAATGCAACAATGCATGCTACTGTACTTTCTATTTAATAAAAGAAAGACAAATTGCATAATGAACCTGATAGAGATGGAGCTTCCTTCAATAGTAGAGATCCTTGGGATCTTCTCCTTTCGGCTTCTTTTCAGGTTCTCCCTTTTCCTCAACTATGTGAGCTTCGCTCCTTTCCTTCCTTTTGTTGTTCTTATTTGGACAATCTCTCTTAAAATGTCCATACTCATTGCATCCAAAGCATTGAAAAGCATTGAATCTTGGACATATCTGGTTTTCCTTTGGAATTTCCAAACTTCCCTTTCTTCTACTTCTTGGATTTCACAATAAAGGCTTGAGACTTTTCATTTGATTCAGTGTCATCCATTGCCTTTATCTTAGTTTCTTCCAAGATACATTGAGCTCATAACTCATCAAAAGGAGTAGTATCCTTTCTTGAGTAGACACTAGTTGCAAAACTGCTCCAATCAAGTGGCAATGCATTTAATACACAAGTAGTCATTTCTGAATCGGAAATAACTTCCCCCAGCCCTTGCAACTAGTCCCGTATTTGTGAGATCTATATAATATAAGTGGCCATGTTTTCATTCTTTGACTTCCTTATTCAATATAGTTTATTCCTCAAGGATATCTTTTGACTTGATGTACTTAGAGAGTGCAATTTCACCAACTTATCATACATAGCTTTAGATATCTTCAAATCAACAACAAAGGGAATAAGATGATATTTTATGGATTCAACAATGATCCTTTGTGCCCTCACTTCTCCCTTCTTGTATTTTGCTAACTCTTGAGTCTTCTCTTTGTCTGGTACAGTAACTTCACCAAGAATATATTCCATCACTTCATTTTTTTTGTGCACCAAGTCAATCTTCTTCTTCCATGCTAGGAAGTTTGTTTATCCAACGAGCTTGTTGTTTTCCTTGCAAAATGTAGCCATATGATCTGTAGATTGAGACATAGAAAACAATATGATACTTATCAACCAAGAGTCCTCCTTCTTGATGATGTCTCCAACTATCTTGTTGATTTCAAGACCTTCAAAGAGACTTCAAAGATGCCCTAGAATGATGACTTTTAGGATGCCTTCAATAATAGTGTCTTCAAATAGCTTCAAAGAGTGGATGATGATCCCAAGATTCTTTGATGAGCCTTCCAAGAGAGAGAAATCAATATTCCTTCTCAAGATAGAGCAACCTTCCTTCAAGATGTTCCTCCAAAAGCAAAGAGCCTTTAAGAGAAATAGATGTTCTTCTTTAGATGATGAGACTTTTTACTAAGAGATTGATATAGTAGTCTTTCTTCCTTCAATGAGAGCTTGATCCTTCTTAAAATGATCAGGTCTTCTTCCTTATGCCCTTCCTTGTGTCCTTAGCAAATGATCCCCTTTCAACAAATAACTCTCTCTTACGTCAACAAGATGATCTCCAAGTTGCCTTCTCTTCTTCACCTTAGCTTGATACCATGTTGGAGAATCTAGTAGGGCAGCTAGTTAAACCAATTCTCCTTAACCTTAATAATTGCTTGTGAAATTTAGTTATCTTCTATTTCTTTATTAGATCTTTTCATCAAACAATTATGAAGAGAAAAAACAATAAAGACAATAGACACAAGAATTAGGCTCCAAGCCAGGGAAAAACCCCTCCACGGGGAAAACCCAGAAAGAATCTCTTCTCTCCTTATAAAATCTACTTCAAATGAGAAAACCAAGACCCAAACTCCTAGACCAAGTCCTCCTCCAAGCACTAAGTCAGCCCTCCAAGAATTGACCAAGTCAACAAAGGTCAAAATTTCTTCCAATCTCCTCCAGTTCAAAACTTCGGTCTCCTACTTCAAATTTGCAACTTCAACCTCTAGTAACAGCAAAAACCCTAGCCTTCTTGCATGTGTCAGCCTTCCAAGAGATCTTCCTTCAAGCAAAACAAGGTCTCCAAAGTCTACAAGAGTCAAACTTGATCAAATCAATGTTTTGGCTCTTTCCCCAAGTCTGTAGCTTGGCCTGCAACTTTTTGGTCCTGCAACTTGCCCAAAAAACCCTAATTTTCACACGTGTGAGCATATGTGGTCCAAATTTGAGGTCTTCAAACTTTGCTCTATACTTGTCCTTCTTCCCTTGTCTTTCGCTTTAGAAATTCTTCTTGTTCCACTGTAGATCGAACTTGTTACGATTGCAGATTGAATGTATCTCGAATGAGTTTGAAACTGCGTGTATATATGTGCCATTCATGAGGTCAAATAGCCTCTTCTAGGCCGACTTATTGTTGGTAGGGCCGATTTGTGCTTGGAGGCTCATATTGACTTTCTACACTCAAAACAAACCCTAGGAGCATAAAATGCATGCTTGACCTAGTTGACCAATACAAATAGAGCATGAAACCCATGCTTGAAAATAATATTTTTCTTTCTTCTTTTGCTTGGAACATAAGATATATATAATGACATGAGTACAATGACAATTATGAAGACCGAAACTAGTTCCATTTTCCAACAAATCTAACCTATGTTAATGGATTAGGATTGAAGGTGCAAAATACCTAAATATTTGTATGGTGAACAATTATGTTAATACAAAGAGATAAAGAGAGGGTGTGGCTTTCAATTAGGTTGGTTTTCCCAATTAAGGGTTTCCCACGTAAATTTTGTGTATATTGTGTGAATGTGCCATTGTTATTCTAATGTTTTAGATTCTAATATTATTGTTTTTCTTGCATGGGTTTATCAAACACTTCAAGCACTCCTCAGTCTCCACACTCTCTCGCTCTCTCCTACACATCAATTTGATAGCCTCCTCCGACAAGGACTGGGAAACTTGAAGGTATGTAGGATCTGTCATTGTTATTCCAGCATCATTTAACAGGCAGCACATGCACGTTCCAACGTGTCAAACATGTACAGGCTCATAAAGGCACATTTAAGGTCCTATATCAATGACTTTTAATGATAGTGATAATCTGGATGGATCACCCATTACAGTAGAAAATGCAACAGTTGGATCAAATACATTGGAGGAGGGAGGAGAGCACAATGGCAGTTTTAATGGTGGTGATAACTGATTATTTCAATTATGAGACCCAAAATGACAAGCTATGAGATTCATCTACCCTATTTGTTCTTTGCTACTGATATTCTCATTGATTGATCAATGTAATATACTTTTATCTTGAAAGAGAAAACTACAACTCATGGTTTTATTTGTATGATCTATGGCTTATTCTTGTATGTCTCTTCAATCTTGTAGTTCTATCTTCTAAATGTTGGAAAAATGTACATCTTTGTGTTTATATTTTATTCCTATAAATTTAATTTTGTATTTGTTCCGATGTCTTCATGTTAGGGGACTTGGAAGGAAAAGAAAATCATTAATGAGGAATGATAAGTATCGACAGACAATGAAATTTTAAGTTTTTAACAAACTCAAAATTCAAGACTTTTGCATGCACTCTCCATAGATATGCTAGGATGGGCCAAAAATGTCAGATATAAAGCTATTGAAACCAACCCTCAGCTGATGCCAATTGAACAGTTAGTTTCCAAAACATGCTAAAAACTAGTAGCTGTTATTATAATGTAGTGTTGTCTATTCTTATATTTGATCATTCTGTGTCTCATGTGAAAAATCTCTGCTTTGGTTCCTATATGTTTTAGAGTATCGATATTATCATTCGATATAGATTTTGACTTAAAAATCACTGTCTCATAGGGCTTTTCAATGTTGGTTTCCCCTTATAAAACAGATAAGGGCATCTAAAACATTTCAAAAATACCAGTGTCCAATGTCCTGTATCCTCTCCTAACATTTTTCCATTTAGTAGTCCTTCACATTTATCAAGATAATAACTGTTTTAGCTTAAAATTTGATGAAATAAAAGCAAAATTGGCTGAACGACTATAGGTTTACAGAGGCTCAAACTTACTTTGAATTCCCAAAAACAGGTGTCCAGGACTGTGTAAAAAGAATTTTTCCCGCCCAAGTAACAAACAAATAATACTGCCAAGAAGAGCCCTCCAAGACCCGATTTTTCATGGCAAGAGTCCGTCTTCTGCAAACGTCCTCATCTTCATCACTATGAAACTTCCTCCTCCTCGGAAAGAGAATCTTCATAACCGAATTTAGGTAAGACACTTCCACCTTACGCTTCTCTGTCTTCTCAGAAAATAGAAGCCATTTCGAACTTTGCTGAAAGGACATGAAAAGCCACAAAAGCAAAGCCTGTATTGAAAATGCCAATCTTCTGAAAGTTCGAAGAGAAAGCAAGGCACTCACGCGTCCACTAGCGCCAGAAGTCAGTATCACCGCAGAGGTCTCGAATTCTATTCCCGTGATCGCCATAGAGACCAAATTTAATCTCAATTTTCTAGCTGGGAAGGAGACCCTAATTTCGCTGAACCGTTTTAATCCCTTCCTTGGGCAATGAAATTCAACGTTCAACCTCTCGAGCGGAAGAGGGTTCCGCTCAGTAACCACGGGACTTCTGAGGCTAAACATGGAAATTGACCTCAAAATGAATCGATGCCTACCAAACTGCCCTTAAATTATTTCAAAGTAAGCCAGAAATTGCCTAAAGATGGGACAACCAGTACCAGATGGGTTAGAAAAATCATCAATCTTCACCAAATCAAGCTTCAAAAGTGGGCAATTGGGCACAGAAAAATAATGTGCTCAAAATTTTCCGGGCATCGAAACAACAATTATCATCTCATGCTCCTGCCAATTTATCTGAAATTTTGGGGAACTGAAAACTGCGTCAAAACGACTGAAAATGGGTTATTTGGCACCAAATGGATAAAAAAATGCATCAATCTCCGCATAGTTCCGTGCTCTATACGCCTTCTGAATTCAGTCGTTCAAAGAAAAGAACAGGTATCATGACTCCTGTCAATTTATGTGAACTTTTGGGGCACTGAAAACTGCGGCAAATCGACTGAAAATACGTTATTTGACACCGAATGGATTAAAAAAAATGCAGCAACTTCCGCAGAATTCGGCGCTCTGTATGTTTTCTGAATTCATTGATTCAAAGAAAGTAAACCGTAGAGCGAAAGGCAGGAAAGATTGTATCTCAGAATGACGCGTTGTCATCTATGCAGCAGTCTAAGCACACGTCGCTGAATTACCGCAAATTTTGACCAGCCATAATTTGCGTTCAATGGAAAATCTGGTTAATAACTCAATCGGAATCTACTCTCGAGATACCCATCCTCAGAAAGGTTCTTCCCATACCTCAATTGGAATCTACTCTAGAGATACCCTGCACCGCCAAACTTTTACCCATCCTTAGAAAGGTTCTTCCCATACCTCAATTGGAATCTACTGTTGAGATACCTTGCCCCGCCAAACTTTTGGATCTATTTCGATCTTTAAAATCATATGACCCCATGTCATGACGCTTTGAAATTATAGAGCCCCAAATTCGTGACCGGCGTTAGCAAGTTTTAGGCTTTCCGTATGTTTGTAATATAATAAAATAAATGGTTTGAGGAATAGTTGTGTTAATTTAATGTTTCTTAAATATCTACTAATATAATTAAATCAATCTAGTTGATATACACTATAAACCTCGACAATATTAATATGTTAATTAATCAAAATATTATATATATATATGTTAATTAATTAAAATATTATATAAATAAACCTATTATATATAATGTTTATTGATAATATATATTAGTTTAATTTATAGATTAAATAGTTTTTTTCATTAAAATTTATTAAATTCGCTAATATAATTTCAAGATTTTTTTGTTATTTAAAATACAATTATGAATGCATAAATATATTATCCTCAGTAAAATTTTCCAAAAAATCTCACTTAAAAACTATTAGTATTAGTATATGTATATCATAGTATATTATTATATTATATATTATATACTATATATATTATGTCTAAAATATTGTTCACGGGGTCTTGGATACATGGTGATAAGATGGTGATAGATAGTGATAGGTCTTGGACATGTTGAAGATGATAGATGGTCATAGGTCTTTGACATGTTGAAGATGATAGATGGTAGTAGGACTTGGACATGCTGAATATGTAGTCTTGCTAAGCTTACAAAATATATATATATTATGTCTAAAATATTATATATAATGTTTACTTGAAAAGTATGCTTACCAAGCATCGAAAAGGATCAAATCTCTTTTCATTTTATTGATCCCTCTCACCGCTAGTAGATACGGAGTTAAGAGGATCTAGATTGGTATGTTTATTTTATTTATTTTATTTTATTAATTTTATTTTTATTTTATTTAGACTCAATGAGTGAAAGTGTTAAAAGTTACAACATCTCTACCATTCATAGATCAAATGTTTACATAGAAGTTAAGTTTAAGTATGAACCTCAAATATAAAGATTTTTTTAATAAAAAGTGGATCGAGAGAAGGAAAATCTTGGAAAAAATGTAAAATTATATTATTATATTTTACTCAATCTTTATTACCACCCTGAGGAAAATTTTTGGGTAAAATGTAATATTATAATATTATATTTAACCCAATATTTCTCACAACCTAATAAAAAATGAAGGCGGAAATATGAGATAAAATGTAATATTTGCATTTTACCTAATATTTCCCCGAGCTCACTTGCATAGTTAAGTTTATTCATTTCTAAACTTACCATCTTAGATAGCTCTATTTCTATAACACATTGTTACACTTAAATTAAGAGAATATATTACAAATATTATATTAAAGTGATTATCAAGAAAGCCATTAGAATGAAGAAGCAGTTATTGTTTTGTAGGTTGTTGCCAGTGAATCAACTCCGTGAAATTGGAGTAGATTTTATTAAAAAAAATTTGAATCATACAATAACTTACTATCTTAAAAAACTCTATTTCTATAACACATTATTACACTTAAATTAAGAGAATATATTACAAATATTATATTAAAGTGATTATCAAGAAAGCCATTAGAATGAAGAAGCAGTTATTGTTTTGTAGGTTGCTACCAGTGAATCAACTCCGTGAAATTTGAGGGTAGATTTTATTTTAAAAAAATCCGAATCATATAATAATTAGAACTATGGTTTCAACTCCGTGAAATTGGAGGGTTGATTTTATTAAAAACATTTGAATCACCTTGAATGAAACTTTAACAATACAATAATTAGAACTATGGTTTCTAACAGCCCATGCGTTGCCCTCAACAAGGGAAGGACAACTCTTGTGTGGATGTTTGATATATCCATAAAAACTTTTTACCTTTAGAGGCCACATGGATTCAACCTTGGTTACCTAATTATGTATCTAAATTTAACATGAAACTAAGATGGGTTTAGTCTATTTTAATTTCCCCCTTAAATATGTTATATTCCACATGAATACCAGGTCAATGCCATGGGTCAATTTTATTTTGATTTAATTTTGATATGATTTTTTTTATTTTTTTATTTTTATTTATTTTCATCTAATTAAAATGTTTACAATACATTTTGTTTAAAATGTTAAAATGTTTACAATACATTATGTTACTTCGCTTAGTGCAATAAAAAATGAATAATTTTATTTTTAAAATAAAAAATATTATATTATATTTTAAAATAAAATTATTATATTTGAAATATTATTTTCAAAATCTACACTCCAAGAAAAAACTGTCACTCTAAATTAACTATTTTACTTTAACTATTAGTCTATTTTAATTTTATTGTAAGACCTCCTCGTAACTTGTAAATATTAAGTTACTGAAGTTAAAAACATTATGTGATTTCGTTTCAGACCTTGTAAAGGTGAGACATTAATTAAGAAAATTATTATTTATATTTTTATTATATTATTCAAAACTCACAATAGAATGTAATGTGGAATGAGCCTCATGTGCCTAGGAAATTATATAGTTATGGGCCAGGTGGTTACATACCCATAACTTCTCCTTGAGGAATAAAAACTCGGAAAAGAGTAAAACCAAAGGCAGAAGGACCAAAGGAACTTAAGGAGAATAACCGCAAAGAAAACACAATGAACACATTTCCATGTTGGTTTTCTAGGTGGATTTGGTGACTAGATATTCAGTAATGACTAAGTCTGGTTGGGACCACATAGTCGCTGCAAATTTTGTTGTGTAGTATTGTATCCAAGGAGAAACCCTACTTATGAGGAGAGCTCGGGGGGAGACGCGGTGCTGAGACTGGTCTCACTGGTAGGGAGGAAAAAGACATTACCTTCAGCATGGCTGTGTATATTCTCTGGAGCCTCAGATAAGTGTTGTATTGAACTGTTTGAAATTATTGTCTTTTCTGGAACAATTTTATTAATTTTAGTAATTCTATGAAAAAAAAATAAAGGACATGAGAGGGAAACCAATGTGAATGAACCCTGTTTAGAAGTAGGTTGCCCAAATTCAGGGTTAAATTTTGAACGTGGGGTTTGGGAACAATATTTCTTGTGTATATTTGGTAACCAGCAAAATGGGAATCAATTTCCAACTCAGGGTGAAAAAATAAATGTGGAAATGGCAACCTTACTTGTGTGCCATACTTTGGGTTAGTCTCTGGCCCAGGCCTTCACGGCAACCCGGAAACAATGCCTTTGTCCTTTCAAACAAATGTACAAACTTATTCTAAGCATAATTATAAGAACAAAACTATAAATATTATATAATAAATATCATAAACCCTGAAAAGCGGGACAACGCTACTGTCATTTAATTTCTCATGATTCAAGAAAATATTGCTTAAGACAAGAATATCTGAACCTCTAGACACTGGTAACAAAAAGAACAAAAAGTAACATAGAGTATCATTCCTCTTTCCAAACTGAAAGCAGAGCTTTGCTTTACTGTTATACTAACTAGACAAATTAACTGTTGAAATTTTAGTAAAAACAATTAAAAATTACAACTGTCTATATCTAGACTAGACCGAGTAAGTGTTCAGTTCTCGGTAAACTAATTAAGTTACACATAAATATACATTGATGTCAGGGTGACCAGAGGTCGAACCCTCAGAGAGGACGAAGTGAGGACCAACATCACAACTACGAGTTAAAGACATCAGTTCAGGCTAAACAAGTGTCCCCGACAATTCAACAAAACAATTAAAAAATTCGAGCGGGCATAGGATCATGGAACCGAGCTACCAGACATTATTCGCTTGCTATGGAGGTGAAAAGAAGAAGACGCATCCATACCTGGGAAATGAAATAATAACCCATTAAATTTATTGCAAGCATTGGGAATTGAGGAAAAAACATAGCAATCGGAACCATAATACCTACATTAAGAAACAATTGGGGGATGAGGAGACAATACTAGTGAGAAAACTAGAAAATTAAACCAAGTATAGGGGAAATATTTACTTGAGTGGGTTTGCACGTAACCTTGGCAACCTTAAAATGAACACAAAGATGTATCAGTTCTGAGAAATTAAGAAACAATGAAATAACTGACCCATGGAAACCCTCCTTTAGGATAGCAGGTACCTGTGGCATTTGGGTGTCCATCCGGTCGATTATTTAGCTCTTAAGAAATATGGTGTGGTTGGATTCAACACCCTGTTAACAACAAAGCAATTGTAAAACCATGCACACAACCAAAAAACTTCTTGTTTTGAAACACGTGCATAAAAAAGGGTTACTTGAGTTTTTCACTTGCAAGATTAGATGGTTGTTGCAGTAGAATCGGCGGCGAGTTAAATGAACCAACTAGTGGAAAAACTTGTTGAATTGAACGAATACCTTCTCCATGGAAAATCATTAAACCCTAGCTAGTAGCAGATCTTTCCATGGCAGTAGAAGTGCGAAATGAACTCGGAACAGTGAGGTTCGGGCGGGTGGTTACCCATCAAACCCTAGGTCTCGTTCCTTGTCGTTGATCTCTTCAGGAGAGTGCAAGACCATTTATCTGACCTCACAAATTGAGGACTTCTGAGCCAGGTATCAGGCAAAGATTTGTTTCTGGAGGTTTCCTAACCTCAACTCAGGATAAGTGTTCACCATGGTGGAGTAACCATTGTTGCACCGTTGTGGTCATCACACATAAAATAAATCAAACAGAACTCAAATGTGTAACCAAGAGGGAAGTAAAATAAACCAATGAAATTTAGACTGCTTGGGTAAGGACAACCAACGTGTCGAATCATAATGTCATGATGTAATATCAAGACTATAGTCATAATCCCCTAGACCTCTTCACCGTGCGGATGTATTATAATTATGTTGATTGGGTCAAACTATAGTAATGGTAGGCCTTGGGAAGAGTAGAGGGGGCCTTTTATGATGATAATTATACAGTGGCCATATGTTCCATGTATATGTGTTTAACTTACAAACTGTAATATCTGTATTGAAGGAGAAGAAGTGTAATTTATTTTGTATGTAATAAAATACTTATTTTTTATCTGGTCAATGCAAGTTGTTTTTTGTTTTGTTTGGTTGTTGTTTTGGGTTGTGACAGGTGGTATCATAGCCATGTTTCAACGTTGTGGCCTAATTGGGTACATACAAGAATAAAAACAGTTGTTGTGTTTATAGAATGGCAGACACTAGAAATCATGAGGAGAGTTGGGCCTATATAAGCAAGACCAGCAAGAGGAGTTGGACCAATACCATTTTCAGAAGCCAACCCCGAGATGTGGGTGCAACTGTGGGAAGAATCGTGGAATACTAACACTGCGATATTGGAAATAGTACAAGAATTAAAGAAAAAAATGGCTAGATTGAGGGTAAACAATGAGATGTTGATGCAAGAAATGGAGAAAATCATGAAAATCATTTTAGATAGACAAAGCCATCGACACCCTGACCCGATCCCAAACCATGAGACCATGCATGGGAAAGAAGGCGACAGTTCAAAATCAGAATATGACCAAGGGAACTAAGAAGAAGAATAAGATAATGTGTCAGATCACAAAGGGCCTAAGAAGTAGAAGATTTGGTTACAGGGATAGTTTAAGAAAATTAAACCTCCAACTTTTGACAGAGAGCATGAGGATGTTGTTGAAGCTTGGCACATTAATATGAATAATTATTTTCAAATTTATGAGTACAATCATAATCTGAAAGCTCACTTAGCAATTTATCAACTGCAGGGTAAGGCCACCATATGGTGGGAAGCACTAAAAATTGTACGGGGAATCAACGAGAAAGAATTAACCTAGGAAAAATTCTAGAAACACTTTAAGGATATATACCTCACTGAACGATTCTCTCATGAAAAATCAAAGGAATTTCACGATCTTGGGTTGGGCAGCTCTCTATGGACGAATTTATAGAAAAATTTACATCCTTACCGCGGTATGTTCCTTGTATACACGAGGAAAAAGCAAAAGTCCAGTGTTTTATCAGTAGTTTACCTTTATACATGAAAGAGCGATTGGAGTTCGATAACCCAAAAACTATGGATGAAGTTATTAGAAAAAAATGAATATGTTACCAGCAAAGGAAGCAGAAAGGGGAGGTAATTAAACAGTGGAATGAGAAGAAAGGGCTTAAAACTTCACAGAGTATTAAGGGAGAGAAGTTTGTGAATTCCAAAGGCTCTTATAAGAATCAACAAAACAAACATACATGAAAGAATCAACAAAATTCTAAGTGGAAAAATGAGTTAAATTCCACCAACCAATCTTATAAATCTGTGTTGGAACTTACAACTAGACCTCCCTTGCAATGTTGGGGATATGGGGAACCACATTGTGTCAATAATTTCCCTTACAAAAAAGGGACAACACTGGTAGCATAAATTCAAGAAGCATCCACAGTAGGGGAAGTTGCAAGAAGCCTGCCCAGGATCAATGTTGCACTGGAGGATCACCAGGCCGAGTACCAACCAACCATGGTGGAGTTTGAAGGTAAAAATTTTAGCCAATTTATATCTATTTTAATTAATATCGGGGCTATCTTAAGTTATATAAGTCCTAAGATAGTAGAAAAATGACATTTACAAACCACCAAATTTAAAAATCCATGGCTAGTACAACTAACTACAGGGGCTAAAAGAAGGGTGTTGGCTAAAGTTTCCAGTTGTCCTATGGAACTGGCAGGATAACCAATAGTAGCAAACTTGAATGTTTTACCTCTGGGATCATATGATGTGTTGATTGGTATGGATTGGTTGGAAAGACATTGGTCCCTCATAAATTGTAAAGATAAAATAATTAGTTACTTGAACAATGAGGGAATGAGGCAAGAAGTTCAAGGAGTGAGAAGATTTATGAAACTGAGACCGATCACAACCTCTTAGTTGGAAAAATGCATTAGGAAGGGGTGTCAAATTTATGCAGTACAAGTGGGATATACAAACTCCAAGGAAAATACTACCACCCTGGAGAACTTTCCTATAGTACAAGAGTTTGCCGATGTTTACCCGGAGAATATTCCCTGACTTCCTCCTAAAAGGGACATAGACTTTACTATTGAACTCATTCCTGGAGTTGCTCCCATATCCAGAGCACCCTACCATATGAGTATCCCTGAATTAACTGAACTTAAAATGCAGTTACAAGAGCTACTTGGCAAAAAGAAAAAAATACAGTAGCATGTGGTTGTGTATCGACTACAGGCAATCAAATAAATTAACAGTAAAAAATAAATACCCTTGCCCTATATTGATGATTTATTCGACAAAGTGAAAGGGGGTTACGGGATTCTCTAAAATTGACCTGCGTTCAGGGTAACATTAAATCATAATTAAGGAAGAGGATATACATAAAACAAATTTATAGAACCCACTATGGGAATTATGAATTTGTAGTGTTTCCCTTCTGATTAACTAACGCCCCTGCAACATTTTTGTGTCTCGTGAATAGTATATTTCATCAATACTTGGATAAATTTGTATTGATATTTATAGATGACATACTTATTTATTCGTGAAACATGGAGGAACATAAAAGGCATTTGCAAATTGTTTTGTAAACCTTAAGGGAGCATCAACTATATGCAAAATACAGTAAATGTGAATTTTACAAAGAGAAAATCTAATATTTGGGACATGTTATTACTAAAGATGGCATTGTTATGGACCTTGAAAAGATAAAAACCATAATGGAATGGTCTGTCCCTCAAAATGTTGTGGATATAAGATCTTTTATGGGACTTGCGAGGTACTATAGGCAGTTTATTGAAGGTTTCTCAAGAGCGGCTTATCGCATTACCACTTTTCAAAAAAAGGGAAAAACTCTTAAGTGGATGGTGGATTGTTAAAACATTTTATATCAACTAAAACATTTACTGACCACTGCTCCTATTTTAAGAATTACTGACCCCGATAAGGAATTTACATTTTGCATTGACACCTATAAGGAAGGTGTATGGGGGGGGAGTCTTAATGGGGGGAGGAAGGGTGGTGGCTTATGAATCTTGTAAATTAAAAGAGCACGAACAAAAGTAATCAAATTACGAATTGGAGCTAACGGTAGTGATCCAAACCTTAAAAATGTGGCGACATTATCTACTTGGGAAGCGATTCATACTAATGACAGATCACAAGAGTTTAACTAATTATTTAAGCATCCAACTTTAAATTCTTAGCAAGCACATTGGACCTCTTTCCTGAGAAAATTTGAATTTTAAATTAAAATTTTGAAAGGGAAGGAGAATCGAGCAGTGAATGCCTCTAGTAGAAGGCTAAATTTTGTTTATGAAATCTCCTTCAGTGAAATAGAAATATATTTCAAGGAGAAAATTAAAAAGGTTTCTCAAAGATATCTCGAATACCGATTTTTGTGGCAGCAAGCCCAGAATCCGGATAGAAACAAAAAAAAAAAAGGTTATGAGGTAAATAAATAAAACATGTTGGTTTATCGAAACCGAATATATGTTCCCAATCAAATGAGCATTAAACAAACTAATTCTAAACGAGTGTCATAGGACTCCTTATGTAGCTCATCCTGGCTACTAGAAAACGATTACCACCTTGAGGAAGGAATTATTTTGGCTGGGTATGAAAAAAGAGGTGGCTAAGTTTCTCGCAAGGTGCTTGGAATGCCAATAGGTAAATACTGAACACTAGCATCCATTCATACTACTCCACCCACTACCCATTCCAAAATGGAAGTGGGAGATCATTACGTTGGATTTTATTACCGGTCTACTTAAGACCAAGAAACAAAATGACTCCATAATGGTGGTATTAGAAAAACTAAGTAAGTCTTCTCATTTCATTCTAGTGCAATATGTTAGTGTCCAATATTCAGTGATAAAAAATACTCTTTTCAGATTTACTTAGTAGTGGTCCTAGGTCAAAATTTTATATTTTCAAGTGAGTTTTCAAATAATTTTTTGTTCGTTGAATATGTCTAGATATTGAATGCTACTCCCTCCACTCTATTCATGGTCATTATCATTTCAAAGGTCATGTCCTCCATTATCATCTAGAGTCTTAGGTTAGTCACCATGCTTTCACCTAGGTCAATGTTTAGGTGTCTTTTGTTTTGCCACCATAAATGTCCAAATTCTATCATAAAGAAGGCGAAAAAAGATTCATTTTCACCATACAAGTTACCTTCAAAGGGAGTTAGCATAGGTAGGAGAATAAAGAAAGACAAATTGTCTTCTCTCAAAGCTTGTTACATTGTCAAATTGTTAAAAAAAGCAATTTTTTTCTCAACGATCATGATTTCACTAAAAGACAAAAGATGTGCTTTAATGATGTTATAAATGGAAAAAGTGACATCCTCAACTCATTCATACTTTCTTGTTCGATAGAGCTCCTCTCTCACCTTCAGAATACAACTGCAAAAGGTGGAAGAAAACGAAATAAATTTGTAAGCAAACTCATTCTGCTAACACGACGTTTTTGGGTGTTGGTGCTACGTTTATGCCATTGTGATACACTTTTTCCAAAGGCGCTACACTTTTAGGTTTTGGCCTCCAAGTTAGGCATTCAAGCTTTAAAAAAAGTGCACAAATCTTCCGAGGCCTCCTAAATCAGTAAGTGGAAACTCTCAATACCTTTCTCAAGTCAAATCATTAGCATATGAGTGATTTCTCTCCTTAGGGTTTTGCTCCACTACATTTTTAGGACCTCCCATTCTTGATTGGTTTCAATTATTTAAAACCCTCATCCCACCATCTAAGACCTTCACATATCTTCCACAGACCCTACGCTAACTCCTTATCACTCACAACCCTCTTTACCATTATTTCCATCAAAACCCTAATTTCCCACTACATTTCCACAGGAAAACTAGGAAATCCCTGTGTTTTCACATTTTGGTCAATCTACTCATACTTATTTTGAGAAATTTCACTTATAGCCTAAAGCTAACACATCGCCCTACCTCCTCAATTTTTGGGGGAATTTTCCTTAGCTTCCTTACACCTCATCTCAGCCCCTAAAGTCACCCTATCCCTTTCCCCTATTTTCTCAAAATTCACTTTCCCTACCCACTCCATATAGCTAGGGTTTTATCTTGTTAATAAGCACTATGGAGAGTGAAAAGAAGATTCATAAGGGAGGCCACCACTCCAAGTTTGAGCCATCCACTTTTCAAGAAAACAATGCTTCCCCTTATGGCAAGAGATGTTTTGAAAACAATGGTTGTTTGAGGTTTTGTGAGAGAATCATGGAGGTAGGCTGTCATTCTCAATTGAATGGCCTTTTTGCCACTAAATTTCGCAGAGACTAGGCCATCATATCAGGAATTGAATTCATTTTATCAGCAGATGCCATCACTTTAGCAACAGGTATTCCAAATGAAGTAGAATTTTGGTTAAAAGGCATGGATTTGGACCTTGAGATCTATCCAATGTGTTGGGTATGTGTTATATTCTTTCCACGATTAGTCGCATGCACGGGGGGGTGATCGAGGGGGCGTAGGGCCCCCCTGTACATTACGTCGGGCACAGAATCCCCCCCTATTCAGGGTTCGGGGTCCGGGGCAACGCCCCGAGAAATTTTTTTTTGGACCCTATTTTTCAGTGGGCGGACCCACCCATGGTTTTGTGCATGGGTTGCACATGGTTTTGGGGCATGATGGTTTTCAGCCCCTGGTATTTTGTAGATCCGATCAAGGGAACTATATTTATGTTCTAATCCAGGGTTAATGGATTGGGGTTTATGTATGCTTCGACATGTATATATATGTGTTGTAACTCTTTTTTTTCCCAGGAAAAAATTCGTAATTTTTCATTGATGAAGAAAAATTACATGTTACATTTTACATATAAAATCGATCATAGATCATAATAATGAATCCTCACCAAGGAGGCAAAGTAGTCTGCAAATCTGTGCATATATGCTGCATGTTCAAAACTAATCCTACTATGTACACAAGCATAGAATAAATACAAAGTAGTAGTCGGTAGATAGAGCTGATTAATCATCAACAAATATAGTCAAAAATATATTTGTCAATCAAAAATGTAGTCAAGGAGTGACTGCTCTCATATCGTGGATATCCTCTGTGAATGGTCTATGGTAGTATCTGTAAATTTGCTCCCCATCATGTTCAGAAATGTGCCAACAACCCCAAACTAGCTCCGCAGCTTCTTTGGAAATTTGGTTTGCCACTTGGTTCCTTTGCCTGTAGATGTGAGTGATAGATATAGTGTCAAATGCAATTTTCAGATGATGGACCTCCCTCAATAATGATGTGAGTGTGTGTGAATGACACTGTGAATGGGAATTAAACCAATTAATGAAAATTTGTGAATCTCCAAAAATCTGCAGTCTGTTGCATCCTTCTTCCCGGGCAAATATTAGGAGAAGCTTTAGGCTAAGAAGCTCAAAAAAATTGTTTGTACCTGGCCCCAATCCCATCTTAAGGTGGAAATAATGAGAAAAAGAAATATAAAGTACCGCCCCTCCCCCACACCCATGAATGTTTGATGCCCCATCAAAATATGCCCAGGGATAAGTATTGTCAATGATTTCGAGAGTAATGTCCCTAATATGGGAGGTATGATCCACATCCGGGATGAGGTTATAGGTGGAGATGATTTTAGAACAAATGTGATCCCATATCACCTAGGTGCCATCAAAGGTATATCTATTCCGCCTGGTCCAAATGCCCCATGCCATCAGCAGAGGGAGATTCATAAGTTTGTTGCAGGTTGTAGCATTCCACCAAGATGACCTGGCCTCGAATAAAGATAACCCATGCCAAGTGAGTGTACATCCCATCGCTTGTGTAACCATATGCCACAGACCATCGATCGATGGGCATTCGATGAAAATATGTTGAGCATCTTCTTCATGAGAAAAACATAAACAACATCTGGAGGAGCCCTGTGTAGCTCGTCTCCAAAGGTTATCCATGGTCGGAATGCAGTTCTGGAGGATGCACCATATAAGTAATCTAGTTTTGTGGGGTGCCGACAGTTTCCAGATAGAGTGCCACCACCAACTTTTATTTGGCGGTTCCTTGAGTACACAAAGAGTGATATAACCAATCTTTGGGGAATATCGGCCTCTAGGCGAGAATGCCCATAAAATTTTGTCCTCCTGATCTGTAAGATGAATGCAAGATGCTTGAAGTGCCCTGATGTAATGAGTCCATTCTGGGTGGCCCTCAATAGGTATCCTAAGGTCCCGAGCAGATAACCATCCCTGTCCATACCAATCTGTCCTTAATGGGTTAGCCATCTGTGATAGATATTTTATCCCAGCCTGTGCAAGGTGATTAATGATGAAAAGTGGCAGCTTAAAATTTCTTCCATTGCCCGACCATGAGTCCTCACCCAATCTGACCATATTTCGTGCGCCTATTTGCCACGTCAGACCTTGCTGGATAAGGTGCGAAGACTTAGCTACGGCCTTCCAAATGATGGAAGAGCCCGGTCTGTGTTGTATAGTGCCACGAATCCAATCCATAGTGGTCTGAGGGGCGATGTATTTGGTGACAATCACCTCCTTCCACAGACTTTTCCAGTGATAAGGTGCCAACCCAATTTTGCGGCCAATGCTGATGTGAAGGTGGGGAGATATTTGACACCCCAACCACCCCAATATTTTGGTCTGTTGATATGATGCCAAGAAACCCATGCAAAGGTGCGCTCACTACTCGAGTTCCTCGAGAGGAACTATCTGCAATTTTGTTGTATGAAATTAGTCACACCCTTGGGGAGCCATGCCAAAGACATCCAATACACAGGTATAGCCTCCAGGACTGATTTAATTAAGATCAGTCTGTGAGCTCGGGAGAGCCATCGATGGTGCCAGATATTGATTTTGCGTTCTACTTTTGCAATCAACGAATTCCAGTATTTAATCTGGTAGTCATTCGGCTTTAGGTGGAATCCAAGGTATTTTAAGCCATTTCCAATGTTGCTACGCTCATAAGGAAAGTGCAGAATAGCGTGCCCATATTCCTGTGCTGAGCATATAGACAAAATGATGGTGGATTTGTAGTGGTTGGGAGCCATACCCGTAGCTCTGCAGAAGATATGAAGTATTATATCAAATTGAGAAACATCCTGACAAGAGCCATCCAAAAAAATAATCACATCATCCACAAATAATAAGTGAGTCAGCTGCATGAATTAATTTAATCTAATACCATGGATATCACCAGCTTCATTTTCCCTTTTAATGAGGGTCGAGAGGCCCTCCATGACAAGTACAAAAAGGAGTGGTGAGAGAGGGAAACCTTGCCGAAGACCTCTACTAGCATGAAAGAAGTCAGATGCAACTCCATTATAAGGATGTTGTAGGTAGCATTTCTCTTACATCCCATTATCAAATTAATCATTGACTGGGGGAACCCCGTTTGAATGAGAATAAGATGGATGTAGTTCCAATTGACATGGTCAAAGGCTTTGGCAAGGTCAATTTTAAGAATGGTGCTTTTGAGGTTTTTGGTCTTAATGGTGTGCAGAACCTCCTGAGCGGTACCAATGGCTTCATGGATCTGTCTGTGATGGAGGAAGGTAAATTGCTCCATGGCAATATGTGTTGAGAGAATAGGCTTAATACAATTACCAAAGATTTTGGAAATAATTTTGTAGATGCAGTTGCAGAGGGATATAGGCCTATAGTCATGGAAGGTATTGGGGTGATCAATTTTTGGTATGAGGGCGATGAAAGTAGTGTTAAAACCATCAAACATTCTACCAGATAATCTACTATCTTTGATGACCTAGAGTAGGTCCCGACCAATAAGTTCAAAAAAATGAAGATAGAATTCAATTGGCCAACCATCTGGTCCAGGAATTTTGTCCTTTTTAAACCATTTCAGCACACCCTCAATCTCACCCAAGGTGACAGGTGAGTTGAGCTCTTCCGCTTGCTCATCATCAACAAATCTATGGAAGGATTGATAAATATTCATGATATCCGGCAGGTTGATGTTGTGTGGAGCTCTATATTGATTTGTGAAATGATGTATACCCATATTAGTTAGTTGAGCATGTGTTTTGGCCACATATCCAGTATGATCAGATAGTTCCCATATAGTGTTGATGATGCGCCTTCCTTTAGCACACTTCTGAAAAAAAAAATGTATTTTCATCTCCAACTTTCAACCAGATGGCCCTACCTTTTAACCTCCAGTCCTCTTCCTTTTGGCGGAGGATTTTATCCCTGGTGGTTTCAATTGCTATCATCTGCTCTTTGGAGGACATCGTACGGAATCCCTCATAATCTGAATCAGTGAGCTGAGAGATTTCCATGTCAATCCGATTCAACTCCTCCTCCTTGAGCATCTTTTTTCTCTGATCCCAACGAATAGTAAGTGCTTTGATACACTTAAGGTTTTCATTGAAAACCCTTGAAGGTTCCCTATTAGGGAAGAGATTGAAGTGATACCATTCCTGGTTGACAAGTACGTGAAATTCAAGGTCTTGTAGCCATCTGGCGTTGAATTTGTAAGGTGGTTTCAATTTCTGATCCCCAGCCAGAAATTCTAAATATACAGGTGAGTGATCTAAGGCCCTACCCGAGCCCACCCATTGTCTAGACCTAACCATATAGTTATGAAACTGTTGCTTGATAAGAAACCTATCAAGTCTTCAGGCCAGTGTAGCCCACCGGTGCGTCTATTATGCCAAGCGGGTTGCTTCTTTTGCATGTCAATGTGAATAGGATCAGCCTGCTCTAGGTTCATGGCGAAGAAATCAGAGAGCGGATTCAGGATGGCATGAGGGCCCCAAGACTCCGAGATCCCGACGGAAAAATTTAAGTCTCCACCCAAAATAATATGATCATTTTGAAGTAGGGTGCATCGAAGCAGAGATTGCCAGTAAATATCTCTATGCACACATGGGTCGTAAACATTTATCAAAGTGAAGGGATGAGCAAGTTCACCAGATGATACCTCCATGCCGATGACCCCATCATGCCCCCAACAATTAAGCATCTGAGTGGTCATGTTGTTGATGCCAAGGCGCTACCCCCAGATTGTCCTCGAGCATCATTAGTCACAAAAGTCCAATCCGGGAAGAGAGAGCCATGGATGCACTTAATGGACTCCCCATCCCCCAAAGTTTCTTGAAGGAAAAGTGCATCAATGGGAATGGTAAGTAATAGTCTCCTTAGTGCCAGTTTCTTGATAGGGTTGGCAAGACCCCTGCAATTATATGAGAGACAAATCATAATTGTGGCCCATCCTTGGGTTTCCTTGCTATAAGAACCCGTAAAAGGGATGATTGGGCACTGGCCTCCACTTTCAAATTGGCCCTCCTGATGGCCTTAGAAATCACAGATGGTCTACTTCGAGATTTAGAAGTAGAGGGGCCCTGATCCGAGCCGATGCCAAGCTCCGAAAAAGTGGGCTGCTGAATAGACGATCTTAAGAAATATTTATGACCAACTGATAAGGATTTAGTGGTCGATTGGGGGGATAAGCCAAATGACTCCGCAGAGGTGTGGGGGATGGTAGGCAGGATAGACGAGGGGGCCGATGCAACATAGCAACTTATGAAATGCAGTGAAACAATAGATGGATGTACAATATTAGACGATGCAGGTAAAAAATTATTGTAAATAGGAGATGAGAGCAGAGTGGTACCCGGAACCGAAGTCGGAACCTTCTGAGATGAATGGAGAGGCGTGAAGTGAGATCGAGCTTGAGTCGTCTGCCAGGTTAGAAGAACTGCCCCAGACTGTGTAGTAGCATCCTACTGATGCCCATCATGTGACGAGATAATGGTAACCTGATCGGTTCGAGTGGCCATATGAGCAACCGTCTTATAGAGAGGGAATGTCACGCCCAAGAGTGGGCATTATTTGTAACGATGCCCAACTGAGTGGCATATCTTGCATCGAAAAGGATCTCCCTCGTAGTCTAATGTCTGTTGCCAGACCATCCCTTCAAAGAACATGTTATAGTTGTCGTGGAGTCCATCCCGAGTATCCAAGAATACCAATATGCGAGCAACAGAGTATATACCCGTCTCTAAAAAGGATCTGTCATGATCAAGGTAGAGCTCGAAATCTTCCCCGATGCTTCAAAGA
The DNA here is from genome assembly GCA_034641835.2 of Pinus albicaulis. Lineage (NCBI taxonomy): Eukaryota > Viridiplantae > Streptophyta > Pinopsida > Pinales > Pinaceae > Pinus > Pinus albicaulis. Next base: position 870,787,787 of record CM076577.1, on the reverse strand, counting down.
GCAGCATCATTCCATAATTGAATCGAGAGCCTTGGCAGATGCATCCAAATCAGTCTCGCACTAGAGTTTTCCTTGTAGGGATCAAAAAGAGGGAACCATCATTTTAATAGGACTAGATGCATCTCTATGTGCCAATATTTGGTAAGTACCCAATCGACCAAATTCGATTGTGAAAATAAAGAGCGAACCAACCCCTGTTGATAAGTATAACTCCAGGTAGTTTCTCCATGAGTCCGCCCTAAATTTCTTCGGTCCATAGCTTTAATCTTGCTGTGGTGTAGTTACGGCCTCTGACCTTCCCCACAAGAACAGTAGCGGCCGTCATTTCTAAGTCCGCCATACCTCTATGTCGCCCAATATTCGCGCTTCGACTGTGTTGATTTTTGGCCGGTCTTGTTTTTTTTCCCCTGCTGCTGCGAAGGTTTTGTTCTTCAGAATCCGCCTCAGGTACCTCCAAGCCGTCAGAATCTGACGATGGCTAAGCTTCAACCATCTGAGCGTCGAATGGAATATTAATGAAACAACCCAAAGCCGCTATCGGCACAATCACAGCAGTGGAGGATGTATTCTGTCGTATTTTCGCCTCTTCGCCAATGCATAGGTCTACAAAAGGCAAGAGCATCCGCACAGAGATTATCTGTAGACTCAGCTATGCACGAGACCATCTCAGAGGTGGGTATCGCCGGAATGTCCGGTGTGTCTAGTGCCTGATTCTCCCAAAGACGCTGAACCGAGGGCGAAGGGAGTGAAAAGGTTGGTGATTCCAAACATCTCACAAATGGTTCTGAGCAGCTCGCGTGAGAGACCGGCATATGCGGTTCTGGCCAGTGAGAATCCGAAACGGGAACCATATCCTCCATGGCCGCCACATCAACATTTTTCCTCTGTCCCTAGATCTCCACGCCCTCTAGTGGGTCAGTAGAGTAATCAAGGTCTTCTTCATATATACCCATGACTATAGTAGGGCCAGGGAGGTAACCGCCACAGTCAAGTATATGATCGAAAGTGCCGCCGGTGGAAAATGCGAAGATCAACCACTGACCAGACAACTGCAGTGGAATCTGACAGCGAGAAAAGTAAACAACCAGATGTCACAATGTGCTCTCCATGCATTAAAAATAAGACTAAGCCGCAACAGATATTCCTGGGTTCGAGACAGTGGGTCTGTGGCCACTGTCAGGGATGAGCAAAAAGCAGCAAAGATAGACCCTCGAAACCCGTAACTGCCACAATAAAAAATAGACCTCAAGGTAGAATGGTCAGTAACCCCCGTCAGAGACCTGCACTAACCAGCAAAATAAGACCCGCAGAGCCCGTGACTGCCAACCCGATACAGATCTCGTACATGAGAAACAGTAGGAAAGTAAATAGTGATATAATAACAACATATGAACCTCGCAGTAGAGTAAATAAACCAATATGCAGGAAGCCCGAAACAAGTAGGATGATTGCAAAATAACACTCTACGCGACAGTCGGATCAGTAAATACTGATGTGCATAGTAATCCATATACCAATTGGCCCATAAACAGCTCCAGACCCGTGAATCCCATGGCTGCCATGGCTAGGGTTTCGAGCATACCTCCCCAGATATACATCCTTCATTTGTGCACCTCGTTCAAGTGAAATTGCTATAGGATGACTCCTCTAAATTTGTAAAGCTAAACACCTAAAGAATAGAATTAAAATGAAGAGGAGAGTTTGATCTCTTACATGTAGCTAACAGATCGTTGTATGGTGTCCTGGATCGACTCATATGTGCTGTAACACTAAAATGAATATGATGAAAAATCAAGCTGGTCGTCCCGATTTGGGATCTAGGGGAAAATCTCTGTGTATATTTGTTTTATGTTTTATGCTCTTGCTATTGTTTATTTTCTGTTTTTAAGATTCGTTTGTAGATAATTTCTATACAGGGTTAAAACCTACACAATGTTCCTAAAACCTCATTGCAGAGATGAACTTGAGCATGTTTTTCCTTTCCGACATTTACTTGATAAGTATGCCCCATTGATGAAGCCAATTATGAAATATTTTACATGCGAAGGGAGATTTTCAAGACTGTACCAATACCATGTCAGATTACTAATGCACTTCACAACCACCAAATCACCCAATTTGTCTAACTATTTATTCAAGAGTTTGGTCAAAATGGCGGAAAAGGTACAGAGAAAAGGTAAAAATCATCATCTAGTTTGTTCCACCATAGTTTGGTCAAGCTAGTTGTTTTGCACCAGCTCTCAACAAACAATATGACCTGGGGAAACTTTCGTGGAGAAAGTAGCATCACCGCCTGCTAGTAGTCCACCTATTGTTCATAGCACATGATCAGCATCAACACAACCAAACGAGGTTGGCTCTTCAAGCAGGAAAGCATAGGATTCAAAAGAGCCTAGGGTTGAGATCACTCAAACCTATGAGAAGGGTAAGAGGATGGTTCTTTCTCCTAAGAACATCAAAGGTGTACTTACACCTGAAGCTACACCTGAGAAAAGACAAACAGTAGAGCAACCACCTAGTCACGATGGTGAGTCACCATTCCAGCAACATGGTGAACAAGCACCTCTAGAGGTTGACATGGTAGAGCATGTCAAGGACAAGTCAGTCGAGGAAATCATAAAGGAAAAATATGCAGAGATAGCAGAGTTGAGGGAGATTTTCTCAATGGAAAATTTTCAGATCACCTTCTTACAACAAGAGAATCTACAGTTAAAAGTGAAACAACTCCCCCAAGACAAGCTAAAGGCGCATATTGAGGTAGACAAAGGTAAATGAAAAGAACTAGTAGATGATGATAAGTTGGAGGATACAAAATTTGAAACAAAAGCAAGGAGACCAAGGATAAGATGACTTAAGAGGGCACTTCAGAAAGTAGAAGAATCAGCCCCTACATCAGGTTGGAAAACTTTTGATGAATTAATTGCTGCTGAAATCAATCAAGATAGAGAGTATTGGCTCGACAAGGTGAATGGACATCTTGAGAAGCTTTTTAAGAAAGAGAAAAATAACAATTACCTCCATAGGCATATGGAAAACCATTATTGTGCCAGAAACAAAATCTCCCAAATAAGGTTGAAGCAATTGAAGAAAAAGCTCAAGGAAGCCCAAATGAAGCTCAAGGAGAAGGATAAATTAGACCTACTTGCTGAGGAATCCTTAGTTGTTTATCCTATCATCCACAGGTGTCATAAAAGAAATTTTGAGAGATTTTGAGAATTTTAAGTTTTTTTGGTGATTTTTTGGAAATTTTGGAAATTTGGCTTTCTTAGAAGCGTCGCGCAATGGCGCGACGCTTTCTCTAAAAGCACTCAAATGAAGAATGGTTTATGTTGATGGATATATTTTTATTTGTACATTCCATATCAAGTCCTGGTTTTTCATGACACCTCTTGATTGTGGATAAAAATCCAAAAAGTTGCCTCTTTTTCATGTTTCTGCTAGTGATTTTGACCAAGCGTGGCACTTTTGGAGTAAGGTTGGAAAAATCAAGTTTTGAAGGTCTTCCCGTGAGTGTTTTCTCAGTTTTTAAGGTGCATTGGAAAGCAGACACGTAAGGCTACCTAGCCCAACCTTCAGACTTTCAAATAGATGCTTTAAAGTGGGTAAAATTCACCTCTGAACATGCATGATGCTTCTGCTGGAGAGGCACGTTGTTTCTGTAAATGGCGCTACATTTTTGCATTTGATTCACTTTGGACAATTTTCAAGCTAGGAAAAATCTAGAATTTGAAGCTAAGATGTTCCACGAGGTGTAATTTGAGTAATTGAGTTTTTTTTTGCCTCTTATGATGAGGAAACATGTAATTAAATGAAGGATACACACACTCCTGGTCTTTAGCTGAATTTTAGGGAATAGTTTCTAACTTCCCTAGATTCTAGGAATTGACTCATCTGATGTAATTATGATGCTTTTTGGATAGTATTTCAACCCTATGAGGTGTGATTACTCTTATTTCCTATATGTAGTCCAAATCAAGCCATTTTAAGGGTTATATAGTTGTTATTTGCACTGGAGCTATTGTACATGCTTTTGTTTTTTAATGAAATCAAAGACAATGTTGCAGACATAGTGTTGAGACTCCAGTGGTATGCCTTTGAGCATTTGTTTTTCTCTGTAATATTATCAAGTTGAATGTTATGTTATCCTTATTTCACATATATGCTTATGTATGTTAATATGATCGGTATATAGATAGAAATCATGCTTTCCATTCTTTGTTTTAATAAGATTTACATGAACATGTCTATGCTCTTCTAATGAATGAATTCATTTTAATTCTCATTATGATTCTCTCTTTGTTCACCCTATACACAATGATAAATTAAGCATGTTCCTAAGCTTACCTACCTAGCTCATCATTTCCTCTGCAATATAACCTTTGAAATCTGACCTAAACCCTAGACCTAGTTCCCTAACTGTCATTCCTATCCAGCAAAAATTCAAAAAAACAAAAACCCTAATCTACTGAGCATCATAACTAGCCTAAGATCATTATATCCAGTCATCTCTTTGGCTGCAAGGTGAAATTGAGAGAGCCCTCTCTGGTTTTGGTAGGGCTAGCTACCTGACCTAAAGGTTGGTTTGTGGTTTCCTTCCTTCAGTTCCATTCTCAGCCTTGGGAAGCGGGGGGGAGTGATAACATTTTTGGCGTCGTTGTTGGGGAGCGATTGCAAAACCTTCCTTGTGAAAATTTATTTAGTTCACTAAAGGTGAAAATATTTGACATTCGAAGAAGGTTGAGTTAGTAAATTCGAGCCAAAGTAAAAATTCTCAAGAAAACTTGGCTCCCAAAAGACACACTAGGTCAAATCTAGACCCAAATCCTCACCAATTTTCAATGACCCTAAGAGTCTTTTAAGAAAGTAGAAAACAAAGTCTCAGAAAGTTGGAAAGGCTATTCCTCCACTTGTGAAATCAAATTCCTTGCTTACAATATTTGCTTCAGAAGATTTGTCCTATAATTTTGAATTTGAAACATTTTTGTTTAGGTCTAAGTCTAAATATTTTCTTTTAGAAATTTTTTTTGATCCTATTGATTTTGAGACATATTTACCATTTTCAGAATCTTCTTTTCCGAGGTTGACAGTGAAGTTTGGTCTAATTTTCACAAACTTCAAGGTTTGGTGGATAAGTTTCAAGTAACTTCAGAAAAATCTTATTTCCAATACCAGTAGCAGGGTTTTGCTTCACCACTTGCTATTACACCTTCTCACACAACTACATCATCATCTCTTCCTTTCATTCCATCATTACCTTTGCAAGTTTTCACTCCACCAACACCTCCACAACCCCCTCCATTAATCATGGCCAGATTCGCTTCGTTGATCTTGCCGCAACAACTCACCGCACTACCTCAGAACTATGGTCAAACATTGCCTCTTTTGGATGGAACATCAGAGGTTACTGCTCACCAACACATGTCAAAGTAGTTGATTTCATAGATCTTGAAGAGATTGACAAATGATGACGCCAAGATGCGCATCATAGCACGAACTTTCTCAGGAGAGGTTAAAAAATGGTTCCGCTCTCTAACAGATGGTTCAGTAGCTAATTCATAGCAGCTAATTGACTTGTTTATGGAAAAATGAGAGGAGAAGAACAATCCATTACAGATTCTAGCTGAATATAACGCCTTGAAAAGGAATCATAATGAGTTTGTACAAGACTTTACAACTATATTCAATAGAATTTATGCTTCTATTCCTGAAAATATCAAGCGTCCTTCAGGCCTTGCTTTACTTCATTACCTTGATGGTTTCGATCCTGATATGGCTTACAAGCTAAGGAAAAGAAATCCATCAACCCTTGAAGAAATGCAGTGAGCATGGAAGCGAATCTGATTATCAAAAAGTCAAAAATCAAGACAAAGAAAAGGGTGACTATCAAGGAAGAAACATCTACTTCATCCGAGGGCAAGCTCGACAACTTGATCAAAACCATGGAGAAGATGATGGACAAAATGGCCATCACTGATAGACAAGTTGAACCCTCCTTTAGAAATCCCAATTTCAGGGGTCAAAATCAGCAGCCTCAATATAGGATCAAGAAATGGGAAAAAAGGGGCCAGGATCCACAAAGTCGGCAGCAATTTCGCACTCCATTTTAGGAAAACTACAAAGAAGGCCCTGATGAAGAAGATGAAGAAAAGATTTTAGGCGAGAAACATTTATTTGAGGAAAATCAATAATCTATTTTCCTTATTGAATAAGATCAGTTTTCTACAGAAATTTATGCACCAGATGATCATCAATATGTCTTGTCAAATGATGATATATTATCAATATGGATAGAAGATTACTAGAGGGGATATCATAACGCTCTTACTCAAGTACATAGGTAGTATGGTTTGAGGAATATGAATGTTCCTATAACCTCCAATAAGAAAAAACAGAATTTTCAAACCGATACTCATCATAAAGAGACGACTACTTCAAATCAAAGCAAAGACAAGGGATATGTTGTTCCTAGTCCTGCAAAAGGTAATGAAGCTTCTACCAGCAATTAGAAAAAGGTAAACAATTCCAAGATGGAGGACAAAAGGAGATTCCACACAAATATCAACTCGAGAAGAAAGATGCACCATCCAAAGAGGTAGAAAAACATTATTCCCGTTTTAGTCTTGAAAATGAAATCTCAAAACTAAAAGTCTCCATTCCTTTAACTGAAATAGTCAAGAATGACTAGTATAAGTTTCAAGTAGCCAAGTTTCTTAGGGTAGATCATATGTCTAATATGGTCAATGTAAGTGATGATCACCCAAAACTTTTATTTGGTCCTGCTGTTAATGGTGATTTAGAAGATAGTGAGGTCCCTCCGATTTATCTTAGCCTCAAAATTCACTATTTTATCCTCCATAATGCCATGCTTGATTCTGGAGCATCTCATAACCTTATGCCTAAAGCCATCATGGAAAAATTAGGCCTAGATATCACAAGGCCCTACCATGACCTTTATTTGTTTGATTCATGCAAGGTGAAATGTCTTGGCCTCATTAAAGATATAGTGGTGTCTTTATAGCAAATCCCAGCCAAGAATTTCCTCATGGACGTTTTTTTGGCTGATATCCCTCCCAGATATGGAATGTTACTCTCCTGAGCATGGGAGAAAAAAGTAGAGGTACCTTGGAGCTCAACTTTTCATATGCTACAATACTGATCTTTGGCCAACTTAGAAAAATATACCTAGAAAGTAAAATGAAGTACATGATCAATCGCAGAGAAAACCCTAATAATCACCCCATACATGTTGTTCATACGTATCTAGAGTCTCTTATCTTATTCAATGATGAATGTTCAACATCTCTAGTAATTTTGATGGAAGAAAAGACAGGAAATTCAGAATTTTCAAATTTTTTTTTTTAAATTGCAAATGCAGAAAATCAAGAAAAGATGCCAAGTGGTTTGGAACCAAGTGTGTAATATCCCAAATTGGGATTAACAGTAATAAAAGTGCAAATAGACTAAAAAATACGGCAACATAAAAGACATCACCAAAACATGTAAAATGGAGCAAAAAACAACTGTTGAGCCATTTATTAAATTGAATGGAATGAGTACCATAGTGGTGTTGGAAAGTTTGCACCTGAGCCTGCTCAAAGTAGGCTGAAGAACAACTCAAACCCAAGCTAAATCTCCTGCGAGAAGTGGCTCTGCATGGTTCTATCTCTGCGCTGCCTAGCCCATAAATGTTGTTGCTTCTCCACTAAATCTATTGCTAGGACCAGAAATAATGCTCAAAAAATTATGGGCTTTTAACCACGACCTCTGCTCAAGAAACCCACAATAACCCACGAAGGATTTTTCCAAATATTGACCTCAAAATTTCTGCCTAATTTTCCCCTAGCTCCTCTAGCTGTTGGCTGAGTTGGGATCCTAGATTTCCCTCTTAATTCTACCCATAAAATTCTGCCAAATTAATCTTGGCCTCTCCTCAATAAACCCAGAAAGGGTTTGTCCTAGTTTTGACTTCGGAAATTGGCCCTCTTGGGCTTGGCATAATGAACTGCTGGGGGAAATCGAATCAACGAAAGAATCTGCTCAGAAATGTCTCTAGAATGCTGCAATAAACCCTAGTAGGAGGTGGCTATCCTCCCCTCCAAATCTCCTGATGAGAATTCCCTTCTCTCTAACCTCCCGAATCAAACTCCTCACTACACAGAACCCTCCACTGCGCAATCAATAAACGGCTATGATTCCTCCTGATGCTGCTAGTAGAAAATTCCCTCACAAAAGGGTGGAACTCCTCTACTGAGTGGGCACTCAAATTCCCCTGAGCCAGAGGTTGAGATCTCCGCTTGAAGATCTCATGTGCTAAAAAACACTGCAGACTTGGCTCTCTGGCTCAAGCGTGCTTTGTCAACATGACAAGAAGAAACTAGTTGAATGAATGAATGGATACCAAATGAGCCTTCCCTTCCTCCTTTTATCCATTGAGGCCCAACGTATGCCTTGGGTCCCATTTTGGCCTGCGCTGCCTCTCCTTGACCAATCACGTGTTGCCTTCCTCTAGCCAATCCCACGTTGTCCTTTTCGTGCCTCTTCTACGCTGCCACCTAAGGCCAATTCGACCGCACCACTAGAGCCGCAATTTTCCCTTAGGGACTTTAGGAAAATACTTTATTCGACTTAATTATTAGTTGTGGGTCCCCTACCCACTTTATTTCTGCCCAACATTGCTATTTTCCAAAATTAATCAAAATTAATATCCCAATTAGCTGACTGCTAATTTGGGGATATTACAGTCCTCCTCGCCAAAAATTGTTTGTCCTCAAGCAATGCCTGAACAAGCCTCCTCTCTAGCTGTTGCTCCCCACTGTCACTGCAACAATGTTCCTGGGTCCCATATGCGCCACTGAATCAATTCTATCATCTGCATCTCCCTGATATGAAGGAATCCCTCAATACTCAGATACCAAGCCATCCTATCCAACATGAAGCTCACCCTACTCCACTCACCATCCTGCCATGGTAATGAATTTCCCTACTCCATCAGTGACCTGCTAAAGTCCAATAGAAGATCTACATGATCTCCCCATGGGGTATATAGCTCATCCCTAAAGGCTATTGAGTTGTGTGGAGTTGTAATGATCGGATTCCCTGCTAATATCTGAGAGGTGCCACCATACTCACATTGTGCTACTCTGACCATGAGATACTCCCCATCGTGCACAAACTGTACCCTCCTCTCTCGAGGCCTAGTGGCAGGAGATCTGTGAGAGCCAAGCTCATCCAACCCAGGCATTGCCATGATGCCAATACCTACCCCTCTGAATGCAACTCCAAATCTATGCAGCAACAGAGAAATTCTTCCTTGCCATCCAATGAAGGCCTCTGTGTACCCCCATGTGCCAACCCAATAGTGAACTAGATCACTCTATGTCATGACTCCGACCATCATGAGACAAAATGGGCTATCAATCAACTGAATCTATGAATCCCATAGTTGAACCTGCTGCACTGTAGCTCTAACAATTGCAGGAATCCCTCTGTGCCTCATCTCTAGTCCCTACATGTGACCAATATAGAGGTTCCATATATCATGGGAAAATCTGATGCATGCTAACCTGCCGTGTGCCTACCACTGTGTAGTACCGATGAATGCTGGAAGCCACATGTGACAAATAACCACCCCGTAAATGCAACCAATATATGGATATTTGATACTCGCAATCGACTTAAGGTATGTGGATCCCTCCCGTCCCTGCCAACCACCTCCACTGGGTCTACCATCCACCCTCTCAATATTGTGTTGATACATTTTTTGGAGCCCAGACACATACTGGGATGCTACCTCGGCTGTACCCAGTATCCTCTGCTCATGCATGGTCTCGACATGCCTTGAGAAGAGAGTGACGCATGTCTCCCTCGTGACCCGCTCCCCAGGTGTAGGTTCAGTGATGACTGATATGCCACCCCTGAAGATGATCATCTCATCCCCCAACCTGTGGTTTTCAACTAATGCACTGACCCAATTCCACGACTAAGAATTCTCTCTCCAAGTGTGCTAAGTGTCATCTAAATATCTTGGGTGAGCTTCGTATACCTCGCTGCTCATGCCCAGAGTTCCAAAGGACAACAAAAAAATCGTTTGTGCCCGTGAGTGATGTAGAAGAGGCTTAGGCATGTGAATCCCCATGTATGTTGTCAAGTATCGCTCATCTCCCCGTCGATCCTGGGTGAAATACCCCCAAAGGTATGCCCGGTATCTTCGTCCACGAGTCTCCCTAGAGGCAATACTCTAAGACCCTGTTGTGCAGCACCACACACCCCTGCATACCACCGATACTCCATGTAATCCTTGGCATGCTAGTGCACATTGCGTCATACCCCAACTATTGTTGTACCACCTTCTACCATCCTGTGCCTTATCTGTGTCAAGGCACCACTCACTCCTTGCATGTACTCAATGTGATGTAAGACATTCCTACTCCACAATGCAGTCCCACACACTACGGTAGACTACCATGCACCTCCATGCCCACTAGTAGTCCACTGCTCAATGTTAGATGCTCCCACACATCCTTGGATGTGATGGACTAGAGTTGTGTCTCTACATATAGGACCACCCCCAATCGGTATCATCACCTCCATTGTCGCATCACTACACCTACCAATGGGTGGATCATCACTCCAAACCCTCCCTGAGGGGTTCGAGATGTGAATCTCCCTATGTGTTAGTAAGGATGCCACCACTGCTCTGCTCTGCTATGAACTTTATGCCCCATGCAAAGGTGAAGAATCCTTGGCTCCATAGAAGGCACCATTTGGTGGCCTGCCAATGCCACCTCCTCCGACAATCTCCTACCAAAGTATATTGATCACCCATGACCCCGTGTACGAATGTCATACCAAGACAACCTAAGGAGTCTTCCCATAAACTGGTTCGCCACTGGAGCTGACCGAAACTCCCTTAGCGAATGTGCACGCTCAACTGCTAGGCCAATTTTACCCTCCAAGACATAGTCAATTGGCCTACCTGGGAAACGATAAGTAGTCCCACCTGGATCCCAATGCCAGTTTGGGGTTCCTATATTCCCAGTGCATGGAAACTCCTACTGAAGTACACTCGGGTCCACCACCATATCCATAAACCACTCCACCGAGTACAAACTCAAAATATCTTGCCATCCAACCTCAACACGGGGATGCTACACCCTGTGCAACTCCGAGTGTCTCATCCCACTATCCAGGTCAACATATGAAATCTGTCTAGGTGGCTCTGTCTCTCTCTCTCGAATGGGAAAAGGTGACCGAACAATGCTGCTAGCCCCGTCTATGAAGGGGGCTGCTCTGACACTCCAATATTCCCTCTAGCTGTACCATTAGGGAATCCAACTGTTTCCCAATGTGGGCCAACTTCTCCGCTGACTTGGCACAAACCACTCTCATCCCCTCTAGTTCCTCGTTTCCTGCAACAAAATAGCCTCTCGTATTGATGTGGCCTTCCCTTTCAAAGCTAGAAGGTCGGCCTGAAGCTGATGACACTGTTGTGTGCGACCATCGTCCAATACCTCTGTATCTCCTAGCGCCTCATTAAGGGCTAGCCCAAAGGATGGTTGCACACCCTCCTCCATAGGCACTCCAACATTCAAGACATGCTCACTAGTCAGCTGCATGTGATTGTCACCCAACAATTCTGTCATAGACCTGGAGGCCTCTGTACCTATCGGCTCCTCAACAACAGTGGAGCTGTCTCCCGACACCGCATCAACCTGTGATACATTGCTATCATCAGAGAACTCGATCACTACCTCGAATACCCCAACAATGAATACCTCAACAATGGGTTGTGTATCATTAGCGAGTGTATGCTGAGCTGTCTCCTTGACAACCATGGCCCCTTCAAATACTCTTTCATCTTCTTCCTTAATTCGTCTCACCATCCCTGCATAATACCATGGAATTCCCCCTGATATGTGCATTTCTCTTAGTTCATGGAACTCCCAAAAAGAGAGGGACACTTGAATGTCATGTCTCAATGATTGGTATGCCCACCAATTTGCTGCCAATAACTCCACATCAGTTGCAATAATGTCTTTTCATCTTGATGTATTATCCACCATTCTAGGCATAGCATATTTTTTCCCAATTATTGCATGAATCAGTTTCTTCCCCACATTAACCATCATTTGTTGCACCCTAATTACCTCCTTCAAGGTTACTGCCATGGCGTTTGAGTTTAACCTTTATTGGGATCCCATGATTTTTTTATTTTTTTATTCTCTATTCTTGTCATAAAATGAAGATTTTCCCAAAGGCTGAGCCAAGGTTATGCTCTGATACCACTGTATAATCCCAAACTGGGATTAATAGTAATAAAAATGAAAATAGATTAAAACTACGACAACATAAAATACATCATCAAAACATGTAAAATGGATCCAAAAAAAAATTACTGAGCCATTTTATTAAATTGAATGGAATGAGTGCAATACTAGTGCTGGAAAGCTTGCACTTGGGCCTGTTCAATGTAGGCTGAAGAACAACTCAAACCCAAGCTAAATATCATGCTGGAAGTGGCTCTGCGTGGTTCTGTCTCTATGCTTCCTAGCCCAAAAATGTTGTTGTTGCTCCACTGAATCTGTTGCTAGCACTAGAAATAATGCTCAGAAAATTCTGGGCTTCTAACCACGACCTCTGCTCAAGAAACCTACAATAACCCACGAAGTATTTTACCAAATATTGACCTCATAATTTCTGCCTAATTTTCCCCTAGCTCCTCTGGCTGTTGGCTAAGTTGGGATCCTAATTTTCCCTCTTAATTCTACCGATAAAATTCTTCCAAATTAATCTTGGTCTCTCCTCAATAAACCCAGAAAGGGTTTGTCCTATTTTTGACTTCGAAAATTGGCCCTATTGGGCTTGGCACAATGAATTGCTGGGGGAAATCGAACCACCGAAAGAATCTGCTCAGATATGTATTTGGAATACTGCAATAAACCCTGGTAGGAGGTTGCTAGCCTCCCCTGCAAATATCCTGATGAGAATTCCCTTCTCTCCAACCTCCCGAATCAAACTCCTCACTACATTGCATCCTCCACTACGTAGCATGCTCCTCCTCTACGCAATACAGAAATGGCTACGCTTCCTCCTAATGCCGCTGGTAGAAAATTCCCTCACAAAAGGGTGGAACTCCTCTCCTGAGCGGGCACTCGAAGTCCCCCGAGGCAGAGGTTGAGATCTCCTCTTGAACATCTCGTGTGCTAAATAACACTATCGACTTAGCTCTCCGGGTCAAGCATGCTCTGTAAAAATGACAAGAAGAAACTAGTTGAATGAATGAATGGATACCAAATGAGCCTCCCCTTCCTCCTTTTATCCATTGAGTCCCAACGTATGCCTTGGGTCCCACCTTGGCTTGCGCTGCCTCTCCTTGACCAATCACGTGTTGCCTTCCTCTAGCCAATCCCACATTGTCCTTTTCGTGCCTCTTCTACGCTGCCACCTAAGGCCAATTCGACCCCACCACTAGAGCCACAATTTTACCTTAGGGACTTTAAGAAAATACTTTATTTGGATTAATTATTAGTTGTGGGTCCCCTACCCACTTTATTTCTACCCAACAGTATGATTTTCCAAAATTAATCAAAATTAATATCCTAATTAGCTGATTGCTAATTTGGGATATTACAAAGTGCATCAGCTCAAAAAAGAGATGAAACAATGAAAAACACAGAACCTTTTGGTACAATAGACCTTTCTCAAGCAACAAGTAAAGTTTAGTCATCCGATTTACAACATCTTGATGAAGAAAGTGGGTTGTGGACCATGGACTTCGATAGAGCCTTGGGTAAGAAAGGGGTTGGAATTGGAGTGTGGATTCACAACCCTATAAATCAGTATCTTAACATTCCTCCTAAAGTTTGAATGTCCTCTTACAAGTTAGCATTTGATTGTTCGAACAATGAAGTAGAGTACGAGGCTTTGATAGTCGGTCTGAAAATTCTCAAGAAGTTAGGTGCCAAGAAAATTTCTGTGTATGGCGACTCCGAACTGGTAATAAAACAAGTCAAAGGGGAATACTAGGCCAAGCATCCTAGGATGCGAGCTTACCGAAATGCATTGTTAGATATCCTGAAGACCTTCACCGAGTATACTTTGTCATTGATCCATGGTAACTTGTAAATATTAAGTTACTGAAGTTAAAAACATCATGTTATTTTGTTTTAGACCTTATAAAGGTTAGATAGTAATTAAGAAAATTACTACTTTTATTTTTATTATATTATGCACAAGTCACAATGGACTGTAATGTCGAATGAGCCTCATGTTCCTGGGTAGTTAGTCAGGTATTTTCCAGGAGGTTTCCTTCCCATAAATTCTCCTTGAGGAATAAAAACTCTAAAAAGAGTAAGACCGAAGGCAGAAGGACTAGAGGAACTTAAGGAGAAGAACTGCAAAGAAATAACAGTGAACAGATTTCCATGCTGGTTGGCCAGGTGGACTTGGTGACCAGATAGTCACTAACGACTAAGTCTAGTTGGGACTAGATCATCGTTGCAAATTCTATTGTGCAGTACTGTCTAAAAGGAGAAACCCTACTTATGAGGAGATTTCAGGGGGAGACACAATGTTGATACTGGTCTCATTGGTAGGGAGGAAAAATACATTACCTTCAGCATGGTTGTGTATATTTTGTGGAGCATCAGATAAGTGTTATATTGAACTATTTGAACTTATTGTATTTTTCTAGAACAATTTTATTAATTTTAGTAATTCTCTAAAATTAAAGTAAAGGACATGAGAGGGAAACTAATGTGAATGAACCCTAATTAGAAGTAGGCTTGCCAAATTTAGGGTTAAATTTTGAATAGGGGTATGGGAGCAAGATTTCCTGTGTATATTTGGTAAGCAACAAAAATGGAATCAATTTCCAACTCAGGGTGAAAACTTAAATGTGGAAATGACAACCTTACTTGTGTGGTAGACTTTGGGTTAGTCTATAGGCCAAGCCTTCACGAAATCCTGGAAACAGTCCCTCTGTCATCTCAAACAAATGTACAAACTTCTTCTAAGCAGAAGAAAAAGAAAAAAACTATAAACATTATATAATGAATATCATAAACCTTGTAAAGGATGATAGTTCCATTGTCATTTAATTTCTCATAATTCACTGTAAAAAAAATGCTTCTTAAGACAATAATATCTAAACCTTTGGAGTCTGGTAACAAAAATAAAAAAAGAAACACAGAGTATCATTCCTCTTTCCAAACTGAGAGCATAGATTTACTGTTATACGAACTAGATAGAGTAACTGTCGAAATTTTAGTAAAAACAATTAAAATTTACCACTGTCTATATCCAGATTAGACCGAGTAATTGTTCAGTTCTCGATAAAATAATTAAGTTACATATAAATATACATTGATGCTAGTGTGACTAGATGTTGAACCCTCACAGAGGAGGAATCAAGACCAACATCACAAATACAAGTTAAATACATCAGGTCAAGCTAAAACAAGTGCCCCCAACCATTCAACATAACAATTAAAAACTTTGAGCGGCCATAGGTTCTTGGAACTAGACTACCAGACATTATCTGCTTGTGATGGAGGTGAAAAGAAGAAGATGCATCCATACCTGGGAAACGAGATAATAACCCTTTAAATTTCTTGCAAGCATTGGGAATTAAGGAAAAAATAGAGCAATCAGAACCAAAATACTTGCAATAAGAAACAATCAGAGGGTGAGGAGACAATGCTAGTGAGAAAACTGGAAAAATAACCACGTATAGGGGCAATATTTACCTAGTGGGTCCACACACAACCTTGGCAGCCTTAAAATGAACATAGAGATATATCAATTCTAATAAATTAAGAAACAAAGAAATATCTGACCCGCATAGACCCTTATCTAGCAGGTACCTATGGAAGTTAGGTGTGTGTCTGACCAGTTTCCTGAGATTTTGAGAAATCTGGTGTGGTTGGATTCAACCCCTTGCTAACAATAGAGAAACCATCAAACCATGCAAAGAACCAAAAAACGTATTGTTGTGAAATGTGGGCAAAGATGAGGGTTACCTAAGTTTTTCACTTGCAATATCATATGGCTATTGCAGTTGAATCAAGGATGAGTTGAATGAACCAACTAGTGGAAAAACTTGTTGAATTGAACAAATACCTTCTCCATGGAAAATCATTAAACGCTCGTTGGTAGCAGACCTTTCCTTGGCAGTATAAGTGCGAAATCAAGTCGAAAAAGGGAGGTTCGGGCAGGTGGTTACCCATGAGACCCTAGGTTTCGTTCCTTGTCATTGATCTCTTCAAGAGAATGCAGGACCATTGATCTGACCTCACAAATCGACAAATTTCGAGCTAGATGTCAGGCGAAGATATGTTTCTTGAGGTTTCTAAACTTCAACTCGAGATAAGTGTTCACCATGGTGGAGTAACCATTGTTGTGTTTTAAGCACCGTTGTGGTCATTGCACAAAAAATAAATCAAACATAACTCAAATGTGTAACCAAGAAGGAAGTAAAATAAACCAACGAAATTAAGACTGCTTGGGTAAGGACAACCAACATGTTGAATCTAATGTCACGATGTAATATAAAGACTATAGTAACAAACCCTAGACCTCTTCATTATGCGAATGTATTATAATTATGTTGTTAGGGTCAGACTATATTAATGGTAGGCCTTGGGAAGAGTAGAGGGGGCCTTTTATGATGATAATTATACATTGGTCATATGTTCCATGTATATGTCTTTAAAGTACAAACAACAATATATGTATTAAATGAGAAGAAGTGTAATTTATTTTGTATGTAATAAAGTACTTATTTTTTATTTGGTCAGTGCAAGTTGTTGTTTTTTTGTTTGGTTATTGTTTGGGGTTGTGACAGGTGGTATTAGAGCCACATTTCAATGTTTTGGCCTAATTGGGTACATATGAGAATAACAACAATTTTTGTGTTAACAGAGTGAAAAACACTAGACATCATGAGGAGAGTTAGACCTACATCTGTAATGATCTGAACTTAGATAGGAACACAACATAATACAGATATAACCATAAATACAGAGATGCAGCAGAAATAACACTTCATTTTATTAATATCAAAGAACTAAAATATGCTTAAAGATAGAATGGAAATGAACTAACTTGGGTGATGGTAGCTTATCTTTGAGAAGAGATGTGGTGGCTACACGCGTCTTAATTGTGTTACAATGAGGCTTAAAGGCCTATTTATTATTGAGAAACAATGGAAAACCTTAAACATCCAAAAACCTAACCCTAGGAGATGAATTGCCAAAATTGTGGGCCCATGTTGGGGTAAATTGGTACATCAACTTCTCGGGGTCGTAAATTTGGCATACGATCTTTGTTTGAAGCACACAATACATCATTAGAAATATTTATCTAAGGACTACAAATTTTGACTGCAAACATCAATCAAAGATATATGTTTGCCCGTTTTCCAAAAAAACGTCGTTTAGGGCCTCAAAACTACTCTAGAAGTTCAGGACCTAAAAAATTGTCGAAAATAGTAAATTGTGTTACAATAAAAGAAACTGAAAGAAACAACGGTATGGTTCCAAGTGGTATAGGTGGGTAGCCACCAATACCAACCTCGATCAAGTAAGACCAACAATAGGACCTGAACCAATACCATTTTCAGAAGTCAACCCTGAGATGTGGGTGCAACTGGAGGAAGAGTTGCAGAATATTAACGTTGCGATATTGGAAATAGTACAAGAATTAAAGAACGAAATGGCTAGATCGAGGGCCAAAAATGAGAGGTCAATGAAGGAACAAGATAAAATCATGAAAATCCTTTTATATAGACAAAATAATCAACACCCTGACCCGAGCCCAGACCATGATTCCATGCATGGGCAAGGAGGCGATAGTTCAAATTTAGAAGAAGACCAATGGAATCAAGAAGAATAAATGGATAATGTGTCATATCACAAAGGGCTTAAGAGGCAGAAGATTGAGTTAAAGAGAGAGTTTAAGAAAATTAAACCTCCAACTTTTAACATAGAGCACGAGGAGGAAAATTTACGAGTACGATCATAATCTGAAAGCTTACTTAGCAAATTATAAATTGCAGGGTAAGGCCACCTTATGGTGGGAAGAAGTAAAAACGGTATGGGGAATCTATGAGAAAGAAGTAACCTAGGAAAACTTCCATAAACACTTTAAGGATAAATACCTAACTTAACGATTCTATGATGAAAAAGCAAAGGAATTTCACAATAATCGGTTGGGGCAGCTCTCTATGGACAAATTTATAGCAAAATTTACATCCTTATTGCTGTATGTTCCTTATATCTGTGAAGAAAACGAAAAATTCCAACAGTTTATCATTAGTTTACATTTATACATGAAAGAGAGATTGAAGTTCGATAACCCAAAAAATATGGACAAAGTTATTAGAATAGCACGAATATGTTACCAAAAAAGGAAGCAGAAAGGGGAGGGAAGTAAATGGTGGAATGAGAAGAAAGGGCTTAAAAATTCACAAAGTATTAAGGGAGGGAAGTCTATGAATTCCAAAGGATCTTACAAGGATCAACAGAACAAAAATACAGGAAAGAATCAACAAAATTCTAAGTAGAAAATTGAGTTAAATTCCACTGACCAATCTAATAAATATGAGCTAGAACTTGCAGCGAGACCTCCCTTGCAATGTTGGGGATGTGGGGAACCACATTATGTTAAGAATTTCCCTTACCAAAAAGGGACAATGCCAGTAGCATAAATTCAAGAAGCATCCATAGTAAGGGAAGTTGCAAGAAGCCTGCCCAGGATCAGTGCTGCACTAGAGGAGTACCAACCGACCATGGTGGAGTTTGAAGGTAAAATTTCCAGCCAAGCTTTATCTATTTTAATTGATATCAGGATTATCTTAAGTTATGTAAGTCCTAATATAGTAGAAAAAATCCATTTTCAAACCACTAAATTTAAAAATCCATGGCTAGTACAACTATCTACAGGGGATAAAAGAAGGGTGTTGGCTAAAGTTGACATTTATCCTGTGGAACTGGCCGGACAACTAATAGTAGCAAACTTGAATGTTTTACCTTTGGGATCGTATGATGTGTTGATTGGTATGGATTGGTTGGAAAGGCACTAGTCCCTTAACAATGAGGGAATGAGGCAAGAAGTTCAAGGAGTGAGAAGACCTCTAGAATTGAGACTGGTCACAAATTATTTGTTGCAAAATGCATTAGGAAAGGGTGTAAATTTATGCAATACAAGTGGGATATACAAAATCCAAGGAAAATGCTACCACCTTGGAGAACTTGCCTATAGTACAAGAGTTTGATAATGTTTTCCCGGATAATATTCTCAGACTGCCTCCTAAAAGGGACATAGAATTTATTATTGAACTCATTCTTGGAGCTGCTCCTGTAGCTAGAGCACCCTACCGTATGAGTATCCATGAATTAACTGAACTTAAAATGCAGTTACAAGAGATACTTGACAAAAAATATGTTTGCCCAAGTGTGTCACCTTGGGGAGCTCGAGTACTGTTTGTAATAAAAAAAGACGATACCCTGTAGTTGTGTATCGACTACAGGCAATTAAATAAAGTAATAGTAAAAAACAAATACCCTTTCCCCCATATTGATGATTTATTCAACCAATTGAAAGTGGGCTATGGTATTCTCTAAAATTGACCTGCGTTTAGGGTATCATCAAATCAAAATTAAAGAAGAGGATATACATAAAACAACTTTTAGAAACTGCTATGGGCATTATGAATTTGTAGTATTGCCATTCCGATTAACTAACGCCCCTGCAACATTTATGTGTCTCATGAATAATATATTTCATCAATACTTGGATAAATTTGCATTGATCTTTATATATGACATACTTATTTATTCGCGAAACATGGAGGAACATAAAAGGCATATGCAAATTGTTTTGCAGACCTGAAGGGAGCATGAACTGTATGCAAAGTACAATAATTGTGAATTTTACAGAGAGAAAATCCAATATTTGGGACACATTATTACTAAATATGACATTATTTTGGACTCTTAAAAGATAAAAACCATAATGGAATGGCCCGTCCCTCGAAATCTGGTTGATATAAGATCTTTTATGGGACTTGTCGGGTATTATAGGAGGTTTATTGAAGGTTTCTCAAGAGTAGCTTATCCCATTACCACTTTGCAAAAAAAGGGAAAAACTTTTAAGTGGACGGTGGATTGTCAAAACAATTTTGATCAACTAATTTTTTTACTTACTAGTGCTCCTACTTTAAGAATTGTTGAACCCGATAAGGAATTTATAGTTGGCACTGATGCCTCTAAGGAAGGTGTAGGGGGAGTCTTAATGCAGGAAGGAAGGATGGTGGCTTACGAATCTCATAAATTAAAAGAGCACGAACATAAGTATTCAAATCACGACATGGGGTTAACGGTTGTGATCCACACCTTAAAAATGAGGTGAAATTATCTACTTCGGAAAGGATTCATATTAATGATAGATCACAATAATTTAGCTAATTATTTTAAGTATCCAACTTTAAATTATTGGCAAGCACATTGGACCTCTTTCCTGAGAAAATTCGAATTTGAAATTAAACATTTGAAAGGGAAGGAGAATCGAGTAGCGAATGCATTAATTAGAAGGCTAAATTTGGTTTATGAATTCTCCTTTAGTGAAATAGAAATAGCTTTCAAGGAGAAAATTAAAGAGGTTGCTCAAAGAGATACTGAATACCAATTTTTGTGGAAGTAGGCCCAAAATATGGATAGCAGTGAAAGACAATTGGGGTATGAGGTAAATAAAGAAAACATGTTTGTTTATTGAAACAGAATATATGTTCCCAATAAAATGAGAATTAAACAACTAATTCTATGTGAGTGTCATAGGAGTCCTTATGCAACTCATCATGGCTACCAAAAAATGATTACCACCTTGAGGAAGGAATACTTCTGGCCGGGTATGAAAAAAGAGGTGGTTGAGTACCTAGCCAGGTGCTTGGAATGCCAACAGGTAAAGACTGAACACCAACATCCAGTCAGACTACTCCACCCACTACCCATTCTAGAATGGGAGTGGGAGATCATTAGGTTGGATTTTATTGCAGGCCTGCCTAAGGCCAAGAAACAAGATGACTCCATAATGGCGGTAGTAGAGAAACTAAGTAAGTTTGCTCATTTCATTCCAGTGCAATTTACCTTCATATTGCTAATATATTTATGAAATAAATGTTCAAGTTGCATGGAATATCGAAGGTGGTAATTTTGATAGGGATGTTAAATTCACTTCTGCATTTTAGGAGGGCTTGTTTTAGGGGCTAGGTACTCAAGTAAAGTTCAATACTGCTTATCTACCTCAAATTGATGGACAGAATAAAAAGGTGAATCAAGTGATTTAGGACATGTTGAGAATGTTGTGATACAACAAACAGTAAAATGGGAGGACTACATACACTTGGTATAATTTTCTTACAATAATAATAATTGGGCTTCCCTAAAGATGAGTCCATTCGAAGTGCTATATGGGCGAAAGTGTAGAACACCTACAAATTGGAGTGGCCGTGAAGACAGCTTAATGCTGAGCCCTGATATGTTGGAAGAAATGGAAGAAGTTGTAAGGAAAGTAAGGTTGAATTTGAAAGCATCTTCGGACCGACAAAAACATTACGCTGATAAAAACAAAAGTTATCTGGAATTTGAAGTTTGGGATCACATGTACGTATGAGTAAATCCAAAGAATAGCACTTTGTAGAAATTATAAAACATGCATGTATATCATGGATTTAACCGATCTAACAATGTACTAAAGTTAAATATTGAATCGTTTCTACAAATATTTTGCAGAATTAAAAACATAATCGCCAATCACATGAAGTTAAGAAGAATCAAATCGAACACAAAAAAGATAATTTCCCGGGGAAAGCTTGCTGCTCAAAACCCCACTATATCCTATTGTATATTCAACATGGATCATGAAACAATTACATACAAAACTCTTCTCACAAGAGCTCTCCAGTACGCAACTAATTGTCTCACACTGTCATACAAAAACTGACCAATACTTAGCCAATTTACTGCCTCCAAACAACCTGCCTTGCTTATGCAATCCCTAAAAGATAGGAATTATGGCCTTCCTTGACTGTGCAAGTATCATGGGCACTCCAATGGGTGTTTGGTTGCATGTCTGCAACCCAATAATCCTACAACTGATAGTCAACTTCCCTTTCACCTAGATATCAACTGAGTCTCCACTGGATATGACATGCATGCAAATAATAATAGTAAATCCTCAGTTTCATGTGAGATTACTGATTGTGAACTTGATCTCTCACTAGTGTATCAAAAAATTACAACTAGCACAATTGAGTTTAACTCACTTAACTGAGTTAAACTGATTACAACCTACATTAACTAATGCACCACTGCACTTCGAACTCTGTTACAACTAGAATTACTCTGCATGCCTCACCAACTAACTCTAACTCGAAATCCACTAGCTAATTGAGTTTATCATTCTCAATTAACTATTACAAGTTATCATTGAGAATATATTACAGTTTATTTTCCATCTTAATTAAGGGATAAATAAAATAGACATGCACCAAAAATAGCACTGTGGGCCCCACCCTAGTGTAGGTGCTTAATGCACTAGGCGTGGATGCTGAAATTTTCTTGTTGAATCTCAACACTCCCTCTCAACAAGAAAGGGATTATCCTTCACCCCGATCTTGTCTCTATGGTATTCGAATTTTCTCTTGGTGAGCACCTTCGTCAGAATATCTGCATCCTGATCTTCCGTGGGAATGTACTGAAGCAACATTATCCTTCTCTGCACACAATATATGAGATCATGGTACTAGATATCTATATACTTGGACCTATCATGAAACACAGGATTAATCGAGAGTTTAATGCAACTCTGATTATCACAATGTATCACTATCGGATCCATCTGAGAACTAAACAAACCAACCAAGATCTTTCTCATCCAGATAGCCTCACATGCAGCTTGACTTGCTACCATGTATTCCACTTCCACTAAAATGAGTGCCACATATTGTTGTTTACTGCTGTACCAAGAAACTACTGTCAATCCTATGCTGAAGATTCCTCCTGATGTGCTCTTTCTGTTTGATGGACCGTCTGCCCAATATGCATCCGTGAAGCCTTGAAGCTTCACTCCCTTTGTCTGTCTACACCATAGACCATACTTTGATGTGCCCCTCAAGTATCTCAAGACATGCTTCCCCACCTTCCAAAAGAGATTGGTAGGCTTAACCATAGCTTGACTTAGCTGGTTAACTGCGTAGAAAATGTCTAGTCTGGTGTTCACTAGATACATCAGTGAACCAACTAACTGCCTGTAGACAGTAGTATCCACTACCTCTCCACAAGTAGCATCCTCTTTCCTCCAATTTCCTAGAAGAGGAGTATCCATGGGTTTTCAACTCTCCATGTGAAACTTACCCAGTATATCCTTTGCATACTTTCCTTGAGACACAAAAATTTCACCATCCCGCTGCCATATTTCCAATCCAAGGAAATAATGAAGGAGTCCCATGTCCTTCATTTTGAACTCCCTTGGAAGATCCTCCTTGCATGAGTGTATCAGCTGCTCATCACTAGTCAAAATTAGATCATCAACATAAAGAACAATAATCAATATCTTACCCTCAACCACAATCTAGTACAGGTTTGCATCTGCTTCACTTTTGGTGAAGCCCAACCCGGTGAAATAGTTGTCTATCCGAGTGTACCAAGCACGGGGTGCTTACTTCATCCCATATAGTGCTCTTTTGAGTCAGCACACATGCAACTCACTATTGAAAATATTGAAACCTTCAGGCTGCTCTATGTACACCTCTTCCTCAATGATCCCATTGAGAAACACAATTTTCACATTCATCTGATGAATGTGCCAGCCCATCTACACTGAGAGTGCAAGGATGGATCTTATGGAGGTGTACCTTGCAACAGGTGAAAAAGTCTCATCATAATATATCCCCTCAATCTGTGAGAATCCTTGGGCCACAAATATGGCCTTGTATTTCTCCACACTCCCATCAGTAGCTTTCTTTACCTTATAGATCCATTTTGATCCAACCACTGATTTGTCGACTGGTCTTGGGACAATCTCCCATGCAATTTTCTTGAAAATGGAGTCATACTCCTCCACCATTGCATCAACCCAAGTTGGTTGCTGCACTACTTCTTGAAAGGAAGATGTCTTAGTCACAATACATTTTCTCATAAGAGCCATGTATCCAGTAAATCGGTTAATAGATTGTCTCTGTCTGCGCCGTGAAGTAGGGGCTCCTACATCCTCTGCAACATCAAGTCTCAATCTATCAGCGTCCATGGTGTGCCTTCTGCCATTTCTTATGGATGGCTCTGCATGAGTGTTTTCCTCCACTCCACGATCCTTTACATGTGGCTGATCCACATCTTGAGGCTCATCCTTGGGAACCAAAATTTCCTCCTCTACATGCAAGTCCAGCTCCCTCTCAACAGAAAACTGCATGGCTTTCTCCTCATCAAATTTTATATCTCATCGCACAACAATCATTCTTATATTTGGAAAATACACATGATAATCATGGGGTGTTTCAGTGTACCCCACAAAAATCCTGATCTCAGCTGTCGGTTCCAGCTTCTTCCTGGCGTCCTTGGTCACATGCACATAAATAGATGAGCCAAAAATCTTAAAGTGTGAAACATCAGGTTAATTACTAGTGAAAGCCTCTTCAGGTGTACTCATGCCAAGTATCCTATGAGGACAATGGTTTTGCACAAATACCGTAGTGTTTCATGCTTCCACCCACAGATGCATCGGTAGGCCTTGATCATGCAATATCGCTCTTATTGCACCCACGATAGTTCTGTTCTTTCTTTCAGTGACCCCATTCTGTTGTGGGTTATGAGGTGCTATCAGTTCTATTCGAATTCCTTCTTTTCTGTATAATTTCTTGAATTCGTTAGAGATGTATTCTCAACCATTATCGCTCCTAAGAGCCTTCACTTGATACCCCGACTCTTTCTCCACCAGTGCCCTAAACTCAAGAAACTTAGAGAATGTCTGATCTTTCTTATGCATGAAGAAGATCCAACACTTACGAGAAAAGTCATCAACAAATATTACATAGTGCTTATGTTTTGTTGTCAAAGCAACATAGAAAGGACCACACATGTCTGTGTGAACTCTCCCAAGCATCCCCGAAGCTCGGTTCTCCTTCTCATGAAATTTTGCCTTTACATATTTTTCCATAGTACATCCCTTGCATGTGTCTGATTGCACAAGTGTACCCCTGGGAAGACCAGTAGAAATATATTGCATGACTTTCAAGGCTCCATGGTGAAGATGGCCCAATCTTATGTGCCATAATTCGCCCTCATCCCGGCTCACCACTTGATCTGCCTTGTTCAAAATTGCTGCACAACCATCTACCTCCAGCTTGTAGAGATTCTTAACTCGAATCCATATCCTCTTGGCTTGTCCTGTTGTTTTATGTCGTAAGAAAGCTTTTCCTTCACTGAAAACAACATCATAGCCTCTATCCTCCAACATTGCGACTAAGAATAATTTTTTCTTCAAACCTGGTACATGAATTACATATTTTAATTGAAAGGGTTTACTTGACTACCTATGTAAGGTAATGGTACCAATCCCGGTAGCATTGTACCGCCTGTCACCACCCGTTTCAATATGCATTTGGAGATCCTTCTCCTCCAAGTCACTAAAAATTTCCTCGTCTTTTGTCATGTGAAAGGAAGCGCCACTATCCAAATACCACACAAATCCCAATGCACTCGACAGCATGCATGTGATCAGTGAGAAGTCAAGCTCAAATTTTGAGGAAAGAGCCTCACTCTCTGCAGATCCACTAGCCTTCTTGTTCTTCTTCTTTTATGGACAGTTAGTAGCAAAATGTCCATGCTCGTGACAGTGAAAAAACTTCACCTTGGACATGTCCTGCTTCTTGCCATTCTTGGACTCTGATTTGGAATGGAATTTCTTCCCCTTCCCCTTCTTCGCCTTGGTAGCCAAAGCACAATCCTCTTCATCTTCATTCTTAGATGAAGATCCATCTCTGGTGTTCCGTCTGAACTCTTCGTGCACCAAATTCGACCACAGTCATTCCCAATCTGGAAATTTTTCCCTTCCATTGACAGAGTCTTGATAAATGTGCCAACTCTTGGGAAGTCCTAGGAGAGCCAAGCTCACCAAATCATCATCAACGACTGTTATACCAACGCTCCCTAGTTCATCCCGAAATTCTACAATTTTTTTTAGATATTTTGGTATGGAGTCAACCTTCTCCATCTTGATCTTCCTAAGTTTATCTTTGAGCGCCAATTTCCTATGGCCACTACTGCTTTGGAATAGATCTGTTAGAGCCTTCCAAATTGCATATGGTGTGGCTTTCCCATGGAGGCTTGAGACAATGTGGTCTCGTACTACCTCCAACAGGATCCTCCTCGCCCTTGTCACTTTCTTTTTCCATGCATCAAGATTTGCAACATCTGTCTCAACGGGTTTAGGAACATCATTTTCATTGAATTCCTTCAAGTCATTGTCTTCGAGTACTACCTCCATCATGTCCTTCCAAGAAATATAGTTTGAGCTGCCCTCGAGTGCATACTCCAACCTCAAGCCATTGAAATCCATTTCGATCCCGAATCAACTTTAGCACCAAGAAAGTCTTTCTACAAATTCGAATTCTATCCAGTCACAAACTCAGCTCTTGCTTCACTTCTACAATTTCCCGTGCTCTGATACCATGTATAAATTATACAACATGCATGTATATCATGGATTCACCCGATCTAACAATGTACTAAAGTTAAATACTGAATCGCTTCTATGAATATTTTGCGGAATTAAAAACACAATCTCCAATCACATGAAGTAAATAAGAGTCAAATCAAGCACAACATGGATAATTTCCAGGGGAAAGCTTGCTGCTCAAAACCCCACTATCTTCTATTGTATATTCAACATGGATCAAGAAACAATTACATACAAAACTCTTCTCACAAGAGCCCTCCAGTACTCAGCTAATTGTCTCACACTGTCATACAAAAACTGACCAATACTTAGCCAAATTACTACCTACAAACAACTTGCCTTGCTTGTGCAATCCCTAAAAGATAGGAATTATGGCCTTCCTTGACTGCGCAAGTACCATGGGCACTCCAATGGGTATTTGGTTGCATGTGTGCAACCCAATAATCCTACAATTGATAGTCAACTTCCCTTTCACCTAGATCTCAATTGGGTCTCCACTGGATCTGACATGCATGCAGCTAATAATAGTAAATTTCCTCAGTTGCATGTGAGATCATTGATTGTGAATTAATTAATAATTAATTCACTTGATCTCGCACTAGTGTATCAAGTAGTTACAACTAGCACAACTGAGTTTAACTCAATTAACTGAGTTAAACTGACTACAACCTGCATTAACTAATGCACCACTGCACTTCGAACTCTATTACAACTAGAATTACTTTGCATGCCTCACCAACTACCTCTAACTCGAAATCCACTAGCTAACTAAGTTTATCACTCTCAATTAACTATTATAAGTTATCTTCGAGAATATATTATAGTTTATTGTCCATCTTAATTAAGGGATAACTAAAATAGACATGCACCAAAAATACACTGTGGGCCCCACCCTAGTGTAGGTGCTTAATGCACTAGGCGTGGGTGTTGAAATTTTCTTGTTGAATCTCAACACACTTTGAGCTGGGTAGGGTGTACCAAACTAGCTCCCCGATATTGCGGCCCTTTTCAGATTTTGGCTCGAACTGGACCTGTGTCTTATCAGCTAGCTTTGCCTAGCCAAGGCCACATGTTCGGGGAGCTGATTGATTGATAAGAAAACATGACTGATTAATTGCAATTATAGGTGTAGGTTGAACTAGACAACGAGTTCCTGGTCGAGCCTCAACGTATACTCGATCATAGAGAAGTAACGTTGCGGAAACAAGTTATCACCCAAGTTAAAGTGCAGTGGAGGCACTTTGGCCCGGATGAGGTGAATCGAGAAGACACAAAATTCATGAGGGAAGCATACCCAAATTTGTTTTGAGAAGGTGAAAACACCGAGACGATGTTTTGCTCGAAAGGGGGAAGATGTAACACCCTCCGGTAACTTTTTTTTTTCTAAGTTAAACTGATCTATTAACAAAGGGATAATTTACAACGGGACCGAAGTCCGAGTCTACTGCTTTAGAGGCAGAATTTACAGAAAGAGACTGAGATACACACCATAGCCCACGCAGGGGAACATTGAGAAGCATTTTAGAGTTCACTTTGAACCAAAAAAGCATAAAAAAAACTCCAAAAAAGTTCCATGACCAGCAACATCAAGATAGGCCCAATAATTTGGGCTACAGACACATAAGAACAGACATGTAACAAACCCATTAATTGTCTGGAGGCTCCTCCACAATCCTGCACCAACCAAAGGCTTGCAGGTCTCGGGCGAGCGCTTCTTCAAAGGCCGAGGGGCCTGGTGCATCTGGGGCTCTAGCTTCAGCCGGAGCAGACCTTGCAGGTATGGTCAGAGGCGGCATCGAGGCTTGATCATTCGCCATGTTGACATTCGAGAATAGTCCAAAGTCTGCAGGAGGAGCCATAGTCTGCGTGCTGGGCTCCCCAGGCCGGTGTTCCTCGAGAAAGACCACCGATAGAATCGCAGTAATTCGAGGGCGCGTGAGGGAGCTGTTAAATATGAAACGCGCTGAGCCTGAATTGGGGACAGAGGATGCTGGAGGATGCGATGCGAGGGAGTTCCAGTTCTGATTGATACCATGAATGCGCCCCCTGCCACTCCGCGTCCGAGGGTAATGGCCAGTGCTTGGGCCACTGGACGTGGAAGGCGATATCGAGGATGGGCTGGCGCGAGCACTGGAGGGGCGCCCTTTGGAGCCACCCCTTCGGCTCCGCATGCGATGTCGCAGCCGTGGCATCGTGAAAAATAACAGTGACTCTGCTCAGAACAAAATTCCAACGAACAGATCCTCTCCCAGTAAAGAAGAAACCGACCAACGCCTCCAAAGCAGACCTGGAGAAGAGCATCTGCCGGGTTACATATAGCCCGTCGCGTTAGGTACCAGTCTCTGGTGTGCACTGCGCCCACTTTCCTCAAATCCATACCTCTCATGCTTAGAAGATCAAGCTTCATTACTGCTCCTTTGATGTAAGTCGAGCCGGAGCACTTGAAGGCCGGAGCCATCGCAGAAGAGATCAAGTGAAGACTGAAGTGTTCAGAGCTCATGTCCTCGGTAGGAGTAGTGTGTAAATGCTGCAAGATTTCGCACGGAGGGCCTAATAACTTCACGTTCAGGACAGGAAGGTGTCGGCATGGCACGCCAAACCTCCATCCCATCTCATCAATACTCCTTCTGTCCACCCGCATCTGGGAGAGCAGCGTCCTTATGGATAAGTGAAATGCATTCCAGTTTTTGTGCATGATTCTGTATTATATTAAGATCACCAGAGATGAGAGCAAGTTCATTATCCACTCCTATATTGGCTAGAAGGTCGGTTACCTTGTTGCCTTCTCTTTTGACATGTTGGAAGATGATGGCTCGATTGGTATGAAGCCAATGTTCAATTGCTTCCAGTCTGGCTTCCAGTCTCCAACTGTTGGCAATTTTGTGTGCTCGGGTGCCATTGAGGAGTTGATTTGCTATGGAAATGAGAATTTGAGAGTCGCCTTCAACTACTAGAGGATGGAAGCCATATTGCTGGGAAATGATAAGGCCTTGCCAAAGAACCTCTAGTTCAGCAGAATTATTCGTGTCCCATCCAATATTGCCGTAGAATAAAAGCAAATTCTCTCCCTGATGATTTCTGAATATTCCTCCGAAACTCGCCGAACCAGGGTTGCCCTTAGAGGCGCCATCAAAATTGAGTTTGAATGTGTTCTGGAGGGGAGGTATCCACTGAAGCTTGCTGTCTGACTGGCATTGGGAGGGTCTGCTATTGGGCATTCGTTGAGTAAGTTGAATGTTCCAATTTTCCCAAATGGATTTCTCCGCTGCCTGAGTAGGAAAGTCTTCTGAAGTCCAAGGATGAAGATCCAATGTTTCTTTGAGATTGTGACAGAAGTTGCGCCAAATGATGTCCAACGGGGCACTTTGATCTTTAAATATGCGTCTGTTCCTTTCTTTCCAGATTGTCCAGAGGAGCAAACCTGGGATAAGTCTCCATAGATGGTTGAGAAGTTCGCTTTGATAAGGATGTTGATGCCAGAGATGGATGAAATTGATGATGTCGTCAGGTCCTCTGCAATTTCTTTGGCATCGAAAACTGGCTTTCTCCCACAGCTGGATGGCGAGAGGGCAGGAATTCATGAGATGTTGGAGCGTTTACTCTTGAGAGCAACAGTTGGGACACCTGGATGGTCCATGGAAATTTCATTTTCGAAGGTTATCCCAAGTAAGAATTTTCCGATGCCCCAGAAGCCAAAGGAAGAAAGAAACTTTGGGCCAGGTGCCCGGTGCCCATATTTTGCTCCAGATAGGATCCAGAGGCCGCTGATTATTGTAGACTATTTTGTCTGCCTCTCTAGTGGTGAACTAACCTCTTGGGATGTAGCCCCATCTTAAGATATCCCTGCCTTTAGAAATTCTTATATGTCGTTTCTGAAGCTCGCTTTCTAAGGCTTCCTTGGCTTGGTTGTCTGAATTTCTGACCAATATGTCGATCTGTTTCCATTTCCTGTAACCTTGGTTTGACTCCTGTGCCCATTGGTGCTGTACTGTTTCCTGTTGTTGCTCATCCCATTATGGGCTAGGAGGCTGACTGTATATACTATTGAGTTTAGGAATTTGTTTCCAGGCATCCGTCCAGAACCTTGCTGAGCTTCCATTCCGAATTTCCCAGAAGCTATGTTTTTGGATGAGGTGGTAATGCTGTTTGGCTGCATTCCATATTAGTGATCCTTTTTCCACTGGAGTGAATCTGATGAGCTCTTCCACCGGTCTGCTGTTAGCGTACTTAGCTGTCCAGATAGTAGCCCAAGGTTTATTAGGACAATAGACCCATTGCCACCATATTTTGGCACCTATGGTTTCATTGCTGTGCTGGGGGTCTCTTAATCCGATGCCTCCATTGTCCTTTGGCTGGCAGACTGTCGCCCAATTTGCTAGTGCCCATTTGCGATGAGTACCTGATGTTCCCCACAGGAAATTGCGTTGAAGAGCCCTTATTCTTTTGAAGACCCATTTAGGCGCTTGCAAGATGGAAAATAGATAGAGAGGCATCGCCTGAAGAACTGCTTTAATAAGCACCGATCTGCTTGCTATATTTAAGGATCTGTAGGTCCAGAGGTTGAGATGGGACTCCAATTTCTCCAGAAGCAAACGCGAAGATGTGTGCTTGATTGCAGAGTCAATGAGAGGAGCTCCCAGGTATTTGGAAGGAAGGGAGGCTATGGAAAAACCGAGGATGCGTGCGATGGCTTGCTGAGTGACAGGCGGGGTATGGAAGAAGAAGATCTGCGACTTGACCGTGTTTAAACTTAAGCCAGAGGCTTCCGAGAAGTCAGAGAGAATGGACTTATAGGCAGAGGCTTCCTGAACAGAAGGATACCCAAATAGCATATTATCATCGACAAATTGCTGATGAGTGATGGGGGGAGAATTGTGGATAGAGAGGCCCTTGAGAAGCCTGGTAGAGAGAGCATGCTTGATATGATGACCCAGCCCTTCCGCCATGAGTACAAAGAGGAAAGGGGAGAGTGAATCTCCTTGACGAATACCTCTGGAAGGATAGAAAGGTCGAGAGGGGATTCCATTAATGAGAATCAAAAAGAAAGTAGAGGAGATCAAGCTAGCGATCCATCTGATCCACATAGGGGAAAAGCCAAAGGCTGAAAGCATTTTTTCAATATAGGTCCAGCTTAGTTTATCAAATGCCTTAGAAAGGTCGAGCTTGAGGAGCATACCTTCCTGTTTGGATTGCTTGAGAGAGTGAATGACCTCATGAGTGAGAATGATACCGTCCAGAATCTGCCTTCCCTCTACATATCCAGATTGTTCCTGAGAAATAAGAAGGGGCAGAAGTGGCTTCAGCCTGTTTGCAATGACCTTGGATATCACCTTGTAAATAACGTTACAAAGAGCTATGGGTCGAAACTTATCCGGGGTTCGGATGTTCTCTTCCTTGGGGATTAGGGCTATGAAAGTAGAGTTCAAGGCTGGCAATAGCCAATGAAGTGTGCGAGATTCCTCTACCACCTGCCACACCTCTTCCTTGATGAGATCCCAGAAGGTATGGAAGAAAGTAGTGGTGAAGCCATCTGGTCCAGGTGCTTTGCCTTCCTTTAGCTGATGCATTGCTTGATCCACCTCCTGAAGCAGGATAGGTCTAAGAAGAAGTTGGTTGTGTTCTTCTGTGATGAGCTTCGGGACATTTTGAGTGATCTTGTCGATTGCTGACCTTCTGTCAATTGGGGGTTCTTGATGGACCTCTTTGAAATGATTGATGAACTCCTGCTCAATCTCTACATGACTTTCCAATCGCTCTCCTTCTCTGTTCTGAATGAAAGAGATGGTGTTGTGCATTCTTCTCTGAACCGTGGTTATGTAGAAGAATTTAGTGTTCTTTTCACCTTCTTTCAGCCATCTAATTCGGGATTTTTGCTTCCATAATATTTCTTCTTGAGCTCTGCGCTCCTCAAGTTGACTGTGGATGAGCTTTTCTCTTTCCAAGGTTTCTTTTGTGTGGCCTTCCTCAATGATCTTTTGCTGGAGCGATTTCATTTATTTGTCGAGAGCTTGCTGTGCCTGGAGGATGTTTCCGAAGCTCTCTTGGTTCCATCTTTTGATGTGAGCTTTCAAGAATTTAAGTTTCTGTTGAAACCGATACATATGTGAACCCTCTGGCGATGGGAAATTAGTCCAGAAAGATTTGATGAGGTCGTTGAAAGCGGGGTGGGAGAGCCAGAAGCCTTCAAAGCGAAAAGGACACCGGGTAGAATTTCCTGGCCTGTGCCATTGTAGTGTGATCGGCCAGTGATCCGATCCCGCAAGGGGGAGGATAGAAGCCGTGAGATCTCCACCCAGATGAATCACATTGTCAGATATGAGGAACCTATCTAATTTGGAGGCAATTTGCTGTCTTCCTGCTTTGCGATTGCTCCAAGTGTGCATTCCATTGCAGAACGACAGATCGATAAGCGAGTTGTTATGGATGAAGTCTTTGAAGTGGCGATTCTCCAGATCCAATTTGACTCGACCTCCCTGCTTTTCTTCTAGTGTGGTAATCATGTTAAAATCTCCTCCAGCTATCCATAAAGGATGGAGTTTGTTGAGATTGAGCAATTCTATAGTGTCTAGTAACGCAATTTTGCTGCCCGCCTCCTGAGGGAAGTAGACATTGGTTAAATGTCCGTGTATGTTAGTGCCGATGATGTGGAAGGTGGCCTGAATGATGTGGTGAGAGGCATGAATGTCTGACAGTGTGATGGCTTGTGCGTTCCAGGCAATAGCGAGACCGCCCGAAGCACCAGATGCATCCACTGCTATCGATTGACTACCTGGCCAAGCTCTGGAGAGGATCTGGCCAAGAGTATAGCTGTTACATTTAGTTTCCTGTAGAAAGAAGATTTGAGGTTGCTCTTGCTTTATCATATTTTTTATCATTCGGACTTTGCTGGGGCTATTGAGCCCTCTTAAATTCCATGAAGTGAGCTTCATGATCCACTAGGGGTGGTTGGCTTGTAATACTTTGTCAGCTTAGCATATCTGCCTGAGTCCACCAGGATTTTCCCTATTGTGATAGTTCTTTGGAGACCAGTTTTCCTTCCACGCTTTTTTGAGTCTTTGTGAAAGTAACTATCATCCCATTGGCTGCCTGGTTGTATACCAAGTTGTTGTTGCTGGTATGCCCTGGAGATTATTACTTCAAGGGCATTGGGTTGGTGCTCTGGAATCTTATCATAGTCCTTTCTTTTGCATACCTGTTCTAGTTCAGAAATGTCGAGACCTCTCAAGTCAATACTTTCCGGCTCTTCCTCCATGTGCTGAGCGAGGCTAATATCGGCTGAAATGATTGCGGATTGCAGAGGCTGACTTGGGATGCAATCGACATCCATACCATTTGGCTTCCAATCCGGGTCCTGTGGTGGCCCAAAGGGGGTGGCTGAGGTGTTCTTCAGGGGGGAGGAGAAGGGTCCAGGGCTTGAAGGAGGAGGGTGAGGATTAGGAGGACTTTTCTGGGGGATGGTCGAGGAATTCTGAAGAGTGTCAGCTATGTCAGAGGCTAGAATCTCAAATCTGTTGCTTGTGGAAGGGGCAGAGGCGCCAGTTTGCAAGGGTTTTTTCCCGGAGGAGGCTTTTTTATTAGCTCGTCTTCGAGTAGAGACTTTGGTGAAGCCTTCTTGATCGGAAGAATCCGAGGGGCCAGGAGGATGGGGTCGGGCATTCAGAGGGCAATCCCGGAACAGATGACCTAGAGCATGACATTTGCGACAGCGAAAAGGAACATGTTCAAAATCTAAAGGCTGTATCCATTCAAAATCATCGTGGTAAAGACTTACCGAATCCGGAAGGGGCTTTTCCAGTCGCATGAAGACGCAGATGCATGCATAAGAGGTGTATCTGCGCAACTTGGTTTCTTCTGCTATTTTGACGAATTCTCCCAAGCTTTTACCTATGTCTCTCAACGAATCTTCATCCCAATATTCCAGAGGGAGCGAATACATCCGGATCCATACTAGGGCCCAGCTAAAGTCTTCCTTGTCGGGGTTAAATCTTTCAACCCAATCCCTTAAATACAGGCCTGCAGAGTTGAAAAAATAAGGGCCTTCATCCATTACTCTGTTCTTTTCTTCTAAGCAGATGAATGTTACAGTAAAAAACCCTTTCGGACCTAACTGCAGAGTTATGTGCCCCTTGGGTTTCCATTTTGCGGCGATCCATCCATGTAGGGCTTTCTCAGTTGGCCAGAATCCAATGAACTTACCTATGAGAGCATGGTCCTTCATGTACTGGATCCTTCCATTAATCCTGTGACTAGGGAGATCAACCTTGGTCCTTTCCGCGGTGATAGGTTTGCATGTCGCCGAAGTTACCTTGGGAATGTCCGATTGACCATTCTCGGCTTGCGATTTGTCACTGCTCTTGTCAGGATGAGCAGTTGAGGCGCTTGTCGTTTCTTGCATAGGCGAATCTGTATTGGTCGCGTGACTTTGTTCATGGACGTCAGTTCTTGTCGTGTTCTACGCTTTATGCCCATTGATCGCTGAAGGGGAAGGCTTGGCGGCCCCCCCCTGTGGGTCATCCATTGACGAGGCAACAGAGCCTGCTGGCTATCGTTGACCGAGGGGCAGCGTAAAGTAATGATGGTAGGGGTTCGATGGCAGCGCCGTTGCAGAGAGCAGGGAGAACCCTCAAATGAAAACCCTTCTTAGCTGCAAGGATTTATTCATATATTTAGAGAAACTTCTTCTTTTTAAATATTAAGTTACTAAAGTTAAAAAAAATATTTTATTTTTTTTCATACCTTGTAAAGGTGAGACAATAATTAAGAAAATTACTATTTATTTTATTTTATTTTAATTATATTACGCACAAGTCACAACGGAGTGTAATTTCGAATGGGCCTCATGTGCATGGGTAGTTAGACAACATGGGCCAGGTGGTGACCTTCCCATAAATTCTCCTTGAGGAATAAAAACTCCGAAAAGAGTAACCAAAGGTAGAAATATCTGAGGAACTTAAGGAGAAGAACTACAAAAAAATCACAGTGAGTAGATTTCCATGTTGGTTGGCCAGGTAGATTTGGTGACGAGATAGTCACTAACGGCTAAGTTTAGTTGGCACCAGATAGTTGCTACAAATTCTGCTATGCAATACTGTCTACAAGGATAAACCCTGCTTATGAGGAGAGCTCAGGGGGGAGACCCAATACTGAGACTGGTCTCATTGGTAGGGAGGGAAAAGACATTACCTTTGGTGTGGTAATGTATATTCTATGGAGCATCAGATAAGTGTTGTATTGAAATGTTTGAACTTATTTTCTTTTTTTGGAACATTTTTATTAATTTTATTAATTCTCTGGAAATAAAGTAAAGGACATGAGAGGGAAACTAATGTGAATGAACTTTGCTTAGAAGTAGGCTTCCCAAATTTAGGGTTAAATGTTGAACATGGGTATGGGAACAATATTTCCTATGTATATTTGGTAACCAACAAAAAGGGAATCAATTTCCAACTTGGGCTAAATACTTAAATGTAGAAATGACAACCTTACTTGTGTGGCAGACTTTGGGTTAGTCTATAGGCCAGGCCTTCACGACGGCTTGTAAACAGTCCCTGTGTCCTCTCAAACAAATGTACAAACTTATTCTAAGAAGAATTAAAAGAAAAAAACTATAAACATTATATAATAAATATTATAAACCTTGTAAAGCAAGACAATGTTACTGTCATTTAATTTCTCATGATTCACAACGAAGAAAATATTGCTTAAGACAAGAATATCTAAACCTTTGGAGAATGGTAACAAAAAGGAAAAAAATAAACATAAAGTATCATTCCTCTTTCCAAACTGAAAGTGTAGTTTTATTGTTATATTAACTAGAGAGAGTAATTGTCGAAATTCTAGTAAAAACAATTAAAAATTACAACTATCTATATCTAGACTAGACCGAGTAACTATTTAATTTTATCTAAACTAATTAAGTTACACATAAATATACAATGATGTCATCATGAGTAGAGGTTGAACCCTCACAGAGGAGGAAGTGAGGACCAACATCACAACTACAGGTTAAAGATATCATGCCATGCTAAAACAAGTGCCCTTGATCGTTCAATAAAAGAATTAAAAACTTTGAGCGGTCATAGGTTCCTAGAACCAGGGTATCGGACGTTATCTACTTGCGATGGAGGTGAAAAGAAGAAGACACAACCATACCGAGGAAACAAAATAATAACCCTTTAAATTTCTTGCAAGTGTTTAGAATTGAGGAAAAAATGGAGCAATCAGAATCATAATACAAGCATTAAGAAACAATTGGAGGGTGAGGAGACATTGCTAGTGAGAAAACTGGAAAAATAACTGAGTTTAGGGGCAATATTTACCTAAGTGGGTATGCACGCAACCTTGGAAACCTTAAAATGAACACATAGATATATCAATTATGAGAAATTAAGAAAGAAGGAAATAACTGACCCATAGAAACCCTCCTCTAGGATAGTAGGTGCCTATGACATTTGGGATTGCGTCTGGCCAGTTTCTTGAGCTCTTGAGAACTATAGTGCGGTTGGATTCAGCCCCCTACTAACAATAGAGCAACCATCAAACCATGCAAACAACCAAAAAAATTCTTGTTATGAAATGCAGGCAGAGACGAGGGTTACCTGATTTTTTCACTTGCAAGATAAAATGGATGTTAGAGTAGAATCAAGGATGAGTTGAGTGAAACAACTAGTGGAAAAACTTGATGAATTGAAAAAATACCTTCTCCATGGAAAATCATTAAACCCTAGCTGGTAGCAGACCTTTCCCTGTTGTTAGAAGTGTGAAATGAACTCGAAATAGTGGGTTCGGGCAGGTAGAACTGTGAAATGGAATCATTTATGCTTTATTGATTATTTGAGAATGAAAGAAATTAAAGGTTTTACAAAGGGATTTGTGATCAAAATTATTGATAAATGGGACTTTTTCTACTCCAACAATCTTTTTTCTTCCTTTTCCCATGTCTTTGATTGCAATACCCCATTTTTTATAGCCTTGATATCTACAGGACTTGGAGGTCAACCCTTGGTGGGTTGGGTGAACCTTTGACATTTTAAGGCTAGTAATCATTGTATTTGTTTTAAATTCTATGTAAAGATGAACCTTGTACATACTAATATATATATATATATATATATGTATGTATGTAAACCCCCCCGCACACATGTGTATATGTATATGTATGCATGTGTATATACGTAATTGTGTGTGTGCACATCTATCTATCTATATATGAGTGTGTGTGTGTATGTAGCTATACATATATGTATATCGACATGCATGCGCGCACACAGACATGTATGTACATATGTTGCTTCACTGAGTATGAGAATATCACTTGTGCCTTTTGATTGAGAAATGGTGTGATTTTCATAGTACAATAACGATTGGATGTGCGTGTATAATGAGGAATGACATATGATTATTGTGATGATATGAATGTTATGCCTCAATTTAGAACATGAGCATGTGATAGATGAGATTTCTAGGAAAATATGAGAAATGGTAGGTGGGATAAACACAAGGGAACTCTAGAAATAATTGATTAACCTAGAAAAAGGATCTCAAGGCTAGATGAGCCTCATTAGAATGAAGCTCTTGATCTATTATGCAATATCTTTATGCTTATGATTCAACGTGATGATAAGAGATCATGATAACCATATTTTGCACATGTGACTAGTCCCCACTTGAATGAGACATGCTTATAGTGAAAATAGGACTTGAAGATGAGAACCAAACAAACAAACCCTAAGATAGGTAACATTTTCTATATGTTATCACATTGTATCCATCTGCACAAATGAAATGGGTTTTTTCCAAAAACATCAAATTTGATCATTTACTGACGTCATCAATGAATGAAACACTAAAACATGATAAAAACCTTAGTTATATATGGAGAATCAAAGAAAATTCATGCAATTGACTAAAAATATAGCTATGTGACACATAATTTCTATAGGTTAGGTAAGGTATGAGCGAATATTTTGACACTCACATAACATTCTTGTTCAACATAAACACATTATATTGAAGGGTATAGTTATTTCTATGCACACTTAAAGCTAGGATAAGCTCAAAATATTTCATTTTCTACTAGTTGTGAAGAAGTAGTAGAGTTATTAAAGCAATTACATCCCCTAGATTAAGAAAAATTTTCACTTCCCATGCATGGGATTCTCCAGAGGAAAACTATAAATACAAGGTTCTCCCATGGGTTGTAGGATTCATGGAAAGAAAAATTATGATGTACAACCACATTTCAAGGTTGAATCATTTGTTGAAATCAATGCATTGCATCACACAAGAGGTGCATTTCTCATGCTCCCCTTAACCAAGGAGTAAATTTATTCTAAGTACCAACAAATTCAGAGAGACAACATTAAAAATGATAGAAATATCTAGGTTAGAGAGCTTAAAAGTCATTGCCACATCTTCATCCATGTAACGTCAATATTATTTATAGTCTTTATTTTCCCAATTTCATATAAAGTATCAAGTTCTCTCCCCCCCACCTCCCCAAAAACACACCCACCCACCCCCAACAAATTGAAATATGCATTCAAATGGTGTTTTGATATAAATATATATTGGATTGAATGCCAACGTAATGATATCTTGAATATTTTTTTTATTGGTTTACTAATTCTCATTGTGTTTATGATCTAAGAAGATTTCCATGCATCTATATTCCCTTTCCTTGTTATGTAGTAACAACTAGTGCCTAACAAGGCAAACTCAGTTGTTTATTTAATTTGTTTCTCCAAAGTTTCTTTCATTTTACACAATAAAGAAAGTAACAAACTTGACTTTAATAACACACCATTTTACTTTTCATTTTACTTTTTCACAAATAGCTCCAAATTGCTAGTTGAATATATTTGGTGCCAAATGACCCCTAGAAAAATGGTGATTGCACGAGGAAAATAATATTTAGTTTCTTCCTTCAATTGGATATAAGGTATTCTCCAACCATTCAACATACATAGCCACTCTTCACTATGGACTTGACTTACTAGTAACCTCTATGCAATGTCTTCATTCCTAGGCCAGTGTAATGGACTAAAAAAATCTTTTTTTGTGTGTTAGATATCTATCCAACATTATTTATGATGTTTACTAAATAGTTTGATCTAAATTTTAACACTATTTATAGGCATTATATTCTGCGCAATCAACCTGTTCAATTTAATCAATTCACACTTAATTGAATTTTAACTAGTTATAGGTGATTTATACATATTTTTATTGTTGATTACTTGGAAGTAAATTGTTATATTGTTAGAGGTTTTGGTGTTGGGAACATATCCTCAGTCCATTTATACTGTTCACCTTGGGTTCTTTCTCCATTTGGGTGAATCAAAAGTGGATAAGAGGTTGCCTTCTATCATGTATGTTTTCGTTTTACTTTAAAATTTTCCATAGTTAGCAAATATACATATCAATTGCACCAAAACCATGCCTAATGACTATAGAGTTTTTTCATGTGACCAATTGTGACTGAAAATAAATATAATTTCATAAAAGTAACTTCATCAGTTAGCTAAAATTGTATCATAATTATGTTAGAGTGGGACCTTTGACAGGATTGTGAAGTCAACCATCCAAGGTCACTCCACATCTTCAACTAGAATTTTATTTCATTGAAAATAATCCCTTTAGTAACAAATAATGTTTACTAGGAAGGTACAACATACACATGCATAAAGCATTGAGTCATGCTAAATAAATATTGAGATTCATCCTCACGCTTGATTAAGGAGCGAATGTGCACCAGGTGACTTCAATTAGGTGGCACATTACTTGGAGTTAAACATGCTTTTTGAGTTTTTTTCCATAGGATTCATATGGCCATATATCCTCAATCAATGCAACCACTTGACTATGGATTACTTCCCTTGGCCTTTCATCGTGAAGATAAAACTTGATGGTCATTTTTTAGTACTCCTACCTAGGTGACTTGCTCACAAGGTTGTGGGGGATACCTGAGGTAGATAGTGCATCATGCTTTGGATTTCATGAGGTTGGATCAAGTCATTATAACTATTAAATTTTAACTTCACATAAGTACAACTCCCAAGAAAAGCTCAATTGGAAGGCACAATTTTTTTCTCATCCAAATTTGTTTAAATTTGGATAAAGTCTTGGAATTGCGTTCTTATCCCTTTTTTTCCATGTTATATAATTTTGATAAACATTTTAAACATAATAAATATATTTTTACCAACATTTAGCTAATCTAAGAGACTCAAGACTACCACCCCCACAAGCCTCTTTCATTATACATGTTCTCTTTGAATACATGGTTTTCCACCATCACTAGTCTAATCAATGGGGCATGTTCTTATGGTTGGCACATATGAAATAGGAAAATGTGGAGGACCACCACCTCCAATTAATACCCCATTCTCATCGCCTCCTCGTAATAATGGAAACCCGAATCCCCAAGTCTTGTAATCTGTAGCATGTTAACATGTCATAGATAAATCCTCTCATATTAGTGACCCTACACTTCATAATGCAATGTTACCTCCCATGCCTACCAATTTGTTGTCCAACATCCCCGCTTTTTTAGGAAAAGGGTAGTAAGGACTCATCTAACCACACAATGGCTTTTCATTTGCGATGTTCCTTTTATAGTATCACTTAAAACACTATTAGACTTAGTTTATTTCAATGAACCCTCACAAGGATCATTGGCGAATGTTTTGTTGAATTAAAATCAGGTATCCATATTACCTTATATCAATGAACCCTCACATAGATAATTGGAAAATGTTATGTTGAATTATAACCATATATCCATATTACCTTTGCATCCATTGCTATTATCTTCTTGATATTGTTTTAATTACCTATTCATCATGATATTGGAATTGAGCTTCTCACCACATGTCTTCCTACCACATCCATGCATATCATGAATTGCATCCATAAGTGGTGTCAATGGTGTAACCTTTGAAAAAATTCCATCAAGGATTATTCCATCTTGGAGTAGATCTTGAAGTCACTTCTCCTTGACACCCCTACCATGGAGCAATGGTTAGGAAAATTGGAATAATTTGGTGAGGTCCATTGCACTGCTTTATAATACATTGAGGCTCAATAGAAATGCACAAAGTTCCACTATGATTTGAAATTCCACCCCCTCTCTTTTCATGGAAACAACCTTAATCCTACTTTTGATTGTCCCAAAGAGAATTTAGAACTCAAAATTTTTGAATCCCTATGCAAGGTTCCCTATGTCATTGCAAATTCCCTATTGAAGGGGAACATGAAATTGATGACTTTGATGGGAAACTATCTATAAAATCAATTAATGGACTTTACTTGAATGGTTATATGCCTAATCACATAGTCATCGTATTGTACATAAGCATATAATTATTTTTTATCTCATCATTGATTTTTTTTGTACGAGAATTTTTTTAGAAGCCATTTTTCATATCATTTACAATTTTTTAATCAATCATCTTCAAATATAGTTCCTTGCATTTACATGTATGATTATTTCCTCCCTTTAATGCATTATATTTTACCTATTTTCCACTCCTTGAATTTTCCATGGAATTTAACCATTCGCATGTGTGTATTAACTCCTTTAAGTAGTTTTTATCCTTGGTAAATGGTAATGCACATTCCTACATGGGTTGTCCTATTTTAGTACACTACACTTATTATCTCCCATGTTGCTTTGTCCTATATGATTCAAAAGTCCCTCTAATTTATGTTCGCATAGTTGAACCCCATACCTTGCGCTTCTTTACTATCCTTTACCTAATAGACTCCCAATTAGTTACATTCCAATTTTTTGCACTGCTTTGAAATTATAATGGTGAACCATTACTCCACATCATTTATGTTTTAAAGATCTGATTGTAATCAACTACCATCAATAATTCATTTCAAGGAGATATATTCTAGGTCCACCCTTTGTCACTACCCATTTTTTATCATGTTACATTCCATTGTTTTAGAACCATTTGTTCACATTTGATGTTGATC
Organism: Pinus albicaulis; assembly: GCA_034641835.2. Classification (NCBI taxonomy): domain Eukaryota; kingdom Viridiplantae; phylum Streptophyta; class Pinopsida; order Pinales; family Pinaceae; genus Pinus; species Pinus albicaulis. Next base: position 870,745,073 of record CM076577.1, on the reverse strand, counting down.
TCATGGTTCTTTATTTTTTATAAAACACATAACCAAAAAACAAGAAATAAAAATTAGAAAATTTAAAAAACATCAAAAAGAAATATAAAACCCAAAAGGTGGGAAGAGAAACAATATTTTATATTATTAAATCCAATAACACTTCTAGTTCAAGCACTTGTAAGAGTCACCCTTGCCTAGAGCATTCATATTGAATCATCTTATCTTGTGTTATTTTAGACATCATTGGCTCTTTACCCATGTATGTCACCATTTAATCCAACTTCATGTTGACCTTTGTAATAGGACTTGTCCTATATATTGAGTTTTATCACTTAGTAACCAAGTCACACTCATCCTTAAAATATCACATTGCCTATTTTATCACCAAAACTCTTATAGTGTTCCTCAAATCATAGTCTTCAAATTGACATCAAGTTGAGTTATCTAATCTACAAGTGATTGTTCCTACCATTGTTAGCCTTCATGTTATGATATAATCAAGAGAAATCTTGAGTCAAAACCCATCATGGCCTCGTTTCATTGAGTCTAATCCAAGTACTTACAACAATTTATGTTCTTTTTACCTCATGTTAGTGTATAGAAAATCATTATTTCCCTTTCTCCAATAAATATATTCCTATATATATTGACACATTTTTCTATAACAGTTAGAATTAGAGGCTTGAGTACCTTGGATAATGTTTTCATTAGTGATGGTATTATTCATATACAACAAGGATCTTTATCATTAATTCTTAATTGTATGGTTCCTTCCAATGTTCAAGACAAACACATTCATTTACACGCACTTAGTAGCTTGGTACCCATCATCATCAATGGTGGGCCATGGCCTCACATCTAGTATATATTTTCAACTTTGATTTATATCTAGATAGTTTCTTCCATTCTAAACCATGGCTTTAATTACATCGAAAGAAATTCATTTTATTTGTTGGATTGAGGATGGAGTAAAATGTGTTATTTATGGTTCTAAATTTGAATGATTATCAATTATAATTGAATAAAATAAATGCTAATGACACACAATGGATTTTGGCACAACATCCCAACCTAAGATCACCCATTTCTCTATATGTAGCAAAGGGAAGAGCACAAATTATGAAGGAAACAAATTGTGTAGCTATTATTGCCCTATACCCTTTAACTATTGTTGACTGACAATTGTTGCCTTATACCTTTAACTATTGTTGACTACTACCAAAGTATTTGAGTGTTTTATCCATTAACCATTGCTGACTACTTTAAAGAAGTATTTTAATTATTTATCTATTAAATACAAGTATATTTCAATTTTGGTGAAAATATGTTTAAAATGTATATTATATACTATCCAAGTCACTGGAAAATTTTATATATAACATAATTTAAAGGATGAAAAATTATAATCTTTCAAGTTTTAATAAATTATGTTATCAAATTCAATGAAAAAAGCTCATGCATCTGGTTAAGATGTAACGTTTCTATCTAAAAACTGCCATAATAACAATGTGAACAAGAAAACCAACCATTTGACTCTTTACTAACCCTTTCAAAGGACACACCTCTCACCTGCAACCTCCTCTCGTGGGCGAAAAAAACCTCCAACCATCCTCCACCCGACTAACCTTTATCATGTCAACCTCTACATGGAATGGTTCCTCACAATCTTTTTATTCAAACTTTGGAATCGAAATTTGTAATGATCATATTTTCAAAATTATTGTTATTTTTGTGAGGTGAGTATTCTAATGAATCAGTGCCATGTGAAGCGAGCTGGTGGGATAGCTTTTTGATTGTCCATACTAGCCCTCGTGGGATACCATTTTGACTGTCATGCTAACTTCAAAGACTTCTTGACTTTCATGCTAAATTCAAATAATTTTCATACAATGATGTAAACTAAAGAATATTTCACGATAGCAACAAAAAAATAATTTACAATTGATGTTAATGTTGACTATAGCCAAAATAAGTTGAAAGGGATAGAAATTGGTTCATATATATATATTTGTTGAAACAAAAGTTATAATTTATTTTTATTTTTAATGTATTTAGTTAATTAAAATTAAAATTTATAAGAATGTGATGGAATCTTAAGTTTGTATTATATAGTTTACATAATTTAAATGCCTATGTTTTTTTTTTTTTTAAATGCTTTAAAGGTTTTTCTGGGTTCTATTTATCCATTCAAAAATACATTTAAATAACAAAAAATCACAAGCTTACCAACCATTATATGACCAACTTATAGATATAAACCAAAACATAAAATAATTACACTACTTCAAAGAAAAATATCAACTATCTAATACACATGAAATTGCAAAATGAAAAAGTCAACATCTAACACATTATAAGTTGTTAGTGATTGTCAAATTAATATTGGTGACCTATTAACTAAATAAAGTTCAGTGCCATGGAATAAATTTGTGTTTCTAATGACATAAAATATGGAATACAAAGAATTGGAAATGGTGAGATGAAGCTCTCACACCCCACACTACAGATTTCTCACAACCTCTCTAACATTGATTAAGCCAACAATTGAGTACATTTATAGGATTAAAATGGAGTTTAGTAGTTTGAACAGATTCCTAAAGAATAGGATCTGAAAAATAAATAAGACAAACAATCTCAACAAAACATAACAAAAACCTAATAATAGTAAATTATAGAATTTCTCTATTATTTTTACACTTTCCCTTAAAGGAGAAATGTGTTTTCTACCACGCCTAATTGATTCCTACATCTTTCAAACTTTGTGTTTCTAAGAGGTTTTGTAAAGGTGTAAGCCACATTTTCATTAGTATTATAATAAAATAAATCAATTTCCTTAGACTTTCCTGACAAAATGATAATGAGTCTCATGGTACATAAGATTGTTGGATAGTTGATGGAGTTTTCATTATCACATTTGACAATCATTGGTTTTTTTTCTTCTTCTCCCATATCTTCAAGAAGTCGCCTCAACCAAATGGATTCACGAGTAGCACTGCACAAAGATTTATACTCAACTTTAGTTGATGACAACAAAACAATTGGTTGTTTCTTACTGCTCCATGCCACAATCCCAGATCCAAGGCTAAATGCATATCTCGAAGTTTATCTTTTCTCATCAGAATTTCCAACCCAATCTGAATCAGAATAACCTACCAGCTCAACATCAAAATCATTAGTATACTTAAAACCAAAATTCACATTCTCTTTTAGATATTGTAGGACTACTTTCACTACTTTCCAATGGCTTTCAAGAAGCTTGGATATTAATTGACTAAGAATGCTAATTAAATATACTACGTTTGGCTTGGTTGTGGTGAGATAGTTTAAACTCCCAACTAACTGATAATATGGTGAACCATCCACCTCTCTTGTAACATCATCACTATAGAGTTTGACATTTTGTTTTAAAGGTATTGACACTACATTGATCCATTTTGAATCTTTTGAGTAGCCCTCTTGTATATTTTCTTTGTGTAACAAAGTCTGACTAACTTCTCTCCATTTTTCAAGACTTAAGCAACAATGTTATTCACCAAGGTATTTCATCTCAAAAAACTGTCACAAATGTCTTTTAACTTCATCAATCAACTTTATAATAAGATCATAAACATACAGGGAAATCAAAGAAACATGCCCCTTCTGATGTGACTTGATATACAAGGTAGGATCACACATGTTTTTCCTAAAACCTTTCTGAAGAAAGAAATATTTAATCTTCACATACCAAGATAGGGGTTCCTATTTCAACCCATATAAATCTTTCTTTAATTTACAAACAAGATGCTCTTGACGCTTCTTTATGAATCCTTCTAGCTAAACAAGATATACATCTTCCTTTAGTTCCCAATTCAAAAAAATAGACTTAACATCTAGTTGATGTAGTTTCCAATTATATTTTGTGGTTATTGCAATCATTAACCTAATTGTATTCACATTTTATTTAACTTAGCTACAAGTGCAAAGGTTTCATCATACAATTCCGTCTTTTTGAGAGTAACCTTTAGCAACCAATCTAGCTTTATATTTATTTACATTTCCATCAACATTAAATTTGGGTTTGAACAACCATTTGTATTCTATGGGTACATTATTTTCAGGAAAATTTGTTAATTGCCAAGTATCACTTTTCATATTGGACTTATACACTTCCTTCATTACATCTCTCCATTCTTTATGCTGGTTAGCTTGTTCAAAATTCAAAGGTGGACATGAACACTCCAGATGTGGACAAAGATGACTCATGTTTTTCTGCTATTTTTCCTTCTCGTTTTTTCAGATTTCAAGAACAAGCGTACTTGAGCACTACAATAGTATGAATTTAAAATTTTTCTACCATGTCTATGTCTTGGAGCATTATTGTACCCATGTCCCTCAGTTTCTACAACTTTCATGTTTATGTTTCTGTTTCTGAGATAATGGGAAACTAAGTTTCCTAAAATTTTCAATAAAAAAGACCCACATATTATAAGTGATATCAGAAAATACCACTTGTTTGGAGGTAGGATTGATCAAACGAGCATTGATTTCGTAAACAAAATATACGCGACCTTCATTCAAAGATGGGACCTATCTCAAATTTTCAATACCTTGGACAACAATGGTGATGGCATGGTTTTTGCGGACGATGTATAAGGGTTACTGGAACAACTTAGAATTCAACATATCTCTGATAATATGAAATTAGTGATAGGCTCTTTCGATCATATGAACTTCATAACTTCCTTTAATTTTATTTCATGACTTTTTTAATAGTTATTTCAGTTTTTCGTCTATGGTAGTGATTTTAGTTTTTGTTAGTTTATTTTATTTAAACTACTTTATTTTAGTTATATTACTGATTTTCTTTAGTTATAGTTAAAAACTAATTTAGTTTAACGTAAATTTATTTAATTTTGGTTTAATCTTACGTATTTTGTTTTCATTTAGTAATGTTGATTTCTGATTTTATTATTTAATGGTTTTAATTTTTGTTTGAATAATAATATTAACCTGTAAAATTTGAATTTTATCTATTTACGTTATAGTTTGAGGTATTTTACATTAATCCTTATAGTTTGAGTTATTTTAAATTATTGTTTTTATTTAAAATTAATTTTAGTTAATTACTTTAATTTAATTATATTTAAAATTTATATTAGTTTTTATTTGTAGTCTTAGATTTTATTCAAAATTTTATTTATATTTAGTTTAATATTTTGTTTTAAGAAATTGTTGATCGTTTAAATTGTAGATAGATATGGAAAATTTTGAGACAGAGGATAATGAAAAACTAAAAAAACTCAAAAAGTTATAAAGGAAGAACATGAATACAAAGCTCAAAAAATTCCATATTTTCACAAAAATTTACTTTTTTATTACTGTGAGAGGCTTATTCAGCGTTCTTTGCACCTCTATATACTACATTGTAGAGAATTCACGTGTTGGGATGTTTGCATCCTAGATTCAATTGCAAAGTAGGAAACATGCACAACTTTGTTCTATTGTTTTCGTGCCCCATATGTATGGGCTTACGAACAATGAGCTATCGACATATTATGAGACCTATTTTAGTGTGCTGGAGTATATATGTTAGATAGTCAATTCATGTTGTCGAGTGAAACTTTAAAATAAAGATCAAAGTAACTTCATTAATTCGTTAAAAAATATTCACTTTTGTTCTAGAGTAAGAAATTGGAAAATGATTGAACTTCTCTCCTGTAGAATTATTTGATGCCATCCAAATGCTTGTTCAGTGACTACCAAATTGTTGGCTGAACTTCTCTTGTGCAAATTGAGTTGATTTTGACCAAGTGTTCACGTGAATGATTTCCATTTCAGGACTATAATATTATGCAAAATGATTGGGTGCCAATCAAGTGTGTGTCTTACTGAATTTAATTAATTTATGAATTGGTTTCTCTCATAAAATTTGGTTTAGCATTGACAAAATTTTGTTTAGAGGCAATGAACTTGGAGCTGCATATCTTATGTGCAAATTGATCCAAGGATGGAAATAAATTAATTTAATAAAGTATAATTCAAACTTAAGTTATGATGAGTAAATAATTATTTATTGTCTTCAATGCTATTATATTTATACATAATCTATTAGATGAATTATTTAATCCAAACTATGATGCAATGACAACATTGATTCCCTTGTAAGAATGAACTCTTCAATGATTTCTTTGCTAATTAATTTTACATAGATAAAACCATTCTCTTGTTGACATGAACTTTGGATGGGATTCTCAAGGGTAACTTGAATCCATCTCAAGGGTAACTTCAATCCATCACTAGACAAACCATAGCCCTCGTGGGCATGAGTTCCCAGTTTTTTAGAAGCAAAGTGATTTTTCTTGGATTAGATCAATAGTACTTGTGGTCTCAAGTAAGGAATTCATTAAGAATGACAAATAGAATCGTACATCAGTAAGTTTTTAGTATTTGTGGGTTCATCACTAAGTTAATTTTCAAAGTGGTTTGATTTTCTCTTTTATGCTCCAATATGAGAGATCTATCTTATGAAATGTTATGGACTTAGTATTTACTCTTCTATAGTTCTTTGTGAGGAAGCTTTAGTATGGTTTCTAGATTTTCTATTGAAAATGTTGACATGATATTTCATACATAACACAATATTTAGCATTTCTTCTAAGGCGCCAAGGATTAGTCACACGAGTCTGAAATGTATATAGATGAAAAAATTGCATCTTAGATATAATCCAACAATAAACTCCTTACATTGCATTAAATAAGGAATGCATAATAATAATGCAAAGAAATTAATAGAATGATTTAAATGAATTTTTTTCGCTGCTTGTTACAATTAAATTCTTCTAAAAAATTGGTTAATGTTTGTGTTGATAAGTTGTTGTAGCCACACCGTACAACATAGTAACACAGAATAACATGCTTTCTTAAAGCCAATCTTTCAAATATGGACCAAAATTCAAAATTGCTGCCTCAATATTATACTATTCTAATTGTTTCAATAGTGTAACCAAGAGGCCTACTTGTATAAATCCTATAAAACTAGCCTTAAATCAATTTTTATTTGAAACACATATGTGAACTCAAAATCAATTACAAACATGCCCACTATGGCCTTCCTAAATATCTCATGTTGTTTGATAGGGCTTTTGGTATGTAGTTTCCATCTCTAGTTCCTTGAAGCCTAGTTGAACTATTTCTTTGCCTCTACCCAAATCAAGAACAAACCCAATATACATCCTTGGGGGAGATGCCTTAAACTGAGTTCTTCTAGCTAGCCCCATTATTATTTAACTATAATTGGCCTCCAAACTTCTCAATCTATATTTTTTTGGGGTAATAATCTTTAATGTCTCTACATGCATTGAATTTTGAGCTTCATCTTGATTTTATACCCTATTGTTCAAATTGGAAATTACCACCTAATTATCATCAAGAAGCCTATTATGTCTCCTCAAGACTTTTCTCAACCTCCAACTTCTAAATCTATCATTTTTGGGGGTGAATATGCTTTCTTACGCAATTGTCCATCTGAAATGCCTAGAGTTGGCACTTTGTCAGGGGTGAAGGGCACAAAACCCACAACACCTACCAATGTCCCCATAACGACACCAACTAGTGGGGACAACCATTTTATGCATAGTTTTCATAACAAGGCTAGTTCTCTCTTCGAGATGTCACAGTTTAGTACATGCTTCTTTTCCCTTACTTCTCATGGTTTTGGTTTACTTACCACAATAACTTAGGTGTCCATTCTAATTTTCACATCATAAGTGGGTCCACACTAGTGTCAGGTATCTCTTTAGGAATTACTGCAATACGTATCATTAGGTTTTGGCTTAGGTGGAATTTATAGTTGAACACTAGCCATCAAGCTAACACAAGGTACGCCTTGGGAAGCAAAAATTCCTAATTGGACAGATATATGAGTGATCAAATCTCACATGGGGGAGTGCTAAGTTTCTAAATTACGTATCTTAATTTTATTGTATTTACCTAGTTGTCATTTATGATGATGTTGAACTTGCCCAACTTACCTCATTCAGAAAATGACTTGGTGGAACATCATCCAAAATGACCTACCATCCAAACAAAGTTACCTTTATATATTTTTATGTTTGAAGGTAAGTACAAAGAATATATAACAAACCTTGTAATGACCTTCCATCTTTAGTGTTTGTCCAATTCCCTGATGGATGATAGTGTGTGGTTGCATCTTTTCCAATCTAGTCTTATGGTATGGCAACCAAGTGGTACATTAAATTTCCTTACACATCTCATGATAATTTCTTTTCATTAGAAATATCATTTCTCACACATTTCTAATTTCCCATCCACTATGAGACTAGGATAGAACTCTTGACATCACTAAGGCAAATTATTTCTACTCACATCTTTGATCATGATCATGAGTGAAGAAAATATCAAACTGAGAGTGGGGCGGGGGTTGAATCAATGTGGCGGAAATTTTATCATTTCAAAAAAAATTATCAACAAAAAATTATGTAGCAATGTACCATAACCATTTTCAACATAATAATAAATAAAACAATGCATCAAGAAGCCATCATCACACCAACACAAGAGGTCTAAATATTTTACATGAAAACCCACATGGGAGAAAACCACAAATTCTTCTTCAATTCAAAACATAGATTTGTAGGCTTTGACCTGCTGGAGGCACCCAACCCTAAGATATGCAAGCAAATAATTGTGATAAGCTACAACCTGATTGAGGCTCCAACTTGAAAAGAGTGCAAGAAACCACTTGCAATAGGTTACAACCTGATTGAGGCACCAACCTTAGTGGAGGCACCCACCTCCTTCTTCAAATTCTTGTGGACAAATTTTTATAATATTTCAAACTAGATCCACCTGTTCTTCAACATAGGCATTCAAAATTGATCATGCTATTGTTTTAATATTGTTGTCATCAACATATCATATCTTATCCATACCCAGTTCCAACCTGATCAACAATATTGTCACATAAAACCCTTCTCGGAACCAATTATTGCCATATACCCAAAATGTAGAAATTATATGCACTGCGCATGCATATGTCCAAGATTCTCCTGATCACACACTATTTGACTTCATGCACAATACAAAATCTATTCCACCATTGATCATCACATGCGGAAATTAAATCAATTGCAATGCACACATGAAACCATAAAAATTCACACACATTAACATAGTTGTTTTAACGGGAAAGCCTGAAGCTAAAAACCCCAACTATCTGTATATAATATATGTCATAGAGATCATGTAACAATCCTCATACAAATATTCTCACAAGCTCTCAGTACAATACAATCGCTACACACTAATAAGGCCCAATCTAGCAAATCCATGCACCGATCTCTGCCACCTGCTAGCCTGCCTCTACTGCGCAATCCATGCTGAAGAATGCCCCTGAATGAATTCGAATTGGGCCAGCCTTGCTCACGCAATACTCATAGGCATCTCCAAATAATGTGTGGTGCAAAAAATGCAACACTATAGTCACAACTGATAGTCACACTTGCTCTTTCACCTACCTCTCCACTGGTCTACACAAAAACTGTCCATGCACTGTAGTTAGCTGATGTATTATTCAGTTGATTAATGAGTTAATATTTAGTGAATTAATTAATAATTAATTCACACCACTCTCACTAGTGTATCAATCAGTTAGACTAGATACAACTAGCTCAACTGTGTCTAACTGAGTTAAACTGAACACAACTCCACCAACTACTTCTACAACTCCACCAAACTCTGTCACATGAGTTCTAACTGAAGTCTCCATGCAATAGCTCCACTTAACCCTCAAGAATAGCGTAATTCCTTCTGTCAGCTTCTGTGCCACATATGTGCACTTAACTGAAGTGCTCCAAGAGAATAAGTTAATGTTTAGAGTCCAAATATTATTAAGAGCTAATAATATTCGACATATCTATTTTTAGACTGGCAATCTAAAAATAGATTCTGACCAATATGTCTAAAAATAGAAGTCCATCTATTTTTCCAACTTGACCAACCATCCACAAATAGCATCCTGCAACTCATAGAATATGATCGACATGTCTAAAAATAGACGCAGTCTAAAAATAGACTTTGCGACAAAAATCACCTGTGTGGGCCCCACCTAGTTTAGGTGATTATTTTCCAACTAGGATCAGGAATGATGTTTCAGGATGCCTCCTTCACTGTTTCTTGTTGCAATCTTCAACACAAAACCAATTGCAACATGCTCATAAGCCCCCAAAATACATAACATTGGTTCCAAACATCAAAAATACATCATCAAGGCTTTTCATGCTTTCATAAATGTTCACCACTTAATCCTGATCATCATTCTTCTTCCACAATCTGATTTGGCCTTGAAATGAGCCAAAAAACCCCAAATAATATATAAAATCAAATATTAAATTAAATGTTCTACAAATGGCCCTTTTAGGGTGCGTTCTACAAAATGTCTATTTCTTGACAAATGATTATGCAAATACGCTTTTGGCAACTTACGACAAAATGTACATTGGGAAGGAAAATTATATATGTGTGTGTGTGTGTGTGTATGTGTACATATATACATATATGTATACATACATATACATACATACATATCTACACACACACACACACACATACATACTGTAGAAATTATACAAACATATGTATACCAATGGATTCAATCTGTTCAAGCAATGTACTAAAGCTAGATACTAAATCCTTCTACAAATCAATTGTAGAAAATAAACACGATCACCAATCACAACAAGTAAATCTTTTCCTGGGGAAAGCCTGTTGCTCAATACTCCTCTATATTCTATTATATATTCACCATGGAATAATGAAACAATTACAATATAGTCTTCTCACAAGAGTTTCCTGCACTCTCACAACTGTCTCACATTGAACCAGACAAAATCGACCAGCACTTAGCCAATTTCCTACCTCTAATCAACCTACCTTGCTTGTGCAATTCATGTGGAATGCAATCCCCATTATTTAGGAATTTTAGCCTCCCAAAACTGCGCAAGGATCATGGGCAATCCAATGGATGTCTAGTTGCATGCGGGAAACCTACTAATGATACAACTGATAATTAACACCCCTTTAACCTTTGTCTCTGGAATTGACATGCATGCAGAAATTAATAGTAAATCATCAATTGCATGGCAGATCACTGTATGTGAATTAAATATGATTTAATTCACTTGATCTCTCACTAGTGCAACAAACAGTTACTGTTACGCAGAATTATAGATTACGAATAAAACACATTCCCTAAATGTGGTGCTATGCATTTAGAACAACAGATCAAAGACTTTTTAGACACTTTCTCTAAGAGTAAATAGACACACAGAAAGATGGAGGAACTGAATTGTTATCCAAGCACTTCCTATTCTCCTTTTGTCGCTCTTGCTTTAGCTTGCAATCCAACTTCGATCGCTAGACTATTTCTTGCAAGTATAAACACTAAACAATAAATAGATTGCAATATACAGATGGCTATTTATCTTAATCAGTTAAATCAATGAAACATAAAACATATACATCAGTTAAGAATCCATGATATGGAAAATAGAAACATAAATAGATACATATATGGGAAGATGAACAAAAATATTTATTAATGGATAGAAGGGGAAGGTTACAACCAGCGATTAATTTGATGTCACCATCTCCAGCATTCATCCCAGCCTCATCACAATAAACATCTCACCAGAAACATATCACTCTTATCACACTCAATTGAGAATCCAACGACATTTCTTTACCAAATTTCTTCCTTCCCTAGCACTAGGATCTGTGCTCAATTTATAGGGAAAATGAAGGTAGTTTATCAATCAATGACTTTCTAATAATAGGTAAGGCATGTTCCCAAGCTTAGAGGTGTTCGATGGACACATGGATTCGAATTTTGACACATATGGACTCTTCTAGAAGGCACTGGCCATGTGGAGATTTTTAAACAATGAGAATTTCGCTCCCATTTGACCAACGCACTCTTGAATGTCGGGAAGTGATTTGCAGAGAACCCTTGAAAGGAGGAAGATGCATATGAAAAGCAGTTAGTCCCTTGAGAGGCTGCGTTTGTGAGCTCATAGGTGATATAAGATGTACTTCAAATCTTGGAAACCTTACAATGGAAGTCATGGAATATTTTTTCTTGTTCTTATCTTAGGGCATCAAGCAAATGAAATGATAGGAGATGATAGACCCTATTTCATTGGTTCCGGGGATGATGTCCAATTTAACCAAGTCATTGGGAATGATGCCCAAATTTACTTATAACAGCTTCCCCCTAAAGCATGAAGTCAGAATAATAACAATTTTTTGAATGATATGCTTTACACTGTGATGGGCTGGAACTGAAGAGGAGTGGCGACTTGCATCAATATTACAATACATTACATCATGATATATCCTCTTGATCACGAATTTCTAAGGGAAGGCATTCCCATGCTCAACACATAAACTATCTAATAACAAGTACATAGTGCAGAAATTCCTCTACATTGGAATGTTGCCCAATATAGACATGCCTATAGATATAGGCCCATGTTCAGATGACGATCTATATGTAAGGTCACCATACATATGATGTGTACACAAATCTTGAAATAGTAGCCCGGATGGCTGAAACTAGATCTGGGGTCTTCTTATCTCGTTCACTCGATCGTTCAAGTACAAGTCTAGCCATGCGAATATATGATATGTAGTTGAACATGGTAAGACCTTATTTTATTACCAACCAGTAATGTGAGTTGTTAGAAAACACGAGAGAACCACCATTGATGTTAATGGCTCTCAAGGTACTGCAGTACATTTCGTAAGGCATGAATAGGTGATTTGATGTCGAACGCCAAACAAAATATTTTGGTCAAAAGTCCGGAAGCTAGGATCTTGTCGAAGTTGTAACAAGCCTCATGGTACTGGAAGATGATGTTTCTAAGTAAAATTCCTGGATGATGATTTGACGTCAACAGGAAGTCACTTTATTGTGAAACGGGAGTTACTGATTTCAGAGACAAAATGTGACTTGATATAGAAATTTTCAGGGATTACTGTCATGAGAATGAAGGTTTATGAGTATTGTAGAAGGATGAGTATTCAATGGATGACTTCTCTTGAACATATTAGCGACACTAAGACGAGTTGGCAGCATTGACCCAAAACCGAAGTGAAGATATGGTGAACCATAGGTATGAATGAACCATCAAGAAGATTACCCAACCCAAACAATCATGATGATGGAGTGAAGTGTCATGTTCAAGAATGACCTGCTACTGTAAAAGTTTTTTTTATTTTCCTAAAATTTCCTTGGTCATTTATCGACCAGTACCTCTTTAGTTTTTAACAAGCTTGAGGAGGATAACATATGCTTAATCTATAATTCAACCCTTCGGGTGAATAATGTATCTCTATTTAATAATTTAACGAGTCTAGCGATGAATGAAACTTGATTCTTGCCATGATCGACAAGCCCGTCGCTATTTTATGTTTCAACAAGCCCAACGACAGTGAAATCCAGGTCCTTTTTCATATTTAGAGAGTTTGAAAAAGAGGACGAAAGAAAACTCCATAAGTACTTTTTCGTAAGGTTGTTGCTTAGATCCGAAAAAGTGTAAAATAATATCTGAGAGAACCTCCTAGCCATGTTTGACTAAGGCATTCCTTTTTTGTAAATAATCTATCTCAGTTCGGAAAAGGTTTAAACTTGTACTGAGTAGATATCAATTCATTTGCTTTTACAAGCTTGAAAAGACAAGTGCTTGACTGTAATATTGCTAATTAGCCATGAGCTAGTTGGAATATTAATTTTTGTTTTTATTTATTGTTTAATGAATAAGAGGATATTGGAGATCCATAAATCTTTTTAAAATGAATAAAATCAATGCCAATGTGAACAAGACATATCTTGGCAGCTTAATTAAGCAACTTTAGGTGTGGAAAGGGGTTGGAACACCTTGACTGGGTAAAATTTGACCAAATCAAAAAACGTTTTCATGGAGTGATGGCATGCAATGAAAGACAATAAAGTTTCAGATGGAGATGCTTTGTAGGGAAGTGGTGCTATTACTGAATGGGGCTTAGGGTTTGGAAGCTCAAAAAATATATACGGAAGAGGATGGCAGCCATATAGGATCATGTTTATGTATTGGTATATGATATTTCTAAACATATGGTATGTTTAGACATATAGCTTTGTTTGGCTATTTAGCTGAGATTGCAAGTGTTGTTTAGCATTGGGTGTTCCTGATCAGGAATCCCACCTCTTCCATTGAGAAGCTTTTAGAGGAGTCTTGTACTTCAATTCCACTATCAGGCATTTGGCCAAAGCTTCATCTTACATCTACAACACAGATCTTGTTGAGGGTTGACTTGTTTTGCAGGTTGCAGCAGTGGAGACCATCTTTGGGTCACTTTAGTACTTATTTTCAGTGGAGAAGGGTTCCTTTCCATTGGGAGTACAATAAGGAAGGATCTTGTGCATATTTTCAGATCTTGGCATCATGCCACTTATTTATTTTCCCCTACAGCACAGTTTCTTCCCAGATCTGCTTTATTTTGAGGGAGGAGTTGCAGGGTGGTTTTGGCACACCATTTGGAGAGGAGGTTTTCTAGAGAAGGGATCAGCCCTTGGTCTAGAGAGTCTAATAGAGGAGGTTTCATTATTTATTATATTAGACCAGCCACACTTTCTAGATCTATATGTTGCAGTGAATCTTCAGCCCTAGGGCTTTGATTCCTATCTTGTATATGGTGTTTTGCTGAAAACCCTTGAGGGGTTCTTCATTGGGGGTTGTATAGTGCCTAGATCTGTATTATATCTATCTTTTGAGGCATATATCAGCCCATGTTATTTTGTATCTTCATTTTATGTAGCAGTACCTTTTAAACAACACTGTAGCAGTCTTGTGGCATTTTGATATATAGTAACAACACTTCTTTTGAGGGTTTGTCCATTGGAGGCTTGTTATATCTTATTGTACATCTTATGGCCCATTTATTATGCATATTTTGCTACTATTTTAATGATTATAAGGTCTCCATATTTGCCTCTTGTTTTTACATAATGATATACATTGCTATTCCAACATTTTGCACTATATTCCTCCCATTTGGGAATATTATAGTGGTATCTGAGCATAATATTGGCTCAGCCTGTGCATCTTGAAAAGCCAATATGTCATCAGAAGAAGGATATCCTCTCACAGATAGAGAGAAGAGATATATCAAAAGAAGGCACCACAAGTTGGATTATACAAATGATAAAGAAAACAAGGGTAAAACACCATTATCAGGAGGAATGAAAGGGAAGGAGTTCTCAAGACTTCTTTTCCAAACTATGCAAAGCATTAACAAGGACATCATAGAAATGAGGATGGAGAGATGTAGAAATTCTCCAAAAGAGCTTGTGCATATAGAAAGCTCTAATTTTTCACATTATGGGTGTGAGCATCCAGCTACACCATCAGATCTACAACGTGGTGCCATGCCTACATTCTTGGAAAGAAAAGAAGAGGAAGGAGAAGATATGTTTCTTGAGGTTTATAAACCTCAACTCGGGATAAGTGTTCACCATGGTGGAGTAATCATTGTTGCGTTTTAAGCACCGTTGTGGTCATTGCACAAAAAATAAATCAAACATAACTCAAATGTGTAACCAAGAGGGAAGTAAAATAAACCAATGAAATTTAGACTGCTTGGGTAATGACAACCAACATGTTGAATCTAATTTCACGATGTAATATCAAGACTATAGTAACAGACCCTAGACCTCTTCACTGTGCGAATGTATTATAATTATGTTGTTAGGGTCTGACTATATTAATGGTAAGCCTTGGGAAGAGTAGAGGGGGCCTTTTATGATGATAATTATACACTAGCCATATGTTCCATGTATATGTCTTTAAAGTACAAACAAAAATATATGTATTAAAGGAGAAGAAGTGTAATTTATTTTGTATGTAATAAAGTACTTATTTTTTATTTGGTCAGTGCAAGTTGTTGTTTTTTTGTTTGGTTGTTGTTTGGGGTTCTGACAGGTGGTATTAGAGTCACGTTTCAATGTTGTGGCCTAATTGGGTACATATGAGAATAACAACAATATTTGTGTTAACAGAGTGACAGACACTAGACATCATGAGGAGAGTTAGACCTACATCCATAATGATATGAAATTAGACAGGAACACAACATAATATAGATATAACCATAAATACAGAGATGCAATAGAAATAAAACTTCATTTTATTAATATCAAAGAACTAAAATATACTTAAAGACATAATGGAAATGAAATAGCTTGGGTGATGGTAGCTTATCTTTAAGAAGAGATGTGGTGGCTACATGCCTCTTAATTGTGTTATAATTAGGCTTAAAGGCCTATTTATTATTGAGAAACAATGGAAAACCCTAAACATCAAAAAACCTAACCCTAGGAGATGAATTGCCAAAAATGTGGGCCCCTGTTGGGGTAAATTGGTACATCAACTTCTCAGGGTCATAAATTTGGCATACGACCTTTGTTTGAAGCACACGATACCTCATTAGAAATATTTATCCGAGAACTACAAATTTCGACTACAAACATCAATCAAAGATATATGTTTGCCCGTTTTCCAAAAAAAACGTCGTTTAGGGCCTCAAAACAACTCTAGAAGTTTAGGACTCGAAAATTTGTCAAAAATAGTAAATTGTGCTACAATTAAATAAACTAAAAGAAATAATGGTGTGGTTCCAAGTGGTATAGGTGGGTAGCCACCAATACCAACCTCGATCAAGGAAGACCAACAATAGGACCTGGACCAATACCATTTTCAAAAGTCAACCCTGAGATGTGGGTGCAACTGGAGGAAGAATTGTAGAATATTTACGTTGCGATATTGGAAATAGTACAAGAATTAAAGAATGAAATGGCTAGATTGAGGGTCGAAAATGAGAGTTCAATGAAAGAACAAGATAAAATCATGAAAATCGTTTTATATAGATAGAACAATCAACACCCTGACCCAAGCCAGACCATGATTACATGCATGGGAAAGGAGGCGATAGTTCAAAGTCAGAAGAAGACCAAGGGAATCGAGAAGAATAAATGGATAATGTGTCATGTCACAAAGGGCCTAATAGCAGAAGATTGAGTTAAAGAGAGAGTTTAAGAAAATTAAACCTCCAACTTTTAACAGAGAGCACGAGGAGGCAGAGTTATGAGTACAACCATAATTTGAAAGCTCACTTAGAAATTTATAAATTGCAGGGTAAGGCCACCTTATGGTGGGAAGAAGTAAAAACGGTACGGGGAATCTATGAGAAATTAGTAACTTGGGAAAACTTCCATAAACACTTTAAGGATAAATACCTAACTTAACGATTCTATGATGAAAAAGCAAAGGAATTTCACGATATTCAGTTGGGGTAGCTCTCTATGGACAAATTTATAGTAAAATTTACATCCTTATTGCGATATGTTCCTTATATCTGTGAAGAAAAGGAAAAATTATAGAGGTTTATCATTAGTTTACATTTATACATGAAAGAGAGATTGGAGTTTGATAACCCAAAAATCATGGACAAATTTATTAGAATAGCATGAATATGTTACGAAAAAATGAAGCAGAAAGGGGAGGGAAGTAAACGGTGGACTGAGAAGAAAGGGCTTAAAACTTCATAGAGTATTAAGGGAGGGAAGTCTATTAATTCCAAAGGATCTTACAAGGATCAATAGAACAAACATACAGGAAAGAATCAACAAAATTCTAAGTAGAAAATTGAGTTAAATTCCACCGACCAATCTAATAAAACTTAGCTAGAACCTGCAGCGAGACCTCCCTTGCAATGTTTGGGATGTGGGGAACCACATTATGTCAAGAATTTCCCTTACCAAAAGGGACAACACCGGTAGAACAAATTCAAGAAGCATCCAAAGTAAGGGAAGTTGCAAGAAGCCTGCCCAGGATCAGTGCGGCACTGGAGGATCACCAAGATGAGTACCAACTGACCATGGTGGAGTTTGAAGGTAAAATTTTCAGCCAAGCTTTATATATTTTATGATATCAGGATTATCTTAAGTTATGTAAGTCCTAAAATAGTAAAAAAAATCCATTTGCAAACCACTAAATTTAAAAATCCATGGCTAGTACAACTAGCTACAGGGGATAAAAGAAGGGTGTTAGCTAAAGTTGACATTTGTCCTGTGGAACTGGCAGGACAACCAATAGTAGAAAACTTGAATGTTTTACCTTTGGGATCGTATGATGTGTTGATTGGTATGGATTGGTTGGAAAGGCACTAGTCCCTTAACAATGAGGGAATGAGGCAAGAAGTTCAAGGAGTGAGAAGACCTCTAGAATTGAGACTGGTCACGACTTCTTTGTTGGAAAAATGCATTAGGAAAGGGTGTAAATTTATGCAATAAAAGTGGGATATACAAAATCCAAGGAAAATTCTACCACCCTGGAGAACTTGCATATAGTATAAGAGTTTGATAATGTTTTCCCGGATAATATTCTCGGACTGCCTCCTAAAAGGGACATAGACTTTACTATTGAACTCATTCTTGGAGTTGCTCCCATATCCAGAGCACCCTACCGTATGAGTATCCATGAATTAACTGAACTTAAAATGTAGTTACAAGAGATACTTGACAAAAAATATGTCCGCCCAAGTGTGTCACCTTGGGGAGCTCGAGTAATGTTTGTAATAAAAAAATACAATACCCTATAGTTGTGTATCGACTACAGGAAAATAAATAAAGTAATAGTAAAAATAAATACCCTTTCCCCCGTATTAATGATTTATTCAACCAATTGAAAGTGGGCTACGGTATTCTCTAAAATTGACCTGCGTTTAGGGTATCATCAAATCAAAATTAAGGAAGAGGATATACATAAAAAAACTTTTAGAAACTGCTATGGGCATTATGAATTTGTAGTGTTTCCATTCAGATTAACTAATGCCCCTGCAACATTTATGTGTCTCATGAATAATATATTTCATCAATACTTGGATAAATTTGCATTGATATTTATATATGACATACTTATTTATTCGCAAAACATGGAGGAACATAAAAGGCATATGCAAATTGTTTTGCAGACCTTAAGGGAGCATGAACTGTATGCAAAGTACAATAATTGTGAATTTTAAAAAGAGAAAATCCAATATTTGGGACACGTTATTACTAAAGATGGCATTATTTTGGACCCTTAAAAGATAAAAACCATAATGAAATGGCCCATCCCTCGAAATGTGGTTGATATAAGATCTTTTATGGGACTTTACGGGTATTATAGGCGGTTTATTGAAGGTTTCTCAAGAGTAGCTTATCCCATTACCACTTTGCAAAAAAAAGGGAAAAACTTTTAAGTGGACGGTGGATTGTCAAAACAATTTTAATCAGCTAAAATATTTACTTACCAATGCTCATATTTTAAGAATTGTTGAACCCAATAAATAATTTACAGTTTTCACTGATGCCTCTAAGGAAGGTGTAGGGGGAGTCTTAATGCAAGAAGGAAGGGTGGTGGCTTATGAATCTCATAAATTAAAAGAGCATGAACATAAGTATTCAGCTCATGACATGGAGTTAACGGTTGTGTTCCACACCTTAAAAATGTGGTGACATTATCTACTTCAGAAAGGATTCATATTAATGATAGATCACAGTAATTTAGTTAATTAGTTTAAGCATCCAACTTTAAATGATCGGCAAGCACGTTGGACCTCTTTCCTGAGCAAATTCGAATTTGAAATTAAACATTTTAAAGGGAAGGAGAATTGAGTAGTGAATGCCTTAATTATGAGGCTAAATTTGGTTTATGAATTCTCCTTCAGTGAAATAGAAATAGCTTTGAAGGATAAAATTAAAGAGGTTGCTCAAAGAGATCATGAATACCAATTTTTGTGGCATCAGGCCCAAAATATGGATAGCAGCGAAAGACAATTGGGGTATGAGGTAAATTAAGAAAACATGTTTGTTTATCGAAACAAAATATATGTTCCCAATCAAATGAGAATTAAACAACTAATTCTAAATGAGTGTCATAGGAGTCCTTATGCAACTCATCGTGGCTACCAAAAAATGATTACCACCTTGAGGAAGGAATACTTCTATCCGGGTATGAAAAAAGAGGTGGTTGAGTACCTAGCCAGGTGCTTGGAATGCCAACAGGTAAAGACTGAACACCAACATCCAGTTGGACTACTCCACCCACTACCCATTCTAGAATGGAAGTGGGAGATCATTAGGTTGGATTTTATTGCAGGCCTACCTAAGACCAAGAAACAAGATGAATCCATAATGGCGGTAGTAGAAAAACTAAGTAAGTTTGCTCATTTCATTCCAGTGTAATTTACCTTCATATTGCTAATATATTTATGAAATAAATGTTCAAGTTGCATGGAATATCGAAGGTGGTAATTTCTGATATGGATGTTAAATTCACTTATGCATTTTAGGAGGCCTTCTTTTAGGGGCTAGGTACTCCAGTAAAGTTCAATACTGCTTATCACCCTCAAATTGATGGACAGACTAAATGGGTGAATCAAGAGATTTAGGATATGTTGAGAATGTCGTGATGCAAAAAACAACGAAATGGGAGGACTACATACACTTGGTATAATTTTCTTACAATAATAATAATTGTGCTTCCCTAAAGATGAGTCCATTCAAAGTGCTATATGGGTGAAAGTGTAGAACACCTACAAATTGGAGTGGCCGTGAAGACAAATTAATGCTGTGCCCTGATATGTTGGAAGAAATGGAAGAAGTTGTAAGGAAAGTAAGGTTGAATTTGAAAGCATCTTAGGACCGACAAAAACATTACACTGATAAAAACAAAAGTTATATGGAATTTGAAGTTTGGGATCACATGTACGTACGAGTAAATCCCAGGAATAACACTTTGTAGAAATTATAAAACATGCATGTATATCATGGATTCACCCGAACTAAAAATGTAATAAAGTTAAATATTGAATCGTTTCTACAAATATTTTGCAGAATTAAAGACACAATCACCAATCACATGAAGTAAAGAAGAATCAAATCAAACACAAAACAGATAATTTTCCGGGGAAAGCTTGCTGCTCAAAACCCCAATATATTCTATTGTATATTTAGCGTGGATCATGAAACAATTACATACAAAAATCTTCTCACAAGAGCCCTCCAGTACTCAGCTAATTGTCTCACACTGTCATAAAAAAAATGACCAATACTTAGCCAATTTACTGCCTCCAAACAACCTGCCTTGCTTGTGCAATCCCTAAAAGATAGGAATTATGGCCTTCCTTGACTGTGCAAGTATCATGGGCACTCCAATGGGTGTTTGGTTGCATGTGTGCAGCCTAATAATCCTACAACTGATAGTCAACTTCCCTTTCACCTAGACCTCAACTGGGTCTCCACTGGATCTGACATACATGGAGCTAATAATAGTAAATTTACTCAGTTGCATGTGAGATCATTGAGTGTGAATTAATTAATATTTAATTCACTTGATCTCTCACTAGTGTATCAGGGAGTTACAACTATCACAACTGAGTTTAACTCACTTAACTGAGTTAAACTGATTACAACCTGCATTAACTAATGCACCACTACACTTCGAAATCTATTACAACTAGAATTACTTTGCATGCCTCACCAACTACCTCAAACTCGAAATCCACTAGCTAACTGAGTTTATCGCTCTCAGTTAACTATTACAAGTTATCATTAAGAATAGATTACAATTTATTGTCCATCTTAATTAAGGGATAACTAAAATAGACATGCACTAAAAATAGCACAGTGGGCCCCACCCTAGTGTAGGTGCTTAATGCACTAGGCGTGGGTGTTGAAATTTTCTTGTTGAATCTCAACACACTTTTTGTTGGCTAGGGTGTACCAAACTAGCTCCCTGATATTGCGTCCCTTTTCAGATTTTGGCTCGAATTGGACCTGTGGCTTATCAACTAGCTTTGCCTAGTCATATATGTATCCACACTGTCTTTAATATATATATATATATATATATATATATATATATATGTTTGGAGCTGACTGATTGATAAGAAAACATGTCTGATTAATTGCAAATATGGGTGTAGGTCGAACTAGACAATAGTTCGTGGTCGAGCCTCAACGTATACTCGATCATAGAGAAGTAACGTTGCGGAAGCGAGTTATCACCCAAGTTAAAGTGTAGTGGAGGTTCTTTGGCCCAGATGAGGTGAATCGAGAAGACAAAAAATTCATGAGGGAAGCATACCCAAATCTGTTTTGAGAAGGTGAAAACACCGGGACGATGTTTTGCTCAAGAGGTGGAAGATGTAACACCCCTCGGTAACTTGTACATATTAAATTACTGAAGTTAAAAAAAAATATTTTATTTTGTTTCATACCTTCTAAAGGTGAGACAGTAAGTAAGAAAATTACTATTTATTTTATTTTATTTTAATTATACTATGCACAAGTCACAATGGAGTGTAAGGTCGAATGAGCCTCATGTGCCTGGGTAGTTACACAACTATGGGCCAGGTGGTGTTCCATAAATTCTCCTTGAGGAATAAAAAATCTGAAAAGAGTAAAACCGAAGGTAGAAATATCTGAGGAACTTAAGGAGAAGAACTGTAAAGAAATCACAGTGAATATATTTCCATGTTGGTTGGCTAGGTGGATTTGGTGACGAGATAGTCACTAACGACTAAGTCTGGTTGGCACCAAATAGTCGCTACAAATTCTGCTATGCAATACTGTCTACAAGGAGTAACCCTGCTTATGAGGAGAGCTCGGGGGAAGACCCAATGCTGAGACTGGACTCATTGGTAGGGAGGGAAAAGACATTAGCTTCGGCATGGTTATGTATATTCTATGGAGCATTAGATAAGTGTTGTATTGAAATGTTTGAACTTATTGTCTTTTTATGGAACATTTTTATTAATTTTAGTAATTCTCTGGAAATAAAGTAAAGGAAATGAGATGGAAACTAATGTGAATGAAATCTGCTTAGAAGTAGGCTTCGCAAATTTAGGGTTAAATGTTGAACATGGGTATGGGAACAAAATTTCCTATGTATATTTGGTAACCAACAAAAAGGGAATCAATTTCCAACCCAGGCTAAAAACTTAAATGTAGAAATGACAACCTTACTTGTGTGGTAGACTTTGGGTTAGTCTATACGCCAGGCCTTCACGACGGCTTGTAAACAGTCCCTGTGTCCTCTCAAACAAATGTACAAACTTATTCTAAGCAGAATTAAAAGAAAAGAAAACTATAAACATTATATAATAAATATTATAAACCTTGTAAAGTAGGACAATGCTACTGTCATTTAATTTCTCATGATTCACAACGAAGAAAATATTGCTTGAGGCAAGAATATCTAAACCTTTGGATAATGGTAACAAAAAGGAAAAAAATAAACATAAAGTATCATTCCTCTTTCCAAACTGAAAGCATAACTTTACTGTTATATTAACTAGCTAGAGTAATTGTCGAAATTCTAGTAAAAATAATTAAAAATTACAACTAAACATATCCAGACTAGACCGAGTAACTATTTAGTTTTATCTAAAATAATTAAGTTACACATAAATATAATGATGTCATCATGACTCGAGGTTGAGCACTCACAGAGGAGGAAGTGAGGACCAACATCACAACTACAGGTTAAAGACATCATGTCGCGCTAAAACAAGTGCCCTGGATCGTTCAAGGATTAGTCACATGAGTCTGAAATGTATATAGATGAAAAAAATTCATCTTAGATATAATCCAACAATAAACTCCTTACGTTGTGTTAGCGCTCGAATCTACCTTAGGCTGAAATAAGGTAAAACTCAAGGCAACATCAAACCAAGCTTAGCCTCGTAGCTAGCCCTACGAGGACAGGAGAGGGCTCTCTCCGAGTCTATCTCGGCAAAAAGTATTCAAAGGGGATGAGATGACTTATAATGGATACTGATTTTAGGCTAGTAAATAGATAGGAAGGTTTGATTTAAATTTTTTGGGTTTTTGTTGGAAAAATGGGAAAAACAATTTTGGGCTCGGGGATGAGGCCAGATCTTTGTAGAATTCGAATTGGGGCAAGGTAGGAAGTAGTCTTGATTCTTTTGATTATGTGTATGGATGGATCAGAATGAAAAGGAGCTGAAGAGGGCAAGGGAGAACAAGGATCCTCTCCAAACTGGTGAAAACATATAAAACTAAACAAATTTAAAGGCAGAGCACTGGAATCAATGAATTCTACCTCATTTACTCATTCATCTAGTTTCAGAAGCAAAAGAAGGGAATGGCGTACATTAAAAATTAAAGAACTTAAAAATAACTGAGAGAAAACACCATCAAAACTGAAAGCCACAAGAATCCCAACAGGTGCTGCGAAACCTCTGATCTTTCCTTAGCCAAAATGCAGAAAATATGTACAATAGTGTGCCAAACTTTTCCCAAGAGTCCAACCCTGAAAGTGTCTCAGAAAATACAATAAATAGACAAGTATAAGCCCTTCCCATGCCTCTAGGGGTCGAGATCATGCTTCTAGGAGCAGTTTGAACCAATTCTAAACAAAGAGCTAAAATCTAGGCAGCCAAACAACTTGCCTCTATAAGCTAGGAAACTGATCCATTCACTTGATTTTCACTTTTTTTGTGAATGAATCATCTAGAACTAGTAAATACATGCCAAAATTACATCATGGTTCCCAAATTACATCAAGCTAAATCAAAAATTACATTAAGATGTGCAACTAGTCACAACTGGCCGAATTCCTGAGCTGGAAGGTGAAAAATAGGCTGAATTCCTCTATGCGCCGCGCTCCAAAGCTCTATGCGTCGCGCTACTTTGGACCTGTTTTTGGAGAACTTCCCGAAGTCCAAATTGAGCTCATGATAGCTCGTTGGAAATCCCTGGATGTCCGCTATCCAACCCAAGTGGAAATTTTCAATTTTGAGCTCATTTGCCCCTCCAAAACTTCAATCTCCCAAAAGTACTTCTTGCTGGTGCAAAAGGTGGCAGAAAGGTGATTTTCATGGTGTTTTTGGCCCTTTTGATCATCCTGAACTTGATGAAATGCTTCGGAAATTTTTGAGCATGCATAAATTACCATGAAAAATCCAAAAATACAAATTTTTCCTCCAGAAAGTGTCCCAATCATAAGCGCGCGTCGGGTGGCGCGACGCGTTGGGCGGAAAAACCTGTTTTGTGACCAAAATTTTCAAAAATGACAAAAACTTCTCCAAATTTGCTGAAATTCGGAGTGAAGATCCCCCATCATGCCTCATGCTCATCCAATGAAGCCTCGACCAAAATCCGAAGTGGATCAGGCCTCTTTCGCCGTTTCAGTGCTTTTCTCAACCTTGCCTTCAGGATCTTCATTTTTGCTCTGCAAACGTGCGTGCGGGCCCAATAGTGATTTTTCATATGACGGAGCATGTCTTTGTCTCTATTTTCCTTTGCCAACAACTTCTCCAGATGAACGTTAACATGTGTGAGGCAAGTTTCTCGCTCAACCGGTGTCATGTCACCTGGTCTCTTCCGGGCCAATTGTCGATCTTCACGGATTCGCCGCAACTCTACAAGTGTGTGCTGATCCTCTAGCTGTTTGTTCCGCTGCTCCAAGTATTTTATCACCCACTGTGCTCCCTGCAATTTCTCTGTCAAAGTACCAATCTCAGCTTTCTGCTCTTGGATGACTTCCCTCAGTTTTGAGCTAGGAGAGCTCGCATCAACATCGATGAGTATAAAATCAGTGTCTCGGCCTCCTGAAGGGCCCTCATCATGCATAGGCCTCTTTCCTCTGTCCTGAACCTGTACCTGTACTGATGTCGAAGACGAGACCCCTTCCACCCCGTGTGGAGATAGTACTCGCGTTGCTGATCAAGTCAACGAGACCCCTTCCACCCTGGGTGGGGATAGTACTCGTCGTGTAGCTGCAAATAAGGCTCTGTGGCCTCGCTGATATGTCACATATAGTGGAGCACTGATATGCTCAGTCTCAGGAATATCAAACTGGTGTGAAGGCTCTGCCTCATCATGAACTACCTCGGGAGGAGGCTGTGGCGCTGCAAAGAAGTCACGGGAGATGAACTCATCCCATGCGATGCCCTGTTGTGCGAGCTGATGTACCACCATGATTTTGATCAGCGCGTAATGATATATACTGTTATGCTGCTGTGCTGGGGTCTTCTTCTGTACAAGAAATGTCATCCGCTCTATGTTACGGTACATGAAGTATGGAATGCTCATCAACCGCACTCTCGTGAAGTGCATCAACAACCGGATGTGATATGCATACAAGCGTGAAAAGCGCCCTTCACAACTGAAATAACGAATGATGAGTTTCATCAATGGTGCATACTCATCCTTCAGAAATCGGAATGGAAATACCCTGCTCAGCTGCCTCATATATCCAGGTCTGATATATGGCTCATAATAGGCTCTATCCAACTGCTGCCGCTTATTCCATTCTTCCCCGATGTTGGGTATCCCAGTCACCTCTGAAATGGTCTCTGGTGACAAAGTAAAATCCACCCCAACAAGGTTTACACGACCGTTATGCAAATGTAAGACAAATAGGCGAGCTAACTCATGATGATGCTGAGTTTGGGAAATCATCTCACAATAATGGAAACATGACTGACGCTGAAAACAATCCATTGCAAGCGAGCAAGCCTGCAATTGAACCAAAGAAGTAGGTTCCTCCCTGACATGCCGGCCACTTTTGTGAGACCTCCTTGGCACATTAACCTCTGTAGATGAATCACTGTCCTGTTCATACCCCTGCTCATAAGGTGAATCTGTCTCTGACATGGCACTGAAATCAAGATGTTTGACAAATATATGCTGATATAGGTATGGTGAAAACAAGAGTTAGGTGTATGTCTAAAATGATGAAATGGTGTTTTGCCTTTAAAAATCAAATATGCCAACTGTTTCAAGCATGAAATGAGGAACTGTGGGGGTATAAATAGTGGGCTAAAGGACTGTCAAATGGCTTTGGAAAAGACAAACAATTTACTCACTGCTTTGGAACATGTTGGGATTACACACCTTTACAAATGGTATGGGAAAGAGTGATAGTAATAGGACTTGCACTGTGATAGATATAAGAGTTATTCAAATGGCAAAAGTACAGTCAAAGACAAGAGAACAACCATTGATCCTTATGAAAACTTGAAATTTTATCAATGGCAGGGAAAGAGGTAACAAGCAGGGTTTGGAATTTCACATGGGGATCAAAAGTATAAAGGGATATGGGAACAATGAATATGGGACTGTGGCTGTGGGACTGTGGTAAATCTAATAGTGAAAATAATGACATTCCATAACAAGAGCATATATGTTATTGAAACAAGTTTGAAACACCAACTTCCACGTTTTGAAAGACTTCCCTTTAAACCCTTGGAAAAATTTTGGATGTAAACATGGGGTTTAAACTTTTGAGCATTCAAACATTTGTTTTCTCCACCTTTAAACCACCATAGCATATCCAAAAAAAATTTGGCAGGCGTGGATAACTTACTTGAAGCTGTGAGATTATTTGAATTTGAAAAATTGTAGAGTTTGGATGAATTTTCAAGCTTGATGGCTCAATGCGCCGCGCGCACTCCCAGTGCGCCACGCTGGTTTGGTGCGCCGTGCCCACACAAAAATACACTGAAAAACTACGCCCAGTGCGCCGCACCCTCCTTTGTATGCGTCGCGCACAAACTGTCAACACACAGTCACGGCCCTTCAACACTGAAATTCGCTCTTCAACCTCTAAATTCGGCTTTGCTCTGAAAATTTGTGAATGTAATTTGAGAAAAATGATTTACATAGCCTTGGAACATATCTTGCAAGAGTTGGTTTTAATTTTTACTTCCTCCACAACCCACTTTGTAATGTTTTTCATTTGGCACTTTATCATTTCAATGAACTTCTGTCCTTTGGATTTTTACTGATTTTCTGAGTTTGGACTGATGAAATGATTTGATTTTTTGCAGGGATGTTGGCGTTTGGACTTCGGCAAAGACCAGAGGCTGCATTGAAATTTTTATGGCGGAAAAAATACATGATTATTACAAAAAATGAATTCGACAATTTCTTATTCAAAACAGAGTTTTGAACAAGAAATGTCCTGAAATGTGTTTGATGATGAAAATTTAAACTAAGAACCTCTTCGAAAACCATCCTCATGGCCTGTTGGCATTTATTAAACATATCAAAAGACTGAACCCTAGACTCTAAAACTAGAAGACTCTTGTTGACCAAAATAATCATTTATGACCATGAATGACGTGAACTGAACTTTGATGAACTTTGAAGAGTTTTAATTAGCCCAGCAGGTACAAGCATGAGGGAATACAAGAAGACCAAACCCTTTCGTTAGTCAATGGCATGCCCCTAGCGAAATGCAACGAAGTGAAGTGAGCAAGACACCTAAAAATGATATGCA
This sequence comes from Pinus albicaulis, assembly GCA_034641835.2. Classification (NCBI taxonomy): domain Eukaryota; kingdom Viridiplantae; phylum Streptophyta; class Pinopsida; order Pinales; family Pinaceae; genus Pinus; species Pinus albicaulis. Next base: position 870,716,703 of record CM076577.1, on the reverse strand, counting down.
AAAAGCGAAATGATCTTTGACGGAGGGCTGTAAGGACCAACTCTAACATTGGCTCCAATGGGGATGGTAGCTCCAAGGAGATGCCAAGAACGGCAGATCTCTGGAAGAGCTAGACAGTTCCTTCATCCATTGGGCGATGGAGTCATTATTTCAACAGATAACACAAAACCTTTGACATATTTACTGAAAACTTGACTGGAACCTGACTGAAACCGACTCAACTTTAAAACTGAAAAGACTGATAAAACTAACTTGAAAAACTTCAAACCAACTAACCTCCTTCTTTAGAATTATAGCCTTCGCTTTGGGCCCCTGACTGAAGAAAAGAGATTAGTACACACTTGCGATGAAACAGAAGTAGAATGATATATACAATGACAATGAAATCAACAGAAAATACTCAGAAATGGTATCGCTTGAGCAGCCGACCATTGATCGGCCCTCCAGGACAATCATCCCCGTTCATTTCCTTGAGAAGAAATGCGTTCTGACCACGATACACTGCAATCTTAAAAGGACCTTTCCAAATATTTTCAAATTAGCTGTGCTTTCCTTTTTCCTCATTCCGAGAATCCCACTTCAGGACCACCTCATCCAACTGAAACTTATCTGCTTTCGCCTTCCTGTCATAAATATTCTTAATTCGCTCCTGCAACTTGAATGTATTTTGAAATACCTCCTCCCGTGTTTGTTGTAAATGAATCATCTGATTTATCCTTCGCTGCATGGGATCTTCCTCACTACCAGCTTCCTGAAGCAATTTGACTACCGGGACAGCAAGAGAAGTGGGAAACACTGTGTCTACTCCATACACCAACTCAAAGGGGGACATACCGATGGATTTTTTCTGACTTACCCTATCAGCCCAAAGTGCATTCACTGATTTCTTGTGCCAGCCTTTCTTATTGATCTCCAGCAATTTCTTAATGATATTTACCAAAGACTTATTGGAAGACTCCGCCAAGCCATTTCCTTGCGGATGGTAGGCTGTCGAATGTCCCAAGCTGATGTTATACTTATTGCAAAATTCAACCATCCTTTTTGACTTGAAGGCCGCTGCATTATTTGTGATTATCTTACTAGGACAACCAAAACGTGACATAATGTTATTCTCAAGAAAAGAAATAATTACCGCATCCGTAGCTTGTCGGGTGGGAATTTCCTCGATCCACTTCGTGAAGTAATCTGTTGCTGTCAATATCCATCTATGCTGACCTGAAGATGCCGGATGGATTTCCCCAATGAAATCCAATCCCCACTGCTGAAATGGCACACTAACTTCAATTGGTTTAAGAGGCAAAGGCTGTAATTTCTGCTTCCCTTCGAAAATTTGACATTCGTGACAATTCTTAACAGCCTTATATACATCAGAAAATAAAATAGGCCAATAGTATCCCGCTCTCAGAATCTTATTAGCTGTGGTTTTCCAAAATAGATGGCCCCCACAGTCTCCTCTATGAAAGTCCTCCAAAACTCTTTTGGCTTCTTCCTCTACCAAACAATTCAATAACATTCCACCAGGGTCTTTCCAATATAATGCAGAATTCAATATACAAAACTTTGTAGCCCTCAACTTCAAGGTTCTACTCTTATTTCTAGGCATCCTGGGTGGTGGAGACAAATTCTGAAGTACATATAAAATGTCAGCATACTAAGGGGAAGAAACAAAGATATCAGATACCTGAAATGATGCACTTTCCTCATCCTCATCAGACATAGCAGCGATCAAATTTATATCTAAAGCATGCAGATTTGTTTCGGCCATGAGCTTTTCTAGTCCTTGTCCTTTGATCAGCTTGGTCAGTTTAATCTCCACATCATATTCTAACAACGCAGCAATCCACTTACCCTGTCTTCCTTCCGGATCTGCTTGTACCAAAACATCTTTGACAGCTGCGTTAGGAACGTAAGCTATAATGTGGGAATGCAGTTTATACACACGAAAATCTTTCAAGGCCTTCACAAGAGCAAGTGCTTGTTTCTCAATAATGTTGTATTTCAAAGCTCCGTCCCTTATAATTCGACTGAAAAAAGCAATGGGCTTCTCAACTCCATCTCTTTTCTGCATTAAAACAGCTGCCAAAGTGTGCTCAGAAGCAAATGAAAACAAAATGAAGTCCTGTGTGTAATCCGGGCTGATTAAAATGGGAGTTGAAGAAAGAGCTAACTTTACCAAATTGAATGATTTCACCGCCTCTTCCGTCCATTTCACTTGGTTGTCCTTTTTTAGCATGTTTGTGATCTCTCTAAGATGCTCAACAAGATTTGGAATGAAACGACGCAGAAAATTCATCTTACCATTAAATGACTTTATTTCTTTCTTGTTCCGGGGCTGTTCAATTTGCTGGATTGCTTCAACACGTGCAGGGTCAACACTAATGCCGTCTTTCGATATGATGTGGCCAAGAAGTTTGCCTTCATCCATGGCAAACAAGCTCTTTTTCGGATTCAGCGAAATGCCATATTTTCTGCACTTTTGAAAAACAACTTTCAAGTGATACAAATGTTCTTCATCAGAATTTGAAAACACCGTCAAATCATCAAGGTAAACAACCAAAAATACATGTTTCTCATTGGTGAAATCCATGTCCATTGCACGCTGAAAAGTGGTGAACGCGGTTTTGTCACGATCGTCCTCATGAACTAAAATTTGATTATATCCTGAATAGCCGTTGAGTAGTGACATCCTTGATGCTCCAACTACTCGCTGTAGTATATGGTCCATTTTTGGCAGCGGATAATTGTCCTTCAATGACACCTTATTCAAATTTCTGAAATCAATACACAAACGGATCTCACCTGTCTTTTTCCTCACGGGCACCAAATTGGAAATCCAATCAGAAAATCTGATAGGTACAATGATTCCTGACTTATACAACCTGTTTACCTCCTTCTCAATCGATGGTAGCAGCTTCGGATTGATTCTCCTCAACTTCTAACGGAAAGGCTTCTGATTTGGTTTAATAGGGATAGTATGCTGAATGATATTAGTGTCATATGTTTTTAAATCTGAGTAATCCCACGCGAAAGCATCAGCAAATGAAGACAAAAAATTCACATATTCAGCTCTTACCTCCGGTGACAATGACTTGGATAACTTTACCATCTTGGGGTTTTCAGCTGTCCCAATATTTACTTCTTCAACACCTTTTTCAGTCGGCCTCAATGTCGGTTTGCGGGCTACATCATCTTGATCAAAGAGTTCCTCTAAAGGAATCAATCCTTTAGGAATGATGTTATCCTTAAGCTGCAGCACTTCCATCTAATTTATTTGCATATCATCATTACCATCATCATGTTCTGTATCTATGGAGGTATCTTTAAACTTACCCTTGTTTTGAAGGAAATCACTAATCTCCTCATCGTCCTGAAAAACTTGCCAACATCTCTGATTATCCGGAACGGTAGGGCGGTGCTTCACATGGATCTCGAACTTATTGCTGGAATTCATTGGGATTTTTAAATTGCTCACTTCTTTAACAAGTCCATCAGCAACACCATTTTGGATGCGAGGCACACACGTCAAGGTATAGTCTGAAAATAACTTCAAAATGTCTAAAACTGCATTACGGTAAGCCCTCATGCGAGGATGCTTGGCTTGAAACTCACCCTTTAACTGTTTTATCACCAATTCGGAATCACCATAGACTGCAATTCTTTTCGCATTCAGCTTTCTTAGAATCTTTAGGCCAGCAATCAGAGCCTCATACTCAGCCTCATTGTTAGAACAATCAAATGCTAGTTTGTAGGAACATACTCGCACATTGCTCGACACCTTATTCGGAGCGGAAAATGGACTGCGTATCCAAACACCAATTCCAGCACCATCACTACCCACGGTGCCATTGAAATCCATGGTCCAAAGACCATCTTCATCATCCTCCAAGTGCTGAAATTGCGCCAGCTCTGTTTTTCCTGTTTGCTGCCCATCGTCTTTAGCTGATTGTTCAACAATAGCTTGCTTTTCTCGTCTTTCTTTCTGCATAACTTCTCTAAAATTCTCGGTAATCTCTGGTATATCTTCTGCTTGAACTAACTGACTATCTATATCATTAAAACTATCAGCAAATAAAACAAAAGACTCTAAGTCGGTATGTACATAATTTATAGGATGATTGATTGTTTTCTCCTTGCTTGTTATCATGTATTTCATCTTCTGTTCTCGATATAACTTTCTCATTTGGACAAAGACAGGAATTTTTGCATAGGAGAAATCTAACTGTAGTGTACCTTTCAACTTTTCTCCCCAAGATCTAGAAAGGAGCATCCCAAATCGGGGAGGAATGTCTGCCACAACCACGCCCATCAAGACATTCTTCGCAGGAATCTGATCTAAACTTACGACCAAATCTTTGATGAGCCCGATACATCTCACTCGGCTGGAATCAAATGAGTACAAATCATGGTACTTCATTGTAATGTCTAAACCCAACTTTTCCATGATTGCTTTTGGCATAAGATTGTGCGAAGCACTGGAATCGAACATGGCATTATGTAATACAAATTCATGCAACCTCAAACTGATATAGAAGGGAGGAACATCACTGTCAGGGGACTCACCATCTAAAGCAGGCCCAAATATCAATTCAGGTTGATCATCTTCAATATTCACCGTGTCAAACATTGGATCAAAATTCAGAATTTTAGAGACTTGACCTCTATAACTGCTGTTCTTCATAATTTCTGTCAAGGGAATAGATACTTTCAATTTAGAAATTTCATTCTCCAAACTAAAAGCTGAAACCTTTTCGACCTCTTTGACTGGGAATTCTTTCCTTTTAGCCTTATCCTTCATTACGCTTGGCTGATTTTACTTTTCTGCTGATGATGATTTGTTAGCAGCGGGATCAATTGTCTCTTTTCCTCTCTTTTGTGCTACAGGTGAATCTAACTTCGGTGCTGAAGCCTCTTTTCTCTTCTGAATTGGGTTTATGGGCACATCTCTGTTTCTTAATGAGTATTGCTTCTGCTGAGCGGACAAAGCATTCATATACCCTCTTTGGTATTCATCTGATTCTTCCTCAAGAGCTGCATCGTTTGCTAAAATAAAATCCTCATCTTTCTGTGCAGCTGAACTTTCTGCATACTCTTCATCTTCAGTGATATAAATGGGCAGATCATCGGGAGTAAAAAAGTGATTTTCTTCTCCCACTACATCATCTTCATCGTCTGAATCTTGACCAACAAAATTTTGCTGAAGAGGTGTTTTAACTTGCTGCTGGGCTGCCGGCTCTTGTGCTCTCTGTTCACGCTGTTTAATTCTGAACTGTGGTTGCTGCTGGCCACGGTAGTTGGGATTTCGAATCTGCGGTTCGGGCTTATCAACCGTCATTCTTTTGAACATTTTTTCCATTTCGCGAAGCAAGTGCTGTTCTGATGTAGATGTGGAAGCTTCTTCCTTTATGGTCACTCTCTTCTCTGCTTTCAACCTGGCTCTCTTATCATTTAGATTCGCCTCAACACTAACATCAATCTTCTGCATATCTTCCAAGGTAGGCGAATCTCTGTCTCGTAATGAATAAGCCATCTCCGGATCGAAACCATCCGGGAATTTAAGGAGAGCTGACTTTCTAGATGGTCTTAAGTCATATGGAATTGCATTATAAACTGTATTGAATCTGATAATATAGTCTTGAACGGACTCACCAGGATTGCGCTTGATGCTGTTATACTCGGCATTGATCTGAAGTGGATCCTTTTTGATTTCCCAACGATCTAGAAACTGTTGGTGAAGTTCTGCCATTGTAGTAATGCTTCTTGCTGGCAAAGCTCTAAACCATTTTCTTACCTCCCCTCCGAAAGTTTGCACAAAAAGTCTCATGGTTACATTCTCTTCATCGATCTCACGAAGATCGAAAAAGTCTATCATCTTATCTACATGCTGTTGTGCCGGAAGACTCTGCAGAGTGCCATCAAATATTGGAATCTTGCTCTGATAATCTGCAGGCATATCATTCAATTGCTGCAGTAACACGAGAGGAGCAAATCAAGCAGCCATGGCTCGCGGCGGATTTATAATCTGTCTTGGAGAAACAGGTGGAATGGGAGCAGTAGATGAACGAGGTGTATGCGGTGGAGATGGAGGAGGAACTACTGCTGATTGCTGATCAGAGATCTCAGGCTGTACGGGAATGGTAGGGATAAAGGGGGGTTCAGTGGGAATCTGTGAACCGGATGCAATTTCAGATGGCCCAAGAGTTTCGGATGCAGATTCAATGAATTCAGGGATGTTGGTTGCCACAATGGAGTTTTGATGATTCAGAATATAATTATCAATAGATCTATTTGCTTGTTCAACTTCTAGATACTTGATAAACTCAGGATTGATGACGGTAGAATCAGTAGCACTTTCGGACTTGGTTTCAAACAATGATAACTCGAACTGATCGTCAAACTCAATATCTTCAATGTATTAAAAAACAGTGGGGTATGAGTGAGATTTGACCAAAGGAATGATGGGAGCTTCTCGACGGAAAATTCTTGGGATTAGGTTGGGGTTTTCATATACTGGAGGCGGATTTGGATCAGGATTTGATCTAGTATTCCTTTTTGAAGCCAATGTGTTGATCTACTCAAAAATCCACAGGACACAACCGATTATTTTCAGCCTATCGACTTCTAGACTCAATCATCCAAAAGTCTAGAATGATAATATGTACTAGGGTGATTCTCACATCAAGCGTCGCATTCACAAGCTAAACCGGAGATCGACTGAAGCAGCGTTTATCTACTTCCGCTAATGCATAGCAAAAGCGTTTCGAAAGCTACCTGGCGTGACTTCAGACTCCGTCTATAACTCATGAAATGAACACGCCAACAAGCAAACCATTGAGATTTTTTTCCCCAGTATGGTCGCCACTATGTTAGCGCTCGAATCTACCTTAGGCTGAAATAAGGTAAAACTCAAGGCAACATCAAACCAAGCTTAGCCTCGTAGCTAGCCCTACGAGGACAGGAGGGGGCTCTCTCCGGGTCTATCTCGGCAAAAAGTCTTCAAAGGGGCTGAGATGACTTATAATGGATACTGATTTTAGGCTAGTAAATAGATAGGAAGGTTTGATTTAAATTTTTTGGGTTTTTGTTGGAAAAATGGGAAAAACAATTTTGGGCTCGGGGATGAGGCCAGATCTTTGCAGAATTCGAATTGGGGCAAGGTAGGCAGTAGTATTGATGCTTTTGATTATGTGTATGGATGGATCAGAATGACAAGGAGCTGAAGAGGGCAAGGGAGAACAAGGATCCTCTCCAAACTGGCGAAAACATATAAAACTAAACAAATTTAAAGGAAGAGCACTGGAATCAATGAATTCTACCTCATTTACTCATTCATCTAATTTTAGAAGAAAAATAAGGGAATGTCGTAAATTAAACATTAAAGAACTTACAAATAACTGAGAGAAAACACCATCAAAACTGAAAGCCACAAGAATCCCAACAGGTGCTGCAAAACCTCTGATCTTTCCTTAGCCAAAATGCAGAAAATATGTACAATAGTGTGCCAAACTTTTCCCAAGAGTCCAACCATGAAAGTGTCTCAGAAAATACAATAAATAGACAAGTCTAACCCCTTCCCATGCCTCTAGGGGTCGAGCTCATGCTTCTAGGAGCAGTTTGAACCAATTCTAAACAAAGAGCTAAAATCTAGGCAGCCAAACAACTTGCCTCTATAAGCTAGGAAACTGATCCATTCACTTGATTTTCACTTTTTTTGTGAATGAATCATCTAGAACTAGTAAATACATGCCAAAATTACATCATGGTTCCCAAATTACAACAAGATAAATAAAAAATTACATCAAGAGGTGAAACTAGTCACAATTGGCCAAATTCCTGAGCTGGAAGGTGAAAAATAGGCTGAATTTCTCTATGCGCCGCGCTGCAAAGCTCTATGCATCGTTCTACTTTGGACCTATTTTTGGAGCACTTCCTCAAGTCCAAATTGAGCTCATGATAGCTCGTTGGAAATCCCTAGATGTATTCTATCCAACCCAAGTGGAAATTTTCAATTTGGAGCTCATTTTCCCCTCCAAAACTTCAATCTCCCAAAAGTACTTCCTGCTGGTGCAAAAGGTGACAGAAAGGTGATTTTCATGGTGTTTTTGGCCCTTTTGATCATCCAGAACTTGATGAAATGCTTCGGCCATTTCTGAGCATGCATAAATTACCACGAAAAATCCAAAAATACAAATTTTTCCTCAAGAAAGTGTCCTAATCATAAGCGCGCGTCGGGTGGCGCGACGCGTTGGGCGGAAAAACCTGTTTTGTGACCATAATTTTTAAAAATGACAAAAAATTCTCCAAATTTTCTGAAATTCGGAGTGAACATCCTCCATCATGCCTCATGCTCAGCCAAAAAAGCCTCGGCCAAAATCCGGAGTGGATCAGGCCTCTTTCGCCGTTTCAGTGCTTTGCTCAACCTTGCCTTTAGGATCTTCATTTTTGCTCTGCAAACGTGCGTGCGGGCCCAATAGTGATTTTTCATATGACGGAGCATGTCTTTTTCTCTATTGGCCTTTGCAAAAAACTTCTCCAGATGAACGTTAACATGTGTGAGGCAAGTTTCTCGCTCAACCGGTGTCATGTCACCTGGTCTCTTCCGGGCCAATTGTCGATCTTCACGGATTCGCCGCAAATCTACAAGTGTGTGCTGATCCTCTAGTTGTTTGTTCCACTGCTCCAAGTATTTTATCACCCAATGTGATCTCTGCAATTTCTCTGTCAAAGTACCAATCTCAGCTTTCTGCTCCTGGATGACTTCCCTCAGTTTTGAGCTAGGAGAGCTCGCATCAACATCGATGAGTATAAAATCAGTGTCTCGGCCTCTTGAAGGGCCCTCGTGCATAGGCCTCTTTCCTCTGTCCTGAACCTGTACCTGTGTTGATGTCGAAGGCGAGACCCCTTCCACACCATGTGGAGATAGTACTCGCGCTGCTGATGAAGTCAACGAGACCCCTTCCACCCCGGGTGGAGATAGTACTCGTCGTGTCGCTGCAAATAAGGCTCTGTGGCCTCGCTGATATGTCACATACACTGGAGCACTGATATGCTCAGTCTCAGGAACCTCAAACTGGTGTGAAGGTTCAGCCTCATCATGAACTACCTCGGGAGGCAGTTGTGGCGCTGCAAAGAAGTCACGGGAGATGAACTCCTCCCAAGCAATTCCCTGTTGTGTAAGATGATGTACCACCATGATTTTGATCAGCGCGTAATGATATATGCTGTTATGCTGCTGTGATGGGGTCTTCTTCTGTACAAGAAATGTCATCCGCTCTATGTTACGGTACATGAAGTATGGAATGCTCATCAACCGCACTCTCGTGAAGTGCATCAACAACCGGATGTGATATGCATACAAGCGTGAAAAGCGCCCTTCACAACTGAAATAACGAATGATGAGTTTCATCAATGGTGCATACTCATCCTTCAGAAATCGGAATGGAAATACCCTGCTCAGCTGCCTCATATATCTAGGTCTGATATATGGCTCATAATAGGCTTTATCCAACTGTTGCCGCTTATTCCACTCTTCCCCGATGTTTGGTATCCCAGTCGCCTCTGAAATGGTCTCTGGTGACAAAGTAAAATCCACCCCAGCAAGGTTTACACGACCGTTATGCAAATGTAAGACAAATAGGTGAGCTAACTCATGATGATGCTGAGTTTGGGAAATCATCTCACAATAATGGAAACATGACTGACGCTGAAAACAATCCATTGCAAGCGAGCAAGCCTGCAATTGAACCAAAGAAGTAGGATCCTCCCTGACATGCCGGCCACTTTTGTGAGACCTCCTTGGCACATTAACCTCTGTAGATGAATCACTGTCCTGTTCATACCCCTACTCCTAAGGTGAATCTGTCTCTGACATGGCGCTGAAATCAAGATGTTTGACAAATATATGCTGATATAGGTATGGTGAAAACAAGAGTTAGGTGTATGTATAAAATGATGAAATGGTGTTTTTCCTTTCAAAATCAAATATGCCAACTGTTTCAAGCATGAAATGAGGAACTGTGGGGGTATAAACAATGGGCTAAAGGACTGTCAAATGGCTTTGGAAAAGACAAACAATTTACTCACTGCTTTGGAACATGTTGGGATTACACACCTTTACAAATGGTATGGGAAAGGGTGATAGTAATAGGACTTGCACTGTGATAGATATAAGAGTTATTCAAATGGAAAAAGTACAGTCAAAGACAAGAGAACAACCATTGATCCTTATGAAAACTTGAAATTTTATCAATGGCAGGGAAAGAGGTAACAAGTAGGGTTTGGAATTTCACATGGGGATCAAAAGTATAAAGGGATATGGGAACAATGAATATGGGACTGTGGCTGTGGGACTGTGGTAAATCTAACAGTGACAATAATGACATTACATAACAAGAGCATATATGTTATTGAAACAAGTTTGAAACACCAACTTCCACGTTTTGAAAGACTTCCCTTTAAACCCTTGGAGAAATTTTGGATGTAAACATGGGGTTTAAACTTTTGAGCATTCAAACATTTGTTTTCTCCACCTTTAAACCACCATAGCATATCCAAAAAAATTTGGCAGGCGTGGATAACTTACTTGAAGCTGTGAGATTATTTGAATTTGAAAAATTGTAGAGTTTGGATGAATTTTCAAGCTTGATGGCTCAATGCGCCGCGCGCACTCCCAGTGCACCGCGCTGGTTTGGTGCGCCGCGCCCACAAAAAAATACACTGACAAACTACGCCCAGTGTGCCGTGCGCATTCTATGCACCGCACCCTCCTTCGTATGTGTCGCGCACAAACTGTCAACACACAGTCACGGCCCTTCAACACTGAAATTCGCTCTTCAACCTCCAAATTCGGCTTTGCTCTGAAAATTTGTGAATGTAATTTGAGAAAAATGATTTACATAGCCTTGGAACATATCTTGCAAGAGTTGGTTTTAATTTTTACTTCCTCCACAACCCACTTTGTAAAGTTTTTCATTTGGCACTTTATCATTTCATTGAACTTCCGTCCTTTGGCTTTTTACTGATTTTCTGAGTTTGGACTGATGAAATGATTTGATTTTTTGCAGGGATGTTGGCGTTTGGACTTCGGCAAAGACCAGAGGCTGCATTGAAATTTTTATGGCGGAAAAATACATGATTATTACAAAAAATGAATTCGACAATTTCTTATTCAAAACAGAGTTTTGAACAAGAAATGTCCTGAAATGTGTTTGATGATGAAAATTTAAACTAAGAACCTCTTCGAAAACCATCCTCATGGCCTACGGGCATTTATTAAACATATCAAAAGACTGAACCCTAGACTCTAAAACTAGAAGACTCTTGTTGACCAAAATAATCATTTATGACCATGAATGACGTGAACTGAGCTTTGATGAACTTTGAAGAGTTTTAATTAGCCCAGCAGGTACAAGCATGAGGGAATACAAGAAGACCAAACCCTTTCGTCAGTCAATGGCATGCCCCTAGCGAAATGCAACGAAGTGAAGTGAGCGAGACACCTAAAAATGATATGCAAAAAGCGAAATGATCTCTGACGGAGGGCTGTAAGGACAGACTCTAACACGTTGCATTAAATAAGGAATGCATAGTAATAAGGCAAAAAAATTAATATAATGATTTAAATGATTTTTTTCGTTGCTTGGTACAATTAAATTCTTCTAAAAAGTGGTTAAGATTTGTGTTGATAAGTTGTTGTAGCCACACCGTACAACATAGTAACACAAAAGAACATGCTTTCTTAAAGCCAATCTTTCAAATAATGACCAAAATTCAAAATTGTTGCCTCAAGATTATACTATTCTAATTGTTTCAATAGCATAACCAAGAGGCCTACTTGTGAAAATCCTATAAAACTAGCCTAAAATCATATGAAACACATATGTGAACTCAAAATCAATTAAAAACATGCCCACTATGGCCTTCCTGGATATCTCATGTTGTTTGATATGGATTTTGGTCTGTAGTTTCCATCTCTAGTTCCTTGAAGCCTCGTTGAACTATTTCTTCTCCTCTACCAAAATCAAGAACAAACCCAATATACATCCTTGGGGGAGATGCCTTAAACTGAGTGCTTCTAGCTAGCCCCATTATCATTTAACTATAATTGGCCTCCAAACTTCTCATTCTATCTTTTTTTGCGGTAATAATATTTAATATCTCTACATGGCTTGAATTTTGAGCTTCATCTTGATTATATACCCTATTGTTCAAATTGTAAATTACTACCTAATTATCATCAAGAAGCCTATTATGTCTCCTCAATATTTTTCTCAACCTCCAACTTCTAAATCTATCATTTTTGGGGGTGAATCTGCTTTCTTACGCAATTTTCCATCTAAAATGCCTAGAGTTGGAACTTTGTCAGGGGTGAAGGGCACAAAACCCACTACACCTACCAATGTCCCCATAACGACACCAACTAGTGGGGATAACCATTTTATACATAGTTTTCATAACAAGGGTAGTTCTCTCTTCGAGATGTCACCGTTTAGTACATGCTTCCCTTCCCATACTTCTCATGGTTTTGATTTACTTACCACAATAAATTAGGTGTCCATTTCTAATTTTCACATCATAAGTGGGTCCACACTAGTGTCAGGTATCTCTTTAGGAATTAATGCAATACATATCATTAGGTTTCGGTTTAGGTGGAATTTATAGTTGAACACTAGCCATCAAGCTAACACAAGGTACGCCTTGGGAAGAAAAAATTCCCAATTGGACATATATATGAGTGATCAAATCTCACATGGGGGAGTGCTAAGTTTCTAAATTACATATCTTAATTTTAGTGCATTTACCTAGTTGTCATTTATGATGATGTTGAACTTTCCCAACTTACCTCATTTAGAAAATGACCCGGTGGAACATCATCCAACATGACCTACCATCCAAACAAAGTTACCTTTATATATGTTTATATTTGAAGGAAAGTACATAGAATATATAAAAAACCATGTAATGATCTTCCATCTTTAGTGTTTGTCCAATTCCCTGATGGATGATAGTGTGTGGTTGCATCTTTTCCAATGTAGTCTTATGGTATGGTAACCAAGTGGTACATTAAATTTCCTTACACATCTCATTATAATTTATTTTCATTATAAATATCATTTCTCACATATTTCTAATTTCCAATCCACTATGAGACTAGGATAGAACTCTTGAAATCACTAAGGAAAAGTATTTCTACTCACATCTTTGATCATGATCACGAGTGAAGGAAAGATCACACTAAGAGTGGGGCGGGGTTTGAATCAATGTGGTGGAAATTTTATCACTTCAAAACATTTTATCAACACAAAATTATGTAGCAATGTACCATAACCCTTTTCAACATAATAATAAATAAAATAATGCATCAAGAAGCCATCATCACACCAACACAAGAGGTCTGAATATTTTACATGAAAACCCACATGGGAGAAAACCACAAATTCTTCTTCTTCTTCAATTCATTACATAGATTTGTAGGCTTTGACCTTCTGGAGGCACCCATCCCTAAGATATGCAAGAAAATAATTGTGATAAGCTACAACTTGATTGAGGCACTAACCTTAGTGGAGGCACCCACCTCCTTCTTCAAATTCTTGTGGACAAATTTTCATAAGATTTCAAACTAGATCCACCTGCTCTTCAACCTAGGCATTCAAAATTGATCATGCTATTGTTTTAATATTGTTGTCATCAACATATCATATCTTATCCATACCCTGTTCCAACCTGATCAACAATATTGTCACATAAAACCCTTCTCGGAAACTATTATTGCCATATACCCAAAACCAACTGCAACATGCTCATACGCCCCCAAAATATAGAACATTGGTTCTGAACATCAAAAATGCATCATCAAGGCTTTTCATGCTTTCATAAATGTTCACCATTTAACCTTGATCATCATGCTTCTTCCACAATCTGATTTGGCCTTGAAATGAGCCCAAAAACCCCAAATACTATATAAAATCAAATATTAAATTAAATGTTCTATAAATGGCCCTTTTAGTGCGCGTTCTACAAAATGTCTATTTCTTGACAATTGATTATGCATATACACTTTTGGAAACTTAACAATTCGACAAAATGTACATTGGGAAGGAAAATTATATATATGTATGTATGTATACATATATGTATATATGTACACACACACACAAACACACACACACATTGTAGTAATTATACAAACATATGTATATCAATGGATTCAATTGCTAGATACTAAATCCTTCTACACACACACTGTAGTAATTATACAGATATGTATATCAATGGATTCAAAAGCTAGATGTTGAATCCTTCTACAAATCAATTGCACAAAATAAACACAATCACCAATCAATATTAGTAAAGAAAGAAGAAAATCAAATCACAACACATATATTTTCCCGGGGAAAGCTTGCTACTCAAAACCCCTCTATCTTCTATTGTATATTCACAATGGAATCATGAAACAATTACAATGCATTCTTCTCATAAGAGTCTCCTACACTCTCACAACTGTCTCACACTGACCCAGAGAAAATCGACCAACACTTAGCCAATTTCCCGCCTCTAATCAACCTAACCAATTCCCCGCCTCTAATCAACCTACCTTGCTTGTGCAATTCATGTGGAATGCAATCCCTATTTTTTAGGAATTTCAGCCTTCCAAAACTGCACAAGGATCATGGAAAATCCAATGGATGTCTGGTTGCATGCAGGAAACCTACTAATGATACAACTGATAGTTAACACCCCTTTAACCTTTTTCTCAACTGGGTCTCCACTGGAACTGACATGCATGCAACAATTAATAGTAAATCATCAGTTGCATGGAAAATCACTACATATGAATTAAATCTGATTTGATTCACTTGATCTCTTACTAGTGCAATAAACAATTACTGTTATGCAGAGTTATGAATTACGGATAAAACACATTCCCTAAATGTGGTGCTATGCATTTAGAAAAATAGATCAAATAATTTGCAGACACTTCCTCTAAGAGTAAATAGGAACACATAAATATGGAGGAACTTACTTGTGATCCAAGCACTTCCTATTCTCCTTCTGTCGCTCTTGCTGTAGCTTCCAATCCAACTTCGATCGCTAGACTAGTTCCTGCAAGTAAAAACACTAAACAACAAAGAGATTGCAATATACAGATGGCTATTTATCCTAACCAGTTAAATCAATGAAACATGAAACATATACATCAGTTAAGAATCCAAGATATGGAAAATAAAAACATAAACAGATACATATATGGGAAAATGAACATCAATCTTTATTAATGGATAGAAGGGGAAGGTTACAACCAACGATTGATTTAATGTCACCAGCTCCAACATTCATCCCAGCCTCATCACAATGAACATCTCACCAACAACATATCACTCTTATCACACTCAATTGACAGTCCAACAACATTTTTTACCAAATTTCTTCCTTCCCTAGCACTAGGATCTATGCTCAATTTATAGGGAAAATGAAGGTAGTTTCTCAATAAATGACTTTCTGATAATAGACAAGACATGTTCCTAATCTTAGAGGTGTTAGATGGACACATGGATTCAAATTTTGACACATATGGACTCTTCTAGAAGGCACTGCCCATGTGGAGATTCTAGAACAATGAGAATTTCACTCCCATTTGACCAACGCACTCTTGAATGTCAGGAAGTGCTTTACAGAGCACCCTTGAATGGAGGAAGATGCATATGCAAAGCAGTTAGTCGCTTGAGAGGCTGCGTTGGTGAGTTCATAGGTGATATAACATGTACTTCAAATCTTGGAAACCTTGCAATGGAATTCATGGATGATTTTTTCTTGTTCTTGTCTTAGGGCATGTAGCAAATGAAATGATAGGGGATGATAGACCCTATTTCATTGGTTCTGGGGATGATGTCCAGTTTAAGCAGGTCATTAGGAATGATGCCCAAATTGACCTATAACAGCTGCCCCCTAAAGCATGAAGTCAAAATAATAACAATATTTTTTGAATGAGATGCTTTACACTGTGATGGGCTGGAGCTGAAGTGGAGAGGCGACCTGCATCAATATTATAATACATTACATCATGATATATCCTCTTGATCACGAATTGATGAGGGAAGGCATTCCCATGCTCAACACATAAAATATCTAATAACATGTACATAGTGTAAAAATTCGTTACATTGGAATGTTGCCCAATACAAACATGCCTACAGATATAGGCCCATGTTCAGATGATGATCTGTATGTAAGGTCATCGTACAAATGATGTGTACAACAATCCCGAAATCACAGCCCGAATGGCTGAAACTAGATCCGAGGTCTTCTTATCTCGTTCACTCGATCGTTTGGGTACAAGTCTAGCCATGTGAATATATGATTTGTAGTCAAACACGGTAAGACATTATTTGATTACCAACCAATAATGTGAGCTGTTAACAAACACGAGAGAACCACCATTGATGTTAATGGATCTCAAGGTACTGCAGTACATTTCGTAAGGCGTGAATAGATGATTTGATGTCGAACGCCAAACAAAATATTTCGGTCAAAAGTTTGGAAGTGAGGATCTTGTCGATGTTGTAACAAGCCTCATGGTACTGGAAGATGATGTTCTAAGTAAACTTCCTGGATGATGATTTGACGTCGATAGGAAGTCACTTTATTGCGAAACAAGAGTTACTGATTTCAGAGACAAAATGTGACTTGATATAGCAATGCTCAGGGATGACTGTCATGAGAATGAAGGTTCATGAGATTGCATAAGGATGAGTATTCACTGGATGAATTCTCTTGAACATATCAGTGACATTGAGATGAGTTGGTAGCATTGACCCAAAATCGAAGTGAAGGTATGATGAACCATAGGTGTGAATGAATCGTTAAGAAGATTACCCAACCCAAACAGTCATGATGATGGAGTGAAGTGTCATGTTCAAGAGCGACCTGCTATCGTAAAAGTTCTGTTCACTTTCCCAAATTTTCCCTGGTCATTTATCGACCAGTACCTATTTATTTTTAACAAGCTTGAGGAGGATAACATACGCTTGATATATAATTCAACCCTTCGGGAAAACAATGTATTGTTGTTTAATAATTTAACGAGTCTAGAGATGAATGAAACTCGATTCTTGCCATGATCAACAAGCTTGTCGCTATTTTATGTTTTAATGAGGCTAACGATAGTGACAACCCGATCCTTTTTCATATTTAGAGATTTTGAAAAAGAGGACGAAAGAAAACTCCATAAATACTTTTTCATAAAGTTGTTGCTCAGATCAGAAAAAGTGTAAAATGATATCTGAGAGAACCTCCTAGCCATGTTCGACTAAGGCATTCCTTTTTTTTAAATAATCTATGTCAGTCCGGAAAAGGGTTAAAATTATATTGAGTAGATATTAATTCATTTACTTTTACGAGTTCGAAAAGACAAGTGATCGACAATCTTTTCACGTTATCAGAGTCTGAAAAGAGATAAAAGAAGAATCCAGGGGTTCCTTTTTCACTGTTATCGAAGCTCGAAAAAGAGATAAAAGTGCGCTTCAAGTCCTTTTTCATTTTTATCAAAGCTCGAAAAATAAGGATAAAAGTATGCTTTGTGGTCAAATCATTCTTAAAATAAATCTGCATGACTAATTTGCTCATCATTTGCAAACCTGTTAAAAACAACATCAAATGGATTAAAAATACCCATTTCATGATAAAAGTTGAATAAAATCATAGTCACAAGAATAAATATGAATTGAAAATAATCAAATGACTAATTAAAAGAGATTTACTATTCATTTTTACCATTTGAATTTTGGAGATCTGAACCTGTTTTTACCCCCGAACATCAGTCGTTGATTGCGATCGATTCTGTGGATAGTGTTCATCGTTGTTTGATCCAGGTTGGTGCCATAAACCATCTCTTTATTTCAGTAGTCATTTCATTTCTTTTCACTGTAAATTTTTAGGGATTTGGGCCCCTTAAGGTAAATTCATTTTCCAAAGAGGGAAACACACCCTTGAGCATTGAAAACTGCATTATGGAGCACCTAAAATGAAGCCTAGGTGCATATGAAACACACTGTCTATTGATCAAGATTGCGTTGGGCACAATTCACATTCTTGATTCTTGCATTGTTCCCAAATTTTGTCTAATTTTTTGCATGAAAAGGAGTCTAATGAGTATTATGGTTATGTTTTAGGGGTTCATCAGACTAGAATGACGATTACTTGGAGAGAAAGAGAGCATGAAGAACAAAATATGATTTCCCTTAATGATCCAGGTACTGTAAGAGCCCTAAGAGATTGTGGGTTATTAAAGTACTTCCGCTTGTTAGGTATGAGGCAAAAAATATAACATTTGGAGTTCCTAGTTCGTGCATGGGATCTGGAAATTGAGGTATTCCACATTAGGAAAAAATAGGTTCCTATTACAATGGAGGACATATATTTTCTGATAGCCTTGTCGAGGAGAGGCTTACACATTTCTCTCTCAGGGTCTGCTCTCGGAGGAGAGACTGTGAGAGACTATGTTTTGCAGTATTTCTATCCAGGGGCAGATCCAAGCAAGGATGGGGAAATAAACATCCATGACATTCATGATTTGCCTTTGAGAACCATTCTTTTCATGATCGCAAATATTTCTGGCACCATTACACTACATGTATCGAATAGATCTTATATGCAGTATGCGCTAGAGTGCATGGAGCCAACATTTTTCAGCTAGTCTGAAGCCGTACTTTCTTAAATAAAATAACAATTGAACAAGGAAAAGGGAGGAAGGAAGAAAAAATTCAGTTATGGTTCGATCCTCATTTCTTTTTCCTTAGAGCGGATTCCACTTATGCAACCTCATCATGTGACACTGAGTGTGTCTAACCCTAGAGATCCGAGGATACAGAAATGGGTAGAACTGATGGCTAGACATGCAGGCCAATCATCAATCATGTTATCGACTGCATTCTTCGCCTAGTTCAGGTGACAGGTTATCGCCATCAATGAGTATGGATAAGCAGGCGTCAATTTCCGAAGAGATCTAGACTTAGGTTTACTAGAATGCGATCAGTGGGGTGCAATTGGTAAGAATGTTTTGACCATGCTTTTTGATTTTCCTAAGGTTTATATAATGTTTTTGTATTTTGATGTTTTCCCAAGACTAAACTAAAGTTTTTAATGTAATTCAGATGTTGGTCAAGTTCAACCAGTAGAGGAACCAGAGCATGGAGCGGATGAGCTGATGCAGGGGCATTAGGCCCAAGACACTTTTTGTACATAAATAAACATAAAGGGGGTCTCATGTTTGTTTCCCCTATGTAAATATCCATAATTGAGTAATGTCGTTAGTTAGAAAGGAAAATGTAACTTCCCGAATGATTAGTGGGCATAGGAAGGGATAGTCCATCTCTGTTTTTCTGAGCGTTAGTTTAATTTGTAACTGTAGGAATTTGAAGAGTTATGAGTCATAGGGAAGCTGAACCGATTGATTCCAAATTTGTATAAAAATAAATCCCCGTGACAGAGTCGAGAGACATGCAAGGACCTGCAAGGACCTACACAGACCTGCTTAGGGAAATGTAAGGCTGTATAAGACTATAATAGAGACAGAGCGGCGGGCCATTACATCGAAGATCTGGCCGTAACGGGAGTTGTAAATAATTTCTTATATAGCTTAATGGAAGAATGGTTTTAATGCATGCGTTTGATTTATTCCTTTCCTATACAAGTACTTTAAACCTTTGCAATTAGTTGTGTGAGTAATCTCTGAAATTGGTGTGGAATGGTGCCTGTGTAAAAAGATTATGCTTTCAGCAAGCCAAGGTTCAAGGATCGGTGGAATAGAACCCTGCGCAACGGTCAAACAAGAACCCCCGTTAGAATGGGCCTGGAGTTCCAATATGAGACTGTATAACCAGTGTATGTTAAATCGTGTCCAGAATTAGTGTTAATATGTTAAGCTATTGCGAGCAGCAATGCAATGGTAGTCCAATCTATATTGTGAAAGATACGTTGGACCTCGTTCTGCCGAAGTCTGATACCAAACATGGTGAGAGTCTAAGCTGTAACGGAATGCGTTAAGCCATAGTATATAGACCAATTCGATGGGAAGACATCCAGGAGTTGGTATATACGCAGATAATTCAGAACGAGCCTTTAACAAGATATAACAGAAGCGCAGAGGAAATACACCCGACAGAGCGTAACACGGAACCTGGAGTGAAGCAACGGAACCACGAGGGAGAACAGTGAACAGCAACGACGGTTTCTGGTATTCATCGCACCACTCTTATACAGAAAGCGGTATTGAAGAATTCATAGCGATTCCATAGAGTGCCTGACGCGTGTCCCCGAGCGAAATTGGAAAACCACCTTCCATTACGTGCCATCGCGCGTTATTGTTTGCGCATGTTGATCAAGCGATATCCGTGGGATCGGGCAACGTAATACCAACCGTCGGATAGGAAGGCGAGATAAACCAGGTACGAATCAACTCGTGTGTTCTACGTTTAGACGTGTGGGCCGTTGTTTGAAAAGGCCTCAGTTTCGATTCAAGTCGAGGCGCGAATAACCTTGGAAATGTTTATTAAAATTTGGCTATAATGTTATATGGCGATGGTAAAGAATTACCTTGGTTGATTCATGGGAGTATGCATCGTATATATGGAAGAACGTAGGTTGGGTTCCAATTTGGATTGGTTCGCCTTCCAATGCATGGGTTTCCCATAGTCTTATAACCACAGGGTGTGTTTTTTCCATCGTAACAAGGGCCTGCTCTATTGGGAGATATAAGGGTTGCCTTATTGGCTTACGAAAATTATTAAGGTATTCATTAATCAAATTCTAGGAATTTGATAAATGAATTATAGAAAGGATTAAGAAGACCCTTATTGATTGAATAGACAGGAACTGGGTGTTGTAAGATTGTAGGATGATGCACAGCTTTGGGACTTGAAAGCTTGGATACATTTCACACACCAACTGAGGTTGGAATAATTTGAACTGGGAATGTGGGTTTGGTGGGTACCCCCGCTATCAAGTGGTATCGGAGCAGGGAAATGATTTCCTGTGGAGAAGAAGTTCGCGTACAGAGGAGGAAGAGGTACAGTTTGTGAAAATTTGTAAGCTGGTGATTTTCTTTTGTATTGTGAAGGTAGCAGCAGAGGAAGGTGAGAATATTGCAGCAGCCTAGAGTAGGAGTGCTCAACTGGTTCCACAGGAGTGAACCAGAGAGATGCCGAGAGCCGGAGCTCAGGAGAGAAGCTTGGTGAGGTATCTGGTAGCAGGGAAGACTTGCTATTGCAGAGGTTTTGTTGTAGCTCACAAAGGAAAATTCCGTAGAGGATGTGGGTGAGAATTGTTCAGGAGATGTTGCTACAAGAAGATCACGAAGAGCAGTTCCACAGATGACGTGGTTAGACTTGCTGACAGCTGGAGAAGACATATGACCAGGAGGTCATAAATTTTTGTGCCTCGGGAGTCTAATGCAGGGGCACCCGAACAGGTTTGAAGAGAGTTCGAAGCTGAAGCTAAAGAGCTGGGTATGCGAATAGTCACGTAGAATTGGGGCAAAATTTGTTTAACCCAATACTGAATTTTGTAATTGATTCAATAAAATAATTTGCCATGTGTACATTTGAGAAGATGAAGGGTTGTTTGATTTCAACCGATTCAATAACCTTTCTAGCATCTTCATAAACCACGAGCCTATGAATGTGTGAAGACAGAGAGCGAGTGAGCACGATGTAGTAGCGTGAGGTTTTTGTACTGAGGCTGAAATGCCTTGGAATACCTGTAATATTGTGTATATAATACTGATCTCTGTGTGTCAATTTGTGTTCATTACAGTGAGATATATGTATGAAAATCTGTGTGTATTCGAGTTGTTTGTTTATGGTTGGATTTATAAGTTAATTGTCATGTGATTTATCGCCCATCGACCACTATAAGGGTCGATGGCGATCCTGTCCAGAATACCATAGAGTGAATGCAGAGTATGGCGGTGATCGAAGAACTGTGTTTATTATAGGTCTCAATTTATTGATGTTCGATTCTACATTTAAGCCTATTTATCAGTTTGTATCGGGCCTGTAGTTATACCCTCAAGGTGGAGAAACGAGCTCGAAGGAACGAGCTAAGTCGTAGTAAGAGTTGGAGCCAAACGCATTCTAAGCCCGTTGGAAGCTGAGCAGTTTCAAGCCAATTACCAGCAGTCTCGCATTCTGTATAAGCAGTAAGTTGGGTTGTCGAAAAAATGTGATTACCGTGTGATCATGGAGGTCAGGAATCCAAGGGAAATCACATTATCCAACTACACGAAAGTTAAGTCAAGTTATGCTGTCATATTTGAGGTGTAACTTTGACCGAATTGTATGGACCGATGTTAATCGCCGCAGAAGTTTAATTAAAACGTTTGAAGTCCGGTGCGTCCATTCCAAAGGTCTTATAGTATGGAGGTTGAACTGTTTAAATGGACCCAAATTACATTATAGAATTGTAGTTGTATGGTTGAGTTCCGATGTTATGCATTAAGGCGGAATCAACATCTAGTTCAGGTTGTGATTTACGTTTAAGTGCACCCAAGGATTTTGTAATGAGAAGCATGAGGTTCTAATGTTAGAAAAGGCCACATGTATTTTTCGAGTTACAGAACTTGATTGTACTGTTAAGTGCCCCGATAAATATATGGATGTATATGCAGACATTGAAGCGTGCAGCGGAAGTGAATTGGGCCTAATTCCCATAGGTCCCAAGATTCAAATATCTAGTTCAGGTTTATGAATCTGCCCTTGAAGCAGTTTTGAGGCGAACTTGCTAATAGTGGGTTTTCGCTCCCCATCAAGTGGTATCAGAGCTAGAATTTAGTTAGCTTGTTGAAAAGTTTATTCTGGAAATGCACATGTACTGAACAGGAAAAAAAAAAATAGTTGATGTTTGAATCTGTTTAATAGAGGAAATTGCAGATTTGATTTGACATGCAATGAAGGTCTCCAGAGGAGCAGAATCTGGATTTCAAGACAGAAGATTGCAGCAGGTGGAAATGCAGTGCAGGTGAGGAGAGAAGGAACAAGATCATTCAGGGATCTTGAGAGGTAATATGATGAGCCTTATTTGAACTCTGGTTGGAAGGTATTGTTTGCAGAATACAGAGTGCAGGCAATTGAGGAAGACATCTCAACAGAAGTAGATCACAAGCTTTGAGAGCAGTGATAGAAGAGTCCAGCAAGGGATTCTGAGTGCATAAAGAGTGTGGAAGAACCTGAAATAATTCCCAACTGAGGTTGGATGAAAGAATAAAAGGGGTGTTCTTGAGAAAGTTGTAGAGTAAAGCCTAGAGAGCAGAGAGAGTGCTCAGAAGGTTCCAAAGAGAGGGGACCAGTGATTGCCAAAAGCCGGAGCTCAGGAGAGAAGCTTGGTGAGGTAAGTTGCAACAAGAGAGCTTGCTGTTGCAGAGGCTTAGTGCAGCTTGTAAGTGAAAAACTCCTAGAGAAGGGAATGGCTACTGAGAGCCATAACAGAGACTGCAGAGATTGCAGAGGTTCTGGAAGAAGCCACAACAAAAGAGTGTGGGAAGATGCCAAAGTAGTTGGCATGAGGAAGAGAATCACAGATGAAGAATATTGGAAAGAAGTTGCTGAGATCAAGAAAGAGTTCTACGAACTGAAGAGATGGATAGAAGAAAGCCAGAGAGTTGGTTGGCTCATGAAGAAGAAGATAAAATGGCAGAGGCTACAAAGGAAGAAGGAGTAGCTGATGAATGCTCAGAAGAAGAAAGAAATACTCAGAGTGATTGAGTATTTGGAGAAGGACTTGGAGACTGAAGCTTCAAGTGGGACCAAGGGGTCCAAGAGCCTTACATATGACATATTTTGTATGAATGCAGGAACAACAGGTGAGAGAGAAAAGACTGCTGATGTTGTCACTGAGGAAGAAAATGGAGCAGCTACATGTTTTGAGGATGTCCATGTACAGTTGGAGAAAGATTATGCTTTCCAACATATTGGAAGCAGAAGAGATGTAGTTTGTGATATTGGCCAGAAGCTGGAGGTTGAACAGCTGGAGGACTCTGAACAAGGAACCATTGAAGAATCTCTGGAGAAGATAGAAGACTTGGAACAACAGAAATATTTGATGATCAGATCATCAATTGAGACCATGAGGTCTTGTGTTTTTTCATCTGACGAGTTGTGTGTGAATGCAGGTGTTAATGAAGGTAGTTCACATGATGAAAATGAGACAGATGAAGCTGACTGTTGCCAAGTAAAGTATGATGAGTATCTTTCAGATGAAGAACAGATTGAACTCTTGCAGTAGAAGGGATTCATTGATTCCTTATTTTATAAAAGATATTGTTTCAATGGAGTTGATGGTGGTGAGTTTGTCATTAATGTTGATAATGACAGGATGCTTTTGATAAATGGCCATGTGGAGAATGATGGATAGGTAGCTAGAGTCTTTGCAGAGATGGGAAATCAGGATTTTATTCTGATGAAGACTGAGGAGATAGTGACAGCAGAAGATAATGAAGATAGAGAAGATTGTGGTGAGATGCCAAGATTGTGGCATGAGCAGAGGATAGAACCACAGAGAGAAGGTGTTCAGATGGTAAGGACATAGATGATTGAAGATGAGGAAGTTCCTTCTTGTGAACTAGAGTAGAAAGACATCCTTGAAGAGGATGGTGCAGAAGGGAGACTAACTGATGGTCTCAAGAAATGTTTGAAGAATTGGAATCAGCATTCTGATGTGCTGATTGGGAAGAAGAGGCAGTTGGGACAACATATTGAGGTGCTGGAAGAAGAAAGAAAGGCTTTGAGGCCTTGTGAATTTTTTTTTAACAAATGTTTGATGAATGCAGATCCTATTGATGTTGAAGGAGAATTGACAGCATGGGTCAGTCAATTGAAAGAGAAGGAGAATTCTGTGGAAGAAGCTAAACCATGGAATGGAGAAATTGGGCTGCTAGAGAGTATGCCAAATCAGCAGGATTCAAGACAAGAGAGAAGACCTCAATTTCAGAATTGGGGGTTGCAGAATGAGGATGAGCAACTGAGTGAAGATGAGACAACCATGTCTCATATGCAGGAAACGATTGTTGCTATTGGTAGCAGAGAAGGATTGGCTTGTTCGAATAGCCAAGGGAAGATTAAAGAGAAGAATGCATGGCAGACTTTTGGGGCTGATACAATAGTAGAGAACCAAAGTTTCACTCTGACAGAAGATGAAGATACAGTGGCTAGAGAATTTGATTTGATTGCTAGGGTCATTCAAGAAGAAGGAAGGCAATTGATGAATATTTCCAAGGAAGAAGAAGAAGATGCTGAACCTGAGTTGCAGCATAGTGAAGATTTGTTTGGCCAAAGGATATGGCGAGAATGTTTGCTGAAGATATTCAAAAAAGAAGGTGAAATGCCAGAGCAGCAGCTTGGAGTGTTGCTGAAGCAACAAGCTGAAGTGTTGCCAGCAAAGGAGCAAAAGTTTTACTGTTGCAGAGAGGGTATGGATGATTGGGTGGCGGTAAGCATAGGAGCTAGGGCAGCAGTAAGAACGGAAGAAATAAGTGTTTGGTCTCAATCTAGTCTCCTAAACTGAGCTCATTTAATTGTCAACCAGGATTTGTAAACTGTTGAAGTGAAGTGTACTGTATGTACCTAGGTGCTTGTTTCCTAATGCATTGTGTGTAGTGTTTTGTGATGTTTTTGGTCTTTTGTGATGATTTATGATGTTTTTGGTCTTTTGGTGGTTTTATGTTTACAAGGTAAAATGCCTAGAAAGCTAATGGGAAGGAGCTGGTGATTAAAAACAGAGTTAAGCCTAATTGATGGATAATAAATGACAAATGCAATTGGAAACAATGAAGCAGGATCAAATCTAAACTATGACTAAGTAAAAGCAAAGCTTGATAATGACTTTTAAGCAAATGATTCAAAACACAAACTAAACTTGAGAAATGATCACTAAGTATGCAAATCCTCTAACTAATCAGTTAAAAAACTAACTTACAATGATGCAACATTTTTTCCTTGATTAGAGATTTGAAACATATTTAGGGGAAAACATTGTTATCATCATAAGATCTTCTATTCTAGAACTAGTTCCTATCTCTATTCTGCAATTCAATTGAATGTCACAAAAAATTTACTCAAAAGTTATTGATTTCTTTTCAAAGTAGGCTTTTGAGGGAGGACTCTGTTTATGAAATGATAAGGAAATTGCAGATATACTTCAGGCCTTATAGTGATGTTGTCTTCTGTTCATATGGTTATGGATCAATTGTAGATTTTATAACAAGAAGATGTTTGTAAATAATGAAGGCTGTCTTGTTAATCTTAACAACTGAAGTAATCTATTGTGCAGTGGATGACAATCTGAATGTGAAGTGCAAGTGCAATGAGTTAATCTAAGAATGAACTTAAGATGCCACTAATCTAGAACAATGTTGAACTACAAGTCATCATCAAACTCAAAACAAAGTAACTGAACATGAGTTAAGTGCAATTAAACTCCGGAGTATCCTAACTATGCTATCATGCATTATTCTATGAAATTACACAATCTGTTTGTCCATCATTAGTGATATTTTGGAAGAGTTCCTTATTTTGGAAGAGGTCTTAGAACAATTCTGACTATGTAATTGAATGCAAATGCAAGCAAAAAGACTGAAAACAATGAAAAACTAAGATATCATATCCATATCCTACTCGTCATTATGATGTTTTGGGCAAGCGTTTAAGAGCAAGAACAGAGATGATACTTAGTGCAAACACACAACTAAATCATTCATTATCACGGTCATGTCTTGAACTCCTTAAGAATTTCTTGGAAGAGTTTCTTCTTGTGGAAGAGTGATTAGAACAAGTGTAACTGTGATAGTGAACAACAAAAATTACAACTAAATCCTACAATACTATAGCCATTTCCCATTCATCATTATAATCTTTTGGAAGAGCTTCTTCCTGTGGAAGAGTTAGAATGAGTATAACTACAGTAGCTAATTAAAACAACTACAAATTCAACTTCTAATCCTACAATACTATAGCCATTTCCCATTCATCATTATAATCTTTTGGAAGAGCTTCTTCTTGTGGAAGAGTTAGAATGAGTATAACTATAGTAGCTAATAAAAACAACTACAAATTCAACTTCAGAAACGTAAAGGCAGCTAGAGTACTTATCTAAATTACGCAAATAAATCCGTGCAAGAGGCAGGGGCCCTCTACCACCTGACGGAATTCAACTCCAAATTAAATCAACGCTTTCAAAACAACACTGTTTGCTTCATTAAAGATGAAATAAATTGAACATAGCACTCTGCGTCTTCAGAAATGTAGCACAGAATCTAAGCAAAATCTAGAACAAAATCTAGCATAAAATCTAGCCTAGCTCTCGGTTTCCCAAGTGTTTATATAACAAATGTAAATAACAAGATTTGCAACAATTCAGGAACATTGTCTTTCCTTATCGGAATCACATTAGGACTCTTGAAGTGGCTGCGTGAAAAGGAAAAGACATCTGGACTGAGACAGTCCTAATAGAAGTCTTCCTTTCTAAATGTGTTCCCACGTTCCAAAACCATACCCAGAATTCGTTTCTTCCTCCATGATGAGCAACGAACCATGTAGACATGACGTGGATTATGCCCATATGCGGTTTTTCTTGAGAGGCCACCTGGAACATACTCAAACGTGAAGGCAGCTGCAGAATCACCATTTAGCTACGGAATGTCTGCATTCTGCAGCTAGTTCCAGTCAAAATGCTTTACAATGGAAAAAATCACAAAAGTTAGCAAGTCAGTCATGTAAATCATTCTAGAAGTAATTTTAACTATATTCATTGATCAATTGGGTCTAGGATGGCAATAGACAAAGGAAAATGAGGTAAAATGGAATGAAAGAAAGCACAATTTTGAGGCTCAACATATCCCCACTGCTGTCTCTTTGCATGTCCTCATGCAAATTATCCTATGAACTCAGAGGCTTCTGCAAGGACATCTAATCCTCTCCTTCTCCTTTGTCTGGAAGCTAGAGATCTTCTGGGTTTTCTGATAACAAGTTTGAACCTTAGGTTGGTGATTTCCCTGATTAGTTTCTTGTTCCTTTTCTTCAACTTCCCATTGGTCTTTTCCACTTTGTTTATATGGAGGGATAAGGTTGAGTTCATGTCAGTTTTGAGCTTGACTTGATCCTTGAGAATTTCATTCTCATTTTTGATGTGTCTATTCAGTAATTCCAACTCATACCTATCCCTTCTTAATATATCTATTTCAGACAGTGGAGGACTGGGGGTTCTTTCTCTGCTTTCTGAAGCTCTCCTCTCCAAAGTTTCCACATAGTCATAAATTTCCTGTTGAGCAGGGTCAATTTCAGGGGTTCCTTCATAAAAATCCTCTTCAATATCTTCTTCCATGGATGTTTCCTCATCTTCTATATCAATCACCCCTGTTTGTTTGATTTGAGTTTTCTTTAGTTTTCCCTTTAGTCAGTGGCTTCTCCTTGGCTGAGAGGATCCCTCTCCTTTCTCTGTGGCAGATTTCTTAATTACCTTCTCTTTCTTAAGTTGCCTCTTGATTTGGGTCAACTTATCTAAAATGATTTCTTCACTGCTCTCCTGGAATGTTTTGTCAATTTCAACTTTTGAAGCCCTCCATTTCCTACTTCTCTTTGTAGGCTGTGGTTTCGGTGAGGGTTCTTTTGGCTCTTCAAAATGATTTCTTATCAAGAAATCGTCCCATGTATCATTTGTTTTAGCTAGATGATGTTCAATCAGAATTTTGACCAAACCATGATGATATAGGGTTGTCTCTAAAAATTGAACCCTTCTTTGAACACATGAAGCCATCTTCTTTAGACTTTGAAGCAAGAAATATGGTAGTTTTAAGTCTTCCCCCAGAAAATGCATTATCAGTCTAATGTGGTAGACATAAAATGTTCCATATCTACCCTCACATGTAATAAATTTTTGCAGAAGAAGTAGTATATTTCTCCATTTATTTTTCAATGCAAAACTGGGAATTCCTTTCTTAAATACGGTAACATCCATACCTGGTGATTTTAAAATTTGTTTCCAGGAGTCATTGTGGAATTCTCTATTTTTGAACCATCTCTCTCCAGTTCTGAGCAATCCTGTAGCCTCTGCAATGAAAACTTCAGTGACAGTAAATTTGACATCTCCCACTTCAACTTCGGTTCCTTGAAATGATCTTGCAAATGTTTTAGTGACTTCCTTGTGGAAGCCATTAAATTTCTCCAAAAATTGAAGCCATCCTATTTGTTGTAACAATTCTTTGCATTGAGGGTAGCCTTCTAAATATTTTGAACCCACTGGTTCAGTCCTTACAATGAAACCCATGATTGCTTCTTCAATGTTCAAATTAACACTCTTCTACCCACAAAAACAATGACTTTCACCTTCGAATTGAAATGGCTTCAAGCTCTGAATGGAAATGGTTTCAAACTTTGGAATGACATACCTCTGATTGATAGTGGCAACAGCTTCAAAACTTCGGGCTGATATGCCTCTGTTGACAATTGAACTTTGGACTGATATATCTCTGTTTGACAGTGACAATTGGCTTCAACTTCTCCACTGCAATACCTCTGGCTCTTGGTAGCAAATGGTTTCGAATTCAACACTGCAACACCTCTGTCTCCTAGTGACAAAAGACTTCAAACTCCATACTGCTACACTTCTGTGTTTATAGTGAAAATGCTCAATCTCTGCGCACAGTGATACTTTGTCTGCCCACGGAATCAAGTGGCTTCAAATTCTCACGCTGCTATACCTCTGAATTTACCCTTTTGCTCTGCTCTGAGTTTACAATGCTCAATGCTATTCAAACTGATATCCTTTGGCTCTGCTCTCGGTGATAAGAATATCTCTGTCTACGGAATGAAATGCCAGCTACAGAATGGAGTGATGGCAGTGGTCACGGAATGAAGTAGTGGAGTGAGGTGGAGGGAATGAATTAATGATTGAAGAGACGACGGAGATTTTTACAATGGCAAAGAGAATCATCATTGAATGATTTGGTTAAGAGACGTGAAGAATTCAAATACCTCGACCATTTTAACCGCTTAAATGATATCGGGCATGAAATTTGAAATGGGAGATTTTAATCCAAAGTCTGTAGAGGGTTTATTGGTCTTGATCAATAAAAATAATTAAAACAACCTTTTCGAACAATCCATAACTAAAACTATGCTAAACTTTTATGAAATGCCATTATAATTTAAACTTGTTACCTCTGCCTTTCATTTGATTTTTTATTTTTTTTTGTAGTCTTTGTCTTCTTTGTTCACCTTTGGAAGAGTCTTCATAATTTTCTTGATGCTTTTGATTCATGGATACACTGCGTCACTTTGTTGCAATTCTAATGTCTGCTGATTGATGCCTTCAGGGTTTGTAGCTGCGGAAAGACTGTCTGGCTGCAGAAAGGCTGATCAGCTGCAGAATGTCTACTGAGCTGTAGAATGTTCCTGTAGAGCATTTTAATCATGAAAATGGAGTGTTTTTGGAATATGGGTGAAATGTTATATGATATGAATGAAGATGGATGATGGATTATGATATGTATGAAGTGGATGATGAAATGGAATGGATTAAGTTTATGAAATGGAGTGAAAGAACATAAGAACTGTACTGCAATTCATGACATGTTTTATTCACTTACAGCAAGACATCAAATTTTGTATTTTGACATGAAAATGAAATGGATGGAGGATGGAATGAGATGAATGAAATGTGGAATGGAGTGAAATATGAATGATGGATGAGATGGAGTATGGATGGATAAGTGAATGGAGTGAAATTAAATAAGATGGATCATAAGCACTATGGATCTGAACTTATGATTTTTTTGTAACAGCTGCTTGTAAAAACAAAAATGGGAAAAGTTAGAGTGTCAGAGAGACTCTGATTTTCACCCTATCTTTTCTGTATAAACATGCCAATCAATGATTGGTTTTCATGTTTATACCTTTATTTATTTTTTATCATATATATATATATATATATATATATATATATATATATATTTTATTTTTATTTTTTTTATTTTTTTTATTTTAAATGCTTCAGAAAATTTAATCAAGTTGATGAAGAAGAGAGACTCTTCTTCATTAACTTCACATCATTACTTTCTTGGAACTTCTTGACAAACTCTTCTCTTGAGAGTGGCTTGTGGTATAGCTTCAGTCTATGACCATTCACAAGAAAAGTGACCTCTTCTTCATCTATAGTTCTGATTTTTATTGCCCCATTATCAAAAATTCGAACAATTTCATATGGCCCAAGCCAATGTGTCTGAAATTTCCCTTGAAAATCCTTGAATTTTGAATCAAACAAGAGAGCCCAGTCACCCTCTTTGAATTTCTTCTCCTTGATGTACTTGTCATGCCATATAGCCCTTTGCTGTTGGACTAGACTTGTCTTCTGAACTGCATCTTGTCTGATCTCATCCAATTCATTAATTTGTCCAGTCTATGCTTTTGTGCCTCCGTTAGATCAAGTCCTAGCTGAACTGCCATCTTGAAGGTTTGAATTTGGAACTCTATGGGAAACAAAACTTGCTTTCCATAAACAAGCTCATAAGGAGTATGGCCTGTTGTGTTTCTCCATGTAGTTCTATAGGCCCACAAGGCTTCAGGAAGCCTATCTACCCAATCTCTTCTATGTAAATGAACATTCTTTGTTAGGATTCCTTCAATGACCTTATTAGTAGATTCCACTTGACCATTTGCTTGTGGATGATAAGGAGTTGTTTTTCTATGTCTGATTTTGTACTTCTCCATCATTTGCTCCACTAGCCTTGATGTAAATTGAGCTCCTTGATCTGTAACAATTTCCCTTAGGACACCAAAACGAGTAAAAATATCCTCAAAAAGAAAAGTAACTACAGATGATTCATTAGCAACAAGTAATGGTTTAGCTTCTACCCACTTAGTAACATAATCGGTGCAAACTAATATGTATTTCTTTTGTCTTGATGGAGGACTAATAGGTCCTACAAAATCCAAAGCCCATTTTTCAAAAGGTTCAATGTGTACCTGAGGTTGTAATGGCATCTCACCTGAAGGAGAAGGTTTCCCTACCCTTTGGCAACTGTCACACCTTTTGACATACTCCTTTGCATCTTTAAACAAATATGGCCAATAATATCCTAAATTAAGGATCTTATAGGCTGTCCTCTTATCTGCAAAGTGTCTGCCACAAGGTTCATCATGACATGCCTTGAGAATTTCAGGCATCTCATCTTCACGGACACACCTTCTAATGATCAAATCTGGACCTGTCTTGTACAACTCATTAGCGACCCATGAATATCTTGCACTATCATTAATGATTTTTCTTTTATCCCTTGCATTCATAATTGAAGGAAATTTTCCTGAAACTAAATAATTGGCAATATCGGCAAACCATGGAGTTTGAGTAGAGATTGCAAAAAGATATTCATCAGGAAATTGATCTTCAACCGGAGTGTCATCTTTGATATTTTGGATTCTAGATAGGAAATCAGCCACAGTGTTTTGTTTTCTAGGCCTATCTAGAATAGTAATGTTGAATTCTTGCAATAGTAACAACCATCTTATAACTCTGCCATTAGTGATTGATTTATTCATTAAGTATCTAATGGCAGAATGATCAGTGTGAATAAAAGTTTCATAGCCTGTTATATAGTGTCTAAATTTGTTTATGGCATGAACAACGGCTAAAAACTCTTTTTCAGTTACAGTATAGTTTAACTCTGCAGGAGTCAAATTTTTACTGATATAATAGATGGCATAGGGAATTAAATATTTTTGTCCCAATACTGCTCCTAGAGCTGTATCGGAAGCATCTGTCGAGATATGAAAAGGTAACTTCCAGTTAGGTCCTCTTAATATAGGTGCTTCAGAAATTTTGGTTTTCAGGGTTTCAAAAGCTAACTGGCAATCAGAAGTCCACTTAAATTCACAATCTTTGGTGAGTAATTTGAAAAGAGGAGATGCTATTTTGGTGAAGTTTTCTATAAATCTCCGATAATACCCTGTAAATCCTAGAAAAATTCTAACATCTCTTTGACAACTTGGAATGGATAGGTTAGAAATGACTTCAACTTTTTCCTCATCAACTCTAATCCCATCCCCTGAAATGTGGTGCCCTAAAACAATACCTTCAGTAAACATCATAAAAAAAATTTCATGACTAAGTGAAAGGTTTGCTTCTTGACATATTTTTAAGACTTTTTCCAAGTTTTCTAAAGCCTCTTCAAATGTATTCCCATAAACTGTGAAGTCATCCATGTACACCTCTACACAGTCATGTATTAGATCCAAAAAAATTCCTAATACTGCCCTTTGGAATGTTGCAGGTGCATTGCATAATCCAAATGGCAATACTCGATAGGCATAGGTACCCCAAGGACAAGTAAATGTGGTTTTATCTTGGTCTTCAAGTGCTACTTGGATTTGATTGTAACCACTAAACCCATCTAGGAATGAAAAGTACTTTTTGCCGGCTAATGTATCTAATACTTGATCTATGAAAGGTAAGGGAAAATGGTCTTTAAGAGTAGTTTTATTCAGTTCTCGGTAGTCAACACACACCCTCCATTTTCCATTTTTCTTTGGCACAATTACCAAAGGAGAAACCCACTGACTGTCTGAAATAGGATAGATGAAATTAACATTTAATAATTTTTGCAATTCTTCCTTGACAATTTCCATAAGATTTGGATTCATCCGTCTTTGAGGCTGTCTGATTGGTTTGCAATTTGCCTCTATATAGATGTGATGAGTACAAGTCTTGGGACTTATCCCTTTCATGTCAGTGTATTCCCATGCATATGCGGAAGAATGTCTCTGTAATATTTTGACTAGCTCTTCTTGTTGAGATTTTTCTAGGTTCTTGTTTATATTCAAAGTTTTGCCTGGAAAAATATCACTTGTAGAGCTGCCAAATTTGTCCATAGAATGAAGAGACATCTGCCTAGATGACAAAAACTCAATATTGGATCCCTCTTGAAATGATTCATGTTTTTGTTTTAGAGAGGATTCAAAGTTTTCTAGAGTATTCAGAATTTGATTATCTTCACTAATTTCTGAAATTGTGAAGAGTGGTTGTAAATTTTCTTCATCCTCTATCCATTGAGTGTCATCTAGATTTGTAATTGTCCTAGCTGGAGGATATAAAGTGAATCTCTTAGTTGAACTACCATCAGAAATATACATATCACCGGACCTACAACTAATAAAAGCATCAGCTGTAGCCAGCCAAGGTCTTCCTAGTATAACAGGATGGCCTCCTAGATTATTCTTAGGAGTTAGGATCATGAAATCCACAGGGTACTCCCAAGAGTCTAGGGACACTGGAATGTCTTCTATTACCCCATCTGGTCTGATCACAGATCTATCTGCTAATTGTAATAGTGTGGGTGTAAAGAGAAGATTAGGAAGTTTCAGGTTGTCCATGATTTGTCTACTCATGATATTTATTGCTGCTCCTAAGTCAATGAGTGTGTTTTGAATTTCAATTCCATTGATGTGAATTTTGACAACTGGATTTCCTGGGTCAAGGTACTTTGGAATAGTAATCTTGCCCATCATAATGTCTGCTATTTGTCCTACCAATTGAATTTTCTTGGTTTCTCTTATTCTTTTTCTTGTTGTCTTCATACTCAACTCCTTTATTGTTTTGGCTAAAATTGGGATTTCCTTGATGGCTTGCAATAATGGAATTTTAATGCAAACATTTCTCAATTCATCTAAGAAATCATAATTAGGCACCATGATCTGTTTCTCTACACCTATATCAATTTGTAATCTTTCCAGAAAGGGAGGTATAGAAGTAGATGTGGATGGTTTCTCTAATACAGGAGTTGGATTTATTGGATCTTTTTGTTTTAGTTTTTCAATGTGTGGGTCTTGAAAGGATGTGTCTTCCTCAAGAATTTTATTCACCCGTAGGGAGTCTTCCTCAGAATTATCTTGTTCTTGTATGATCACAGAAGGTTTCCTCTTTTCAAGTATCCTTCCAGACCTAAGTTGAACATCACTAAGGTCTAGAGGAGTGATTAAATAAGTTGGAAACTGTTGACCTTCTATCATGTATGTATTCTGAGGGTTTTTATTATTGGGGTTTGGTATAGGTTGAGCTGGCAATTGATTGGATTTTTGAGGGAATGGTAATGGAAGTGGTTGATTTTGATGTGGTTGGTTCTGATGATGTTGTTGAATTTTTTTTTGAAGATTTTGAGGAAAATTTTGTTGAGGATTTTGAGGATAAAAATGCGGATATGGTGGATAGAATGGTGGATACTGATAATATGGAGAGTATCTTCCATAGGGACTTTGTGTTCCTTGTGCCCAAGATTGAGATTGATTTTGAAATTGGGGCCAAGGTTGCTGCCAAGAATTCCAAGGTGGCGGTTGATTATACATTTGATCATGGAATCCTTGTGTCTGAGGTCCCTGCCAAGGTCTTCTAGATACAAAATTAAGAGACTCTGTGGAATCTGTAGGAGTTTCTTCCTGAAAAATAGCCTTGAGACCAGGAAGAGAAGGACAATTCTTGGTCTCATGTTTCTCAAAACAAATGACACAGGTTTCTATAACTTTTACATCCAAAGGACACTCTCTTAGGGCATGTTTCTTTCTGCATTTGGGACAAAAGATTGCCAAAGCATCAGATTAAGCCTTCTGCTTGTTTTGTATCTTAAGGGTGTCTATTTGTTCACTAAGACTCCCTAAGATGTCAGATTTAAACTCATCAAGCATGTGTCCTATTTCTAATCTACTTACTGTCCCAGAAGCAGATTTACTTGCCCTTGCAAGAGCGGGATCTCTTTGACCTTTGACAGTTTTAGATTTCCCTCTGGAAAGGTTGATACATAACTCAGATATTTCAGGTAATGTAAGTTGTGATATATCCCCTTTTCCCATCATGTTAAGGATATCCAACCATTCATCCCTAATTGTTTTCAACAAAAGAGCTTTTAAAGTGTCTTGATCTAGGTTTTCCATTTTTGCCCTTTTGATGTTGTAATTAAATCTTTCCAACAAATCTTCTAAGTTTTCATCTTCTTTTTGTAACATCTTGAACACTTCTTCCTTATGATTACCGGCATACAATAATCCAAGTATCTCTCTAGAAATTCTTGTTTCATATCTTCCCATGTTCTAATAGAACTACTGATTAGGCTCATAAACCACTTCAATGCTGCTCCCTTCAAAGTTGAAGGAAATAATTTCAGTTTTTGAACATCTTGTAGGTAGTCATAGGTCCTACACAGCACTTCAAATTCGAATAAGAAAGTTTCAGGATCTTCAGTTTTAAGTCCATAGAAGTTTGGAAGGACAGAAGGTGAAATGTTTTTCATGGTTGTATTGGTTTCTTCATCAGGTATAGGGAACCCAAAAGAGCTTCCTATTCTACCTCTTCCTCCATTTACACCTCTACCTCCTTCTCCTCTACCTCTACCTCTTCCTCCAAATAGTGTGTTTTCTCCATTAAAAACTCCTCCTCCTCCTTCTTCTGCCATGGTTGACTCTCTTGTGGAAGTGGAAAGATTTGTATCCCTACTAGGAGTCTTTATATCTTCTTCTATGGCAGGTTCAGTGGATGAAGTGGAAGGTTTCTCTAATGGAATAGTTGACCTTAGATCTTCTAGAAGTCCAGGATCAAGGGAGGATGGAAGATGGGTTTGAGTTGAAGGTGTACTAGCTCTGGATCTAGATGAAACAAGTGGTATTCTAGAAATCAAACTTCTGCCTCTGCTGCTTATAAATCTTCCCCTTGAATCTCTCTCCCTGTGCATAAAATTGTTTTTGGATGCTAAGAAACAAAGGTTACCTAGTTTTCACTTCCCCGGCAACGGCGCCAAAATGTTTGGTCTCAATCTAGTCTCCTAAACTGAGCTCATTTAATTGTCAACCAGGATTTGTAAACTGCTGAAGTGAAGTGTACTGTATGTACCTAGGTTCTTGTTTCCTAATGCGTTGTGTGTAGTGTTTTGTGATGTTTTTGGTCTTTTGTGATGATTTATGATGTTTTTGGTCTTTTGGTGGTTTTATGTTTACAAGGAAAAATGCCTAGAAAGCTAATGGAAAGGAGTTGGTGCTTAAAAACAGAGTTAAGCCTAATTGATGGATAACAATTGACAAATGCAATTGGAAACACTGAATCATAATCAAATCTAAACTATGACAAAGTAAAATCAAAGCTTGATAATGAATTTTAAGTAAATGATTCAAAACACAAACTAAACTTGAGAAATGATCACTAAGTATGCAAAATCCTCTAACTAAACAGTTAAACAACTAATCTTACAATGATGCAACATTTTGTCCTTAATTAGAGATTTGAAATAGATTGGAGGAAAAACATTGATACCATCCTAAGATCTTCTATGCAAAAACCAATTCCTATCTCTATTCTGCAATTCAATTGAATGTCACAAAACCTTTACTCAAAAGTTATTGATTTCTTTTCAAAGTAGGCTTTTGAGGGAGGACTCTGTTTATGAAATGATAAGGGAATTGCAGAGATACTTCAGGCCTTATAGTGATGTTGTCTTCTGTTCATATGGTTATGGATCAATTGTAGATTTTAGAACAAGAAGATGTTTGTAAATAGTGAAGGTTGTCTTGTTAATCTTAACAACTGAAGTAATCTATTGTGCAGTGGATGACAATCTGAATGTGAAGTGCAAGTGCAATGAGTTAATCTAAGAATGAACTTAAGATGCCACTAATCTAAAACAATGCTGAACTACAAGTCATCATCAAACTCAAAGCAAAGTAGCTGAACATGAGTTAAG
The DNA here is from genome assembly GCA_034641835.2 of Pinus albicaulis. NCBI lineage: Eukaryota > Viridiplantae > Streptophyta > Pinopsida > Pinales > Pinaceae > Pinus > Pinus albicaulis. The sequence continues at coordinate 870,678,953 of CM076577.1, read as the reverse complement.
TGCAATTAAACTCCGGAGCATCCTAACTATACTATCATGCATTATTCTATGAAATTATACAGTCTGTTTGTCCATCATTATTGATATTTTGGAAGAATTCCTTCTTTTGGAAGAGCTAGAACAATTCTGACTGTGTAATTGAGTGCAAATGCAAACGTAAAGGACTGAAAGCAATGAAAAACTAAGATATCATATCCATATCCTACTCGTCATTATGATGTTTTGGGCAAGCGTTTAAGAGCAAGAACAGAGATGATACTTAGTGTAAACACACAACTAAATCATTCATTATCACGGTCATGTCTTGAACTTCTTAAGAATTTCTTGGAAGAGTTTTTTCTTGTGGAAGAGTGATTAGAACAAGTGTAACTGTGATAGTGAACAACAAAAATTACAACTAAATCCTACAGTACTATAGCCATTTTCATTCATCATTATAATCTTTTGGAAGAATTTCTTCTTGTAGAAGAGTTAGAATGAATATAACTACAGTAGCTAATTAAAAACAACTATGAATTCAACTCCTAATCCTACAATACTATAGTCATTTCCCATTCATCATTATAGTCTTTTGGAAGAGCTTCTTCTTGTGGAAGAGTTAGAATGAATACAACTACAGTAGCTAATTAAAACAACTATTAATTCAAATTCAAAACGTAAAGGCAGCTAGAAGACTTATCTAATTTACGCAAAATAAATCCGTGGAAGAGGCAGGGGCCCTCTACCACCTGACGGAATTCAACTCCAAATTAAATCACGCTTTCAAAACAACACTGTCTGCTCCATTAAAGATGAAATAGTTTGAACATAGCACTCTGCGTCTTCAGAAATGTAGCACAGAATCTAAACAAAATCTAGCATAAAATCTAACATCAAATCTAACATAGCTCTCGGTTTCCCAAGTGTTTATATAGAAAATGCACATAACAAGACTTGCAACAATTCAGGAACACTGTCTTTCCTTATCGGAATCACATTAGGACTCTTGAAGTGGCTGCGTGAAGAGGAAAAAGACATCTGGACTGAGACAGTCCTAATAGAAGTCTGCTTTCTTAAATGTGTTCCCACGTTCCAAAACCGTACCCAGAATTCGTTTCTTCCTCCATGATGAGCAACGAACCATGTAGACATGACGTGGATTATGCCCATATGCGGTTTTTCTTGAGAGGCCACCTGGAACATACTCAAACGTGAAGGAAGCTGCAGAATCGCCGGTTAGCTATGGAATGTCTGCATTCTGCAGCTAGTTCCGGTCAAAATGCTTTACAATGGCAAAAATCACAAAAATTAGCAAGTCAGTCATGTAAATCATTCTAGAAGTAATTTTAACTATATTCATTGATCAATTGGGTCTAGGATGGAAATAGACAAAGGAAAATGAGGTAAAATGGAATGAAAGAAAGCACAATTTTGAGGCTCAACAATAAGAATGCAGCAAACAAAAGTAAGTGTCCAGCAGTCAGAGGAAATATTAGATAGAGAAATTGAATTGATAAGGAAATTGATGCAGAAGATGCCTCATAGGAGGACAGCAGCAAGAAAGCTGAGAACCAGCAGCAGCAAGAGGAAGACAGTCACAAACTGTGAGGGCATAGCAAGTGCGAAGATGCAGACCAAGATATGGAAGCCAGGAGGAGTGCGAAAGAAGAATGCTGCAACAAATAACCAGTTGCAGAACAAAGTATGGGATCCAGGCAGATAAAAATAAAGCACATGATCAGGAGATCATGAATCATTTGAACCTGGGGAGTCTGATGCAGGGGCATTAGGCCCAAGACACTTTTTGTACATAAATAAACATAAAGGGGGTCTCATGTTTGTTTCCCCTATGTAAATATCCATAATTGAGTAATCTAGTTAGTTAGAAAGGAAAATGTAGCTGCCCTAATGATTAGTGGGCATAGGAAGGGATAGTCCGTCTCTGTTTGTCTGAGCGTTAGTTTAATTTGTAACTATAGGAATTTGAAGAGTTATGAGTCATAGGGAAGCTAAACCGATTGATTCCAAATTTGTATAAAAATAAATCCCTGTGACAGAGTTGAGAGACAGGCAAGGACCTGCACAGACCTGCTTAGGGAAATGTAAGGATGTATAAGACTGTAATAGAGACAGAGCGACTGGCCATTACATCAAAGATCTGGCCGGAACAGGAGTTGTAAAAAATTTCTTATATAGCTGAATGGAAGAATGATTTTAATGCATGCGTTTGATTGATTCCTTTCTTGTACAAGTACTCTAAACCTTTGCAATTATTTGTGTGAGTAATCTCTGAAATTGGTGTGGAATGGTGCCTGTGTAAAAATATTCCGCTTTCAGCAAGCCAAGGTTCGAGGATCGGTGGAATAGAACCCTGCGCAACGGTCAAACAAGAACCCCCGTTAGAATGGGCTTGGAGTTCCAATACGAGACTGTATAACCAGTGTATGTTAAATCATGTCCAGAATTAGTGTTAATATGTTAAGCCATTGCGAGAAGCAATGCAATGGTAGTCTAATCTATATTGTGAAAGATACGTTGGACCTTGTTCTGCCGAAGTCTGATACCAAACATAGTGAGAGTCTAAGCTGTAACGGAACGCGTTAAGCCATATTATACAAACCAATTCGATGGGAAGACATCCAGGAGTTGGTATATATGCAGAGAATTCGGAACGAGCCTTTAACAAGATATAACGGAAGCGCAGAGGAAATACACCCGACAGAGCGTAACACAGAACCTGGAGTGAAGCAACGGAACCACGAGGGAGAACAGTGAACAACAATGACGGTTTCTGGTATTCATCGCACCACTCTTATACGGAAAGCGGTATTGAAGATTTTGTAGCGATTCCATAGAGTGCCTGACGCGTGTCCCTGAGCGAAATTGGAAAACTACCTTCCATTACGCGCCATCGCGCGTTATTGTTTGCGCATGTTGATCAAGCGATATCCGTGGGATTGGGCAACGTAATACCAGCAGTTGGATAGGAAGGCGAGATAAGCCAGGTACGAATCAACTCTTGTGTTATATATTTAGATGTGTGGGCCGTTGTTTGAAAAGGCCTCAGTTTCGATTCAAGTCGAGGTGCGAATAACCTTGGAAATATTTATTAAACTTTGGTTATAATGTTATATGGCGACGGTAAAGAATTACCTTGGTCGATTCATGGGAGTATGCATCGTATATATGGAAGGACATAGGTTGGGTTCCAATTTGGATTGGTTCGCATTCCAATGCGCGGGTTTCCCATAGTCTTATAACCACAGGGTGTGATGTTTCCATCGTAAAAAGGGCTTGCTCTATTGGGAGATATAAGGGCTGCCTTATTGGCTTACGAAAATTATCAAGGTATTCATTAATCAAATTCTAGGAATTTGATAAATGAATTGTAGAAAGGATTAAGAAGACCCTTATTGATTGAATAGACAGGAATTGGGTGTTGTAAGATTGTAGGACGATGCATAGCTTTGGGACTTGAAAGCTTGCACCAACTGAGGTTGGAAAAATTTGAACTGGGAATGTGGGTTTGGCGGGTACCCCCGCTATCATGAGCCAATAGAGAGGGATGTTGCGAGGGCAATCCTTTAGGATTTAGACATGGCTGAGACTCTTACTGAGCTTCGAAAACACATAGAGGGCTTGACCTTCTGGATTTCGGATTACCGGATCGAAGAGTTACCCATGCGACTGTAACTACACACTATTGGCGTTCCTATCCAATGGATGCGGTTACTGCGTAGGATAGCTAGATCTATAACATGTTACCATGAGCATCACTAGTTTAATTTTGGCATGTTGCATACATTTTTGAAGTCAGATCACCAATGTGTCTTGGGCACAAATTTTTGTAAAAACCTATAACTATCTATCTAGTAGATTTCATTATTTTCCTATGTTTATTGCACAATCCTATTCAATTATGTGAATGTATCTTTACATGTGTTGCAAATGTTTGTCTATAACATGATTAGCTAAAGAATCAATCAATGTGTTCAAGTTTCCGGAAATGTGTTGATATTGAATAAAATCAAAGTGTCTTTCCAAAAGTCAAACTCTTAGGAACAAATGATGTAGTGTTGGATTTCTAATAGTATAAACACTAGTAAGTTGTAATACCACAAGTTGTGTGTCTAACCTTATGATGATGTGGTTAATACCAAAATAAATGGCATCAGAGAGAAGTTCAATCAACGCGCTATACTCAACGATATTGTTTGTCGATCTACCGATACAAATCCCTTGAAAACTCACTTACTCGTCGTTCAGAGCGAAAATGGCCCACACTGCAGAGGATAGATTCTGTTTACTATGACTAGCATCATCAACATAACCAACAAATGGTTCCAAAGATTCAGCCATTTGTGATGAAATGTGAAGCGAATTACTAATGTCAAGAAAACTCTAAAAAATAAACTAAGACAGTGAATGCAAATCAACAACATATATATACAATAAAATACAAAAAATTACTACGCTCATGATTAAATATAGTAAGGTTTCAGATACAACCCATTTCGGGGCTGCGCCAACAAAATTCCATCGTAATCCACTAACTCGTAGGCACCCTTAGAAAGAACTCTTTTGAAAATATAGGGGCTATGCCATAATGGCTCAAATTTCCTTGTACCTATTACATCAGCTTCTTGATCATAAAGAAGGACCAAGTCACCTCTAATAAAATGCGAGGCTAGACATTTTTGTCGTATTGCGCCTTTATATGTCTCTTATGCGCTTCGTTGGCCAATTGGGCTTCACGACGAATTTCATCAAGATGGATGAGGTTAAAAAGACACGCTTCTTCATCTGAGGTGTCAGGTAACAAGTCGATTGCGCGTTTCAACGATGGTATTTCACTTGGATTGGCAAGATAGCTTCCAGACCATACACCAATTGAAAGGCAGTAAATTTGGTTGCGTTTCTCACCGAGGTTCGTTACGCCCCCAAGTCCAAGTACAAGATCAAATGCTAGTTTCTTTTACGAACTTATATCATTCGTTGAAGCATACATTTAATAATCTTGTTGATAGCTTCAACTTTTCCATTTGATTGTGGATAATAAGGAGTATAATTATCATGTGACAATCCTAACTTGGCAGTCAATTCAGTCATCATATGGTTGCGAAAATGCTTCCCATGATTTGTGACTATAGCTCGTGGGACCCCAAACTGTGCAATGACATGATTTCAAAAAAACGATGCAACTATTTGCCCTATGTTGTTGAATGTAGGCATCACTTCGGCCCACTTGGTAAAGTAGTCTACTGCAACAATAATATAACCATGCCCCTAGATAAATGAGGGTTACAGGTCATGAAGTCAATGCCCCATTTTGAAAATGGTCCCATAGAGACAACATGATTCATTGGCATTGGCAGTTTGTAGATTTTACGATCAAATATCTGGCATGCATGACAATTTCTGACCACAAGGATGCAGTCACGAAATATTGTAGGCCAAAAGTAACCAACGTAGATTATCTTTTGTGCGGTAGCATATCTTGACAAGTGTCGACCACAAACCCCAGCATGAAAATCATTTAAAACCTTTTTGGCCTCCTCATGAGTGAGGCACCTTCTTAAAATTTTATCGACACCACGTCGATAAAGTGTATCTCCAACAATCAGATAATCTTTGGCTTGGTATCTAATACATCGCTGGTCAAAGCGAGAGGTATCAGGCCGAAAAGTCTGGGTCTGGAGATAAATGATAAAATACCCATACCAAGGATCAGATGATCTGATAAAAAACAAAGATTCGTCAGGAATAGATGGTTCCGATGTAGTATCAATACTATCAGAGGGAATTTCACAGAGAAGCTCAGCTAAAACTAAAGACTTATTTGACTTGGATTTGATGAATTCCAAATCAAATTCCTGCAAAATGACAATCCATTTTAAATACTTGCCCCCAAGAAATTGATGTGTTAAAATATAAGTCATGGGTTTGCAATCCGGAATGACAATGGTCTTCCGGAACAGGATATAGTGGCGAAATATTTGGATATCTTGAACAGCTGCCAAGGAAAGCTTTTCTACGTATGAATACTTCACTTCCGTATTATTGAGACTACGACTCAAATAATAGATCGGATTTTCTATCCCATTTTCTACTTGGACCAATACCATAGCAATGGTCGTATTAGCCACGGCGATATATAAGAAATAGTCACTTTGATAATTGGGGGGATACATTAATGACGCCCAAACAAGAGTATCCTTGACAACATCAAAAGAAGCTTGTGCAACTTGATCCCAATGGAAGGGAACCCCCTTTTTCAAGAGTTGAGTAAATCCTTTAGCCATTTCGACATAGTTGGGTCTGAACCTCCTTATGAAGTTAGCCTTTCCTTGAAGTTTCTGTATCTGAAGTAAATTTGATGGTGCAGGCAAATCAAGAATGGCCTGGACCTTCAATGGGTTGATTCAAATTCCTTCTTTTGAGACGACGAATCCAAGAAAATGACCAGAATCAACACAAAACACACATTTATGGGGATTGAGGCATATTTTTTAGTGTCAAAAACGTAAAAAGATAGCTCTCAAATGCATTAGGTGATCAATCTAATTTCGTGAACGCGCAGGTAAATCATCTAGATAGGGTTGAACAATGTGCTTGATGTCATTGAAAGTATAATCCATTGCTCTCTGAAAAGTTTCCCGAACGTTATTTAAACCAAACAGTAGTTTCCTATAAGCGATTATGCCCCGGGGACAGATGAATGCTGTCTTATATTGGTCCTCTGGGCGGATATTGATTTGATTGTAGCCGAAAAATCCATCCATGAATGAAAATATTTCGCATCCAGCACAATCGTCAATAATATGGTCGATAAAGGGAGTAGGATAGTTGTATTTTGGACAAGCAAGATTTAAATCCTGATAATCAATGCACACTCTAATGGGTCCTTGTTTTTTCATAACAGGAACGACATTGGAAACCCACTCAGTTAGCGGAACAGGGTAAATAAAACCAACACGCAAAAGTTTTTCAACTTCTGCTTTAATGGAAGCTGCCTTCTTCAGATGAACAGGACGAAGGCGTTGACGTACTGGTTTGACATCAGGGTACATATTAATAGTGTGTTCAACAATATTAGTGTCAATACCTGTCATTTCCTTGTAAGACCAGGCAAATATATCTCGGAATTCACAAAAGAGAAAGCGATATGTTTCGAGTTCTGATGGAGAACAAGACACGCCAACATGAATACTTTCTACAACGCCAGGTTTGGTCGAAATATAGATAGAAATGGTTTTTTCAATATTTGACAAATTTCGCTTGGAATATATTTCATTAATAGGAAAATAATTCAAAAAGAAATTTTTGATCAATGGGTGATATAGTTCACTAAGATTATTTTCTTCATAATCAGGAAGATGGGAACGATTATGATAATCTTCCCATGGTTCTCCTTCCAACATCATGGTTTCCAAAATATTCTCATCTATCAAGAAAGTTGAGGAAAAAGGATCAGATGGAGTTCCAAAATCTAATGAATGATCAACCCAAACAACCGACGATGATGATTTCGGATTCACTACCCAATCCAGATATATTGATTGCTATGCCAGCTCAACAGGGCTGGGCGACAGAAACTCATCCAACGTAACAATTTCAGAATCACCCATACTCTTCCTTAAGCTAGATGGAGTGGAATATATCATGTAGCAGGTCTCTATACTTGCAATTTCTGCCGGCGTCGCAGGCGGCGGTAATGCAATGGTTCCCATGAGAGTGGAATCCTTTAAGTGTCCTACACTAATGTTCTGAAGTGCAAGTTGAGGTGTGTGAACTAACGAAATTCTTCCAGTTACCTAAGAAGTGGAGGCAAAGAAGGATATTTGATTGATGACTGTGATAATACCTTTATGTGGAAAGGAAATCTTTTTAAAATATGTAGAAACAATTGTAGTCATAGCATATACCCATGGCCTTCCAAGTAGAATGTTTTAGTCAAGGGGTCCATCAATGACCTCAACCTCAACATTCACTATTTTTCCCCCTAGTTCGACATGCAGGTTATTGATAATACCACAAGGCTTTTATGTACATCTATCAAAAACCTTCAACGTTGTTGATGATTGAGACAAGTGCAGCAATCCAAGTGACTTACAACAGTTTAGAGACATAATACACGTAGATGCTCCCTCATCAATAATAGTACGATGAACAAGGTGATTGAGAACATTTACTTGGATGGATAATTCCAATTCTGCTGGTAATTGCGGCACATAGCCCGTATGATTAAAGACTATGATATTAGAATCAGTCGGATCAATTCCACCAATTGCCGACAACAAAGCCTGTTTCTAGGAGGGAAAATTTTGTAATACCTCAAGCGCTGACATAGCTGAAGGGGATTGAGCCAAATCTTCAACTATATTATAATTTTGAGCAGCTCTTGCTCGAGGATTAAATATCGATTTATGAACGACTCCCTTTGGTGGCTTGATTGTCAATTCAGGAATAGCAGTGGGCGGTACCAATTCGATGGATGGATTCGTGGTCGAGGTAGTAGGTTGATCAGTAGCCTGAATACCGTAATATTTATTACGAGTTGACACCAAAACATCTTTCGATGGCTTCATGAAAAATAGCATAAGAACTTGGGAACTAGAAGTTGGATCCGTAGCAATCAAATTTGTGTCCGGATTTGGAAACAGATCTTTCAACACAACTGACGCATGTGAGGTCTTAACCATTTTTGAGACTTCAGCACGGTGAGGAAAATCCTAAATAAAGTGTTCCTCATTACAGATTATGCATGGATAACAAGGTTTCCTATTTCCAAAAGATTGATCAGATGATCTTTCCTGCGGGGTAGAAGTTTGCTTTTTCTTTGATTTCCCCTTTTTCTTACTTTCGGGTTGCTTGTCACTTTTTCCTTTGTCAAATGACACAACATTGATTTTGGAAGAAGGTGCAGGATCAGATGCAGTAGTATGATGTGTGCTTACGGTACCAATCATACTGTCTCGGGCATGGGAATCCTTTGATGAAGGAGGAACAATAAAATTAGATCGCGACGCATTAGGAATTTTCTTGTAGAGCATGCCAAACTGAGCATAAATCAAGTCTAAATATTGGGCACAAGAAATAACTTTCTCTTCAGTGATGACACCACCCTTAGCCACATCCTCAGTTATAAATGGCAACAGGGAATTAATGAACCACTTAGCAAGGAGCTGATCAGGAACAAATGTCTTAGCCATTCTACGACGATGACGCCACTCATGGATATGATAAAAAATGTGAGTAGCATTAGTCTGTTTAAAATTAGTCAAGAGTTCCGTTCCAGTTTCATATCGTATGGGTAACTGGAAGTGAGTAAAAAAGACATTAGCTAGGGTAGTGAAATTATCAAAATAAGATCTAGGTAACTCAATGTACCATTTTGTAGTCGGACCAGTGAGCGTACGTTGGAAAAGACGTACTCGAACAGAGTCATCATTCAGGGAGTTTGATGAACACCATAAATGATTAGTCATAACATGAGTCGACGGGTCTTCCCAAGGGTTTCCATTGAAATTAGGAATATCTGATGGTAATTTATGAGGTATCACTGACCACCAAGGAGCATAGTTGATTGGGTCGTTGGTGAGTCGGTTTAAATTTGCTAACTCTAAAGTTGCAACAAAGGGAAACTGTCGATTGATGTTGGGTTGAGAATAGCCAGGGTATGATGCAATTTCTTGGGAAATAGGCCTTTGAGCACCAACATAAGGAATTTGTTGGTGGTAACCCAGATAGGGGTTGTTTTGATAGGCAAACACTTGAGGATTTTGTTGACCAAAACCTGGGTATGATACTTGTTGAAATGAAGATTGTGGCATTTTCACCTGTGGCTGCCAAGGGGTTTGTTCACCAATGTTATAACCCAAATTAGGGTAACTTGGATTCGGTTGAGGATAGGTATAACCTGGTTGTGGCTGTGGCATCCAATAATATGGTAATCCAGCTTGTGAATAGATGATTCCGGATATCGGTGGTTGTTGTAAACCAGTCGAAGGAGTTGGAGTATAAGGTCCAACAATTTGAGTTTGTAACAGGGGTAAAGATGTATTAACAAGTGGAGTTGATGTGGGTGCAACAAGTTGAACCGATTGATATGAGTGTACAACCATTTTTGGTTGGATAGGCAGAGTGGGCTGCCACTGAAAAACATTCATTTTGACATTAGGTTGACCAACAAACGACAGATTACTGTCAAAGTGGGTGACCATAGGTTGCCCCCAAACACGAGGAGTGTAATAAGAAGGAAAATATTGTTCTCCAAATGTAGGGAGTCTAGTTGAGATTGTACGGGATGGATTATACCCAGATGAACAAGCTTGATATGGCCCTAATGATGGATATAAAGGATCAAGTTGTTCAGTACTCAATATAGGTTTATCATTTAGAACACCAGATGATGACATTGGTGAAGTCCATGGGTTTGAATATGCACCAGAGGATATTCCAGATAAAGATTTATAACCTGATGGGACCATAGGGCCACCATGTAAATATGACTCTGGTGAGGTTGTGAACATCGACGGGGTAGCGAGAGCAGGTGCTGTCACAATTGGAATAGATGGTACAACCGAAGATGTTGGTTCAGGCATGGTTACTTGACCAAATGTATACCCTTTTGAATCAACGAGAATTTGAATAGGCACATGATCAACAAAAGCAGACGCAGGTGATTGAGGAAAAGACTCGTACAAGTAAAGATCCTCCCCAACATGGGTTGGAGTTAAAAGTGTTTCGTCTTGTGGTATTTCTTCAATCAAAATTAAACCAGGTGGAAGGATTTCACCGTTAGGCCCAAAGTATATTTCAGGAGTTTGATTGCGCTATATGGGAGACTCAATGGCTACAGTAGATTATGGGGTGACCGATACAGGAACAAATTCCGGTCATTTGACTTCGGGATGCAAATGTTCTAGAAAAAAAGAGATAGTATCTGGATCAACTTCCGGTTGAACAACGTCGGGTTCGGGAGGTATGGTCTCACTGATTTGATGGATCGTGACCATGGGTAACTGTGAGGACTCTGTCTCGACAACAGTAAACTAACCAACATTTGTAGAAACAAATTGTGCCCACTCTGTTATATGTGAAGATGATGCTTCACCAGAGGTACTGATGGTACTGGTTTCGGTAGAGCGATGTCGCCTTCACCGACCAGAAGTAACTTCCAATGGTATAGGTGGTTTCAATGCAAGTTTACGCGAACGACGAGGACAGGGATTTTCTTCTTCCACGTAGACGATTTATTTTATGACCAAAAACAAATAAACAAAATAAAATGGTAATTTGAGGAAAAATTTCTACCAAGAGATTGTGAACTGTAGAATACCTCCTAGCAAACCAAGAAGTACGGGTAGGAAATCTCCCCGAATGATGTGTTCGGTGTATCAAAATTTACAAGGCGGCTGCCTCAGTTCACTATGGATGGATAGAAACCTAAAGTTGTCCTCCCAATTATACCCGAAGTTATGTGGAGGCCCAAGTCTATATTAGCGCTATCTAATGTGAAACCGCACAGTGAGAGCACCCCTTTATACTTTTCGTACTATAACACTGCCTGATATACCCGAAGGTACATGGAAGAGCTATGATATACTTATGTACGTGGAGTAAGGTATCACACTCAGAATGTGTTTCAGACAATTAACGACAACTACTATGTTTAACGACTCCGGAACATGTCTCTAGCCTAGACCTTCTAAATGTTATCGTTATGGTTCCAATGCTTTTTTCGGTAAATTGATGTAAATTTTAAGTTGATCTTGTTTATCAATTTTCCTTTCAAGGTTCATCATGATGATGTGATGGAAATTCCTAAAATTCAAACTAAAATGATAAGCAAAGTTTTCGATTTTAGCTTTTTCAATGAAAATATTAGCTATTAAAGGGAAAGAGCAATCAATTTTGAGAGCAAACAACAAAGAGCACAAATTAATATGCAACTTTCTGAACTTGTTCCTATGCAAAGCACACAATTCACTATATGAAAATGCAGGTTTTTCTTTTAATTCCCCTTAATGTGAATGCAGAAAGGAAACTATATGCATCAAACCAACAAAAAAAAATGCTTTCTTCTTTGAGACACGATGAATTTAACAACAATTTATCTTTCAGGAAAAATGAAGAATGAAACTACATTTTTTATTACAGGAAACAAAGAATTTAACGACAATTTCCTTTACGAAAACAAATGGATCTAATGCATAAATTAAAATACTTTGAATTTGATCTGTCAATGATAAAGAAAAACACTTAAAGAGACATTGAACAAACTTACTTTTCAAAGGAGGAAGGATCATGAAAATTCACTGGTGTCTATGAGGTATCAGACAATTTAAAACACAAAAAAAAGGCTGAATGTGATGGAAATGACAAATTCAAAGGAAATTTGGTTGGCTTAGGTGGAAACGCAGTCTCCAAGGGGAGACAGTGCATTGCAAATCACACCTAAGTGGGAGACAGTGCTATGCAAAGCACCGTGCTTGACCAATAGTGCGTTGGGCGAAATAGAGATTCAAAATTAAAGCTACTAAACACACTTCTAATGCAATTCTTTGTTCCAAAAGTCTAATAATTGACAGTAGATGCTACTAGGTGGATAAGCAGAGGCAATAACACCGGGAATTAAGGGAAGTTCCCTAGTGGAGTTACCCAATTTGTTATGCAGAATTATGGATTACGGATAAAACACATTCTCTAAATGTGGTGCTATGCATTTATAAAAACATATCAAAGACTTTGCGGACACTTTCTCTAAGAGTAAATAGACACACAGAAAGATGGAAGAACTTACTTGTGATCCAAGCGCTCCCTATTCTTCTTCTGTCACTCTTGTTGTAGCTTCCAATCCAACTTCGATCGCTATAATAGTTCCTGCAAGTATAAACACTAAACATCAAAGAGATTGCAATATACAGATGGCTATTTATCTTAATCAGTTAAATAAATGAAACATAAAACATATACATCAGTTAAGAATCCATGATATGGAAAATAGAAACATAAATAGATACATATATGGGAAAATGAACAAAAATCTTTATTAATGGATAGAAGGGGAAGGTTACAACCAGTGATTGATTTGATGTCACCATCTCCAGCATTCATCCCAGCCTCATCACAATAAACATCTCACCAACAACATATCACTCTTATCACACTCAATTGAGAATCCAACAACATTTCTTTACCAAATTTCTTCCTTCCCTAGCACTAGGATCTGTGCTAAATTTATAGGGAAACTAAAGGTAGTTTCTCAATCAATGACTTTATAATAATAGGCAAGACATGTTCCCAAGATCATATGTGATATATGGACACATGGATTTTAAGTTTGACACATATGGACTCTTCTAGAAGGCACTGGCCATGTGAAGATTTCAGAACAATGAGAATTTCGCTCCCATTTGACCAACACACTCTTGAATGCCGGGAAGTGCTTTGCATAGCACCCTTGAATGGAGGAAGCTGCATATGCAAAGCAGTTAGTCCCTTGAGAGGCTACGTTGGTGAGCTCATAGGTGATATAACATGTACTTCAAATCTTGTAAACCTTACAATGGAAGTCATGGATGATTTGTTCGTGTTCTTGTCTTAGGGCATGTAGCAACTGAAATGATAGGGGATGATAAACCCTATTTCATTGGTTCTAGGGATCATGTCCAGTTTAAAGAGGTCATTAGGAATGATGCCCAAATTGACCTATAATAGTTACAACTAGTTCAACTGACTTTAACTCAATAAATTAAGTTAATTTATTTCTCATGAATTAAACTAATGCACTAAATGCGATTCAAACTCCATAACTAATAGAATCACTCTGCATGCCTCACCGACCACCCTCAACTCTAAATTCATGAGCTAACTGAGTTTATCACAATTATTTAACTATTACACGTGATTATGAGATAAGATTACATTTTATTGTCCAATTTAATTAAGGGAAAATTAAATTAGACACACATTTCTTGTTGAATTTTCAACACTCCCTCTCAATAAGAAATGGATTATCTGCCACCCCGATCCTGCCTCTATGGTTTTCAAATTTTCTCCTGGCGAGCGCCTTCGTCAAAATATCTGCATCCTGATCTTTCATGGGAATGTAATGAAGTAACATAATGCGCCGCTGAACACAATCTCTGAGATGGTGGTACTGGATGTATGTGCTTGGACCTATCATGGAATATCAGATTAACCGAGAGTTTAATGCAACTTTGGTTGTTATGAAACCAACTCCAAAAATAGAAGAAAAGAGAGATCAATGCCTTATAAATAAGCCACTTCGAGGGGGCAAGCTCCTTTACATTACATAAATGAACAATTCTTGGATGATACAAATGACAAAACCTCCTTCTATATATAGGAGTCCATGGGGTCACAATATAATCCTAGCCGACCTAAAAATAATAATGTAAGGGCACAATAATAACAATATCAGTTACAAAGGCCAATAATAACAATAAGGGGGCTAAACTAACAAAAATAAGGGATCGTACTAGTAATATAGGAATTCCAACATGCCCCTCTCCTTCAAAAAAGTGTTCTCCTGTAATGCTTGAGTAGCTCTGGGTGCTTTTGTATAAAATTCTCATCCTCCCATATAGAATCTTCAGTGGGTAAGTTCTTCCACTTGATGAGATACTCTGAAATTGATCAATTTCGTAGTTGTCGAGTTATTGTTTCCGTGACTGCTTCAGGTTCCAACATGATTTTTCCTTCCTCATCAAGTTCTACCAATATTTTTTGAACTGGAAGTTTTTCACCTATAACCTTCTTTAAGCATGAAACATGGAAAAATGGATGCACTTATGAAGAAGCATGAAGCTCCAATTTGTATTCCATATTAACAATATTTTGCAACACCTTGTAAGGACCATAGTACTTTGGTGATAATTTTTTATCCTTCTTAGCTAGCTTGAGGGACATTTGTTTGTATGGTTGTAGCCGTAAAAATACACAATCTCCTACATCAAAACTTCTCTCGTTGCGATGTTGATCTGCCTATTGTTTCATTCGATTTTGTGCCAAATTTCGGTTATCCTTTAAGAGTTGGAGAACTTCTTGTTGATGCTCGATGTGATCTTCCACTGCTTGAACCTTATAATTTTCTCTTAAATATGTGTGATGGATGGTGGATGATATTCATAAAGTGCCATAAATGGGGTCATTTTTATTGCACTATGGAAGGAAGTGTTATACCACCATTCAACGAGAGGTAGCCACTTGACCCATTTTGTTATTTTATCAGATACAAAACAACAAAGATATCCTTCCAAACATTTATTCACTATCTCATTTTGACCATTGGATCGAGGATGATAAGATGAGCTATGAGCTAGTTGAGTACCCAAACAAGAAAATAATTATGTCCGAAAAATTCCAGTAAAAATGGGATCTCTGTCACTTACAATAATATTTGGGTTTGCATGTAGCTTTTGAATTGTTTCCATAAATTTAGTAGCAATTGTACTTGCTTTAAATGGATGAGATAATGGACAAAATTGTGCATACTTGGTAAGTCTATGGTAAGTTTTTAAAAATCTTGAGGGTCCTCCTAAAGGAGAAGTGTGCAATTCCAAAAGAATATTTTGTTTTAGTTGGGAATTCTTGCAAAGATATAAGTGATCTTTGTATCATAAGGAATCATTTTTCCAACTAAATGTATCAAATGTACTAGGATCTTGCTGTAAATTTTGAATGAGTGTCCACACTTCTTCGTCCTTCTTCCATTCAACCCTTGCTTCGGTTATCCAATCGTTTTGGATAATAGAAATGGCATAAAGCAATGCTTCCACCTCTTCATTCTTTCTTGAGAGTGCATCTACAACAACATTTAGCTTCCCCTTTTTGTAGATGATTTCAAAGTCATAACCCAACATATTTGTGAACCATTTTTACTGCTCTTTTGAAGATAGTCTTTGTTCCAAAAAGTGTTTAAGACTATCATGATCAGTTTTTACCTTGAAGTTTCTTCCCATTAGGTAAGGTCGTCATTTGTTTAGTGCATGTAGTATTACTAACATTTCCTTCTCATAAATAGTTTTGTAAATACTTTCCTTTGATTGGACGAATTTCAAAATCAACAAGTCTTCCTTCTTGCATTAAAACAACACCAATTCCATTTCCTGAGGCATCACATTCCACAATAACGGTTTTTGTGAAGTTTGGCATAGCTAAGACCAGTGCTAGGCACATTACCTCTTTAATATGTTCAAAGGCCTTAGTTTCTTCAGGATTCCATGAAAATGCATCTGTCTATACCATAATGCATACTCTGTAGTGCCCCTAAGATATCTCAAGACATGCTTCCCCGCCTTCCAGAAGAGCTTGGTCAACTTAACCATAACTTGACTCAGTTGGTTAACTGCGTAGAAAATGTCTGGTCTGGTGTTCACCAAGTACATCAGTGAACCCACTAGTTTCCTGTAGATAGTAGCGTTCAGTACTTCTCCTGAAGTAGCATCCTCTTTCCTCCAATTTCCTGGAAGAGGAGTATCCATGGGTTTAGAACTCTCCATGTGAAACTTACCCGAAATATCTTTGGCATACTTTCCTTGAGAAACAAATAGCTCACCATTCCGCTGCCATATTTCCAAACCAAGGAAATAGTGAAGGAGTCACATGTCCTTCATTTTGAACTCCCTTGCAAGATCCTCCTTGCAAGAAATATTATTTGCTCATCACATGTCAAAATTATATCATCAACATAAAGTAAGATAATCAAGAGCTTACCGTCAACCACAATCTCGTATAGGTTTGCATCCGCTTCACTTTTGGTGAAGCCCAACCTGGTGAAATAACTATCAATCTGAGTGTACCAAGCACGAGGTGCTTGTTTCAGCCCATACAATGCTCTCTTGAGTCGACACACATGCGACTCACTGTCAAAGATATCAAAACCTTATGGCTTCTCTATGTACGCTTCTTCCTCAATAACTCCATTGAGAAACAAAGTTTTCACATCCATTTGATGTATGTGCCACCCCATCTGCGTTGAGAGTGAAAGGATATATCTAATGGATGAGTACCTTGCAACTGGTGCGAAAGTATCCTCATAGTCAATCCCCTCAACTTGTGAGAATCCCTGAGCAACAAATATGGCCTTCTACTTCTCCAAAATCCCATCTGCCACCTGCTTCACCTTATAGATCCATCTAGATCTAACCACTGATTTTCCGACTGGTCTTGGGACAAATTCCCATGCAATGTTCTTGAAAATGGATTCATACTCCTCAACCATAGCATCAACCCAAATTGGTTTCCGGTGACCGGCTTACTCAAAGGAATATGGTTCTATCAAAATATACTTTCTCATAAGAGCCATGTATCCAGTAAACCTGTCTGGAGACTGTCTCTGTTTACGCAGTGAAGTAGGTGATCCTACATGCCCTACCGCATCAAGTCTCAATCTATCAACTTCCATGGTGTGCCTTCTACCATTTATGGTGGATGGATTTGGATGAGTGTTTTCTTCCACTCCATTAATCCTCTGCATGTGGTTGCTCCACATCTTGAGGTTCATTCTTTGGAACCAAGAGTTCCTCATCTGTATGCAAATCCAACTCCCTCTCAAGGGACAATCACATGGATTTATCCTCATCAAATTTTATATCCCATCTCACAACAGTCATCCTGTTATTTGGCAAATACACTCGATAGTTATGGGGAGTATCGGTGTACCCTAAAAATATCCCAATCTCAGCTATTGGTTCAAGCTTCTTCCCAATGTCTTTGGTCACATGCACATAAACAGATGAGCCAGAAATTTTAAAATATGAAACATCAGGTTTTTTACTAGAAAAAGCCTCTTCTGGTGTACTCATGCCAAGTATCTAATGATGACTACGGTTTTGCACAAATGCCATTTTATTGCATGCTTCTGCCCACAGATGCAATAATAGGCCCTAATCATGCAATATTGCTCATGTTGCACCCACAATTGTTCTATTCTTTCTTTCTGCGACCCCATTTTGTTGTGGGTTATGAGGCTCAATCAAATCTCTCTGAATTCCTTATTTTCTACATAAGTTATTGAATTCATTAGAGATGTTCTCACCACCATTGTCGCTCCTAGAAGCCTTCACATGCTTCCTCGTATATTTCTCCACCAGTGCTTTGAACTCCAGAAATTTTGAGAATGTCTAATATTTCTTCTATGTGAAGTAGATCCAACAATTTCTATAAAAATCATCAACAAAGCTCACGCAGTACTTGAGCCTTGTTGTCGAAGTAGTAGAGAATGGTCCACACACGTTTGAGTGAACTCTCTAAAGGATTTTTGAAGTTCATTTCTCCTTCTTGTGAAAAGTGGCCTTTGCATACTTTCCCATAGTACATCCCTTGCACGTTTCTAACTGCGCAATAGTACCCTTGGGAAGACCCGTATAGACCTGCTGCATGGCCTTCAAGGCTCCATGGTGTAGATGGCCCAATATCCTGTGCCATAACTCATCCTCATCCCTGCTCACCACTTTGTCCGCCTTACCCATCAATGCTGCACAACCATCTACATCAAGTTTATAGAGATTCTTCACACGAATCCCAATATTCTTAGCTTGTCTTGTGGCTTTGTGTCAAAGGAAAGCTTTACCTTCACTGAAACCACATCATAGCCTCTATCCTCTAACATTATGACTGGAACTAATTTTTTCTTCAAGCCTAGTACATGCATTACATATTTTAATAAGAAGGGTTTACCTGACTGTCTCTAGAAGGTAACTGTACCAATCCTGGTAGCACTGTATCGCCTGTCATCACCCATTTCGATATGCATCTGGAGGTCCTTCTCCTCCAATCTACTGAAAATTTCTTTGTCACCTGTCATGTGGAAATATGCACCACTATCTAAGTACCACACCGATCCCATTCCACTTGACACCATGCATGCAATGAGCGATAAGTCAAGCTCAAATTGCGAGGCAAAAGCCTCACCAGCTGCAGATCCTGAAGCCTTCTTGTTATTCATATTTTGTGGACAATTAGTGGCATAATGTCCATGCTCATGACAATGAAAACACTTCACTCTGGACATGTTGCGCTTCTTGCCATATTTTCTGGGCTAAGATTTGGAATAGGATTTCTTTCCTTTCCCCTTCTTCGCCTTAGCATCCAAAGCGCAATTTTCTTCATCATCTGTCTTAAATGAAGATGCATCCTTGGTATTCCGCTTGAATTATTCTTGCACCAAATCTAACCAAAGTCATTCTCTATCTGGAAGCTTCTCCCTCCCATTGACAGAGTCCTGATAAATATGCCAACTCTTGGGAAGTATTAGAAGAGATAGGCTCACCAAGTCATCATCTGAATAGTAATTTCGACGATCCCAAGCTCATCCCGACATTGGACAAAATTTGTTAAATATTTCAGAATGGTGTCGCCTTTCTCCATTTTGATTTTCTTAAGCTTGTCCTTAAGTGCCAATTTTCTATGATCACTGCTGCTCTAAAACATATCTGTCAAAGATTTCCACATTGCATATGGTTTCGATTTTCCATGGAGACTAGAGACAATGTGGTCTCGTACTCCCTCTAGTAAGATCCTCCTCACCTTTGCAACCTTCTTTTTCCAAGCATCAATATTTGCGGCATCTACTACAACGGGTTTGGGAATGTCATTATCAATGAATTCTTTCAACCCATTGTCCTCCATTATTGCCTCCATCTTGTCTTTCCATGCAATATAATTGGAACGACCCTTGAGTGCATACTCCAATCTCAAGCCATTGAAAGCCATTTCGATACTAATCTGCCTGTTGCACCAAGAATACTTTTGCAAATTCGAATTCTATTTAGTCACAAACTCAATTTCTTCTCCACTATAGTGATTTCCTATGCTCTTATACCATGTAGAAATTATACAAACATATGTATATCAATGGATTCAATCATATCAAGCAATGTACTAAAGCTAGATACTGAATCCTTCTACAAATCAATTGCGGAAAATAAACACGGTCGCCAATCACAACAAGTAAAGAAAGAAGCAAATCAAACCACAACATAGATATTTTCCCGGGGAAATATTTCTGCTCAAAACCCCTTTATCTTCTATTGTATATTCACCATGGAATCATGAAACAATTACAATGCAATCTTCTCACAAGAGTCTCCTGCACTCTCACAACTGTCTCACACTAACCCGGACAAAATTGACCAACACTTAGCCAATTTCCTACCTATAATCAGCTTGCCTTGCTTGTACAATTCATGTGGAATGCAATCCCTATTATTTAGGAATTCCAGCCTTCCAAAACTACGCAAGGATCATGGCCAATCCAATGGATGTCTGGCTGCACGCGGGCAACCTACTAATGATACAATTGATAGTTAACACCCCTTTAACCTTTGTATCAAATAGGTCTCCACTGGAATTGACATGCATGCAACTATTAATAGTAAATCATCAGTTGCATGGAAGATCACTCCATGTGAAATAAATCTGATTTAATTCACTTTATCTCTCACTAGTGCAACAAATATTTACAACTAGTTCAACTGACTTTAACTCAATAAATTAAGTTAACTAATTTCTCATGCATTAAACTAATGCACTAAGTGAAATTTGAACTCCATAACTAATAGAATCACTCTGCATGCCTCACCAACCACCCTCAACTCGAAATTCATGAGCTAACTAAGTTTATCACACTCAGTTAACTATTACAAGTGATTATGAGATAAGATTACATTTTATTCTCCAATTTAATTAAGGAAAATTAAATTAGACACACATTTCTTGTTGACAATTCAACACATACATACATACATACATACATACATACATACATATATATATATATATATATATATATAACCTCACCATGGATCGGATTCAAACCCAAGACCTTTTTTGTATGACCATGAGTTCATTATCAATTGCACCATGCTTCATTGCACAAAATATCATCCCTTTGAAACCATTTTGTCATCGGTTGACTAATACTGAAGACAAGAGCACAAGGCCTAAGCTTGTGTCTTAGCATACATTGAGAAATGCATGACAAACAATCCGACATGTATTAGCTTATACAAATAAAAAATTCATCGTGTCAATTATCATTCAACCTTCAACCTTAAACCAAATCATATCATGTAAAAGGGGCATAAATCTTCACTCTAGGTTTAACAATATACAAACATGAATGTACTGTAGAATTATTACCATAGGGTTCAAAACTAGAACGTAACTTTAATGGAGAACTGAAACAAATCTCACCAATCATAAGGCCATTACAACCATAGCCAAACTTCAATGGAGAACTGAAATAAATCTCGGAAACATAACACCATTACCACAAGGTTCAAAACTAGAGACAAACTTCAAGAGATAGCCAAAATCAATCTCACTAATGTAACACCATTACCACAGGGTTCAGAACTAGAGCCAAAATTCAACAAATAACTAAACTCAATATTTCCAACTGACGATCTCATAATAATTGTATATGTTTTCACTCATTTGTTGTGTGTATATTGGATCCATGGACATGTGCATATATATACATTTTTGAGGGGTCTCGGGCGGGCCCTATCAGGGTTGACCATAGTGCACATCGATCATACCATAAAAACACAAAGATTAACATAGTTAAGGCAACCATATGACCAATGCTGAAATGATATAGGGCTTAACCTTTCCACCAATGTGACAATAGTATATGATTGTGCCCTACATCATGGCCCCCAGAGCTAAGGTGTTAACCATATAGCCACATAATTTGTCACCA
The DNA here is from genome assembly GCA_034641835.2 of Pinus albicaulis. NCBI lineage: Eukaryota > Viridiplantae > Streptophyta > Pinopsida > Pinales > Pinaceae > Pinus > Pinus albicaulis. Next base: position 870,657,238 of record CM076577.1, on the reverse strand, counting down.
TGTGACCCTACAACTAAGGTTCCATGGGCATCGATATGCTAATGTCAACATGACATCATCATGCCCGTTACCTCAAAATCTAGCAAGCATTGGAGAGAAAAACCTTGAAAGACAAATAACTAGATGATCCACGTGGATATTGGTGGCCACCCACCTATTCCACTTGGACCCTCACCATTGTTTCTTTAAGTTTTCAATTTCCTTAATTGTAGCACACATTATTATTTTTGGTATTTTTTTCGGGTCCTGAACTTCTGGAGCCATTTTGAGGCCCTAAACGATGTTTTTTGGGAAAAATGGGACAAACATGTGTAAGCAGCTACTGTTTGTCACTGAAAATTTGTATTCCTCGGATAGATATTTCTAACGAGGTATTGTGCGGATCAAATGAAGATCGTATGCCAAAGTTACGAACTCGGGAAGTTTATGTACCAATTTACCCAAACAGGGCCTATAGTTTTGGCACTTCATCTCTTAGGGTTAGGTTTTTGGATGTTTAGGGTTTTCCATTATTTCTCATTAGTAACTAGGCCTACGAGCTTCATTGTAACATAGTTCAGAGGCATGTAGCTACCACATCTCTTCTCAGAGATGAGCTACCATCACCCGAGCTAGTTTATTTCCATTATTTTTGTAAGCATATTTCAGTTCTTTGATATTAATGAAATGAAGTGTTATTTCTGTTGCATCTCTATATTTATGGTTATATTTTTATTCTGTTGTGTTCCTGTCTAAGTTTGGATCACTAGACTAAGTGTTAAAAAATGGGATAATGACACACTATCACCACAGCAAATGTACTTACTCTTTACGGACTTTCACCGATGGGAGGAGTCCCAGTAAGATCCTAGTCACCTATTAAAGGTATTATAGGGTTTAGGGAGTAAGGTGATAAACTAATACCTCTTAAGAATGAATCAAAGTTATGATATAAGGCTTCGAAAGGTGCTTCACTTTCTATGAGAGACTTGGGAATAAGAGGCATGATATCTAGCGTTTTCAGGAATTCTTGTGGCTTGAGGCACTGCCAAGATCAATGCAATGATGAGAAAAGGATTCTTATAATACAATTCAACAGGTACTAAGCACATGCAACCTTCAAAGAAGTCCCCAAGTTGAGGAAGAATAGCTTGGGTTTCCCTCTTAGGGAAACACATAGGGAAAAATATTTTATGGAGTAAACTTAAGTGGATTCCCACCAAAATAGAGAATAGTTAGCCTAGACACTAAGCTTAATGTTTAGTCTCTCGAGTTCCCGTAAAACCTCTCCCAAGGAAATTCACTCTAAGCCCTAGTTAGAAATCCTACCTTAAGAGGACATAAATTTTAGAGAGAGAATTTATGGATAAGAAGTACGGTTGACCATCAAGGACTTATATTAGTTCATTTTCCTTTGGGAATATGGAGTTTGCGAGGCTCAAGATGAGCTAACTAGTTTCTAAGGAGGCTGAAACTTGATGCCCTAGGTACCAACTTATAAAATTTACCTACTTCTAAGGAAAATGGAGTGTTTTGGAGAGTTTAGAGAATTCCTCCACTAGAAACATTTATTACATGTCATACAATGAATAACATATGCAATTGTCAACTAGATAGCTTTTCAAAAATAAATTTTCAACAATTAGGGCACAAATTGGCATAAACTAGGAGCAACAATTCCATACATTAGACAATTACAAGAAATGAAATCTTCAACAATAAGCAATTACAATACAACATGTATTATATCCATCTATTATCCAAATAAATAGCTCCTAAGATAATCCAAATAGATTCCAAACATCTAAATGCATCCAAAATATCTTCAATAGCTAAGAAGGAACAAGTGTGAGTTTCTCTAGTGAGGTCGAGTTGTGCAAGAGATGATGATAACAAGATCAAATTATATCTCTCTTATTTATGCATGTCTAATGAATTATAATTTAGCCTAAAATCCCTCTTAGTTTTAAAATGATGGGCAAAACTAATTAAGGTTACAAGCCAAACTGATAGCCAATGAAAAACATAGGAATTAACCCACAAAGGAGGTCAAAATGCTAATGGCATGCCTGCATATTCCCTTTTAGTGCATGTGTTCATCTCCTCCAGTTCAAAGTAGAGTGTAGAGGTATAAAAAAATCATCCTCTAGGGGTTGACCCCTACCTCTCTCTGCAAATCATCATGTGAACCCAATTTTTGTGTTTGGGGCACAAAATGGGTCTCATGGATCTCTTGGTGAAAAAATAAATTGATCTTTCTCCAATGTTGAAGGCTCAGAGAATGGTGCTAGCCCTCCCATGTCTCGAAGTGTGATACCAACCTCATCTGGGTCTCAGATCAACTGCCACGACCTGTATGTACTAGTAAGAAAACCGGGACATGTTGGTCCAAGTGCATCATATCATGAATAATGTGGGGCAAATCCCAGGTTTTTGAGGTTTTGTAGGTGCCCATGGAATTATTATCTACAAGTGATAGGAATCTTATGGCTCTCAAAAATTCACCTGTAGGGTGTCATATGTTTCTGTGGTGGACTTGGGCCTCGGTTAAGTTACCCAACCCATGATGAAAACCACCTGCCAATCACAAATAATGTCCAGTGCTACATCTTCACCAGTAGGTACAATTAATAATTAATGCATCTAAGTGAACCAAAATTTTTAGTGAAGGGAAAATTAAGACTTCATATGGGCTTATTTTCCAAATTTTGGGTTTTGATCTTGCAGCAGTGTTACCTGCCTAGGTAAGAGTGACTAATAAACGATCATATTAGGTGTTCCCAACCCATGAGGGGAAATACATGGCCCTAGTACATCTTTCAATCAATATGTGGCATGTGAATAATGATGAAATAGATGGGAATGAATGGATATCAAGGCCAAATTTCATGGGTCCAAGGATAGCAATAATGAGGGAAGTACACATATTGTGTGTACGAAAAATGAGAAGGGAGAAATTGTGGTTACATGAGTTACCCCAACCTTTGTTTTTCCATCCCTCTTTATTTTCCCTTTGATTTTTATTGAGTTTTCTTTGTATTATTGCTCGAAGCTCTATGGAATGAGGGCATGTTGTGAATGATGTAAAGTAGGTATTACCCCCTTAAAGGTGTAGTAGTTGAGAACCCACTAGGGGTTGGGATGCACATGGGTTCCTTATATGATGTGATGGGCACTCATGGGCCTAGAAACCAGGATGATGGCCATAATGATAAGGGGTAGAGCTCAAGTTTTGATTTTTCCCATGTGATATTATTTAATGTCCCGACATCTTTTTCATTTTATGATTTTCTTTTTCTTATGTTTGTTGCTTGTGGCCATGATATGCTTTTAACTTTATTTTAGTTGCATCAACCTTTGGGGAAATGTTTCCAGGCTCAACCCATATATGTGGACAAGGGGAGGGCGAGTGCCAATGCCTTGTGGACCTAATGGTCATGTGGACCCAGTGAAGGGAGATTGTGAATAGGGCTCATAATGTGCGGAGGGAAGTGATACATATGGAATGGGAAAACAGGACCACAATACCAAAATCAGGGTTTCCCAAGTAGTGCCCTTCCTAAAGATATTGTCTAATAGGGTAGATCCCACGAGACTATGATAGAATATTAGCCCCCCATTTAAGATGAGGGTAAAAAATCCATGGTCAAAACCCTTCCTTTTTCCAAGTCGCCCAATAATCCCTGGCCAAAAATCCCAAATGAAAAACAAGCATAAGCACCCGATTGCACAATGAAAAACATACCTTTTGGTCCGGATTGAACACCTTCTAACATGTGCTCCTGAAAAATTAGTGTGGAAACATACAACCAATGTAGGTGGTGGAGATAAAGTGGCACATCATACCGGCTATAAGGTGGATTCCAAGTGTTGTTGGTTGTTAGATGGTAGAAGAAGAAAATAAGAAATGCTCTCTTAGGGGTACCCACTTTTGGTGGGTAACATATGGATCCAAATTGGACATGAGCTCCATATAATGCATTATCCATGTAATCAAATGGGGAGGTCATGAGAACTCAAAAAATCTCCTGGGACGTAGACGTGTATCCTTCACATCACCAAACAACTATTCGAAACATGTGCATATGACCTACTTTTATTGCCCATGTTTTTCATCAAATAATAAACCCATACAAAAAAATAAATATATTATAAGATGCAATATTAATCTACATGCTATCTAATCTAGCACGAGAACATGATATGATGTTGTTGCCTATGCAAAATCAATTTGCAATGCAGCTACACTACAATGTGATGCTATAACACTATGCATGAGCTAAGTGTAGTCATACAACCAATGTAACCAGCATATCGTTACATAAATATAAGATATTTTGTTCATATGATTTATTGTGAGATAGGGTATCAAGATATCACATCCTCTGAAAAATTGGCCCGGTGAAGGGAAAGGGTGGGAGGTGGGAAAATAAGAAAACCAAACATCATGAAAAAGAATCATGGATGAGGAAGAAGAATCCAACTTACGCCATTGGATTCTATTTTGTAACCAAAGAATGGATAATTCAACAATCAAACTCATGAAATTTTGATGAAGAACAACCATAGGCATATCGTTCTACTCATTGTTGTTAGGCACATTCCAAAAGATACATGTTGAAGAAGATGAAGGACAAATTAGATCATCATTAGTTTCATATCTTAAATCACTTTCAAAGCGATGATAAAAATCCCATTTTCCTTCGATATGCAAGAATTCAGAAATCTCAACATCATGTAGGTCCTAAGGAGCCATTTCCTTGAGCTTTGCATAATAACCAAAAGGGGAGTCACCGGGGTGAATTCAAAATGCATTGAGAGATGCTTGCTTCACCCTGAAAACATTGACATTGAGGTTAGATGAAGAACAAGGGCTTCATTATTCCAAAAAATTTGGAAAATAGTGATCTATATTGTTGCAAGGGGACAAGATACATGCTTCATGTCCTCGACAATGATGCCAAAATGTTACCACAAAATCTAACAGGCCTTGGAGAGGGAAACCCTACAAGATAAATAGTTAGACTAAGTGTTAACAATGGGACAATGGGCCATTGTCCCCATAACCAAGTCCCCTGCTCTTTACGTACTTTCACCAATGGGAGGAGTACTGGTAAGATTATGGCCACCTATGAAAGTTATTCTAGGGTTTAGGGTGTAAGGTATATATTAAGACCTCTCAAGAGCAACTCATAGTTATGATATAAGGCTTCAAAAGGTGCTTCGATTTCTATAGGAGAATTAGGAATAAGAGGCCTAAGATCTAGGATTTTCATGAATTCTCATGGTTTGAGGCACTCCCAAGATCAAGGCGATTATGAGAAAAGGCTTCTTATGATATACTTCAACAAGTACTAAGCACATAAAAACTTCAAAGAAGTCCCCAAGTTGAGGAAGAATAGCTAGGGTTTTCCTCTTAGGGCAACAGCTATGGAGAAATATTTTATGGAGTAAAAATGATTGGATGCCCACCAAACATGGAGAATAGGTAGTCTAGATGCTAAGCTTAATGTTTGGGCTCTTGAGTTCCTGTAAAACATCTCCCAGGGTAATTCTATCTAAGCCCTAGTTAGAAATCCTACCTTAAGAGGAAAAAAAATTTAGAGAGATAATTTATGGATAACAAGGTTGACCATCAAGGACTTGGATTAGTGCCTATTCCTTTGAGCATATGGAGTTTAGGAGGCTCAAGATGAGCTAAATAGTTTCTAAGGAGGTTAAAGCTTGATGCCCTAGGTATCAACTTCGTGAATTTACCCACTTCTAAGGAAAATGGAGTTTGTTGGAGAGTTTAAAGAATTCATCCACTAGAAACATTCATTACATGTCATACAATGAATAACATATGCAATTATCAACTAGATAGCTTTTCAAAAATAAATTTTCAACAATTAGGGCATAAATTAGAATAAACTAGATGCAACAATTCCATACAGTAGACAATTCCAAGAAATAAAATCTTCAAAAATAAGCACCTACAAGACAACATTGAATATATCCGTCCATTATCCAAAGAAATAGCTCCAAAGATAATCCAAACAACTTCCAAACATCTAAATGCATCCAAAAGATATCAAATAGCCAAGAAGGAACAAGTGTTAGTTCCTCTAGTGAATTTGAATTGTCCAAGAGATGATGATGAGAGGACCAAATGATCTCTCTCTTATTTATACATGTATAATTAATTCTAATTTATCCTAAATCCCCTCTTAGCTATAAAATGATGGGAAAAACTAATTGAGCTTACAAGCCAACCTCATATCCAATACAAAACATAAGAATTAGCCCACAAAGGAGGCTAAAATGATGACATCATGCTTCTGTAGACCCTTTTAGGGTATGCGTTGGGCTCTTCCATTTCCAAGTAGAGTGTAGAGGGATCCAAAAATCATCCTACTGAGGGGTTGGCCCCTATATATTTTTGCGAATCATCATGTGGACCCAAATTTTTTGTTTGGGGCACAAAATGGGTCGCATGGGTCACGTGGTGATATAATAGTTTGATTCTTCTCCAATGTTGAAGGCTCAATGGATGGTGCGAACCATCCCATGTCTCTAATTTTAGAACAACATCATTTGGGCCTTAGATCAACTTCCATAACTTGTACCTACTACTAAGATAGTTGGGGGGATGTTGGTCCAAGTGCACCATCTCATGAATAGTGTGGGGAAAATCACAAACTATTGGGGTGATGTAGGTGCTCATGGACCGAAATGATGCTCTAAAAGTGATATGTGTCCAATGGTTCTTAATGTTTCACATGTAGGGTGCCACTGGCTCCTCTAGTGGAATTGGGCCCTAGTTAAGTTTCCCAACCCATGATGAAAACCAACTATAAATCACATACAATTTCCAATGTTGAATCTTCACCATGAGGTACAATTAATCATTAGTGCATCTAAGTGAACCAAGCTTGTTAGTCAAGGTAAAATTGAGACTTCATATGGGGCTTCTTTTCTAAATTTGGGGTTTTTTTCTCATAGCAGTGTTACCTCCCTAGGTAGGAGTGGCCAATAAATGATCCACTTAGGTGTTTCCAACCCCTAAGGGGAAAGACATGTCCCTGGTGCATATTTCAATCAATAAGTGGCATGTGAATAATGATGAAACATATGGGCATGAAGGGATATTAGGTCCAATTTCCATGGGTAAAAGAATATAATTAATGAGGGAATTCCCCATATTGGGTGTACATATATGAGAAGGGAGAAATCATGGTTACATGAGTTACCCCTACCTTTATTTTTCCACCCCTATTTATTTTCCCTTTGATTTTTATTGATTTTTATTTATATTACTGCTTGAAGCTCCAGGGAATGAGAGCATGCTATGAATGATGTAAAGCAATTATTACCCCCTTAAATGCGGAGAATTTTATCACCCACTAAGGATTGGGACATGCATGGGTTCCTTCTATGATGTGATGTGCACTCATGGACCTAGGAACTAGGGTGATGACCATAATGATAAGGGGTATAGCTCAAGTTTGGATTTTTCCCACGTGCTATTATTTAATGTCTCAACCATCTTTTGAATTTTATGATTTTATTTTTCTTATGTTTCTTCCTTGTGGCCATGATATGATTTTAACTACATCAACCTTTGGGGAAATGTTTCGAGGCCCGAACCAAATATGTGGAAAAGGGGACGGGGAGTGCCAGTGCCTTGTGGACCCAAGGGTCATGTGGACCTAGATAATGGAGATGAATATGGATCAGAATGTGTAGAGCGAAGTGATAAATATGGAATGGGAAAATGAGACCACGCTACCAAAATCAGGGTTTCCCAAGTAATTCCATTCCTAAAGCTATAGGCCAATAGGGGAGATCCCATGGGACTAAGACTGAAGGTTAACCTCCCATTTTATGTGAGGGAACAAAACCATGATCAAAACCCTTCTTTTTTCCATTTCACCCAATAATCCATGCCAAAATTTCCCCAAAAAAAAAAAAACATAAGCACCTGATTGCACAATGAAAACCATGCCTTTTGGGTCAAATTTCCCAACTTCTAACATGTGCTCCTGACAAATGAGATAGGAACATACAACTAATGCATGTGGCAGATATAAAGTGGCACATCACATCAACTACAAGGTGGTTTTCAAGGGTTGTTGGATTTTGGTTGGAAGAACATGAATAAAATAAAGCTCTCCTAGGGGTACCCACTTTTTGTGGGTAACAATTCCATGTGGAAACTCAATAGAGGTTCCACGTGTCACCCATTTTTGGCCTTTTCACTAATCAAAATTTTCCAAATGTGAATACCATGTGGCGAGCCCTGAAGGCTCCATGTCACCTTTCTAACATCACTTGAATGATGTGCCAGGCCATAATGATTCCCTTACTTTCCATGTCATTGTCTTTACCCAATTAATCTTCGCCATATCATCAAGACTTCCACTTCAAATTCTTTGGATAATCAGAAATGTGCCACGTGTCACTGTATATTTGGCTAGTATGGGGAGGGTGCGGTTGGGGGGGGGGGAGGCACTTGGTTGAGTGAGCATGTTGGCATAACATTCGTCATTCAATTCTTCATTTGTTCCTGTGATATGTCTGATATGAGTAGAGATGCTTGAATTTTAATGACATTAAATCTCATGCATGTTTAGTCGCTCTCCACTATAGATTTAATCACTAGACCACGAATCTTCCCAAAATATGTGAATTATTTAACATCTTTGATGTTTGTGGGTTTTTTTTCCATAGTTTGCGCCCTTTACTAAATTTCATCTTCAAATGACCATAACTTCTCATTTGGGAAGAGTTTTTCAGAGTGTGATGTATCATTGGAAAGGTATCAACGAGGAATATACAACCATACTATCCATGGGCTCATTAGGACATCAAAACCTCATAAAAATCTCATTAAAATTTAAACATTCTTGATGAGGGCATGCAAGAGGTTAGGTTATCACACTAATTCATGAATGTCACTTTAATTCCTTAGGCATACCCTTTGACATCAATGCAACTTGTTGTCATCAATTATAATACTATGTGCAACAATATCCCTCTTTGTCATTGATGACAACACCAACAAAAATTGATGGTCAACAATTGAAATAGGTCAAGTTCTCCTTAACATGCACCAAACTGCACGTAACATAGTCTCGGGGACTCCCCTTGTCTGACTACAAAAATATTTCTTCTTTCTTTCCTTCCTTTGATTATCTATGAATGTATGCACTCTCTCTTCCAATCTTCTTGATCATTGTTTTTCAGTATCTGCCAATGTCTACATATACCAATGGATGCATTCATGTATGCATTCTCTTCCCTTTGACATCAATGGCAAAGGGACATGATTTTGGAAATACTGAGAGGGGGGTGAATCAATATTTATTTTCAATTTTTATTTTTACTAGTTAGATCACTTATAATTAGAACACAAAATGAGCAATAATAATAAATGATTTTATTATTTAGGAGTAATGAGGACTTCAATCCTCTTATTTACAATAATTCAAGTACAATATAGTTTAGGGCTCTAACCCTAGATGAAGACACTAATCTCAAATCCACCAGGCTCCAACCTGTACTTTTCCAAGCACCGACTTGGACTTCATGAGGCTCCAACCTCTAGGGCTCCAACCCTATCTTCCAAGGCTCCAACCTTATCACTATGAGGCACCAACCTCTAAGGCTACATCCCTATCTCTAGTACAGACTCCAACCTAATATCTTTGAGGACTCCTATCCTCCAGGGATCCAACCCTATGTTTCAATTGTTCAAGATAAGTTTAGTAATTCTTCAAGACTCCCAATATATTATGCAACGAGTCCTGAAAAAATATTCACCTTCAACAGTGCCTTCAAACAATCTCCAAAGCACTTAGCCCATCAATCACAATTTTTTCTTCTAAGAAAGTGTCACCACAACTCTTCATGGTACCCAAACAAAATCTCCAAGTTCACCTCATGATGACTAATGCATCATGGCCTCCAAGGATATCCACGAATCTTCAAAGTCAGTTCCAAGGACAAGGATGTATACTCTAGGACTACTCCAACAAATATCTTGAAGAGGAATTCCCCGAAATCTTAAATCAGGCTTATACAAAATGCTTCATTAGGGGAATTCTGAGGTCTAAAATGGGCCTCCTAAGGAAAATGTACAATCAAAATTCACTTTATGAGAACCAATCACATTTTAGGGGATGTCGTTATCCCTAATGGTTGAGGTGGCATTGCCTAAGTTAAAGGTACTTATTTTTCACGTTCTCAATGGTGGATAAAAACTCATGGTTAACCATGGTAGTGCTCTAAGTACTTTTAAAGTCAAACAAAAGTACTCATAATAAATGTCATTTCACTTTTTGAATAAAAATATATTATTTTCATTTCATATTTCTTGAAAGAATCAATGCATATCCCTATACATTTATTATATTGTATTATATTATATTATTTTTATATAGTATATTAATTACATCTTATTATATAATTTAAATAATATAAATTTTGATTAATAGCATATAATATAATTAAGAATTTATAAATATATATTTATATTCTATATTAAGTTATTTAAGTAAAAAGGACAAATGCATTAGTTGTTCAATGATAATGATTTTTTCTTGAAAATCTCATTCTTATTTGTAGTCACATCAATACAATTTTTTTATTAATTTTAGTTTGGTACAACTTTTGAATTGAATTTAACTATGGTTACATGGATTGTGGTGCAAAAGGTGAATTGAAAATTCATAAATATTATTTTATTGTTTTAGCTATTATTTTATTATTTCCTTAGAAGGCCCATTTTATACCTCAAAATTCCTCTAATGTAACTATGTTTATTCAACAACGAGATCTATCTACATTTTTTCTGCTTCAAAGGTGATCAAGTCTGCTTAAGAACTACTCAAGAAGTAACTCCAAGATGTCTCCAATGAATGATCAATATTCCATAATAAATATTAATGTTACTACAATCTTCAAGTTATGGTTCAAGCCATAAGCTTTTATATTCTTCCAGATCTCGACAGTTCAACACTTCAAATACTTCAAAGTCTGTTTTCAAATCAATGTCCATAGCTCGGAGTTAAGTCCACCCTTCCACAGGTGAGAGCCTTAACAAGATAAGTGACTGTAGCTCAGAGGCAATTGTCCAAGCCTTATTGTTTTACTGGACCAAACCTTTCACAAAATCCGAGGTGTAGTCTCACCTTCAACCAAGATGTATGGTGACTTTCCAAGGTATAACAGTATGATTTCTCCAACAAATTGAGGTGAGTTGTCCTAAATATGTAACAAGAGATATCTGAGCTACTAGTCCATTGTTGCCATAAGCATAAGTCTCTTCCATAACCAATACGATCACTCCAGAGTAAGATGTCATTTTTATATGAGGCTGACACAACCCCCCTGAAAATGTTATCAATGTAAGATGGTCCGAGGTCTCCCAGTCACAAATACGAGGCAATCACATATCCAAGGTGTATTTGACTAGTCTGAGGCTATTGTTTTGAGCGTTAACTCTACAGGTCCGAGCCTTTATTTCAGAGAATAACTAAGCTTTCAAAGGTTGTTATAGCTCTTGAGGTCTGATATGTAGATTCTCTTCCAAGGACCTGTTTACCTGTTACTGTCCTGTAGTCGAGGTCTGGACTTTCCTAGGTCCGAGATGTAGTGTTACAAAGGTTTGCTTGTATGACACCGAGCTGCCATGGTGACTACTCACTAAACCTCCATAGGACAGAAGTTCGAGCTACCAAGGAGATACCTTTCCATGAGACTGAGAAAATCCAGGCCTAAATTGGGCCTCCTTCACAACAATGTTCACTAGTAAAAGTTTTGTGGTATAGTCTAAAGGTATATATGATTTTCCACTATAATATAGCATGAACTGTAATGTTTACTTTTAAAAACAAATGCCCATACAATGATCTTTGTTCAATATGGCTTGACAAAGTGTCTTCGATTTTCTTTGCTTTATCCAATTGATTTGTCATCAATATGACTTCTTCATGATGTCTTTTATTGTTTTGATGAAATTCCTCCTTTAGCTTGGTGAGCTCCTTATCTCTTTCTTGTACTTGAAGCTTGAATTTTTCAACTTCCTTCCTTGTATTATGAATGTGATGGTCATCATTTTGTGCTTTCTTCTTGAGCTCCTCATTTTCCTATTTCAAACTGCTTATCTCTTCTAGGGAAACCACAAGATTTTCCATAAGATCTTCTATGAACTCCTCCTCATTTTCTTCATCTTCTAGGTATTCTTTGGTCTTTTGTCTTCTCTATTATTTTTAGCTTCCTTAATGGGTTCTAGATTTCCTTCTTACTTTTCATCATCTTCTTGATTAGAGGTCATGATCAAATCTCCTTTTGAGTGAAGATCTTAAAGTTTGCCCTACATATCTTTTCTCGATCAACATTTCTCCACTTTGGAATTTATAGGATTTGGATTTCTCTTATGGAATTAACATTATATTCCTTGGATTCTTCTTCTATCATTATTTCAATAATCATTGATTCCCATACTTCAAACTCTTGAGCCATTAAAAAATTCTTCATTCGTGCCTTCCATATTTCAAAGTTTCCATTGAACAATGAAGCTTTCCCAATTTGATTATCTTCTTCTTTCATGGTTGAAGAAGAGACATATTTGTATAGATTGTAGGCTTTATTCCTTGGGTTTTCCATTTGTGTTCTAAGGATAAACCTTCAAGCTGTTAGGATTTGAGTGAAGGCACTGGCTCTGATACCAATTGTTGGAAATACTGAGAGGGGGGTGAATCAATATTATTTTTAATTTTTATTTTTACCAGTTAGATCACTTATAATTAGAACAAAAAATGAATAATAAGAATACATGATTTTATTAATTAGGAATAACGAGAACTTCAATCCTCTTCTTTAAAATAAGTCAAGTACAATATAGTGCAGGGCTCCAACCTTAGATGAAGACACCAATCTCCAATCGGCCATGCTCCAACTTGTACTTTTCCAAGCACTGACTTGGACTTCACGAGGCTCCAACCTCTAGGGATCCAACCCTATCTTCTAGGCTCCAACCTTGTCACTATGAGGCACCCCTCTGGGGCTCCAAACTTGTCACTATGAGGCACCTACCTCTGGGGCTCCAACCCTATCTCTGGTACATGCTCCAACCTGGTCTCTTTGAGGACTCCTATCCTCTATGGCTCTAACTCTATGGTTCAATTGTTCAAGATAAGTTGAGTAATTCTTCAATACTCCCAATATCTTCTTCAACAATTCCTTACACAATCTTCACCTTCAACAGTTCCTTCAAACAATCTCCAAAGAACTTAGCTCATCAGTGACAACTTTGTCTTCTCAAAAAGTTTCACCACATCTCTTCATGGTACCCAAACAAAATCTCCAAGTTCACCTTGTGATGAATAATGCATCATGGTCTCCAAGAATCTCGACGAATCTTCAAAGTCATCTCAAAGGGAAATGATGTATACTCTAGGACTGCTACAACAAATATCTCCAAGAGGACTTCTTTGAAATATTCAATTAGAATTGTTAAAAATGAATTGAATACGTTTCTTCAACAAGAAGATCTATATACATCAATTTTTATTCAAAGGTGATCAAGTGTGCTTCATAACTACTCAAGGGGTAGCTCCAAGATGTCTCCAATTAATTTTCAAGGTTCCACAATTAATATTAATGTTTCTACAATCTCAAAGTTATGCTTCAAGCCACAAGCTTGTCTATCCTTCTAGATATCCACAATTCAACACTTCAAATACTTCAAAGTCTGAGTTCAAATCAATTTCCATAGGCTGGAGTTAAGTCCACCCTTCAAAAATTGAGAGCCTTCACAAGATAAGTGACTGTAGCTTAGAGGAAGTTGTTCAAGCCTTGTTGTTTTACTGGTCTGGAACTTTCACCAAATCTAAGGGGTAGTCTCACCTTCAACTGAGATGTATGGTGATTTTCCAAGGTATAAGAGTCCGAGTTAACCAACAAACTAAGGTGAACTGTCCTAAGTCTGCAACTAGAGATATCTGAGCTACCAATCCACTGTTTTCCTAAGCATAAGTCTCTTCCACAAATAATCTAAGAACTCCACCGTAGACTATCCCTTTCATCTGAGGTTGACATAGTCCCCCTAACAATGCTATTAATGTTTCATATCCGAGCTTCTACACTTCAATCTGAGCTCTTAAACACAGTTCCAATTTGTGGTAAGATGGTCTGAGATATCCCAATCACAGATCCAAGGTGTATTTCATTGGTTCAAGGGTACTGCTTTGAGCCTTAAATATACAAGTCTGAGCCTTTATTTTAGATAATAACTGGGCCTCCAAATGTTGTTACAACTCTTGAGGTATGAGATTAAAATTCTCTTCCACAAGTCTACTTACTTGTTACTGTCATGTAGTTGAAGTCTAGACTTTCCTAGGTCTGATATGTAGTGTTCCAAAGGTCTTCTCATATGAAACCGAGCTGCCCTGGTGACTGCTCACTAAACCTCCACATGACTAAAGTTCGAACTACCAAGGAGATACTTATCCATATGATTGAGCAGATCCGAGCCTAAACTAGGCCTCCTCCACAACACTATTCACTAGTACAAGTTTTGTGGTATAGTATGAGGGTATATATGACTGTCGAATATAATATATTCTGAACTGTAATGTTTACTTTAAAAAAAATGGCCATACAATTATCTGAAAAATCTTCCTTGGTCTCTGTCTTACTTCCTCTTTTTCTATGAAATATTCACCGAAAACGATGCCTGAAATGAGGAGCTTTATCTTGTATTTATACTTGTTTGAGCATATGGTGAAGAGACATGTCTGCTAGCCATGGAGTCGACTTACATATGTTGGCTTAAGCCAATTTGCATAAAAAATATAATATTTTGTCATTAAAAAAATCATTTTCTCTCGGTCTAGAAGGAGTTAGAGGGTGAGTGATAGCTCGTTAGAAAGGGAAATTTTCCTCTACAATTTGGTGTCAATTTCATCCTTCAATGAGGTTATTTTTCCATCAAAAACATTGTATTTTATGAACTGTCATAATTATTTTTGGATTTTATGCTTTGGATAGTGCTAGGGCTCTTTCTCCATGGATTTAGGCCTTGAAGTTTATGTGAGTGTAATATTCCTTTTTCAGAAATATCACAAGTCTATGCTAGAGATGGACTGCGGGGAAATTTACCGGATATGTCACCTTCTAAAGAAGGGTGAGATCCGGAGGCTTGTTGGCCCTTTGCAGACTCTGTCTACAGATATGTGAAATTTCCTAGTAGGAATGACTAGCAATCCAAGCCTGGAAAACACATTTTCCAGAAATTGAGGCAGCAGGATTTGATCCTTGGTCTGGGATCCCATGAATATGTCCTTCTAGATATTAAATCCAAGAGTGGACTCATAACAAATATTTCTAGGAGCTTGAGACAAGCCTCCTTCACCTGTTATCTTCATAAAGGGCCCAATGAAGAGGGCTGCAACAACACCTTGCTCAAAAAATGAAATGACAATGTTATCTCTAAGGAGCCATGTCACATGAAGATGAAATCAGACTTCAAATACATTTTCAGCAGAAAATGTAGACAAACTCTTGAGAAATATATTACTGAAATCAAGTAAAGAGTCTCAATGAGATATGTGCATAGAAATGGAGAAAACACTGCTTGCATAGTTTATTCTCAATTAAGACTGCGCAGTCTATGGAGGTACTGCAATAGTATCTACATGTACATGAATGATACAGAAATGCAAGCTCAAATAAGAAGGGGGAGCAAGGTCTCAACCCCTGAAAATACAATACAACAATCCTAAAAAAGGATTGGATGAAAACTAGACAAAATGGCATTTTTACCAAAATGCCGGAGTTGCTGGGCAGCTGCTGCAACTCAATAGAAAATGGAAATAGGAGGAGCTTTGCTGAAGATGATGGAATCTCTGATGTAACTCCTTTGATTAATCTTCCAAATGAAAGGCTGATCCTTTCATTGAAGATCTCACTAACCACTGAAATGCTGCAACCCTCACTGCAAATGCTCTCTAGAAACTGCGCAGTCAAGGAAGAGGGATGATATCCTGTTGATGGAAAATGATTGGCCTGATGCCAAAGATGATGGAATGAAGATCAGAAACTCCCTCACTGATCTCCCAAAGGAATGGAGACTCCCTCCTCTGAAATACAATGTCGGAAGTGATGTTGAGAAACCCTCCCCTGCAACACCCAACAACACAACTCAACCACCAATGGAGACTGCGCTGGAGCTGAATGGAATGCTTTGGCCTTAAGCCAGAATATGGGGAAAATGAAGAAAAATCTCTTCCAAGAGCTACTCTATGGAAGAGATAGGATTCCTGCTTGGGAACACCCAGTGCTAGCAGCACTGCATCTCAGCTAAACATCCAGAGAATGCTCTTGTCTAATAAGACAAGCAAAATGATAATCAAAAGCATGAATGAGAATGGCTGCTTCGTTCTCCTTTTAAGCAAGTGAAGGGTGCTTTGTCATGGGCCCCACACCTTAGGGTTTCCTCTCTAGAATGATCTCCCTCTCATGCAAACTGCGCTGGCCCACCAAGTGATCCTTACCTTCTCAATCTGCGCAGTCAACTTGGCTTCTTCTAGAATTATCCACCTGCAAAGTGTCTCTTTTCACACATGGGGTGTAAAATCCAGTTATTTATTGATCCCTTTTCATATTATAAGGGTTCCTTATTCATATTTTTATTATCAATGGGTTTTCTTACCCATTTATTCTCCTCCTAAAGCAAAAACAAAAGTTTTTAATGTTCCATAAAATTTTGGATCATTACAGTCCTCCCCTCCCAAATTTTGCTTGCCCTCAAGCAACTTGTAAGGATAGAACTGTAGGATTTCCTCTTCCTCCAGCTGTAGCATTGAATTATGATGAAATCCTCATGAAGAATTAGATGCTGTATCAACATAGAGTCTCTATACTGCTCCTCCCAAGAATGTAAACTAGCCAGTGTGGCTATCATCATGAATATGGAATGTACTCAAGAAGGAAATAAGGTGTTTTCCAAGGGTCTCCTTGAGGCATGGTGTCAAAATGAATTGGGAAGAACATTCCCCTCATGTGAATCCTCCATTCCCAAGCAACCATCCATATGAATCTAGTTACCTCCAGATAAGGCAACTGCTGAACATCTTCTTCCACCTTGAGCTCCAACAAAGAAGGTGGGCTAAAAATCTGAAAGTGGTAGGCATCATGGCCTACCCCACGCTATTCACCCCTCCACTTATGAAAAGTGTAGAGTGAAGGCTGCTCTTGGGCTACAGAAATGTTGCCCTCAAGTGGCAAGATGAAGTTTGGATCTCCAAGGATCTTCCCTCCATTGTGAATCAAGCTGGCCCAATGTCTCTCCCTTGTGATGGGAAGGAGATCAACACCATCATATGACTCCCCATCACTCCCAATGGCTCACCTCAAGAAGGAATAAATGCTAATCTATGGTGGCCACATCATCTTTCATGCTCCCCTTAGAGCATGCCTTGCAAAAAGTATGGGGATCTTCTTCCCCAAAGGACACATCCGTCCTATATGCCCTTCTTCCAATCATGCTCCCAACAATAGTGTGATCTATAGCAGCATAGAGAGCCAAAGAAAAAGTCATGCTGGCTACCATATATAGAAAGTGAATGGGACATTGATCCCTCTTGTGCAACCAACGTAGTTTGGACACAAAATGCAAGAGAGAATGACAAAAGATGTGGTTATTCAACCACCAGTTTGTTGCTACATTCTCCTCATGTATTTGGAGGCAATTAATGGTGTATGAGACATGAGGAGCATTTCCTCCAAAATACAAATCTCCCCCAAGTACATCAAGCGGATGGCCATCAACTATGCTCTTGGCCCCAAGTAGACCAAAGAGCCTTTGACAAAGAATGCTCCTCCTTGGAGAAAAATCCTGCATATACATGGTTAAGGAATCAACATGTAAATCATATAAATGAACAATATCCTTACCATGTTTTCTGCTCATGCAAAGGGAGAAAATCATAGATGAATCTCTCCTCTTCCTCCTGTTAGCCACCTATAAATTTGTTATAGCAAAAGGTGGCTAAGACTTTTGGAGCCTTCAAGGAAAAAAAATTATCACTCAAAAGTGTTGGCTCTTGAAGAATCTTGAAGGCCTCATGCCTCTGTCCAAAATCTTCATTTTCTACTGTTCCTATTTTATGCTCAGAATTTCTGCTGTTTCCATGAGTGAAAAACTGCTACAAAATCATCATTTTTCCCCCTTCCTCCACTCAAAACTAACCTTCATTTTGCTCCCCTTTTTCTCCATAAAAATCCTCTTTTTTCATGATTCCTCTTCTTCCATTCGTGAAAATCCTCTTTACATAGTTTAAAACTCATTTTTAAACTATACCGAAACCCCCAAATCCATTGAAAACTATGAAAAAATTCATAAAAAACAAGTTTTTATTACTAAGGACTTAAGCCCCCTTGGGCTAAGTCTTAAAAACCACTTCCCCCACATGCCCACACCCTAGAACCAGGCGCTAAGCCCACAAGCTGCTTAATCGCATCGCAAAGATCCAAGTGCGCAAGTCTTTTGCCATGTTTCAAAAGTTTCGATGCGATTAGCTCGTGTTTATAAACCCCGCCCCCCGCCACTTTCCGTCCATACAACTTTCACTCGGGACCAAGTGTTAAAGATCCCAAGGCGCTCAATCGCATCGCAAAATTCCAATGGGTTGATTAAAAAGCCCGAGCCTGAGGCTTCGATTGCGATTAGATCTTTGTGGTATACACCCCGGGCCCATCATCTTCCATATAACTAAAGGCCCCGCAGTCGGGCGCCTATCCACTTCATATGTATAAAACCCGCCCCCAAAACCAAAAACTTCGTATAAATATTAAACTTCAGGTTTTATAAAGTTTCAAAGGTTTTCCACCGGTTTGTTCTTAAAACAATTTCCGCCATTGATCGTAAGCCGATCCAACGGTCCGCGCAAAATCGCATCGCAAGTTTCATTCGTTGCATTTGTTTGTTCCCCCGATCGGCTAAACCTCCGATTCTTTCCCCATCGTTGATCTAATCCTCAGATCAACGACCAGCCCTTAATCGCATCAGAGTTTTCCATCGCATGCGTTATATTTCTTCCCTCGATCGGCCATTCCCCCGACTCATTCTCCACCGTTGATCTGATCCTCAGATCAACGGTTAGCGCTTCATCGCATCACAAATTTACATCGGCGCGATTTGAGTGTTGCCCCGATTGCGATCCTCCGATTGGATCTGGACCGTCCACGTGTCCAGATCGGACAATCCAAGATCATTCCGTTTTATTCTTCCCCCTGCTCTCCTTTTTACCTTCTCTTGACTTATCTCTACCATTGGATGATGCCATCCAACGGCCATAATCGCTCCCCACGCCCTTTGAAAGGAAAGATACCGAAATGCAAGAAAATAATTGTTGTTTCAGTTTTTCATATAAAGAATGGTTTCATTACATGAAATGTGCTCGGCCCTGTGAAAGACACTTTGCCTTTGATTCATCAAAGGAGACCATTCGCTGGGTTCGAATTTCACGTTTCTTCAATGCTTCATGGGCATTGATGCCTTGAGAACCTTGCGCGGCCTGCACATCAACAAGACACTGTGTTCTTTTAAACACAATTAAAAGAGTATCAGTGTTGAATGCAGAATGTGGAAGAACAGAAGATTGAAGACAGATTTGTAGGGATTACGGATAAGAATGATTATCAAAAGCCTAATCCCCATAATTAAAACACAATTAAAGGTAACCAAAAGATCTATCAGACAGAAGGCTTCCACCGCCACATTTGAGGCGAATTGATTCCTCCCAGCTACCACAAAGCCACCTGTGCCTCAAACCATTCAAACAGAGGCCGAAGTTATTGTTTGAAATCAGATATTTGCCTCAGCGTAGCCAGAGAGTTACTTCTGCAAGGAACTTAATGCAAAAAATATCTACAGAGTTACTCCAACATAAAACAGAGCCTCAAAGGTCAACAAAAGCTCCCACCAAGCTTAATTCATAAATATAAATCAATTAATGCAGTAACACACCTGTAAACTTCTCCATCGAGCCCCTCAAAGGCCGAGAAGCCATTAAGACTGTATTAATTATCTTGAGAGATCCTTTATTGAGATCTCACCTCCTCATTCTTCTATAAATACCTCTGTAGAAGATGAGCAATTGTTGGTTGCAGAACTTTGAAATACATTTGAGCTTAAACTTCTGATTGTAAATAGTGTTCACTGGCCCTTGGAGCTCTGCTTGTGATAGATAAGTTAGGCTGAGATGTGTGGATGATTTTTAAACTAAAGCATTGGACTTAAAGCTGTAACAGGTTTGGAGCATCAATACAAGCTGATTTATGGGATCCTGGTCTATGTTGACGGTGATGTTTTTCTTATTGTAACTTGTCTTTTTGTTTCTGTTTTCACTATGTTTCATCTTCTCTTATAAAGAACAACATGCATAGAGTTAGGACCTACTGTACATCAGTAACCTTCTATGACTACAAATCTTTATCTGAATGTTTTCTTCCAACCTGTGTTATTTGGGAATGATTAAATTCAGTCTAAGCATAGGAATGCTGGCGTTCCCTCATCTTATTGTCTTAGATGAATGTTATTCTTGAATGTTATTTTTAGTATATGTTAAGTAGAGATGAACTATGGAAGATATGGTGTGCCTTGGTCCTAGTTTTATCCCAGAGGCTGTCTGGATGTTTCCCTTGGAATGTGTTAAAAGATGGCTAGTTTAGAAGTACTTGCCAGATCTTAAGCCATTCTGTGTTATCTTCGTGATTGTCTTGAAAGTAACCAAGTAAAGCAGAGCTAGGAGAGGATTTGTGGTGAGCCCGGCCCGCTAGTTTCTACTTCAACAGTTGCCTTCAAGTTTCCCCTTTGTTTTAAAATGTTTTCTATTGAAAGTGTATCAGAGGCTGGCTAGTTTAAAAGTACTTACCAGATCCTAGTTTGCTTTTATGTTCTTCTTAAGTGTTTGTCAAAAGCTGGCTAGTTTAAAAGTACTTACTAGATCCTGGGCTGCTCTTTGTTCTGCATCTGTTTAATTTTCCTTCTTGTTGTATCATTTCATTCCATAAATCAAATCTTTAGAGAGATACTTAGACATAGATGACTTGCCCCATGGACCACTCTTGCCTCTTGCTGTTCCAATTAAACCCTATTTTGACTCCATAGCCCAATGGGCTAAAACTTGCAATTATCTATCTTCCTGGCCAAGGCTTATTCTGATTGCTTGCAACTTCTCACCTTTGAAACTTTTTACATTTAGAACTTTCCACCTCAAACAGTAATCATGCTCAACCATCCAAAAACAAAAAAAACCTTTGGCCTTCATAACTAGCCTAATATCATTACCCCAAACTTCAAAGAAAAATCCATCTTTGCACTTAATGGAGAGATCCCTCTCTGGATTCAGGAGGGCTAGATCCTAGAATCCCAAAGTGGTTGAAATAATGTTGCTTCTGCAGTTTTAGTCTCACCAATCTGCTAAAATTACAGATTCCTAACATTTATGGCGACTCCGCTGGGGAATTTTTGAGTTCATGGTTGCTTGGCCAGATTTTATAGACTCTTTAGTTTTCCATACAACCACAGAAACTCAGAAAAACCCAAAAATATTTCAGATTGGTATCCAATAAACATGGTGGTGGACCATAGAACCTTTTACCTCCTTAGGAGCTAAAAACTTCCACTTGGCGACTCCACAATCCTAAACAGACCTTAAGACTCCACTGGGAAGAACCCTTATCATTGTAATATCATTCAAACTCAGTTAGAGGACTGCAGGATTAAAATTTGTGTAAACAGACTAGTTAACCTCTCAAAGACTGTCATATCTGGTTGAATTTTTCTTGTTTATTTGGGTCTGAAAAACATAGCATAGTGGCTCCTAGAAAAACTCATACTAGAGCCTACCCTGACCCAAACCCACCTGAGATAGTTGATAACCTGGAAAGCTATCCTTAGGAAGTCTCCTAGGATTAAATTATCAACTGTTTTCAGATCACCCTTGAGAGCTAATTCAGTTCCTGAAAACCTTGCAGCTCTACAAGAAACACATGGTGGTGGAACCATAAAACATTTTACCTCCTTACGAGCTAAAAAATTTCCACCTGGAAACTCCACACTCCATAACTCTCAAAGACTCCACTGGAAGAAAGAACCTGAAAGATGACTAGGCCTCATAGAAGGGTAGAACATATGGGTTGGATCTGGTTTAAAGAATTCATTGTTTTTGTCTATCACTATGTTCTGTCCTGCTTTAATCCTAATCAAATGTACAAAGATGAAACCCACATTGATTATGGGAAAGAACTCATACATCAGTCTTCAGACCATGAGCAGACCTGTACCCCTGTGAAAAATTTGGTGGGACAAGAGCCTCATGTTATATCTCCCACTTCTAAAGAAGTTTCAAACAGTCATGAGCCTCTTGTCACTTTACCCACACCCACAAAGGTCATAGAAAGATATAAGCCTCTAGTTTTACCTCTTATCTTCCAGCCCCTTCCTGCAGAACTTATAGACAAGCGGCCTCTTTTTAATGAAGAAAATTCAAAAATCACTGCCGACCATCATGTTCAAAAGCTCGAGGATGTACTTGAATTATATGAAATAGAAGAAGATGATGTGCGTATTAGAATGTTCACCTTTTCATTACAAGGAAATGCAAAGAGTTGGTTTAAAAACCTTCCAGCTGCAAGCATCTTCAGCTTTCACCAATTTTCTCGAGTTTTCCTTGATAGATGGGCATTCCCGGTAAATGTTTTCCTCATCCTATAAGAATATCAGAATTTGAGAAGACAGCCGGCAGTGACAGTACAAGAGTTTTCAGCCAGGTTCAATAAGGTGTATAATGTGATACCTTTTGATGTAAAACCACCTTTGAGATGGGCTCTACTGCACTATCCTAGTTCTTTTGAACCTGAGGTGGAATTTCGTATAAGAGAAAGAGAGCCTTCGAGCTTGGGGGAAATGCAGAGCATAGCAGTTACTGTCGAATACAACATAAAGTGCAAGGAGGAAGGATTGAAAGCAATAGAGAAAGAACGGGTGGAGCAAATATCGCATATCTCTTTAAAGAACAAGTTGGAAAGATTGATAGAGACTGCCAACACCCTGCTGAACACAGAAGAGGAAGAATATGAGGCTAAAACTAGGAATGATGAGTGGAAAATACCTGCTCCTTGTCCTCAAAAAAGACAAACTAGATCACTACAAGACAGAAGCCACATGCAAAGAATGTATGATGAACCAGAGTTTGAATCAAAAAATGAACTTGCAGACTATTTTGAAGAAAGACTTGCTGAGAGTCCTGAAGACTTGACAGGTGAAAATGTTTATCATTATGATTTCTCTGATGTTGACATGTCTGATGATTATTTATTTCAAAGGGAAATCGAGCTTGCAGGGCCATCATTAGTAGTTTCATGGGAGGAAGATCACGACCATCAACTTCAAGGAAATGATGAGCCTATGCAGGCCATCTATGATACTGATGAAGAAAGCGTTGCAAGCATGATAGCAGATGAAGATTCTTTGAATCTTCACTCTATTATATATCAGATCACCAGTAATAATTTCAAAGAAGATGGAAGCCAGCAGCGTTTCAGCGCAGAGGACAAGGAGGAAAGACATGAAGAAAATCTTGAGCAAGATGAATATCTGGAGCCTCCGCTTGAAAGGGTCAAGGTGACCAAAGCAACCCCTGCTCAAGAATATGTTAATTTTTTCACATAGTTCAGTTCACTCCAGCAGAACCAGTTAGGGTCAGAAGAGGATAGCCCTGCCATATATGATGAGTCCTCCAGTTCAGATAATAATGAAGATGAGGAAGTTTTTCTTTCTCAAGAAAATCTTTGCCTTGATCCAGTGGAAAAGAAAGAAGAGATAATCCTGGTTGAAATGTATCTTCCAAACACTTACAACCAGGCATTGTTTCAAGATCCCTATGCTCACTTCTTGAAGACATCTGAAGAAGGGATAAAGGTCATTAGGAGCAGTGTATTACCAAAAGTAAGAAGATTATTTTGCACTGCTACTAAAAAAAAAAAAGAGTGGGAGTGGCCCTGCCTATCCTACATGCTCAAAGAGATGAGCAAAGAGCAGTCATGGAACCATTTGATTGACTGGATGTATTGGAAGAGAGAGTTTGTAAGTTAAAAATGTAAATATTCCAAGTTAGAATAGGTTAGATAGGAATGTCAATAAAGCTCAGCCTTGAGCATTTAGTTAGTTGTTGTTTTTTGCTTTGAAAGAAAAAGAAAAGTACAAAAACAATGAAAAGAGAAAAGAGGGCAGATTGTGAAAACAAGAAAGGTATAGCCCCATACCAAAAAAGAGAAACAAATCTGAAAGTGTGCAAGCTCAAATGCCACTCCTGAAAAACACACTTCTAGTTGGTCAAACAACCTAATCTTGACTAATTAGTTTTAAATTTACTGCTGATAGGATAGTGAATTCGATTTTCCAAACTGTTTAATCTTGACTTATCAGTAGGTAGATTAGGATAGAAATTAAAGGTTCAAACATGTTCAAAATCTGAACCTAAGTTTCCAAAAGAGAGATGACTCACATCTGTTTTATTTTTCTGAGTAAAAAAAGAAGTAAATCTGGTTCTAATAAGCTCAAAATCTGAACCAGAGAACAAGGAAGAAACAACTCAAACAAGAGCCAAAACAGAGCTGTAAAAAGAGAAGGCCATGATGAGAAACTTTCAGATCTTAAGCCTTCCATTTTGATTTAATTTTCTGCAAAATAAATGTCTGTGTGCAGCTTTTTTTTTATGCCATAGATCACCATCAAGTTAGACAGTTTAATCTTGAATTGGCTATTTTTGAATTTATGTTGTAGAATTTAGAGAATAAAAATCTGTTGGACAGTTTAATCCCAACAGATGGTAGAATAGGTAGAGAAGCATCTGAACTCAACTGTTTAATCTGAGTTCAGGGAGAAATAAGGAGTAGAATTGGATTAGTTTTATACTTTCAAAAGAATAAAATGTTGTGAAAAGAGTTTGCCAATCCAAGTGCACTCTAATGAAGAAAAAATGTTAGATCTGTAGGATTGGGTAGGTAGAAAGCTTGTTGATGAAAGATCCATTGTTTTTATGGCTGCTAATATGTTTTCAGAGCAAGATCATCCCAGAAAAGGAAGGGCAACCCAATGGATGAGGCACAGGTCTGCCTCCAGAATAATGGATGAGGCACAGGTCAGCCTCCCAGAGAATGCAAGTCTGAAGTTCTTGATGCCTTCAAGAAGGCACCATCCCCAAGTGGAGCCACTGTTAGCTACCTATAAAATTTGTTATATCAAAAGGTGGCTAAAACTTTTTGAGCCTTCAAGGAACAAATTTTATTGCTAAAAAGTGCTGGCTCTTGAAGACTCTTGAAGGCCTCATGCCTCTGTCCAAAATCTTCATTTGCTATTGTTCCTATTTTATACTCAGAATTTCTGTTGTTTCCATGAGTGAAAAACTGCTGCAAAATCATCATTTTTCCCCCTTCCTCCACTCAAAACTAACATTCATTTTGCTCCCCTTTTTCTCCATAAAATTCCTCTATTTTTTATGATTCCCCTTCTTCCATTCATGAAAATCATTTTTCCATAGTTTAAAACTCATTTTTAAGCTATTCCGAAACCCCCAAATCCATTGAAAACTCTAAAAAAATTCATAAAAAACAAGTGTTTATTACTAAGGACTTAAGCTCCCTCGGGCTAAGTCTTAAACCACTTCCCCCACATGCCCACACCCTGGAACTAGGCGCTAGGCCCACAAGGCGCTTAATCGCATCGCAAAGATCCAAGTGCGCAGGTCTTTTACCATGTTTCAAAAGTTCTGATGCGAAGGAAACGTGCGCAAACCGCCCCCGCCACAGCTTCCGTCCATATACCCCCTACCCACTGCGGTTAAAGATCCTGAAGGTGCTCAATCGCATCGCAACATTCCAACAATGATTAAAAGCCCGAGTTTCCAGGCTCCCGATTTTCATTGCGATTAGCTCTTTGTTATATACGCCCCGGCTCATCATGTTCCATAGCACCACAAGGCCCCACAATGCAGCGCCTATCCACGATGACATAAAACCCGCCCCTAAACCAAAAAACATCGTATAAATAAACATAAACTTGTTTTATAAAGTTTCAAAGGTTTTCCATTGCTCGT
Organism: Pinus albicaulis; assembly: GCA_034641835.2. Taxonomy (NCBI): domain Eukaryota; kingdom Viridiplantae; phylum Streptophyta; class Pinopsida; order Pinales; family Pinaceae; genus Pinus; species Pinus albicaulis. The sequence goes on along the minus strand of CM076577.1, from coordinate 870,631,109 downwards.
TCTTAAGATACCTCTGCCTATTTATCGTGTCGATCCAACGACCCACGCAAAATCCATATCTAAAGTTCTTATCTTGCATTTGTTTGTTCCCCGACTGCCAAACCTTCGATTCTTTCCCCTGCTGATATGATCTCATTTGTTCGACTCATCCCTTAATCACATCAGAGTTTTCCATCGCATGCGTTATATTTCTTCCCCCGATTGGCCATTCCCCCGACTCATTCTCCACCGTTGATCTGATCCTCAGATCAATGGTCAGCGCTTCATCGCATTGCAAATTTACATCGACGCCATTTGAGTGTTGCCCCCGATTACGATCCTCCAATTGGATTTGGACCGTCCACGTGTCCAGATCGGACGGTCCAAGATAATTTCGTTTTATTCTTCCGCCCGCTCTCCTTTTTACCTTCTCTTGACTTATCTCTACCATTGGATGATGCCATCCAATGGCCATAATCGCTCCCCACGCCCTCTGAAAGCAGTATACCAAAAAATGCAGGATTTTATAATTATTGTTTGTATTTTGCAAGAATTAATGGTTTTCCATTATATCTAAAGAAAGGCCGAAGGCCGGGAAAGACATTTCCCGTGACTTTGATTCATCAAAGGAGACCATTCGCGGGGTTCGAATTTCATGTTTCTTCAATGCTTCATGGGCGTTGATGCCTTGAGAACCTTGCGCGGCCTGCACATCAACAAGACACTGTGTTATTTAAAACACAATTAAAGGAGTATCAGTGTTGAAGGCAGAACGCGACAGAACAGAAGATTGAAGATAGATTTGTGGGGATTACGACTAAGAATGATTATCAAAAGCCTAATCCCCATAATTAAAACAAAATTAAAGGTAAACCAAAAGATCTATCAGACAGAAGGCTTCCACCACCACATTTGAGGCAAATTGATTCCTCCCAGCTACCACAAAGCCACCTGTGCCTCAAACCATTCAAACAGAGGCCGAAGTTATTGTTTGAAATCAGATATTCGCCTCAGCACAGCCAGAGAGTTGCTTCTGCAAGGAACTTAATGCAAAAAATATCTACAGAGTTACTCCAACATAAAACAGAGCCTCAAAGGTCAACAAAAGCTCCCACCAAGCTTAATTCATAAATATAAATCAATTAATGCAGTAACACACCTGTAAAATTCTCCATCAAGCCCCTCAAAGGCTGAGAAGCCATTAAGACTGTATTAATTATCTTGAGAGATCCTTTTTTGAGATCTCACCTCCTCATTCTTCTATAAATACCTCTGTAGAAGATGAGCAATTGTTGGTTGTAGAACTTTGAAATACATTTGAGCTTAAACTTCTGATTGTAAATAGTGTTCACTGGCCCTTGGAGCTCTGCTTGTGATAGATAAGTTAGGCTGAGATGTGTGGATGATTTTTAAACTAAAGCATTGGACTTAAAGTTGTAACTAGTTTGGAGCATCAATACAAGCTGATTTATGGGATCCTGGTCTATGTTGATGGTGATGTTTTTCTCATTGTAACTTGTCATTTTGTTTCTGTTTTCACCATGTTTCATCTTCTCATATAAAGAACAGCATGCATAGAGTTATGACCTACTGTATATCAATATCCTTCTCTGACTGAAAATATTTATCTGAATGTTTTCTTCCACTCTGTGTTATTTGGGAATGATTTAATTCAGTTTAAGCATAAGAATGCTGGCGTTCCCTCATCTTATTGCCTTAGCTGAATATTATTCTCAAATGTTATGTCCAGTATTAGTTAAGTAGAGATGAACTATGGAAGATATGGTGTGCCCTGGTCCTAGTTTTATCCCCAAAGGTCAGTCTCTGATGTTTCCCTTGGAATGTGTTAAAAGTCAAAGGTTGAGAAGTACTCACACAGACTGCAGGCCATTCTGTTATCTTCTGATTGTCTTGAAAGTAACCAAGTAAAGCAGAGAAGTAGGGAGAGGATTTGTGGTGAGCCCGGTCTGGCTTATCGGCTTTAGCCTTGCCGTTTCCCTTGTTTTTAAATGCTTTATTGAAAGTGTATCAAAGGATGGCTAGTTTAAAAGTACTTACTGATCCCAGCTTAGTTTTTATGTTCTTATTAAAGGTTAGACAAAAGGTCGCCAGTCTAAAAGCAATTTCTACTGCAACCCGTCAGTTTCCTTTGTACCCGATTCTGTTTAATTTTCCTTCTTGTTGTATCATTTCATTCCATAAATCAAATCTTCAGAGAGATCCTTAGACATAGATGACTTGCCCCATGGACCACTCTTGCCTCTTGCTATTCCAATTAAACCCTATTTTGACTCCATAGCCCAATGGGCTAAAACTTGCAATTATCTATCTTCCTGGCCAAGGCTTATTCTGATTGCTTGAAACTTCTCACCTTTGAAACTTTTTACATTTAGAACTTTCCACCTCAAACAGTAATCATGCTCAACCATCCAAAAACAAACAAAACCCTTGGCCTTCATAACTAGCCTAATATCATTACCCCAAACTTCAAAGAAAAATCTTTGCACTTAGTGGAGAGATCCCTCTCCGGATTCAGGAGGGCTAGATCCTAGAATCCAAAAGTGGTTGAAATAATGTTGCTTCTGCAGTTTTAGTCTCACCAATCTGCTAAAATTACAGATTCCTAAGACCTCCCAAGGAAAAGAAGTGACTGTGCCCATCCCTCCAAAGAGTGGTGTGCATATACTGCTCCCATGCCAACTGTACAAGTGGGAAGGCTACTATCCCTCCCTTTCTTCTCTTTCCATAGCACAGGTACTGAAAGGAGAGTGGGTAAGAATGATAGTGAGGGGATGCTACCCTTTGCTTTTGTTTTACCCAAAACCCCCAGCGTTGAAACAAGCTGTCCCAAGGCCTCCACACTGTTGAAATCAGTGATTGATGCCTCACTGTCTGAAGCATCTGTCCTCCTCTTTTGAACCAGTGGCCTCATTGGTGTGATGTCTCCACTCAATGAGACATTATCATTTCAAGATGACTGTATACATGGATGAACAACCCTGTCCATGCTTCCACTGCGCAGCTCAATCACCTTCCTAGGTGTAATGACCTCCAAAAATGGATAGAGATGGGCCCTCCTCATCACATGGTGCTAGGTCTCTCCTCTATTTGCTTCCCAAATCTTCATGGTTTTACACCTCCATGGCACATGTGAATCTTGAAGTGTGCCTTGATCTCCATGCAAGAGATCATGGGGACCTTCTTACAAAGACACAAGAATCCCTCTATTTGGAGCAAAAGCTCCTTCTTCCTCTGCATGAGGTACTAGATGATCTCTAGATTTGGCAGCACTGTTGCCCTCTGTCTTTGCAATAAATTTGGGCAACATTCCAGTAATCTGATCCACCTTTGAAAAAGAGAGCTCTCTGGTTTGTTGCTCAAAGGTGTGGGATGAAAGTTTGGCATCCAACAAGGCTTGATGCAAGTTTTCAGCTCCTCCAATGGTTTCTTGAGGTGGTTCTACGTTTCTATGTAAGGGTTTTGTTTGAGTCCCTTGGTTTAACTCCATCACATGAGTTTCAAGAATGTTCTGATCAAATCTTTTCACTAATGAATTAGTGAAATTTACATAAGATGAAGCTAAATAACATTCTCAAAGGAAATGGACTCAAGTTTCCACCATGCATGAGCCTTACCTCTCAAATGCAGCGCTGCAACCTTGATGATTTCTTCTGCTGAAATGTGGTGCTGCTGTTGGAAGGTGTTTGGCTCCTCCACCCAATATTTGGCTGAATATGAAGGTGAACCTCCAAGAGTAGATAGATGAAATCTATCTTGCTGCTCTTTCCCCTTCACCTTGCTCTTGCAAAACTCAGAAAAAGTGGGTTGATCTCTGAATCCATGAGTGTGAGACTCATACTCCTTCAAGAAATCACTACAGGTTTCCTCCTTAGTCACCTTTCCTCCTTCTTTCAACCCCCTCACAGGAATGCTGGGCCTTTGACTGCGTTGTTCATCATGGTGTGTGGCTGCATGCTTACCCTCACCATGTGAAAATCTAGGGCTTCCTTTAGTTTCGAACCCTCTTTTAGATTCTCCATCAATATCCCTCCTAATATTTCTGAAATCTTCATGTGTGCCTTGCATAGATTTGGGAAGAAGACTTGTGAGTATTTTCTTCTCCTTTCTTCCAAGAGATGGAGTCTCTCTCCTGCTCAACTCCTTATTTCCTTCTAGATGAGAATAGGAAGTGCAGGGGTCTTCCTTTTCTATTTGCCCTTCCTCCTTGGGGAGGCTCTTCTTCTTTTCAAAAATGGATGATATCAATTTCATCCTCTTCATCTTCTGTTCTCTTTCTTGGGCTTTGAAGGTCACAACCTGAGCCAAGAAAGATGCTCTGATACCACTGTAATATTCCTTTTTTAGAAATATCACAAGTCTGTGCCAGAGATGGACTGCGGGGGAATTTACCGGATATGTCACCTTCTAAAGAAGGGTGAGATCCGGAGGCTTGCTGGCCCTTTGCAGACTCTGTCTACAGATATGTGAAATTTCCTAGTAGGAATGGCTAGCAACCCAAGCCTGGAAAACACATTTTCCAGAAATAGAGGCAACAGGATTTGATCCCTGGTCTAGGATCCCTTGAATATGTCCTTCTAGAGCTTAAATCCAAGAGTGGACTCAGAAAAAATATTTCTAGGAGCTTGAGACAAGCCTCCTTCACCTGTTATCTTCAGAAAGGGCCCAATGAAGAGGGTTGCAACAACACCTTGCTCAACAAATGAAATGACAACGTTATCTCTAAGGAGCCATGTCACATGAAGATGAAATCAGCCTTCAAATACATATGCAGCAGAAAATGTAGAAAAAATCTTGAGAAATATATTACTCAAATCAAGTAAAGAGTCTCAATGAGACATGTGCATAGAAATGGAGAAAACACTGCTTGCATAGTTTATTCTCAACTAAGACTGCGCAGTCTATGGAGGTACTGCAGTAGTATCTACATGTACATGAATGATACATCAATGTAAGCTAAAATAAGAAGGGAGAGCAAGGTCTCAACCCCTGAAAATACAATACAACAATCCTAAAAAAGGATTGGATGAAAACTAGACAAATTGGCATTTTTACCAAAATGCCGGAGTTGCTGGGTAGCTGCTGCAACTCAATAGAAATTTGAAATAGGAGGAGATTTGCTGAGGATGATGGAATATTTGATGTAACTCCTCTGATTAATCTTCCAAATGAAAGGCTGATCCTTTCATTGAAGATCTCACTACCCACTGAATTGCTGCAACCCTCACTACAAATGCTCTCTAGAAACTGCGCAGTCAAGGAAGAGGGATGCTCTTCTGCTGATGGAAAATGATTGGCCTGATGCCAAAGATGATGGAATGAAGATTAGAAACTCCCTCACTGATCTCCCAAAGGAATGGAGACTCCCTCCTCTGAAATACAATGCCGAAAGTGATGTTGAGAAACCCTCCCCTGCAACACCCAGCGACACAACTCAACCACCAATGGAGACTGCGTTGGAGCTGAATGGAATGCTTTGGCCTCAAGATAGAATATGGGGAAAATGAAGAAAAATCTCTTCCAAGAGCTACTCTATGGAAGAGATGGGATTCCCGCCCGGAAACACCCAGTGCTAGCAGCACTGCATCTCAGCTAAACAGCTGGAGAATGCTCTTGTCTAAGAAGACAAGCAAAATGATAATCAAAAGCATGAATGAGAATGGCTGCTTCATTCTACTTTTAAACAAGTGAAGGGTGCTTTGTCATGGGCCCCACACCTTAGGGTTTCATTTCTAGAATGATCTCCCTCTCATGCAAACTGTGCTGGCCCACCAAGTGATCCTTACCTTCTCAATCTGCGCAGTCAACTTGGCTTCTTCTAGAATTATCCACCTGCAAATTGTCTCTTTTCACACATGGGGTGTGAAATCCAGTTATTTATTGATCCCTTTTCATATTATAAGGGTTCCTTATTCATATTTTTATTATCAATGTTTTTTCTTACCCATTTATTCTCCTCCTAAAGCAAAAACAAAAGTTTTTAATGTTCCATAAAATTTTGGAACATTACAGTGGGGTCCTTCACATGTGTTATTCATTTGAATTAGGGCGTCGTTCATGTATGTGAAGGTATTATTCATTGGATTAAGGTTCCATACACATAGGCTTACATTCATGTATTTTCTTAAGGGCATCATAAGTATTAAGAATTGCTTCAATATGTTAGGGCTAAGGAATCTTATAGAGTATCATGGGAATTTAGGGCTTTATTCATTATCAGATCATGCATAAAAAATTTAGGGCTTGTCATCAAGTAGATAGGGATATAAATGTAGCTAGGGAATTTAGTATATGCATAATCTTCATGCTAGGGAAACATCATGAAAGGGTTATTCAAACATCACAAGAGTATTTCCCATCTCCAACAATGCCATATTGACATAATAGCAAATTTGACTAATAGTTTCCGCCTTTTCCATTGATGGAAATATTCTTGCCCTTTCAAAAATTTCTCCCCCTTTAACATCAATGGAAAATGGGGTGCCCAAGTAAACCCCCTAACAAGATGATTCTCTTCATCATATTTTCTTCATCAATGATAGTTATTCATAGATTTGTTTCTCCCGCTGTCATGGTGATCTTGCTTCAATGAACTTGCTCCTCCTAAGCCTTTGCATGCCTTCATGGAAATGGATCAGTTATATGATCAACCGGCTCCCCCTGCATGCATAAAGTCCTTTAGGTCTTCTTTTTTCTTTAGACAAGAAATATTGTTTCCTTGTGATCAAGTGGAAGAAATCTTCACAATTTCATGTTTTTATTCAATGAAGTTACTCCCAAGAGATGATATATCAAGATTTTTAATGTATGACTCATCAAAGCTCTTCAAGGATAGCTTCTGCAAGATTATTAAAGAATCACAAGCTCCTAATATGCATGGTTTCCTTTTTGGCATAATTTTATCATCAATTCTTGGAATATCACATCTGCCAAAGATGTACTCATTAAATCAACAACATGTGTTGCTGGCTTGAGTGTTCAAGGGACTTTCGGATCCAATTTTCTTCCTTCTCCATACTTTTGTAACTTTATTTTCTGGCTTGGTAGTCATTATTTTAGCTCAATGGAGATTAACCCGATCACACATCAATTTCGAATTGCATGCATAACACATAATCTCTTCTACAATTAATTGTCACATGCAGAAAGAATAGAAGCGATAGCACATCAAATCATCACACACATTAACACAATATGTATGGGGAAATATTATAGATGAAAACCCCTCAGCTATTCTGTATATTATAATGGAGAGAACATGCAGCAATACATAGCACAATACTCCTCACAAGTACTCAGTACTATCTCCCAAAGCTACACAAAAACTAGCTTGGTTTTGAACAAGTCACAGGTTCAAAACACACCCACTAATTTCCCTGCCTCTATTGCGCAGTCAAGGCTGGTATAAATAGAGATCCAAGTTCGAATATCACTGGCTCCAACTGCGCAATTTTCATTGGTAATTTCCTCCAAGTGTGGTGCAAATCTCATGCACAACTAATGTCGCAACTGATAGCTAACTCAACCCTTTCATCTACCTCTTTCACTTGTCGCCACTGAACTGTCCATGCACTGAGTTAAACCGATGTGTTCTTTAGTTGAATAATGAGTTAATAATTTGTGAATTAAATAATATTTAATTCACACAACTCATCTCTAGTGTATTAGCCAGTTAAACTAAATACAACTAGTTCAACTAGTTAACCAGAACACCATCTCCATTAACTGTCGCATCAACTCCACCGAACTCCGCCACTTGAGCTCTAACTGAAGTCAACCATGCATTAGCTCAAATAAACCATAGGAAAAGTGTAAATCCTTCTGGCAGCTGCATGCCCCACATCCGGGGGTCAAACTGAAGTGCTCCAAGAGAGTAAACTGAAGTTTAGAGTCCAAATATTATTAAGGGTAAATAATATTTGACTGTTCTATTTTTAGCCCGCCAGTCTAAAAATAGATTTCGACCTAAATGCTAAAAATAGAGGTCCATCTATTTTTACCAACATGACCAATCCTCCAAGAATAGCATACTGCAGCTCCCGGTCCATGATCCATATGTCTAAAAATAGACTTTTCGACAAAAATCACATGTGTGGTCCCCACCTAGTTTAGGTGATCACTTTCCAACTAGGATCAGGAAAGATGTTTAAGGAGGCCTCCTTCACTGTTTCTTGTTGCCATTTTCAACACTCCCTCTCAACAAGAAAGGATTGTCTTTGCATGCGACATGCAACTCCATGCATTCACCCTGCAACCTTCACAAGCGCCATGCAACTCCATGCATGCGACATGCAACTCCATGCATTCGCCATGCACCCTTTGCATGCGCCATGAAAACTCATGCATGCACCATGCAACTCCATGCATGTGCCATGCACCCTTTGCAAGCGCCATGCAACTCCATGCATCTGCTCTGCAACTCCTCTGAAACTGAATAGGCTCCAAACAACTCAATCAGTCTTGATGCATCTAGCATCTATCATCAAAGTCTTCAACTTCTGCTTGGCCAACTGCACATGTCATCAGGAACCACTACGCTGTTGAACTCTTGCACCCATGCACTCTTGCACTTGCTGTCAACTCTGATCCGCGCTCCAGTATCCGACACTGTCACTTTGATCTGCCTGCATCACTCCAACTGATCTTGCTACTGCTGCGCTGTGGGCACCTCCTAGCCAGGTTTAATCCATGAGATCCACACCATCTCATGAATCTCGCCCAGAAATATCCTCATGGGATTAATCATGCATGTCGCCCCACCTCACACCTGGTGGTATAGCTGCATGCACTCCCTCTGCTCGTTTGGCACGAAATTTCTCTGCATGAGTGGTCTCTTCCACTCCATGATACTCTTTTGGCTGCTCCACATCCCGAGGTTCACTATCGCCTGCATGCAAACCCCGCTCCCTCTCAAGCTTCAATTGCATGTCTTTCTTGCCTGCATGCAACACTTGCTCCCTCTCAAGCTTCAGTTGCATGTCTTTCTCCCGCTCCCCAACAATAGGAAGCTCCGTAGACATCCCATCTACTTCAAGTCTGTAGAGATTCTTTGCTCGAATCCCAACCTTCTTGACTTGTCCCGTTGCCTTGTGCCGAAGGAAAAATTTTCCTTCTCTAAAGACAACTTCATACCCTTTATCCTCTAACATTGCGATTGAGATCAGATTCTTTGTTAGACCTGGTACATGCAATACATCTTGTAAAAGAATGAGTTTACCTGACTCCCTCTGAAAGGTTATGGTACCAATGCCGGTCGCATTGTATCGTCCACCGTCGCCCAACTCAACATGCATCTGGAGACCTTTCTCCACCAAGTCACCGAAAAGATTTGCATCTCCCGTCATGTGAAAGGAAGCGCCACTATCAATATACCACCCCGATCCCAATGCACTAGACAACATGCATGCGATCAATGAGAATTCCAGCTCAAATTGCGAGGCAAGAGCCTCACCAGCTGCAGTTCCCGCAGCCTGCTTATTCTTCTTCTTCTTTGGGCAATTCGTGGCGTAATGTCCATGATCGTGACAGTGAAAACACTTCACTTTGGACATGTCATGCTCTTTACCATCCGCACCGGATTGAGAAGCCTTCTCCTTGCCCTTCCCCTTCCTTGCTTTGGCAGCCAAAGCGCAGTCTTCTTCATCAGATACCTTTGATGAAGATCCATCTCTGGTAGTCCTCCTGATCTCCTCTTGCATGAGATCCGACCACAGTCGCTCCCATCCCGGCAACTTCTCCCGACCATTGACACTATCCTGATAGGAATGCCAAGCCTTCGGAAGACCAAGGAGAGCCAGGTCAACCAAGTCCTCTTCTTCGACAGTCACCCCCACACTTCCCAGCTCATCTCTGCACTGAGTGAACTTCGTGAGGTATTTTGCGATGCTGTCGCCTTTCTCCATCTTGATGTTTCTTAGTCTATCCTTGAGCGCCAGCTTCCTTTGGTCGCTCTTGCTTTGGTACAGATTTGTCAAGGCTTTCCACATCAAATATGGAGAAGCCTTTCCATGCAGGCTGGATACAATGTGATCCTTTACGCCCTCCAATAGAATCCTTCGACATTTTGCTTGTTTCTTTCGCCAGGCTTCCACAACAGCAGCATCATTAGAAGTAGGCTTTGGAATCTCTTTCTCCACGAATTCCAATAGCCCATTATCATCTAATATAGCCTCCATGCGGTCCTTCCATGCAACATAATTCGAACTTCCTTCCAAGGCATATTCGAGTCGCAAACCGTTGAAAGACATTTTCGCCGCGGCACCAAGAACACAAATCTGAAAATTCGAATTTCACCACCAGCTGATAACTCAATCGCTTCCGATCTACACTTGAAAACAAATTATTTCCAAATCAGAGATTGACTGCATGGGCTTTTACCATACCTTTCACTTTCCAAAGAAAGATGAATCCGGAGGCTATCTGGCCCGTATGTAGGCTCTGTCCGAGGAAATAAGTTTGCAATCACCGTAATAGATCTCGACAATTAATATTGCTCTGATACCATGTAGAAATTTGCTGAATAAATCACTTATTCAATGGATATTAACCTGATCACACATCAATTTTGAATTGCATGCATAACACATAATCTCTTCTACAATTAATTGTCACATGTGGAAAGAATAGAAGCGATAGCACATCAAATCATCACACACATTAACACAGTATGTATGGGGAAAGCTTATAGCTGAAAACCCCTCAGCTATTCTGTATATTAGATGGAGAGAACATGCAGCAAATACATAGTACAAACTCCTCACAAGTACTTAGTACTATCTCCCAAAGCTACACAAAAACTAGCTTGGTTTTGAACAAGTCACAGGTTCAAAACACACCCACTAATTTCCCTGCCTCTATTATGCAGTCAAGGCTGGTCTAAATAGAGATCCAAGTTCGAATCTCACTGGCTCCAACTACGCAATTGTCATTGGTAATTTCCTCCAAGTGTGCTGCAAATCTCATGCACAACTAATGTCGCAACTGATAGCTAACTCAACCCTTTCATCTACCTCTTTCACTTGTCGCCACTGAACTGTCCATGCACTGAGTTAAACTGATGTGTTCTTTAGTTGAATAATGAGTTAATAATTTGTGAATTAAATAATATTTAATTCACACAACTCATCTCTAGTGTATTAGCCAATTAAACTAAATACAACTAGTTCAACTAGTTAACCAGAACACCACCTCCATTAACTGTCGCATCAACTCCACCGAACTCCGCCACTTGAGCTCTAACTGAAGTCAACCATGCATTAGCTCACCTAACCCATAGGAAAAGCGTAAATCCTTCTGGCAGCTGCATGCCCCACATCCGGGGGTCAAACTGAAGTGCTCCAAGAGAGTAAACTGAAGTTTAGAGTCCAAATATTATTAAGGGTAAATAATATTTGACTGTTCTATTTTTAGCCCGCCAGTCTAAAATAGACTTTGACCTAAATGCTAAAAATAGAGATCCA